>CM024188.1:7645000-8245000 GCA_013433145.1 Ascaris suum | reverse complement strand
CTACGGGTGTGTTTATTGCGAGGTACTCAACTTACCTCATCCACCGTTTAGGCTTCCCATGACGGTAAATTGGTGAGTCAAAACTTAAATTTTATTGCTACTCCTTTTTCGGACGCTTCATATGGTCGCGTCTTATAGAAACACCGAATTATTCACTTTGCGTCCTCGTTATCTATCTTAACATACGTGTATGTGTTTAGAAATGTTTTGTAATTTTTTATCAGGTACGACCGTATGATATCATCGGAAAGGTAATTCGAATATCGATTTATTTGCTTTCGTTTTTTGACTCACTGAGTCGTAAGCGTAGCATAGAATCCCGGAATGCAACGTGAAGTCATAAAGTTAGATAACAATAGCAAGGTACATGGTCAGCGTTAAGGAGAGACAGTAGAGAAGCAAACAATTTGATAAACATGTTTGAAGTACACTTGTACAAAAACAGTATGTAAACGTTTGGATTAATAACCAGCTAGGGACAGAAAGGTAGAGGAATTGAGGCCAAGGGAGACACAATGTTTTTAAAAAACGGGACGCATACGAACTGTCCCTGTGAAGTGATGATTTTCCAGTATGAGAGAGGAACCAGAAGCCGAAAAAAGGAAGACGTGTTAAGGGAAGTCTCTGTTACGATTATGACCAAATGAGTCGAAACGTTGGCAAATAAACCGAAGTTCTATCCATTTTAGGTCGT
This sequence comes from Ascaris suum, assembly GCA_013433145.1. Lineage (NCBI taxonomy): Eukaryota > Metazoa > Nematoda > Chromadorea > Rhabditida > Ascarididae > Ascaris > Ascaris suum. The sequence goes on along the minus strand of CM024188.1, from coordinate 8,244,306 downwards.
CGTATGGTCGCGTCTAACATAAGCTCACCGAATGTCTATCGTCATACGCCTTCGTAATCCAGTCATGTCAAATATATATATATATATATATATATATATATATATATATATATATATATATATATATATATTTATTTGTATGTATATTTATATATGTATTTATATATTTGTGTATATATTATATATGTATATATATGTATTTTTATATATATATACATATATATATATGTTTGTATTTATATTTATATATTTGTGTATAACATATATGCACACGCACATATCCACATGTGTACGGTTCCGGTACGTTGTACATGTGTTTTACATATGTATGGATCGGACAAATGTGACTTTCCTCTTCGTCGCACTACCCATAAATTCAGACCCTTTCCTTTCTGAGGCATCTTTCCGCTCACGTTCTTGAATTGAGTTCCCTCTCCTGCGATGCCACTTCGTAAAACTCAACTCCTCTCCCACCAAACTCACTCTCCACCTCAAAGTCGACGTCTGCCTTTTGCGAGTTGAGACATAAGAATTCCGTAGTTGAATTAGAGGCTTCACGTTTATAGTACATACGTGCAAACCTATATATATGCATGCATGTATACTAATGATTGAATCACACCAAGCTGTAACTATTAGTTATGATGGAAATTTAAGGCGGACTGCATTTATATCTCACGCTTCAGCCATTTGAGCCATGATCTCGGTAAGGAGACGTTGAAAAGGAGCAGAGGTGAAGAATGAAATTAGAAATGCCCCACAAAACAAGGAACACTACGGTTTTTCTCCGGTGGAAGATGAAAGGTATACTAGAAGGCCATGACGGCGGGATGCGGTGCGGAACCCACATAGAGTGTGCCTTTGCAGATGCGCATTACTCACATAAGTAGAAGCAGCTGACGTCCGCCATATGCCTCGCAACGCCAGTACGAAACTTCACGACCACTGTTGTTTTACAGCAGAGATTATAAGGTTTCAGAAAATCCGGCAGCGTTCGAAAAATAGTGGCGATACCTTGCCGTATGAACGATATCGCCATCCATGGGCAATTTTCATAAACATTTGTGTTTTTCAGCAGAAATTGAAAACTTTGGTCACTAAGGGATTGAAACCTGAGAGCTCGAGTTACAGAGAAAATCTGAAAGGTAATTAAACGATGAGATTAAGTTCAGACGTATAATTACTAAACATAATCGAGATTGGGAGTGCGAACCCACCTCTAAAATCTTATCAGAATTGACAGAGTGGTTCGCGAGACTGAAATGCGTCGATGAACTGGCAGAGAAAATCTTCGCACTGTTTTTAGAATGAGCCAGATTTCCTCACCTTCATTGCATTCGTGATTCCGGTGAATTGCTTTAGAGTGTTGAGTTCGAATATCTGCTTTGCTGTCATTCCAGACTTGGGCTGAGCTTCAGTTCCCTGTGGAAGCTATCTGATGACGGTGTTATCTGTGCCGGGCGGCAAGGGTCGAGGGCCAATTGAAGGCGAGGGACCCGAAAAAGCAACGGCAACTCCCAATAATGTATGCTTATTTTTTTCTGTGCATATTCGATAACAAAAGTGTATAGCTTTCGTGCGTATGACGATGAAGGCATGTAATTAAATTGTTTGAATCGAGATGTTTTGAACAAACCAGCAGGTGTGGCAGCGACCAGGAGACGATCGCTGGTGCGAACTTTTAATTTACGAAGAGTTGACAGATAATGCAAAGGAATGCGTTCACAATTCAGCTCCTATAAAGCTTCCACGGGAAATTCCTTATTTTTTACCCGTTCACTGTGGAACTCAACTCTAAGTGTAAAAGTCTAACAAAGCGAATTTATGAATCAATAAATCGCATTTGAATTGATCAATCAAACTGGAAATGGCATAGAACTCGATCGATTTGATATCTCCGTAAGCGATTTGATTGTTGCACTTTCAAAATTGTGATTTCTTCAGGTAGGACCAATGACGGCTGAGGAGACGACTTTCTTCAATCGTGTCAAAGACTGGCTTGGAGTCGGTGTCAACGAACGAGTCCTTATGCAAGTCGTTAAGGTAGTTGATGCAGTAATCTTGATGCCCTTAAGTCGTGAATACTTCATCATGCAGATAGTTTCTTTGTCCACTTGATGGGTTTAGAGTGGTCCACTTATATCCTTGTACGTTTTCTGAATAGATGTTATTACTGTCTTGTGTCCTGGTACCACTTATTTAAGTCCGGACACCAGCCAGCATATATTTGCGGAGAGATTGGTAGTCGACGGCGAAGTTCTTCAGGTCGCCTAACCATGTGGAAGGGCGCGGGCTAATGATGTGCATATGTTTTACAGTAGGGTCATAAATAGCAGGAAATTCGAACTGGAGCACCTCTGGAGGAATCTGGCAGCGCTTCCAACCCTGGAACTTCCTGGAAATTCTCAGAACGCCTCCGCCATGGCGGATGTCTCAGACATTGGAGCGCTCCTAGGAAACTCACTAGAAAGTGACTGAAAAGGTTCCTCGGGTTTGGGAGCCTTCTGAGAGCGCTGCAATTCAAAGGGTTTTATGTCTTGTTAGAGAATATGGTGGGCACAAGGAGGAATGGTCCGGGTTAAGAACTATTCAGTTGCCGTGATCGCTGTTCTTATCCTTTGTTCGTGAAGTGAAGTTTTACTGCTGTAGAGAGGTAGTAAAGATGTTGCGAGGCGACAGAGATATTTGAGAAGCGTTTCTATTAAAGAAGAATCGAAATTAGCAACGAACTGAAATCCACAGATTTCAGGTCAGTGTTTCGTCTTTGTAACCTGTGCTGCATATTGCGTTACTCGTTTTGTTTCCATTCTCCTTTCATATAGCTTCATTCATTGAAAAAATAAATAAAATGCCCAAAGGAGTAGAAAGCGTCAGTGGCGGTCATTGTAGTCGAAAATAAAGCTGAAATTGCGTCATCTGGGGCATCCGGAAGTTCAAGATTCATAAATATTCTGAAGAGAGTCGAGACTTCTCGGCTTTTTAAATGTCTTCAGGGTTTCTACACATCGGGAGATACGGCGCATCACGGATTTCAGAAGTATTTTCCGCCATGCGTATACATACATTTTCAGGAAGGCATATAAGTGTGTGCGTATCTCTCTATGTACACGGATTTATAGATATAGATGTACTTACGTGAACGCATGTACGAACTGCAGAATGTAAGGCGTGGTTGCTAAAAAGGAGAGTATTTTATTGTTTAGAGCCATTCCCAGCTGACGACGAGCTCGGTGCAATCGGAGAGTGTGATGAATGATGTCGTCGTTGCATACCTGGATCGGCTGCAGGCGGAAACAAAGAGGGGCAAACAAGTACGCTTCAACGAGGTTTACAATCATTGCAGTTCTGCGGCCGTTTTAGTAGCGTATGCTGTTTAAGTGAGGCTGTAGATTTGTTACTGATCAAAGGTTCCGCAAATCGTGCAAGCAGAAACTGAGTTCTATGCTATTTACGAAAACGCACTCGCATTGGCAGTTAAATGTTTCGAAGCTCATACATTTAAAAAATTTGATGTGCGAAGAAGTTGAACAGAGTGAGCTGCAAAGAATGTGACGGAGAATCATTGTTGAAAAATTCGTTTCAATATTTGATCGTTCTTGGAGAAGGGACCCCAACCTTCATCGTCGAACTGTTCTTATATGGCTTTGTACTCATGTTTCTGTCATTTTGCTCAGTATTTGGCATAGTGGCGTTGAGGTTTAGTACTGCATAAACCTTCCAAATCGTGGTCCCAGTACACTTCGTGAATTTGGTTGTTGTTGAAGTTTCCGGCATCAAGCAATCACTTCTGGCTGATGTTCAGAAGTGGGGTGATTTTTAGCTGTGCGGTAGAGATCGATGGGAGGAAAGATTTCGGCGGAAGTGGATGGTAGCGTGAGAATTTCAAAATATTGGGAATTGGGCGAAGTCAACGATGCTCGATTTTCGCCGATCTTCTCACAACATTGCTATGACTCTGAGATGGATTAATCTTATTGGTTAATGCTGTGGGTTCGTTTACCTGAGTGAGTTTGCTTCTACCACCTTTGCGTCGACGTAACGTAGCTATGCCTTTATTGCCCATCTTTCTTGGGTGATTCACCTTTAACCACTTCACCGATGCGTCTTTCGTGATAGACACTACATCCTAATAATTTTCGGTATCCGATAAGTGCTCTATGGCAGCACACTATTCGCGTGCAACACTTACCGATCGGCCTGGCGATATGGTCGAATTATCGTCTAATGATGCGAGAACGTCGAACAAATACAACTCTTTCCCAGCAAATAGTATCGAGAACAAAGAAGAACAGGATATGATTAAGTTTGTTTGTTTTTTTTTTCGATTCTCACTTCTGTGCGGTTTTTTGGTTAGCAGAAGAGCCTTTCGGGAATTCCGCTTATTCAGCTACCACCATCTTCAATCTAGGGATCTACCGCTCCCATTTTAAGTTTGCAAGGTTGGATGTCTAAGTAGTTTTCATGCATATATTCCAAATATCGCTAAACATTTTTAGCTTGGGCGCTTGTGAATCATCTTAATTTAGCTCTTGTTGAAAGTGTAGTGTTGCAAGAATGTTTTACAGAAGATATCTGCTTCAATAAATTTTTGTGGATTGAGGACCCACCATCTTCTTTGGGCTTCATCACTAACGATTCCCATGTGGTAGCAGTCAATGTTTCACTCTGGAGCGTTGCGTAAAACTGCCTAACTTCAATTTTTGTTGCAACATCACTATGATCCTCAGACTTTAACTGTTCGTAGAACGTTTTTGTCAGTGAAAATATAGTGGTCATTAAGTTTGGTCACAGGAAGGTGAAGTTTTCTTGGATGGTTTTGTTACTTCCTTCCAAGAGCACATCATCTCAATTCTTCATTTTATGCTCACAGATCTCCAGCAGCACCTAATTCATAGAGTGTTTCCTAGTCTACCTAATGTAGAAATTTATAAATGGTACAGAATGGGAAATGGCTATAGGAGCACCGTGCACCATGTACAGATGCTCTTTTTAGCAGTTTCGGTCTATTCAGGGCAATCGAAGAATCACTGAAAGAGAATCAGAATATTCCGGGTTCTCTCCGATTGCGCAGTGCGATCCAGAGAATCCGCACGAGAGAAGTCGATCTGGTCTGACGCCAGTCGGCCTAAAGAATATGGGCAATAGCTGTTGGTTCAATGTCATTTCTCAGGTTCTTTTATCTCTTTCTAATTAGGCTTGAAACAAATTTTATATTCTTATTGCAAATGAATTGTAATGGCGGTAGAGTCGTGCGTGCCCAAATAGGCTACTAGCACCCCCTTTAACGATGGGATTTAGTAATAACGTGCAAGCAGCCGAAAACAATAATTTAAAAAAATTTGAGGGTAGGCGGGTGCATAATTCTGGTTCCCTTGCTCATTAAATAGACGGCGTCCTATTCATATTAGATGTGTCACCTAGTGCGTGAATCAGCTTCGCCCCAGGTTTCGGTCTTTGCAGACGTCACGTCAGCATTCAATGCCACTGCTTCCTCCTTTAGCCGACTTCGTCGTAACGTTATATTATCTTCCTCGTGCTAAAGGATAGGTGCACTTAGGTGTATCAGTTTTAGAGAAGACCTGTCGCTACACGAACCATTATTTCTTGCAAACTGTGCCGGCGAGGAGGGGGGACATGGTGATCGGTTGTAGAGGTTTACCTGAGCAGGTTTGTTTCTTCCGAAGTTACGGAGGTATCAAATAGGTCAGAGATCCATCCGATCGGGATTAAAGTGATAATTCTAAAATGGCTTTATCACTTTTCGATGGTGTGCGGCCATTTGAAACCTTCATCGCCCCAACCCCTGACTCTCGATGACAAGCACACAGTGGCATAGAAATCTGAAGAGGATTGAGGCAGCCACTATCTGTGCTGTAGTATTTTGGCGTTTTACGTCATTCGATTTAACTCGCTGTTGAAGCCGGCGTCTTTTTTTCGTTTGATTCTTTCGTTCACATGTCGGGCAGAATTAGTAGTAATTGTTAAAATATTAGCATGCGCACCAAATTGTTGATCATGTACTTGCAGACTTTATTCCACATTGCACAATTCCGCCAGTTGTTAATGAATGTGGATACTGTGAATCTGCCAGCACGAGGATCCAATCCGTGGACCAGCGAACCGTCTTCATCGAGTGAGGTGAGCGCTTATTTCGTGTGTTGGGGATGGGACAGGTTACAAGCTTCTTCGCCTCTGCTCTTTTGATAATAGAGAGACCTTGGAGCTTTTTTTGACACTCCCTGCGAGCATCTTTCTGTTGGTGCTGCCGCTTTGTTCATCTCGCTCAAAGGAAGTTTCTGCATAGCGAACTTAGGATTTGTTGGCCGGAGTTTTTGTCGAGCCGCCTTAACCGTTGAGTCGTCTCTGGGGAGGCGTTGCTCCTAAACGAGTCAACAAGAAGCATAATTTGAGTGCTGAAACGTTTTAAGTGCTTCTTTTCCGTCTAGGCTACATTTGTTTTTTATTTTACTTCTTGACACCTCAGTACTTTTAGTTATCTTCTTGCATTAGCGACGTTTTCGTTTTCGATGCTCTCTTAGTAGTTGTAGGCCCTCCACCGTAGTTTGTCAGTCTTGCGGAAAATTAAGAAATCCCCATAAAGTTTAGCTGAATGAATCTAAACGGGCGCGGGGGAGGGAGTTGATATTTCGGTGCTAATAATTCCCGTCTACAAGCTAAATGAATGAGCTGAAAACGACTGTAAAATCAGCCTTGTTCTTTGATTTGCGCCTTTAAAAATATTCATCTTATGCTGGCTGTTCAAATCTGGATTTTTACTTAACAATGCTCAAGCGAGCAGCCGACTTTTTTGAACAATACAACTCGTAGCCATAGCTGTTGCCTAATTCTTATTGCTTTAAACAGACACCTCTTATAACATCTCAGCGATTCCCCACTTCATTATCTCATCGATGATCCTTTCTTATATCCATCAGCGTCTCGACATCGGATTATGGAACCTTGTGATTGGCAGCCACTTGCCGCTTGTTGTTCAACAATAGAGCATCTCTTTTGTTTCTTTTAAATTCATGAATGCATTCTTTCTTCTTTTTCCCAAGGGCCAATTTGTTTTCTTTATAATAGGGTGGCGTAATTTTCAAACAGTGTGAGGCAGCGCGTCAGGAGAAGACTTTGGAAAAGCTCGTCAAAAAGCTCTTACATAAGCCTCACGGCTATGGGATGGAGAGTCTGTACTCAAATGGATACAGTGACTTTTGTCTGAAAGGACCTTTAAAGTTAGGATTGGTGAGTCGTTGTCGCAGAGCAGTTCAATTTCAAGCGGCGTTCCTCAAGGCAGTGTGCTGGGATCGCTATTCTTCATCGCATATGTTAATGACCTGTCGGATAAGTCCTCGAGTGTGTGAAAATTGTTTGCTGACGGCGTAAAAATCTGTCGGTTTCTTATTGATCCGGCCATTGATTTTACCAGTTGACTGATGATCTCAACACATTTTCTGCATGGTCAAGTGCCTAGCAGAGTTAGGTGTTTCTTGTGAGAATCGCCATGTTTTACATAAAAACTTTCAACGTAAATGTACGCTTCGGATAGATGGAATGTGTCTGCCATCAACGGAAAATGCAATTCGTGACCATGGTATATTGATGAGCCCCAGTCTCCACTGGAATTTTTATTGTGCTGATGTTTAAAATTGCAAAATCAAATTTTGCAAATGCATCGAGCACTACCGTAAAGCCTTTGAAACATATTATCGCCCTATTATTGAATATTGCTCACCCGTTTGGTCTCCTTACTTAATTCTCACATCAGATGTATTGAAAACGTCCAGAGTATGTCACTCATATAGCCTTCAGTGAAGTGTTTCCTGGTCCTTATAAACCCGACTACACTGCGCCCTGTAAGATTTTTAAGCTTGAGAGTTTAGAATATAGAAGAGAAAACCTTTATTTGGTGCTATGCTATAAAATTATCGGTGGGTTTTCTGATGTACCTTCGATAGTCTTTGTTTTTGCTCCCCACCGCAGTCGTCGTGTTCATCGTTTTCACTTGGACGCAAGACATGCTCACTGAACAACGTTCTAGGCAGCTTCCAGTAGAGAGTAGCCTTCCAAAAAATGTTGTAGAGACTGGGAGTTCAGCTGTATTTATGTATCATCCAGAACTTAAGGGATTGATGCATATGTTGTGGTGTGTTCTGAAATGCTGCTTTACGATTCATTCGCGGACGATGTTTTTCTGGTCATGTGCATTTATATTGTTCTTTAACTCCACTGTCTCACTGCAGTCTTCTTTGTTCTTCTCTGAATAATGATTCTTTGCAAAATACTTTTCTGAGGATGTAGAGCTGTGCAACAATCAAGGTTTTATATGAATTGCTTTGATGCCAACAAAGGTGAATATTTTAGCCAACCGTGACACCTCAAACTCTACTGCTAACTCTGCGACGACTGTTCGCATCACTTCTTGCGTCAGGTCGTGGTTATGTGGATCCATCGGACGTGCTATCAACGATCAGTGAGCTGAACTCAACTCTCAATAAAGCCGTTCCTAGCATTGGCGTCCAGCAGGTTTCCCTCTTTTTTACCTTATTTATACGCATTCAGTCATCAGTCTTTGTAAGTTGTAGGCCTTTCTGTTTATTAGACATCAGAAGACAATTTTACGCTTGGATGTTGTGGTTGGAATAAGAGCATGGAAGGTGAGCACGAAATTTTGGGTGGGAATTAATTGCGGGGCCGTTTGTATGCATGAGAGGATTTCACACAGGTTCGGCTCCGTTGTTGTTTTCTAGAAGGCTGAGCCCATTATTCAGTCGAGTTTTAAGAACGGACAGGATATTGTAGTGAGGACTTTCGCGAATGCTGTCGAAGAAAACTGCACCGGGTATTGCCTTATTGAGGAAGCAGCGAGCTCACTTGTTCGACACCCTTGCCGTAGTTCACCCGTCTGTTACAATCTTGTCTCTCATCTTTACTTGTCTGTCCGTCATATTCTCCAAGGGTAGACACCGGTACATCGGCGACGGAAAGAAACAGCTTTAACGGCGGGCAACGTCGTAAATTTAACGTTTTTGGAATGACTTTCTTACAAGTTTCTTTTGTGGTCTTCGTGTGAGGTTTGCAGTACTTTTCGTCCTGATATTCATGTTGCGTCTCATTACACATCTTTCCCTGAAAATCCAAAAGCTTTTCGGTTGAGACGTCCCTTTCTCCCCCCCCATCATTTCACCTTCCCTTCCAATTCATAGATTTGACCTTGTGCGGTTGGTAAGTGTTTATTTTCAAACATATATGTGTGTGCTTGGCCTGGGGTGTATCTGAGCAAAACTGTAAAAGAATGGCGAGGGCTGTATTGTTGTTAACCACATTTTTGCTGGTGGCAGAGAAATGACAAAGCGCATATGAGAGCGCATTGTCGATGGCTTTTACAGTTGTTGTCGATTGTTTTTCGTGGTTATGCTCGCAATTTTGCATTGAAAAATGAGAGGTTTAATGCAGAATGTTCTTAAATGTTCTCCAGACAGAAGCCAGTAATTGGTAATTGTTTGCAGGATGCAACGGAAATGCTCCTCAGGTTGATTGAATGGCTCGAACAAGCCCTCAAGAAATACGTGAATGCGTCTGACGGAATGGCTTCACCTGCTCCAGTTGAAAGCGACCAGTCTATGCTACCTGTGAATGTTGGTTTTTCGTGCTACTCAGTTTACCCGAAATATGTATTGCATGAGGCCCATGTGTCCATATGTTTCAGCCCGAGATCCCTTCAAGTGATTACAAGGAAACTTGCGAAATGCTCAACTAGATCGCCTCTAAACCTGGGCTGCAAAAGTCGCTGTTTTTCTTGACCTTGCCGTTTTATAGCCCTTTATGTTTCCACCGCAGTGAAGCTTCCATGTTTTGATTCCATCGGGAAAGAAAATTGTTTGCAGAATTTTTCTCTAAAGAAACAATTCCTCCGCTGAGAATCCAATCTTTCGACGCGTTGACGTCATAGCTCTTCACTCAGTTGAAAAGAAAACTTTTGTTGAATGGCTGAAGGGACGTCCGTTTAGAAACCTTACCTGCAGTTTCCGAGTTCTGCAATTTTTAGCAGTTGTCATCAAAATTGCAACTAAGAAGTGAATGGGGAATGGCATACCTCCACGAGCTAAGTCGGCGCTCTTTTCTTAACTACGTTTCAGTATTTCGTCGTCTTTCTTTTGATAAGCTCGTGACTATGAAGTTCATCATACGGAGTTATATGGTGAATGACAAACGGCAGCTGGACGTGTAGAGATGGCATAAAAAAGAAAAGTGCATTTAGGTGCGCATCCAAAACTCCGACGGTTCTTCCAGCGCTTGTGCGTTCTGTTCCCTCAAAGAACACCTACTGCATCTCACTCTATGATACACCTGCCATATCTTCCAATTTTCGCGACAAATGAAAGCACTTTCCTTCCTTTTCGACATTTAATCGAGTTTTGCGTTTACTGCTGGATGCATTATGACGTGGAAGCAGTGGGTAATTTGTTGACCGAATTTGCCTACTCTTCCTCCTCTGTAAGGGGCAGGTATAAGTGTGAAAGGAGTAGATGAAGCCGAGGTGGTGGAAGCCGTATCCTCGGTGCCCTTAACTAAAGATTTATAACATTCAGTTAAACTAAGGCAATGTTTCCTCTCATTTAAAAGTGCCGAAAACGCTTCTTGTAGTTCGCTTCTCCATCACTTTTCAGTCGTCGATCTTTGCGGTGCGAATATTTTGCATAGGCATTTTGTCGTTTCCTGATCAACAGCAACCAGAATGTTGTTGGTTGTTGGTTAAGCCGATAATCTTTCACTTTCTTCCGCCTTTCACGACAATTTGCGCCAATCGCATATGATTCTAACAAGTTCACTGCGTCCAGTTGGACATCTGTTGTATTGTGATTTAAATGCTATATCCACAATCTTCCAAATATTTCCATATGGATTGTTAAGTTAATTTATAACGGGATTTTATGTGCAGGATGAACATTGGAGAAGGGTCACTTTGTTGGTCATTCTCGAGAAGGCAATGGATGTTCGCAGAAAGTTAAATTATTATGACGTATATTCAGAATTATTCGTATTTGCTGTAGGTTGGAAGAATTCATGCAATTGTTTTAGGTGAGAATGGACATTTTGGGTAGTCACTAATTACCCATGTGACTCAACATTAAACAGTCTAGATTTAACTTATTTCAAATTAGAACTAACAGCGGGCATGGAATGGGGGCATCCAAGTGTCATAATCACATTAACTGGACGATGATTGCGACCGGCAGAGAGCGTGTTTAAGGATGAGAATGTGGATCCCGGTGTGTCAGAGCTGTCGCAGCAGACGGGTCTGGCGGCGAGTCCCTCGGACGAGATGGCCATTGATGGTCCGGCAACAGTTGATTCATCTCCGTTGCCACCTACCGAGCATCTACCCTTCAATGCACTGTTTCATGGCTCACATATCGAGATGCGTCTCTCTAACGGTACGTTCTGCTGCAGCGCTTTCTCAAATCTCGTATTTCCATATATTGCCAACTTTTCGCTATGAAAGAAATCTTTGATTGTTCTCATAAAAATTTGTAAGTGTATAAAACCATTCATCAGTCAGAAAGGCGAAGCATCTGTGATTAAGTTCGAGAAAGAGAATCTTTCGCATCCACATGGTTGACCTCCAATGACGCCACTCAAACGCGATACGATTTTCCAGGATTTGAACATAAGTATTTAGGTGTGTTGAAATGACTGTATTTGTTCATTGCTGTTCGGCGTTGTGACTGATGAGACGGAACCTCTTGTCGTTCATCATTTCTTCTAATTCTTGTGCATTCGTTTGCTATTCTTCTAGCCAGACCTGATAGCTCTCTCTCATCTTATTTTCAGATGGCTCAACAACATCTTCCAAGCTCGACAATTCGGTGCAGATGGTTAACCTCGATGTCTCTTTCGATAATTTGCATGATTCGCTTGAGGCCTACCATTTCGCCGACTCTCCTGCCAAAGAGGTTTGACTTTGTTTTGGTAATGCGTCTGCCAAGAGCATCATTCAAGTGGGGTACCCCATGCCCATATTTGAACAAGGTGGTTCATAATCGATGTTAGGCTACGGAGTCATTGAGTTCTGTCGATGGTTAAGGCGCAGTCGTTTCAGGAGTTAGAGGCCATCGAATGTACCCCATTCTGCAATCTGCGTTGAAGATTGCTTGTCTTTAACCATTTGGAGGGAAAGGCGGGAAGGGAGCAAAAATTTTTGCCGAAGCATGTCATTTAATCGATTCAGTGTACGTTTTAGCATAAAAGTCTGTGGATTCTAGTAGCGCAAAATGGCGAGTATGATTTAATCGTACTTCATTGGTTATTTAACTTAATGGGAAATTCATCGGAAGAGTATTTATTACTTGCTGTGCTAGTTATCGGAAGTGTTCTTGCTGTGTGTTGCTACTTGCAAGTATGCGGTTGGTCCAACAACTGGCGACAAGAGGGCTGTAGCGATTTCCTGTGCAGTTGTGTATAGCACTATTAGCGATCTTTTTCTTTTCAACCATCCGCCTGATCGAATATTTATTCGAAGTTATTCGTGTGTGCTTAAAAGAGTGTTGCCATTCGGGTAATAGAGGCGGACGGTTTGCACTGCAAAAATGATTTCGCACGCGGAGTGCAAAAAAAGCTGCTATCAGGAAAGGTGTTAAAAGCGTTGTTTACGGTCATATTTTTCATGATAGAGGTAATGCAAAGTATTTCTTGAAAATAGGCGTCTGTTACAGGTGTGGTTCGAGACGCTACCGGCTGTAATAATGTTTTCATTGGTTCGCTTCAGTTATAAGAACGGCCAAACGGAAAAACTGCACAACAAATTTCACTTTCCGATCAGTTTTTTCATGGATCGTTATATGCATCGCAACCGTGAAATCGTGATTGAGAAGAAGCGCCACCGAACGATGTTAAAGGAGAGGCTGGATGCGGTAAAGGCACAGCTAAGCAGGTAAGGAAAGACGCTGCATTGATCTTCGTTGCAATGCATATGAAGCCAAAACTTATAACACCGAATGCCTGAATGCATTGTTGCGTGCTTAAAAAGCAGCAAAGCTGCTAAGAGTGACCACTGCCACAAATTCCAGTAATTAATTGTTGGTAGATATGGTTTCTATAGCGCAGTTCACTTATATTTCGCTCGCTTTGGCTTGAATCCTTTTGAGTTTAAAAAATCTGCTGACGTGCTTTTGCTTTTTTTATATGCAGCTTGAGACGGCGGAAATGCCGCATTCCGATTTGAGGTTACGGCAGTTGTTTATATATATATATATATATATATATATATATATATATATATATATATATATATATATATATGTGATATGACAGTGAAAGGTGTTGTGATGAACGGCCGCGCAGCGACTCCGTTTGCATGCACGGACCTCACTGGTATCTGTACTTCTCTGCCGTATCATATTTCGTACTCTTTGTGCTTGTATGGCTGCCTGTTTCAAACCCATTTGACATTGTTTGCGCGGTACTCGGTTATATGAAGATTTCTGGTGTTGTTTGGTTCAGTTACTCGATCCAGTGTCTTCAGTAAGGTCTTTTCCCAATCCGCCTACTCTCGTCTAAACGAGCGGAACACAACGAAAGGGGATATTCTGTGTTCCTGATGAAAGCAGTGGCATCAGTGGTGGTCGCTGAAAGTTGCAGTGCAGTCGTAGTAGGTGGTCCTATCAGTTGAACTACTGTTATTTCACACTTTTTTACATATCTTTCACTAACGTCGAGAGTATCACATGATTTATGTTCAGATTGCAAAACTTCCCAATTGCTGAAGGGACAGAGTCGGTGACGGACATAATCGATGCGGTCCTTTCTTTCAAGTCGGCATTCTTAGACAGTCGGTAAGCGTTGGTTTACGGAGCTGAATGCCATTACTATTTGAATTCATAGGATAGGTGGAAATATGTTGACTCTTCACTTTTTTAACGCTCACTATTGAATAGAAAGGATAAAAAAGCCTTTATTTCACTTTTTTTAGAATGGGAACGTGATTTTGGGGAGGGGATGAACACGCGATTTGTTCTTTTGTTTTGCAGAATACTTCGCCACGGAATTGCTGGTCGAGAGTTAACGAGAGTATTCTCTCTATCTTCGGCCGAATGCCCAAACAAAAGGAGCACTTTTATGCCATGATCGTTATTCTGAAGGAATTCATTGCTGCTACGAAATTTTTGAAGTTTTCCTCATTTTTTTGATGATCTTTGATGCCTTTGATCATTAAGCAGTCGTTTTAGATAATCAATATGCATTAAGCCGAACGTGCCGGCAAAATTTTTTGACAATGTTTTTTTACATTTCGGGAATAAGTTGAAGGATGCTGAGGAATATGGCAAATAAAACAGTTTCTCTCGGTGCCAGAAATGCTTCGTTATCCATCAACTCGCTTTCTACGTGCCCTTGTTTCATTCTTTCAAAAGATTAAAAACTTTTTTTGCTGAATCTTTGGGATGCTTTCAATCAATGCGTAGGTAAACTCACTTCAGCGAGAGCAATGATGGATGTGGTGACCACTTGCAACAAGCAATGGATGTCTGTGATGCAGAATCGTCATGTTTGACTGAGCCATTCGCTGCTTGCGACATTTCTATGCCTGCCGGTGAGTTTGGTTTTGCATGCCATGTTTTTATTCACGGTATTTGCGGCATTTAAATGGTATTCTCTCTTCCAAATGGTTTTGTTATTGAATTATATTCGATGAAATTCGTGCCGTATTATGGCACCTGCTGCATGCTGCTGTTGGTTAGTTAGACCAAGAATGGCGAATACCTGCAGCTGCCATCTTGAATTCATTACGGTATCATATTGAGCTCTTATTAGGAGGTGAGGTGTGTAAACTCGAATAGCGAATCATTCACGATCAGTTACGATCATATCGGTGCCTTAAGTGCACTCGTTGGGTTTAAAGCTTTATTGGTTTGTAGCTGCGAAACGTTTTGCATTATAAACTGGGTACTGTCAACGGTCATTCATTGCCTCCCACGGCTACATTTTCCATGCTGTTAGCTCCACCGCAGGCTAACAGGTCAAAAGGATCTGAATCAATTGCGATCGCCGTCTGTGCTGCACGGGCGACCTTGTAATATATTTCTGGATATGATAGTGCAGTCATTTGGGAAGAATTGATACATTAAAGGGCATGAACGTATATTTTTGCAGATGTGAGGGTCGACAGAACGGATAACGAGAGCAGTTCAGAAGCATCGCGGATACGGCCAGTAAAGATCTCGGTTCCAGCTGACGATCTCGTGGTTTTCGAACGTGTGCTGAGACACGTCGCCGATGAAATGGAACGCTGCGTAAACGGTATCTGCTAACTGTGTGCCTTTTTTATGTAAGAAAGAAGTTTGAATTGTCAGCGGCGTAGTGTGACTGGATTTGCTTTCTTCACCACACTTCTATTTCAGGATTCAAGGCAGTGCCTGAAAGATTTTTCCAGAAATACGCGGGATTAACTTACGCCAACTCAGAATCACTGCTTACTGCTTTGCAGTCAATATCTTTTTTTCAGAAAAGGTTCCAGTTCCGTAACCGGAATTTTGAATCGGGAAGGTGTTTCTAGAAACATCAAATGTCGATGTTTCTAGAAAAGAAGGCCAAGCGAAATCACACAGTTACCAGGAAGAGCGGGAGCTACCTTCCCATTCCCGTCTCCATGGCTATAGCCCTGAATGGCTTACGTTCTGGGAACTTTTGGGAGCACCAGTTTGTGTGTGATGTGGGAAGAGGCACACCTGGACTGCACAGGTGTCACCAAACCAGATAATTCCAGCAATGTAGAAAATGTTGGGAGCATAGAATTTTTCAAACACTTGTAGACATGTTTTTAAATCACACATTTCTCTTTCACGCTTTTTCCTCTACAACTGACCATTGAACAGTACAAGTTTGAACTGCGCATGCCCATTCAGACGTTGATTGTTTCTAATAGATACGTTGGGAAATGTTTGGAATTTGAAAATTTGAAACGATTTTTAAAAGATCGAGCTAGAAATATTCGAAAAACGAAATGAGAGTTGGGTATATCGTAAACGCATAGCCACTAGTATACTTTATCATTTACTGCCGTAAAGCATGCATAGGGGCGTAAAATAAATCACTGCTCACACACAGAAACACCTACAGACTCTAGATGGGCCATCCGCTGTTCGGTGAAATGTAAACAAATGTAAAGGTGTGCAGTTTTCAGTCGACTCGTGTCGTAAATAGGAGAAAACTAATGGTATTACTTAATGCGGTAGAGTCGCATTATGTAGCTTCTCCACAGTGTAATCTGTTTACTAACGTTTTCTTTTCTTTAGTTTGCTTCACTAAGAATATCAGATATAATTCATGCAACGTGCAAAATATATGATTATCAACTGTTTGTGTTATCGGTAGTGTAACTTTTTGAGCAATCAAAGTTATGCGAGGATTTATTGGTCCGGGGGGGAGAGGGAATCGTGGGTGGGCTCCTGCGACCCGCAGTCTTCAAAGGCCAGTGTTAGTTTTTTAAGTCTTACATCCTTTCTCTGAATACTATTGTATTCTTTTGTTCGACTGTTTCGTTATGTTTCCATGTGATTCTGTTTAAGTGTTGATGCAACACAAATGCATTTATAGTATTTCTGATTCAGAACTCACTTCGCATGCGAACGAACTGCGTGTAAATATCGAATCGATTTTTGACACCGATGGTATGAGAGATGTGAGCTTTTATCCACTAATTTTTTTTTCCCATTCTGAGATTGTGCTACGTGACAACAGGATGCCTTCAGTATTTTATTCATCTTTTCTCACGTTTTGGCAACTCCTCTGTACTTAAGATTCTGTGTTGTATGTTACCTAAAGCTGTACGGTGTGTTGAGTAGTTGAGTACATCTCTCAGCGTTTGCAACAGTGTCAATATTTTTCACTTTACACAGCTAGCGCCTCTCTGCATTCTCTTAGAAAGTTGATTGGGGATAGGGTTGTTATTTAGGCTTCGATGGCCTTTACAAAGACCTCCACATGCTAACCATAAACTGATAAAAGAAGCAAAATCGATTTGTCGGAAACAAATTCAGCACAAGGTCACGAAACCGACGTAAAGAATTTGGGGTGACTAAGGCGAGCATGAAAGATCTGTTCAGTTTGAGAATTAAAGTTTTGATAGTTTAAAATAGGTTTGCAGCTGTGTAGATGAAATGTTTCATCTGTGGCTTTCAATCCTACCTCGTGAGGATTATGTTTCTTAATGCTTCAGAGGGAAGAAAGGATTGGAGTGGGATTATTTTCATTAATAAAGGTCTGTTTCACTTTGGGATTACTTGTGAATGTTCGAGGAAAGCGTTATCTCAGAAACAGCTATCGGTCTGCAAAGGAACGCATTTCAGGATACGATTTCAGAGTAAAAAAATTTTCGATTTCGCAGTGTTATTTCTCTGAAAGTGATCATATGAGGATTGGGTCACTCAAAAGACAGGCCAGTGTAATATTATTTCAGGATAATAAGAATTATTTTAAGAAACAACAGGAAGATCCTGCCAAACTAAAGCAAAAAAAAGGAATTAAGTTTGGCGCAGACCGTGAGAGTTTCGTAATAACTTGAACAGACCTAGATGGAAGCAGAACTTGACGGTGTGTGGGAAAGAGGTTGAAGAATGCATAAACAACCTGAAATGTGATAGTCAGTGAAGCTATAAGGGTAAAATATTTCGAAGTGATTGTAAAAAGTAACTAAAACATCTCACTACTGGAATAAACAACAAAAATTGAAAGTCGTACTTGCCAGCAGTAGCTCTTGACAGCAGCGCTGTGAAATGACTGAACTATTGCTGCAGGTTCACGGTACGGGAAATTGCCAGAAGATAATTTGCGTGAAGTACAAAAACAGCTGCCTTATAATGTAGAAGTTGCACATCACACTTTCGTGGGGGAAAAAAATTGTACGGGTAGTGCTGCAGAGGCTGTGACAACTTTCCTTATGTGAATTTACATTACATGCTCGTCGGATAGTCCGAAACTGTAGTCGTGGTACCATTTAGTGATCTGTTATTTGCAAATTAAATTACAATATTTCAAGAGATATTAACTTTTCAACTTTCAGAGAATTTTACTCATGTTGTGTGACGTCTCATAGGTATGAAAATAAATCCTTTTTCAAGTTTTATTTTATTCCATTAATGATCCAAATATGAAGAGTTCGATGAGAACTGAATACCGTTGAATGTCGCCAGTCTGAAGTTGTGTTAGAGAATGAACGAAGAGGAGAAGGGAACTACGGCAGAAGCTTGAAAGATTCGAAGAGATATTGGAGGGTACGGTTAATGTACGGTTTCTGATGTGTAAAGCAGCATCTCTAGATTGCGTTAATAAAGTTTGACTGCCCTGTCCGTTCACTTCAAGTTTTCTCTGCGTGCTTTTATGGTGGTCTGTTTCGTTGCCCTCAATGAATACGTCACTAGAAATGAAAAATTACATTATCAGGAAGGCTATCGTCTGCATTCGGTGATCATCCACGAAGGAGAGGCGAATGTCGGCCACTACTGGGCATACATTGCTGACTACTCGACTTTGGACGATGAAGGTTCGCCGACCGCATGGCGCAAGTTCAATGACAAAAGTGTGGAGCCAGCAACTTGGAGTCAGATCGAAGAAGACTCATTCGGCTCGAGGAGGGCTTGTTCGGCGTATTGCCTTGTTTACACACGAAAAAAATGCGAGAGAGAGCTTTTCCAGCAGGGTTCGCTATAACGCTTTATTATGTTTCCTTTCGATTTGTGAATAGTTTGTTTTCTGCCTTTCTGATGCCTAGTGGCAGTACAGAAGTTTTCTCAAATGCTCTCCATGCCGATGAGGTAATTTTTGGGATGTTTGGCTGTGAGAATTTTTTCAACTGCGGGACGATACTGCTAAGCGGAAGCATACCACAGCGAATGTGGACCCGTCATTCAGGCTAGTGGCTCGCAACCACATCAACCTACTTTATGTGATTTATAAGACACTTCTTGTGTTGTGAAGTGGCTCGCCGCCCCTCACAGATTTTAGTTTTTTATACACTTCAAAAGAAATGAAAACTTACAGCGATAATTAGCTGTTCAGTCAGTCGTCTCTGGCTGTGGCCAGATGTTATAGGTGGTTCTTTTTGTTTCTAGCGCTAGATATTTATATAAAACATAAAAGCAGCTCATAGTTTCAGCAGTGACTGATCGAGGAGAGTTGAATGGCGTTTAACGTCGCCTATTGCTGTAACATATCATAGAGCAGTCTTCAAGATTTGTTGTAAAAATGCCTATAAACAATTCACTTTAAACCGTTGATGGAGCATGTGCGCACACAACGGCGGTTATCTAGGCAGTTCTATTGGTTGCGTTTTATAGATTCGACTGCTTCTTTGAAGACATTGGCTGAACTTGTGGACAGTTTGCCGGAAGATTTGAGGGCAGATGTCGCTCTCGACAACGATGCATTCGCGGTTGAAATAGCCGAGTGGGACAAGCAGCGTATGACTCCGCCTGCTTCGAACGTCGGCACGAGACCAATTTTTGACATGGTTAGTTGCATGATTGATTCATATCACTGAGTTGCTCGGTTTGTGTGCTGTTATTTTAAGTTCAGTTCGTTCACTCTGTTTACGGTCAATGTCAGTGATGAGCGACTCTAGGAATTAACTCCGCGGAGTGGAAAGGAAATAGCGCTTCTCTTCTTGAGAGATGCCGAGCAAGGGAATTGACTGTTTCATTATCGGGAGTCTGAGTTACCCGAATTTCTTCAGAGACCAGTGATTCACCTTTCTTCAGAGACCCGAGATATGAATTCGTGAGGTTTTTAATGCGGTGATTCCTTGTTGCCGATGAGTAATTGGCAGTAGTCCGGAAATGTGTGTTTTCAAGCACTGGTCATGTTTTTGCTTGCTGCCACAGGCTTAATCTGTAATGTTTTTCGATGAATTGAATACTATGTGGCTTGTTTGCCGAAGGGATTGAATTCACATTTCTGCTTTGATCTCTGTTCGGGATAGTTTAACCTGACAAAGCAAAGAAGCCACGATTATGAAAAATTGGTGGGTAGTTTTTCTGCATAACAGTCTTCCATGCTGTAATTCCATGTGATTAATCAGATTCTGGAGGAATAAGACATGGGAATAATGGCAATTTGCAGGACATGCAGATTTCTGCACAAAATATTTTCAGGAAACCACTTTTGTAGTAAAGAAAGAACGAATTGCGCGTTAAACGTTTTCGCATTTAATCGATTGCGCTGAATTGAAATACATAATTGCGAAATTTTCGTTATTTTCATTATTTTTCACCAATTTAGTTGGTTTATTGTGGCACTTTGCGTTTCTGGCACTTTCCTGGAAAAAATTGAGGAATTGACCTCATCCCCTCCATACCTATTACAACGCTTCATGCTATAGTTTCATGCATAACCAAACCACCGATGGAACAGTGTTGCGTTCCCATGTATTTTGATAGAAGTTAATGCTGCATTGGTGATCAAAGCATTGATGGTACATAGACATTATATACAGGTAAAAGTATGGCAGTGAAAGGTGTACAAGCCTACTACACCTGAATAGACTCACGCTGAGGGCACATTGCATTTATAATATCTTTGAGCACCAAATGATCGCCCTTCTGCACTATGGCCCCATCAGACTCATTAATCAAGAGGTACACGTTTGTTGTACGATTCTATGTACATGTTTGATCATTTCTCAACAACTTTACCGCACGTTTTTTTTTTCGCAATCCGAGGAGCATAATCAGAAGGGGTGGTTTCGGAATCCACTGCTTCGTTGTGAAGAACAGGAGCGAAGGAGTTGACTAGAGTCTTTCGGAGTCGTGGCCAGCAGGGTTGCAATTTTTTGCACGCTTCCGATTAGGGAATCAAAGTTTTGTTCTGTGTGGAGTCGAAAAAGAATCAACCATTTTGTCGGAGTCGTTTGTCACTGATCATCTCGATGACCACAGTATGAACATGAACTTTAATGTTATTAATTCGCTACAGCACATTCGCCGATACGGATGTAAATCCAGTAGGAACTCTTAAAGCTTGTGATGCTGTGTTCACATTTAAGCTGAATCCGGTTCGCGGTTAGCGAACTGTCGTTGAAATGATGTGCTCTACTGTGTTCTGAATTCCATTAAAAATTAAGCGCATAATCGATGCCTACAAAGGACATAGAGCTCATGTTACTGCAGAAGTAGTTTTTTATGCTTCTTACTGATTGTTTTGGCCAAAAACTACAAATTTTTATAAGTGGCATATCCGTAACATGAGTTCATACATCGACTGAGTGATTTAATGCGTCGCATTAGATTGTCACTCATATAGCGGTAATATTGTTTGATAAATCCAGTGGAATTATTGTGTATGATTTTATGTGCTACAAGGATTGCATCGTAGAAAAATTCTCTCAGGACTTAAGGGCATTTCGTAGTCACTGTTACAAGCTTTTTTGTTGCGGTCGTCTTTATTATCTTTGAGATCCTTTTTCAGAAGACTCCACAATTCCTTGCACTGGTCTTCTGCCACTTGTTAATTTTAAATTCAGTCCTTTAATTTCTTTTCAATTTTTAATTATTTTGATGGCGCAAAATATAAGCTGTAACGTGGGCAGTTCCTCCTCTTTACATTCGCCGTAAAGCATTTTATCACTATATGAGATCTGCTTGATGCAACACTCCAAAGTGGTGCCATTGTATTATTCATTATTTTCTGGCCGTCATAAGGACTATCGAAATCCTCTCTTCCAGTTTTAGTGCAGTTCCCATGGATCAATTGTACCTCTAGTTTCGGTTGCACTAGAAACGACGACCATAGGGCGATGAGGAGACAGAGAAGGAGGGGGATGGAGGAAGCTGGCTGGATGTCCTTGTTGGTCATACTCGTAGCCAGCTGATTCGAGCAGAGCGAATGCAAGCACTCGGAAAGGGGAATTAGCAAGCAAAGTTTTTGCGTCCATTTGGTTCTATGAAATTGTTAGTTTTTATGGCCGATAATTGTTCAGTAGGGTTAAGTTGCTTTTCCCATTTGCAAGGTTTTATTAAGTTTTCTATGCGTTCATGCTCACATCACATGAACGCCTTCTTGTTTAGCTGTTAGTTGTGGACCTTTGTCGCATCAGCGAACTCCATTGAAATTAACTCTAATTTGTGACGCAGCCATATTCTCGTTGAACTTGATTTCTGGGCGAATACGGTGAAGTGAAAGAAAGGGGCAGCGGCACATAATTAGCTATAGTGCCCCGTTTTTCTTCAGCAGTTAAGCTACAGGGTTTCACAAAGGTGAATTACATCTCATATGAGCGCCACCGTAAAGCTGTGTCGGCTACTCTTCGTTTATAATAGATGGGAAAGTTGTTTTTATGAATGAATTTTCGAGCCAGTAACATATAGCAATTAAGGATGTGATGACATCCTTCTCGCACAAGACGCCGTTCAACGTTCAAGAGCTGTCTAAGAAGTACTACACCCAGGCGTATCGCTATTTTGGCACGCTCTTCATTAAACGGTATGTTTGAGGAGCTTAATTAGCCTTTATGTTAGTGAAACCGTAATGCTCTGCATCATTGTAAAATTTATAAGACGTGCATACGAAGCGTTTCAGCACTGAAAAGAAAAACAACCTTGAAAGTCCATGAAGTATTCTGGCGAAGACTGGAAGTGGTTACTTGCTTTTGTGCACAAATTGGTTAAGTTACCTGTATCGATTTTGGTTATAACGTTGCTATTCACGTCCATATTTTGTGCACTATGACTTATACCTTTTATGAACCCTTTAATTTTATATGTTTTAATTATTGCAGAGTATTGGAAAAAACAGAAGAGGATATTGCCGGAAGCCGCATATGGGAAGATGACGTCAGCGTTGCGAAACTGCTTGATGATGTGAGTTTCAGAAGCTTTTCTCGTTTGTGTCTTCTGAGCAGAACTTCTTCAAAAGAGACGTTGTAGATAGATTAGTCATGCAAGTCTGCAATTGTTATTCACATTGCAGCGTGCTTTATGGCATGGCCCTGTATGCGTGTGCATGACTGTACTTCCGATAATTCGAACTCGGAAATCAGTGAAACTAAAATTACGAAAATTAGTGTGGAAGAGTTGTGAGCATTTGGCTTACAAACATTTCTATATACCCACCCGGCAGATCGGTTGGTCTTTTGCAACTGTTCGAGTCGGAGAAGCGAAACTCTTGTGACAGATTTGTAGGATCGGCCAGTTCAGAATGTCTGTGACATTGGATGTTCTGTTTAGGGGGAGTATGGAAGTATATACTATGCTAGCCCCCCAGCACATTGCTTTTTCCTTCGCAGGTGAGTACATATTGCGGAGTCTATTACCTCATGTCAGGCAGCACAATGCTCGAGTTTCGCTGTATCGAGTGGATCAGATTTTACAGACAATGATCTATCCCCCCACCCTAAGCGATAGCGGCATATCTTTCGCTGAAGAGCTAAATTTTAGAGGCTTGTTTGAGCAATTTCGAAGTATTTCTGTGACTCTTTTAGCCATGCGTGGTCACTGCTTGACTCAGAATCGAATAAGTTTCCTCATTGTAATGGTTATCAAGAACCGATCAGGGGCGTTTTAAGATCCTGAGAGCTCATCAAGTTAGTGATGTTAAGCGATTAAAATTTCTTTGGACAGGCAACCGATCGAAAATATTTGGTTGCAGTCGAAATCTTCCGAGTAAACACCAATTTTCGATTGCAACCGAAGGTGCTGCCTCCGGTGGAAACCGAAATGCAAATAAAAAGCGCCAAGTTTTAAAAATGGCGATCGGTTACATGCCAAAAGAAGTTGAGCAAAAACCGAATTTCTTGCGATTGAAAAAACGGATCGGCTGATTTTTTTTCTACGGTGAAAACCGACCGGAATTTCGGTTTCCAGCCGAAGAAAAAATGTTTTTCACGAGGTTAATATTTAACCTTGACTGACCACTTTGGTCGCATTTTCCATAGGTTTCATGCAGCCTCAGCAGCAAATCGATGTTTGGTGAGGGATAACAGCATGGACTCAGTTAAAATAAGGTAGACCACGTAGTCGTATCCGGATGGCGTAGTGGCGAACCTGTAACAGAGTGGATGATGAAGACCTTTATTAGAAAAAGGGGAATAAATGGGAATCTTAAAGTAAAAGTCAGAAGAAAGCGTGAAATGGGGAAGGCATGATTTATTTAATTCAGCAATTCGCCCATGATGAAAAGTAAGATATACGTTCTCGCAAGTAATCACAGCAGATCAGCTGAAGAAATCGGGCAAATAATGGATCACTTCGAACACCTGGAATGGGACTGAACAGCTCTAAAAGGGTGCAGGCCACTTCTGTGTACCGTATTTTCTCGTTTTTGCGTGTATTCAGTGTATTTCTCTCACTGCAACGAGTATAATAGATTTGCTTTTCATTGTGTATGCATCCTTTGAAATTTAGCGAGCAGTATAAGCGGCGCCTCGATTTTTAAAAAATATGAGTGCCATCAACTTTGCAACTTGTAAGCGGAGAAATTCGGTATACGTAACGTCCACTCGCATTGGCGGATGTTTTCCATAATCCGTACAGCTGTCACTGCGTTATTCAGGAATGAGACCAAGCAGTCACACTACCAGAGTGGAAACAATTTTATTTCAGGTCTTGAAGTACTACTCGACGATATTGGCAAGTGTGCACAGTGGGGACACTCAGCTGGAGAATTTGGATCGTCGGCTTCTGTTACCTGAGTGGATGCGTATGTGCTCGATACCGTTGAGTGTAATCGCGCAACGAGTGTTTATGCTTCGGATGCTTTTGTGCACTGAAAAGCCGTTAGTTTCATTATACTTCTTGCTTTTCCATGTTAGTGTAGAGCAAGTCTTTAATGTTTAGCATGTCGCGTTATCCTGGAGTGGACTTTGAACCGGAGCCAACATTTCTGATGTTGACTTTAGTTAAAAGTCTACTCCCACCATGCGGGCATTCTAATGTCTGGGCATTTGCCCCACTTTCCAATCCCTCAGACTAGGTTCATGCAAGGAAAATGCTATCCTAAAATTGTCCAAATATTTTGTGAAATTTGCTTCCCACTTAATCAGACTGGCTAGTCTGGTGGGCGGGGTTGAAAAAGCATTTATCATACCGATAGCTGTAATGTGCTTATTCTGGGGCAGACGTTTTTGAATGATGATGCGGTTTTATCTTCGATGGAAATTCAGTATACGCATTAGAAAGTATTCCTAAATGAAGTGAATGCGAACAAGAAATATGTGTAATTCGCTGCATGTAAGTTCCTAGGTAAAAAGATGCTGCTGTAAAGCGTTTGTAGCGCTCTCCTAAGGTGAATTGTAACTTCACTTTTGAAGGCGGATGCGTGTGGCGTGCTCGGCGAAGTTGCATGCTATTCATGGATCGATGCCCATTGCCAATTTTGAACTTATCAACGACGAACTTGATGTGAGTTTTCCTCGAACAGCGCGAATTGCTGGCAAGTCAAAAACGCTGAACTTAAATGCATTCCATTCATACGCTTATCTAAGGAGAGTTAATTGCTCATACTAATTACCTTTAACAGTCTTCTTGTTAATTAATGGAATAGTTCAGCAATGGGTGGGCAGAGAAGGTTGGTGGCGAAGAAGTTGAAGTTGCTTATATGGGACACATGAGTGCAGCTGAGAGTGATTGCATCTGTGTTGTGTCAACTCACACACTTTCATATTCTTGATTTCTTATCAAACCGTTTTAGCCGTGCAAGTTTAGGAAAAGCAGAAAATTACCTCGGTTCTGAATTGCTCGTCGATATTGGGCCAGTGAAGTGGTGCAGCTTGCTTTCTTGCTCTTCAATTCAGTCAATAACCTTGTTTAGTTTCTTTAGTTAATAACACTTGTTTAACCTTCTTATTATTCTTTCGTTTTCTTTTAGTTGCCTAATCACATTTTATTGGCTAGCGCCGCATTACATAAATTCCTCATTCGTTTCAAGGAAATATTGCACTGTAAATTCACTGAAGGTATTTTTTGCCGCCATCGTGACGGCTAATGGAGCTGGTCTTTGTGGTGGACTCAGGCGGAATAAAGGGCACCGATCCAACTGCCTTTCAGCCTCAGTACTCATTTTTATTGTTGCAGGACGCTCATATTCTTTATGAGATCTTCTGGCAGGCTGTAGCTGTGCTTGCTGATATCACATGCAAGATCTCGAAGGAGGCGTGAGTTTTATTTTACGATTGATTTATCGGTGATTATGTGAGCTCACCTACGTGCCTATTCGTTTGCTTGGTCTTAATTCGCACTCGCATCTATGCTGATCTATTGCCCTCTTTCCTCGATGCTTCCGATAAGTGGTATTGGTGGACTTCGTTACTGTGTTTTTGGCCAGTTTGTGTCCATTTCTCTATAGTGATTTCAGCAAATTGTCTTGCAGCAACTCGCCTAGAAGCATGCTAATAACCAAGGCTAATTTCATTGTTTACGTTTCGTTGGTTCTTTCCGTTTGGGTTACTGAACTTGAGGATGGCAGGTCGATTGTATCGAATAAGCAGAAGCACTTGCGAAGACCGTGCTGATTTTTTTCTCTAAAGAAGAGGTTTACCTAAGTAAATGAATATCTTCGTACTGTGATGTTTGTACTAGTTCACCTTATCTTGGGTGATCCTTTTTGCTGTATTCGAGCAGTATCGATTTTAATGTGTTTCGATGTTTCAGCTCGTTCGACTTAAAACATCTCGTACCTCAGACAAAGCTGCTTTGTGTGGCGATTCGAATGCTCGATAAAATAGTTCCCTATATGAAAGATGGAAGCGTAGAAGCACGTGAAAGGGTTCTTTTTGACGTTCTCGTCGATTATTTGCTTATCTACTATGCAGTTGTGAGTGAATTTATCGTTTAAGGTTTTTTCTATTGCTTCTTTTGCTGAAACGTGCATGATATCAAGCGTGGCATTTTTTATGCGATTATGGCATCAAGAGCTAAAGGGCCTAAGGGCCTGATGGATATTATTGAAGCGTTGGGAGGGAACAAAGGTTTTACCTTTTCATACCGTTATTGTGTTTTTTGTGGGGAAGCTTACGAAATACGATGAAGCCGATTGGGAAATCCACTTCGATGTTGCAAGAAATGTGGAACCTGGAATTAATGGCATTGATGACCGTGTTTTCTGCTCTGCAGTGTACAACAGAATATCGATCATACCTGATCTCGAATGATCTATGAATACCTCATCAAATGAACATCTCAATTCCTCAGGAGGGCTAACCTAGTGTAGTGTTTAAGTATCTTATACAAGTCGTTGAGCTAGTAATAATGAGAATCCGGCTTCATATCGCCTGCTTACTATTGAGCTGTTGCTTTACCTGCTGAAATTCGATGTAGATAGGAAATATGTCGGGGGATGGGAAGTAGCTTACAGCGTACTTTCGCGGCAGTTGTCCAAATAAGAAGCGTGTTGGATGTTGCTAATTTAGGCAGGTAGCATATTTATAGCTTGGAGTTCTCATGTTCTAAATTATGAACAAACACAAATGATCGCTGCGCTGTGTCAAAGAGTTTTCATTAAAAGCGACGGCATACAATACGAGGCATCGAACGTGAAAAGATTTGGGGTTGCTAGTATATTTTAGACGCGTTAAAATCTGAGATTTCGAGATGCGAGGTGCACTAAGTTCTGTTCCAGTGGCGTCCAGTTGAATTTGCTACTGCAGAGTAAGTAGGGGTAGTGTTGTGGGCCGTTCTTCTTCGATTCTCTTGCGCCTTCCACTAGCCCGACGCTCACTGAGTGTTGTCCGAAGAAATGAAACCATATATTATGCTGTGTGCATGCAGCCATTGTAATGTTTTTGCATGCTGCAGAAAATAACGCAAGGTTTGGTGGATTCAGTCGTACGACACTCAAGCGAACAGAAATTGGACGACAATGCTGTATTCCTATCACGCGAGTATAAGGCTATTGTACTCAGAATCCGTCGCATGAAGTGCGATGCTGGCAACAACGTTCGTTTCTTTTTCAATATTCCGCCTCATTCTGTGGATTTGTTCAAAATTTTATTTATCGGACTGAACTCTAAGGCAAAATTATGTAAAGTCCTCAGCTTATGTCGAAAAAAAATTCATAGTTTTAGCGCTTTTTTTGTTACGAGTTGGAATGACCTGATTTGGGTCAGTTTGCCAGCATTGGGGAAAATTAGGCAGCCATTTCGTCTGTAACTCAGAATGCGTCTCATTGCAGGCAGTCGATTTCATTCTAAAAATTTGGACCCAAGTGTTGTCTGGTTCAAAGGAACTCTTTAAAGTCGCGAGTTTTCGTCAGGTTCGTTCCATTTTTAATGTTAAGAATGTGCAACAATGGTCGGCGCCTACGCCTTTCAACTCAGTAGCAACTTTACGGCGTCACATAGGAAAATTTTTAGAAAAAGCGATCGCGTTCATTACACCACCAAGTCGGGGAAAGTTGATCATCTACGAATTAAGAATTCGTAGGGAAGTGTAGATTGAAGTCAGCACTTTGAAAGGAGTTCAGGTTTTGCTTATTTGAGCATAGTGTTGTTGAAGTAAAACTTTATTAATTTCACAGCCGACCAGCAGTTTATTCGGATTGATAAGATTATCTACAGTACAAACGTGCTCATTCTTACATCATAACAAACTTCAGATGATCCTAGAGGCGACATCTCAGGAAGATAACGTCGAAATGCCAGCAGTCCCGGTTAACGTGGCGGTGCAGGAGACGGTACCCGACTTGTTCAGGATTCGTTCTTTTATGCAAAAAATGGGCCTTCGTACCCGAGACGACTTGCTGCCTTTGACCTCCGCAGTTATTGGCCGTCAGCTAATTCCCAACGTGAAGGTTGCCTCGGATTCGTAGTCGAGTTTCTTCTTTCTACCAAATCTTATCGTATATTCATTGTAAGTTTTCACGCTTCTCTGTCTGATGAGTGAACTTTTGTTGAATGTCGTGAATGCATTGAAATATGATAGAGAAATAGGGTTGTTGGGCAAAATACTTGAAGGAGCAAGTTGGCTTTTGTTCGGTTGCACAAGAGAGTGGTGAGAAGTAACGTTTTGAGGTGTGCGCCCTTGTGATGTTCTTTTTTGATATCGTGAACTATTCTGCAGTTGAAAATACAAGAGATCTGCTGAAGAGCGTATTGTGCAGGGAAAAGAATGTTCAAATCAGAGAGAGTTTTTCAAGTTGAAAGTGTGCTGCCATTCAACGATGTCTATTTAATAATACAGTTGCAGGTGCCGTCTTATGGAACTCTGTGATTATAATTTGAGGGCTCGTGTACTATAACTGTAAGTGCTGGAATTAATTGCTCGGGAGCGGACACGTCCTCAAGAGAAGCATTCATTAGCACGGTCGATTGTGTACTGTGCACTGCCTTGGATGTGTTCATGATCACGCGGGTTGTCTTTCATTATTACTTGTGAAGTATTGCAAGTCTTTCTACTCACCGCTGCAGTTTTTTCCTCTTCCGTTACTTATTGCCTATGTCCGTCACTTTTTTGTTCGAGAGTTCTGCAAGTTGTTATAAGTGGGCAAATTTTGGTATCTCCTGTGTTGCTGTTCTGTTTAATTTTTTGTAATTTCTCTGTCTCGAAATTGTGCGCGCGCCAAATGTTTTATTACTGTTATGATTTGTTTTATTCAAGATGAGCCTGTTATTTGCAGCTTTGTTTTTTGATGAATTTGGTTGCGGTCATGGTAGCGCTTGATTTTTCCGTGGAAAAGGAACCTTTTCAAGTGACGACATAGATGAAGGCAAAAAGGACGGCAGAAGAAAAATCGATTTACTCGATGACGTCTTGTGCTTCATTTTTTCGAATCTTCAGAGCCTGTATTGCCCGACCGTTTGTCCTTAGCATTCGAACCTTGCGCTGCCCGAACTCCACATTTTTTGTACCTATGTGGTGAACTTGGGAAGTGGAATGTCATGCACGGTACACTGAAATAGACAAATTTAAGTGTGAGAATTGGATAGTAGAATACGGCTTGCCAAAAAGAGCGTCGAAATCTTTGATGATCACCTATTTTTAGTGCATATTATTTCTCGCTAACACTAACAAAAAAAACTTGGATTCATGCATTTCTGTTTTTTTCGGCTGCATTCTGGTTGTCCACGCGGGCTTTTTGTGCGCATCCGTTAGTGTTGTTGTGATGGGAAACTGCTAGGAGATGAGATTTCTGATGAACGGAAAGAGCAAGCAAGCGATGGGTATCTCGATGGCAGAGCTAACATCTCGATGAATTTTAGAGAGCGTTGAGAATGGGTGCAGTATATTGTGGAATATTCTTGCCCCTCGTTTCTCGGCGCTTTTATTTGCGAAGGGAAAGCATGGCTGAGGATTGCGCGCACTGAGACAAATGTGCCAGTAGACGTCTCCCCATGAGCTGGCTCCGGCATATTTTCCCAGTGTGTGGCCCACTTGATACTGCGACAGTGTGATTGTCCCTCGGCCAAGTTTTCGGCCCGTTAAAGCAGTGCTGTCCGGTGCTCGAGTCTTCATTTTCTGTTGCACATCCGTTGTAGCTGAGTTTGCGATTAACCGGTTTTCCTGCGTCACGCGTGTCGTTTCAACTCAGTACGCTCATTTTGTTATCCCATAAATTCGTTTTATTGATATTCCGTTTAATAAAAGTGTTTTTAATGAAGAAAATATGAGAGAAGGCGTTTCTGTTTCTAGTTATGCTGCCATTATTCGAACTTGCATAAAGTTATGTCTAATTTGCTTGCTGGCGGTAACGGAGGTGAAATCAACATGCCTAGTTCTGCATTGGACGAGTGCTCGCACCATAGTACAGATTTCGTTAAAGAGTGGTTGCGTGATGTCTGTAGCGAGTGCATATAATATCATTCAGGTGGACGTTAACATAGGAGCCTCAAAGTTCAGCAGTGCTCCATTGTTTCCATTGCACTGGATCATGTTCGCCGTGGATTTTTAGCCACCTTGACTACCATCAAAACGAGAGAGGGAGTGTTAGTTGAACTCTTATATTTAGCAGGCTTGCTGTACCAATTTATAGCGAAATTTTCCATCAGACGTTTGCTGTACAGAGCTTCGAAGATAAGCTCTAGTTGAGACGACAAATATTTACTTACGAAAGTGTCCAATGAAGCTGCCCTATTGCTTACTGCAATCAAACGGCCAGTCTACGCTATTTATCGTCGGAGGCGACCACAGCAAAACGTCTACGGCGCACTTCCCACCTGCGTTTCCTCTTCTCGAACAACGGTTATGTTTCCGCTCATTATTCGCTACAATATTCGCTAGATCAGTGGGAAATGGCAGAATCGTCTTTATTAATTGCCCGTAACACACTTGATTTCCTTTATCAATTTGCATATAACGAACCAACGGTCATCGCTTCGAACCTGATATGAGTATCAGATTGGTGTAGTCACCCACATCTACCACTGACTAGATGACCTCAACTCATTTTGACACTATGGCCTCAGTCGGTTTTGACAGGATGGTCTGAACACTTTTTTTGACGCTGGCCTCAACTCCTTTTGGCATTGTGGCCTTAATTGCTTTTATGACATTCCCAGACATCGGAGATGGCACAGAAACATCCTACTTTACCTTTTGTTGGGAGCGCATTCGTCCATCACGTTAGGATATTTAGGAATGAACTGTGTGCTCTAACGAAAGGAGCACGGTTTTGCGTGCGAGTGTATAGCGTCATGCTTTACACATTAAGGTCAGTAAATGCATTGACGATAAGCGTTACGCTTAAAGAGGTGTGCATTGATTGCAAGCAACGCAACGCTTGCACACTCTACTGCGCTATCTGTTCGAT
The DNA here is from genome assembly GCA_013433145.1 of Ascaris suum. Classification (NCBI taxonomy): domain Eukaryota; kingdom Metazoa; phylum Nematoda; class Chromadorea; order Rhabditida; family Ascarididae; genus Ascaris; species Ascaris suum. The sequence goes on along the minus strand of CM024188.1, from coordinate 8,212,581 downwards.
GCTATGTGCCGGTTAAGCGATCTTTGACATATTGCAGTTGGGAAGGGGAAGGTGGATGAGACATTGATCGCCATTTTATAATGAGATTTGTATGTTTTTCTAAGATCATTGGCTATTTGATGAATGTGATAGGTGCTCCAAGTCGTATTGGAAAAACAGGTTAACCTGCATGGAATAGCGCGGTTTACGTCCTGTTTTTAATGCCATTGAAGTGAAACAGTACATTGTTTCATTTTTACGTTCTCTGTGATGGTAGAAGCAAAGAATTTAACGTGCGAGTTCGACTAACTCATCAAATTCTGTAGGAAACGGAATAGCGCTTTTTTTGCTGTTAATTGAGTTTATACAAAATATAATTTTCATGCTTATAGTGGGCGTACATTTTTGTTTTCTGCCAAATTATCCAATCATTCAACTGTCGACGCTGCACTTCTACAGTATTGCAGAATGCGCTGTAAAAGGAGGTACTCTTCCGATCGACTTTTCGACATCTGAGGATGTCAGTCTAAAATTTTGGAGCTCCAGTGACCTCCTACATGGCCTAAATAGCTTTCTATCTCCGAACTTGCTTATGACGTTTCAAATTCCAGTTCTGTTCAGAATTCCCCCATCTGAGACGGCATCGAGTATAAAACATTATGAGACAGGACTGCATATAAAAGTATAAAATTCAGGAAATTTTAGATTGAAGACCGTGTAATGAGATTTTTTACGGGCAGTTTTTCTCAGATAAGTCCTGCTGAAAAATCGGAGAGACAAATGGGACCTTAGTGCGTTGGGAATTGGTTTTACTTCTGCATAAATAACTTCAACCCTTCAGGAGCGAATCGTTGTTTGCTCATCTTTATTCGTCGATTTTCATTACTAAACAAATTCGTAATTCTTTTCTTTCAGTGATTTCATACATTATAAGCTTTAGTGAAGCATGTATGCAGCATGGAGACATCGAAGGACACCAATTTCGCTATTCCTTTGCATGTCAGATGATGAGTTGCAATCGGACTCAAACCAAAGCGCACAAATCTTAATTCGGAAAACGATAACGTCTCCGGTTACCTACTGAACGCTCGCATAATAAGAATATTTGGAGATTTTTTTCCCGCCTGTTTTAAGTAGCGTGATTGATGTTAAAGATGAGAGCCTGGCGAGCTGATTTAAACAACTCGGGTTACTTGCGAGCCGTTGAAGAGCAAGAAAGGCTGTATATCACTGACCACTGCGGAAATTACACGAGGCTCATCAAGCTTTTCCGTCCAACAGGAACAAATGTGTGCTTAACATCGCTGTAATCAGCTTAGAAGGTAAAGATTAACAAAATTCGAAGACAAAGAATTTTAGCAAAATATGTATCACACCAACTTTTGACTTATGGGCATTTCCGGGCAGATGTCATGCCGATTGAACTAAAACCGAGAGGAAACACCTGCAACAGTTCGTCCGGTAGATCTGCTCTGCACGGAAAGCGGAAGGTCACAGATTTGGATCTCCGCACTGAATCATGCTTTGACTGTTGTTCGTTCATATGCAGTTAATATTCGGATTGTCTTTGTATATAATCGGAACTGCAAATCGGAACGGATGCCAGAACCTTTGATTTGTGCGGCATTTCTTATTTCGAAACTTTTCGGTAGGATCGTAAAGTCGTAAAAACTGAAATGTCAGCTTCAATTGAAATCTTTAGCACGTTGAGATGCTTGCGGTTTGAACACGTCAGTGAGGTGGAAGATGTTTTCTTTGCGTTTTAATGCATTTGAATTTAACCCACAATTTCGATGCTGCTAATTAGACTGTAGCTCTCTTTTTCATAATGTGATTCTCTTTTAAGGCCTCTTATCTTGTTTTATGCGCAGGAGTGTTGTTACGGAAAACCAAGTTGCCAAGACCGGAAATTTCCGGCACATGCTGCTCTCTGCTTTGATTCAAACTTTGAGGCCGCTAAAGCCGTTGAAGGTATCCTGCGCGTTGAGGACAACATCCATTGCAGATTCAATCACTTGGAAGTGTTTGCATGCTTTAGAGCGGACAATTCCTGCTTATGTGACACTCCGTTCTACATGAAGATGGACTCAGTGCTCCGTCAGGAAGAACTCTCTATTATACGACTCGTGAATTGGATGTAGAAATGCAGTTAGCCATATTACAATTGTTCGACGTCTGCAGTTGGTGGGAAGGGTGCAAAAAGAAACAGCGTTGATGCTAAGCGAATTGAGTGCGAACACAAAACAGCGTACTCCTTCGGCTCTCTGTTCAGTTGCTGTCATCTCAACCGACTTCAGCGTCGACCTTTTCCAATGCTCATCTTCACCGGCAATTAGAATCTGTGCTTTTACTTTAACAAGGAAAAAAGGAATGAGCGGATGAGCCTTAGTAGGGCCGCAGTAACAGGCAAAGCCTGGAACGCAGCTTCGGATGACATTCCTTTCAGTCAAATGAGGTTTAGGTGTTATCCACTTCGAATTGTTTCAGAAAAGCCAAACAACGATTCCACGGATCCACTCTCAGCAGCTACCATGTCTGGTCGAGATAACTAACAGTCAACCGAATGAAGTGATCCTATAACACTGCTACAACAAACAACCTACAAAGCTACAAAAGGAACCACTGAAAGCCTGACAAGCGCTCTATCCGCCGTACCCGCCCGCCTTCGCTCCGTCAGATCTCTTTCATTCGCTCTCCAAAAGCTATAGTTTGGTTTGCGTCAGCAATGATGAGGAGCAGCGAAATTGACTAGCCGGATTTTGCCTCGAAACTAGCCCAGTTCTAGCGAAGAGGCATTGACGAACTGTCTGAATGTTGAGAAAAAGTCGTAATTAGGGAAGCGGAATATGCAGTACACTGTTCCGTTGCTTTGAACGTGTTTATTGTTGTTATTGTCGTCGTCGCTGGTTTTTTTTTCCTGAAAACAGGAGACACTGAAAAAAGTTCGATAAAACGCTACGAATTTATGCTTCATCCCAATAGTTATGCCGAGCTGTCGTGTTTCCTATACTGTCGGTACCGTGATTCTTTCTAATTAAATTGCTTTTATGCCCGTTTTGCAAGATTTTGACAGGACCGACTATTACGTGTCGTGCGTGTTTGAATGTATGTGTGCATGCATGATCGTATTTCTTTTCTATGGTTTGGGTTGGCGAACTAGGAGAGTCGCGGGGATGGACTTGAAAAATTTAATCGACTCCCTCACTTGATTCTAAATGCAATTCCACTTCGTCTGGCCGCTCTCGTCGTGAGTCGTGAGAGCTGAGAATAATGCCAAATTTGCATATGAGATTATAAACTGGTTGATTGCGAGAGAAGAAAACGATCTCCTGGATAAGGGCTTCTTTAAGTGGGCAACATTTTAAAGACGATCCGCATTCCAAGGAAACATGCTAGTTTTCCCATAATTATCAGTCGGTCAACCGCGAATAGAAATAAATTTCTGAATACGGATTAGATTATTTGCAAAAAAAGCATTATTAGTCGTTATTGCAATCGTGTCCTGCATTTTTCTGCAAAAATGTATGACTACGAGAATTGCAAAAGTGTATTCGACGTTTCTATGGCGCAGTTCTCACACGCTTTTCTTCGGTTGACAATTTGCTAGGATGGATGTAATATGAAGATGTAGAATCGTTTCCTGCGATATGCGCACTTGAAGGAACGTTTGACGTTCGTTTCCTTCACTAAAAACTCATGTAATTTGATTTTTCTTTTAAAATGCAGTGCTCGCTGTTGGCTTCAGGTCTATCATCTTCAAAAATGCCTTATTGTTAACGTTTCTACTTTGTTCCGTATAAACGGAGCCCAGTGGTGGCCGGCCCCTACTAACTTGCACGTTGTAAATCGAGCGGGCTTGCCATTAATTACATAGTTTTACTGAATACAGAGCGTTTCCAGTATTTGCAGGTAATAGCGAGCACGTGGCTGACATGCAGTTGCTGTACGCGCATGCCACGCAAACCGCAACGTCCACAGCAGGAAAGGCCGAAATTGCGGCGCACCATGAAGCTGAAAACAGAGCGGATCGCACCAATCGTTGTGATCCCGCCCCCGGCCATTCTGGACGAGAAACTGCGTTCGCTATGCGACTGGCATTGTTTGTGTCGCCTTGCTCATTGAGCAGCTTGAAATTGCCACGCAAATGCCAAAACTCGACAACTTGGTCGGCTTTGCGCAACCAAAATTCGTGAAGGTCGAGAAAGTTTTCAGGTCTGCCGCTTTCTTGTATCCATTTATAGTTTCATTTAATCGTTTATTCATAGCTTCTTAAAGCGCAACGAATTGATATGATTTAAGGCAGCAGAGGCTAACTGCAACAAAGTACCGCTCTATTGTACTGCACGTTTTCATTATGCCTAGCGATTACTACGGACCTGGTGCGCTTGAAAGACTGTGGTGAACGAATATTCGCGTTTGAATAGGACCACCCATTATGAGTGTTTCAGCTCACATATCCAGTGTAACTCTTTTTCGTACGTGAGAAACCAACAAAGCGCATCTTGAAATACTTCACATTTCACAAACGCCACAACAAAAGAACGTCTGTCATTTTTTATGACTGGTTTGCTTGCATACGTAGGAAATCTTGCTTTAGTTGCATACGTAGGAAAACATAAATATAAACAGAATTATGTTGAGGTAACATTTTTCTATGGATATGAGGATTCTTTCTGATGTAAGCATTGATGCTGAACGGCGTCTTTCTGATTTTGGTCATCATTGTGACGTTTGTCAGCACACTTTTTGCCGCTATTATTTGAAATATTATCCGCCCACTATCTGTCTGCAGCACGTCTGTTATACGCCTATTGGTGGCATTGTTTTTAATTCAATATGCAAAAACAACCGCTTTTCTTGAAAAGAATTCTACATCTTTGCAAATCATTGCCAGTAGCTTCTTGATGAGACTGATGATTATAGACTTTTTCTGAAAGGGTATCTTTACGTATTCTTTTGTTAAAAATTTCATTATATTGGTGCTTTGCACTCAAATATTTCTTTGTCAGTATTCACCCTCGAGATGCGTAAATGCATCAGTCCAGGTGAACAACTTTGCTTTAAACTGGCGGGAATAGTTCTGCCTTGTTTATTTGATCGTGTTTCATTATCCCTATTTAGGCAGACTGAATGCTGACGGGAACAAAATAATCAATCCGGCAGTGACATTGCTAAGAATTTCAAGAAATCATTTTTTTTTTTGAGTGTCAACTTTTAAGAAAAGAATTAGTTTCTTGCTTTGGTCGCAACTTTTCAATTAATCTTACCAGGAATATGACTTTCGTCATCCTGATCTTAATATGTTACCTTACATTTGCCCCAATTTTCACGCGATATAAGCTTAACTCCCGCGTCGATGTATGCACTTGTTATAGAATATTGACCAACTTTCAAATGTTACCATCTTAATAGATACTTGTTCTCAAGTTTCCTAATTTGTGTGCGTTTAAAACTTGTCTTGGAAATAATTTAAAGTGTTCTTGTTACTGTAAAACAGCACATGAGTGATATGCAGAGGGATTGAGGTAGAACTTGCCTGCGGAACGATTGATTATTAGAATTGTTTCCATGCGAATTTTCCTGTTATAAGATTATGCAGTGCACCCGTCGCAGAGCACCCATTAAGCAGCACTTCTTCGCATTTCTGAAAGTCGTTCATTTTCACCGAGCTATATCAGTTTGCTCATGATTCTCGTACTTTTTGTCGCTCTTTAAAGCAGATGCGAAGATTCTCAACCTATTCTGCATCATTAATTTCGAATTCGAACGTGGCCACACTTATGCTTGTGCGCAAACGAGTGGAAATGAATCTCGGCAACGAGTGCGTTTCACGCATATTCAAAAACTTTGTGCGTACTCTGGAGTTGAATTTTGTAATCAGCCCCCTGCAACTGGTCCTATGGAAATTTCGGTGTGATCAATTGCTTTCATACGATGCATTTGAAAAACGGTTAAGTTACCCTAGCTGACTTCGGTTTGTTATCTCGTGTAAAGGAATTTGGCTTAACCGCGTGATTTGGCTACTTTTAAGGCGTACAGGGGACAAGTGCTTGCGCGGACCTCATCCCAGAAATGGGATCTACCTCTTCAGATGCTGCAGTTCCTGAGAAAGGGTTTAAGAAAGATGAGCTGCAGCATATATATATATATATATATATATATATATATATATATATATATATATATATATATATATATATATATATATATATATATATATATATATATATATATATATATATATATATATATATATATATATATATATATATATATATATATATATATATATATATATATATCTTTGTGCGCTATTATAAATTTGCAACAGCAAAGTTCTTGCTGCGAGTCGTGCCTTTGTGTTTTTTCTGTTCGACAGTTTTGAGCCGGAATAATCAAGGCTAGAATGATGACATTTCATGCGTATAACGCAAATCAGCGTTCTCTGTAACAATATTAGCGTTGTTCCCATCACCTTCGAAAAGGATAATAGAGATTTTAAAGTCCCCAAAATGAATATATGGTTAGAAGTATTCGAAAAAAATAAATCTTCTTCAGCATGATCAGTGTTGTTAAAATGTGGATCCACCACTGCGCATATTTTATAGTTCATTGCTTATTCGCGAAAATGGTTGATCCAATGAGCGAAACTCTGAAAAGATTTGTCGTACCTCTTCATCTAGCGCACTTTATCACTTATTAGATTTTTGATCCCATAGACTGTTGAGACAGGCGACATTGATAAAAACCATTACGTAATGCGTATATCAGTGAGGTGGATTATCCAGTTCATTTTGTTGGCTTTACGTCAGAAATGCGAAACGAAATCTGTGCGTGCATCGTTTAATTGGTGTCTTGTTTGTAGCCGTGTTAATTGGTTGTTGATAAAGTATCAACAGATTATGCACTCTCTTTCATTGTCGAACAGGTTTTTCAGGTAAGAGCTTTGCAGCTGGTTCCATCCAGATGTTAATTATTTTCATAATTGTATCCACTTAGATGAGGTGTTCTCCACTTAAAACTAATACCAACTCTTTTTTTTCACTCCACACTATTAAACTTTCGTAGTGGCAATTGATCGCGGCATATTTTCAGATCCTACTAGGTGATACTATAGTATGTTTTCCAAATTGCCGATTCGTTGAAGACTGTATTGCATCTCTTGTTAAGAGGTTCCCTTAAGTGTTTTAACGATAAGAATGCTCAAGAGCGCTTTACGCACATTGACGTCGAAGCTTCCAATAACGAAGGAGTGCTGTCAATGAGCGAACGATTACATTCAGTTCTAAGTGCACTGCCATGGATTGATAAGCTTTGATGGCGTTTCGTAATCGAATGAGGAAAAGCATCGATGATTTTGTGTGAGAGTTCTTTTCATCTATGTCAGAGGGAAATATGATTGTAAATAGAGCATTTTTTGCGCGCCCTTCATAAATACACGTTTCACGTGTTGTTTTGGTGTTTTGTGCAGAAAACAGCTCTTCATTTAAGATACCGAAGCAACGCTCAGAATGCAGGCCTTTCTCATATAAGTGACTGCAGTATTATGAACATATCAATCACATTCAATTACTTCAAAGAGTATTAAGTCGATGAAAAACGGGACGCGCTACTCTTCTTAAGCAGATTTACTGCAGAGGTGAGGGACCTTTGGAAAAAGTCCCACCGAAATTCATCTAAGTATGCGTAGACACCACTATAATGTAATCACTGGAGTGGCATTAAGCAAACTGTTTTCAATGACGTTTCGACGCTTCTTGCGCATAAATACAGAGGGCTGCATGAGCGATACGCAAAACGTCTTTGATGTCAACTTTTTCAATCTAACATAAGGGGAATCTCTGAATGAAGTAAGCGGGCTCCTTGGAGCTAAGTTTCCTGTCTTTTCTACAAATAGTCTTGAGTGGTTTAGCGAATGTTGCACAGTTTTAAATCAAAAATTGAATGGGTAAAGGCCCGGACCCAGTTCATTTTCACTAATGCATCAGAAAGGTTTTTCGAATAGGCCTTTTTCGCAGCACTGCTGGCAAGCTTCATTCCTGGTATGGAAGGCGTGGTTTCAAGAACAAAGCCGATAATATTTTTTTAATGAAGCGCACATAAAATTTATTTCTGTGATCATGAAATATCGATCAGTTTTATGGAATGGATGGCGAAAAAAAAGCGCTGCAATAAATCGGAGATCACAAATTTCATAAGCTGCAAAGATCACTATTCAGAAATGAGACTTCAAAGCAGCAGAAAAAACAAATAACGTGATCTGAAAGCGGTAATTCCGGAAAGTGGCCTGCCACCTGCTGACGATTAGGAACCAAACGTTTTACGAATTCACATGAATTGTTTGTTAAATTTCCGAGGGCGAGAGTCAAATCCTCGATTCCATCTGCATGGAGCGATGGTCTTTTAGAATATTCGATATACAGTCGTGTAATGAAAAGGATGCGATTGGAGCCGTTTTAAGCCAGAATAGAAGTGTTCCACGTTCCGCGATTTGTTCAGACCCATTTTTCAAGAAAATTGTATTTTACAGGGAAAACTAAGATTGGGAAAATGGTTGAAGTTCTTAATTAGTTGTGAGAAAATAACTGACCATTTCATGCACTCGATTTCTTATAGTTTAAATTCGATACCATTTGCTAGTCCTATTGTCAAGATTCTCTTTCCTTTCATTGAGACTGATTTTACCATCGAGTGACGCTCTGCTACAGAAACTGTGGCAGCTAGTATATTGTTTAAATCGATGGTAGCGAATCTATAGCACAGAAAGTTGAAAACATTCATTGCAACACCATTTTCTAATCAACTAAGATGCTGTCTTCAGTAGTATGTCGTTTTGAGGTCCAAAATAATAGAGAATCTAAAAAAGCGATTATCGTTCAGTGAGACAAAGAGTAATAAGCTGTGGTATCATTATAATTAGTTTTTTTAAAGTCCATTCCACCTATACTTGTAAAATATTGTTTTCACAGAAGTCAAATGGAAAATGAGCGTAGCTCAAAATTCTCTAGTAAGTTTCAACTGAAAATGTTGTTGGTTATACATGGAAACTTCCATTTCCATCTGTAAAGTTTTCATTCTGTCACTGTAAACGTGATCCTAGCAAACAATCTGAAGCTCATCTCAAACGTTTTATTCAATTTGAATCACATGAGTAAAGAAACTGGAAAAAGAAGCAATTTTTGCGTGGAATAAAGGGCCTAAAGTGGTTTCCAGTTTAGCAACATCGTTGGAAGCTGACTCATTCATCGCTCGGCTGCAAGCAATCAGAAGAAAACCAGAAAGAGCGCATTCTGTTTTATGTGATCGGAACAACTTCCAAAGCAGGTCGGTGAACCTGTCTAGATATTGACTAATGTCAGCGATTATTCAACTGTGTTGGTCAGTGGTCACTTGTTCGCACCAGCAAACTCAAGCCAAACGGACGTTATCATGAGTTTCATCGAATCCAAAGTCAAGAAGATGATTACTGGCGTACTTCGAAACGTGTATACATGTTTGTGTGCTTGTCTCTGCATCTGAGATGTTTATCCACTAAGCAGAAAAACTAAATTTTGAACGATGAAGGGTAAATTACGTCCTTACGTATTGGAAAGTTGATTTTCCATCAAGTTATTCAGGAAGAACTTCCATGACGGTTGGGAAAGAGAAGGTGCTGCCATCGCAGTCTATCACAAAGGTGAGCTAGTCGTCGACTTACAAGGCGGCTACGCAGATGCAAGTGCCTTGCGCAAATGGACTCCTCAAACACGCACAATAGTTTTTTCGGCCACTAAGGTTTCCTTTGCAAATAATTATATAAAGGTTATAGCATGTCGGTCAAATGGTGATCTACTCATCGTAAGGTCATCTAGCATAGTGCAATTTTATATGAAATATCAAAAATTGTTATTTTGTGAGCAAAGGCTATCACATCTAAAAGTATTAACGAGTAAAAGACAAAGCAAAAACAATTACAACTTCATAAATTTGGCAACCGCACACTTTAAGCGACATCATTTTAATTTTTATGTGTTGACAGCTGATTCTGATTTTCTGAAAACAAAGGTGAATTTTCTTAACGATAATTTGATCTAGGAGGAAAAATTTCTATCGCAAACGCATAATGATCGAAATATTAACAACCGTATAGGAACTCTTCCTTTATTAGAGAACTGACCTCTTCATTGCAGCTTAATTTTTCAAAGCTCATGTTGCGCACAAAAGATTGCAATGCGAGCAAAGTGCGCATCGTTCTGAATGGTTTTTTCGTGTATGTAGAATATACAGTATCATCCAAAAGCCGTCATCTGTAGAAAGCTGTGGTTTCCTGGTCACACCATAGTTTAAAAATTGGATACTTGAAGTTCAGTGAAAATGTGGTCATTTGCAGGCAGTTGGAGCACTCTGCATAGCATTACTTGTCGACAGAGGTCATTTGCACTATTCGGATTTTGTGAGTCAGTATTGGCCAGAGTTTGCACAAAACGGAAAGGAAAATATCACTGTTGATTGGATTATGTCGCACAGGGTTATTTTCATTGTAAACTTGTTCTCACCAAACGTCTATCAAAACCGCAATGTCTCTCCTCTCTTTCAGGAAATTCGAAATCGTTTTATGCGTTAACTAATTTAATAATGTTACTGTGATGGAATTTTGCCGATGTTACTGAGACTCTCAACAAATTTTGTCATTGTCGCAGTTATGTAGTTATTTGCCCGAAAGAACTGAGCAAAAACTGCTCATCTTTCGGACATTGACTTATTCTTTCAACTGTGTCGGAGAAACTTTCAAGGAGTTCTATTTAAAAAATGTCTTTGGGAAAACAAATTAAATCTCACACAATCTCCTAATCAAGTGGCTTTCCCTGTCGTTACACCTTGTCAGCTCTTCGTCGCACTTTTTAGAGCTTTTCTTATGAATGCTGTAATTCAGCTATGTTATTTGAGTGACAACAGTGATGACAATCTCATTTCCAGCAAATGTTTAGATATGACTTGATCATTGGTTTTCGAGCTTTAGTTACTGCAAATGTAGGCATAAATAATGAAGAGGCCTTGCACCATTGCCATTTCATCGAATTCTATGGCTTCCAGTTCATTTCTTCCAACGTTCTGCGTCACGAAAACGTTGTTTCTGGAGAGATGTATAAACTTAACTTCACAGGACAGCTAGTGCTTTCGACAGGATTTTCGGCGAACAAAACATTCACACGTTGTTTGTCACTGTTCAGAAGGCTCTATGATTGTGTGTTTGCATGGCGATGGATTTAAATTTACGAAAGAGAAGAATTATAACAGTGAAATTCTCCAATATATGTAGTAAACTGACAGGTTTTGACAGGTCAAGACGATAGCTAAGGATCTGAATAGGTTTTTAATCCATACAGTTCCACGTTTCGATGACATATAGGCTCTGCTAATTAACAAGGATAGAACAGACGTTTAAAATTCCATGAAATTGACGCCCTTTCATTGAAAAAATTGTTTTGATGAAAGAGTTCTTTGCAAAAGGCCCCTCTGTACTACTCAAGTTCGAAATCTGTATTTTGCGAATTCCCTTCAGAGGAAAAGAAAGTGGGGAAGAAACTTGACGCTTTCTCAAGGATATGGAATGGAAGGAAAGGAGTAATTTTCCACCTCCTCTCCTTTTCCTGCAAATCCTCCTCGGCGTCTAACTGCATTTCCTGTATTTATGCGGTTTCTCCGAAAACTTTGCAGTGGAATGAAATGTAAAATCCGGTTCGCCATTTTTATTTCTACAAAATCCGGTTCGCCATTTGAGGTGTTAATCCACCTTGCTAATACAGTTGGCTTAAAAAACTCCATTGAAGCAACACCTACTTCATCCTACAACAAGAGACGAGGTGATTTTCGTTGCTAGTGCCTATTATAAGGTTTTCTTTCATCTATCAATCGATACCGATCAGCAAATACTATTATATTTGGAATAAAATGTTATCGTGAAGAGTGATCACTTCCAGCATGTGCGTAAACAAAATGTGATAACAGCAGCGCGATGGCGAGAATCGTTTTCGACGGAATTCGTTTTCAGGCCGGTTTAGCGGCGCTCGATGAACCGATTTCCCGTGAGGATGCGTTCAATCCAAAACGAATTGGTGAAATCATTGCACGGCAAAAACCAAATTGGACGCCAGGTAACACTTTCAATAATTTCAGAGCAGTATTTGCAGGTGTAAAAGTTGCCAACGAGCGATTTTCTGGGCGGGGGTCTTGTTACATTTGACAAGCGGATATGAGCGCTTTTCAACAAAGGAAAATAGAGATGATTTGCACACTGTCAGTTCCGATTGCACAACAGCTATTTCAAATTATGCAGCATGCTAATACGGGAAAAATTAACAAATTATAGAAATAAAATATTCGTTCTGCAAAAATATTTGGATGCATGAGGAAGATGAGTGGCAAAAAATGAGACAAAAAATGGCAAAAAACCCCAAAACACTCAATGGTACAGTTCAAAATTTTCACTACATGTAGTGATCGACGTTTACCTTCACTAGGTAAATGACTGGTTCGTTTAGTGGGAATGCTTGCCGTATGGGTCCAACCAAATGTTGTGTTTACAGGAATGAAATCAGGATATCACGCATTGACGTATGGTTGGCTAGTTGATCAACTAGTACGTCGAGCAGATCCCCTGAAGCGCGGCATTGGGCAGTTTTTCCGAGAAGAAATCGCAAAACCTCATGGTGTGTTTGCAAGTCTACTTTAATATCTTCATTCTTTGTGCAAATATCGAGTCTGCCTTAACAAGCTATTTTTTGTGTAAATTCCTGAGAGCGACACTTTCATTTGCAATCATATAAATGAATGATAATGATGATCAGCACCTTGAACAATTGCTGCTACTCTCAGACGATGGTTGACTATTTTGGCCGTTAAGGACAGAAAATTATGCAGTCGCCAGTTCAACATCAGAATGTCTGGATGACTAGATAAGCCATTTCAGATTTAAAGTTAATCTAAAATTAGGTGGTGAAGGAAGCCTCAGTAACGTTGAAGAACACGGCGTTTCTGAACTGCGGAAAGGTTGAACGCAGTTGGTGACTGTTATTTTGTGCCCTCAAACATTTTCTGACTATTCTACGGCGATTTCTTCAAAGAATCGTTTTCTAAAACTATTCGCAGTATTTAAAAATTCAGCGAGAAAAATATCTGTGGGAAAATGGTGCACAATATGAGATGGCAAATGTGGTGAAACAGCTTCGCGCAAAATCCTTTCACGCAGTTGTTGAGTGTGTCGAAGTTGGTGACATGCTGCGAGTGCTGATTCGATTCGTGTTTGGAATAGATAAATTGCGAAGTTGCGTTAGATGGCTACATCACACGAAGTGAAAAAATTAACTGCAGTTAATAGCAAATTACTGACAGAGTGCTCCAACACAAATGAATGAAAGGTCTTATTGGTGCATAAGGTAGGAACGTATTTGCAATGCGGTTAATTCCCAACCGTCAAGAATATTGCCTAGGAGGACAGAAAAAACAGAAATAACGATGATTGGAGCGTTGTGGTGTACTGTTATACTACAGCGTTAACGTATAGAGATAACTAGCGCAACAGTCATGAAACGCTGAGTATACAATGTGTAACAAAAAACAAACGTGACGTTCACTAGTAACGTAACATGTAAACGTGAACAACGAAATATTCTGGCAGCAGTAACACAACGCTGAATATCAGCAAGAACAAAAATAACAAGTGGAATTAAAGGATTGAAGAAAAACAACACAACAGGGCGGCATTCTATGTTTTTTTCAAAAACTTGAATCGCTGTTCTTAATGGGGCATTTAACGATGGATTCAAAGATAAACAAGTAACAAAGGGTATCAACAGGCTTCCGATAATCCTTTAGAAATGATCAACGAACCACACTGTATGTAAAATACTGGAATATTTGACGACATTAAGCCACCAGCTTTCGTTAAAAATTTGGTTAAGAGAATCAGCGTCTCCGTCTTGGTGGTCAGCACCCTTCAAATCTCGAGCTAAAAATGATGGCGTCTACGCTGTTTTATTAGTTTTGATTTTGTTTATTAGTGACTGAAGATTAGTGTTTACTGCGCATAATTATTGTTTTCAAGTTAATAAATCGTCGTATTCTTTTTAATTACTATCGTTGTTATTGTCGACATTACCTTTCCACTTCACACATGTTTATCACATCAGCGTTTATTGTGCTTATAATTTTTATTTATTAGTAAATTTAAGTCAGTGATCGCCTTTCTTAACTTTTCTTGAAACAGCGTTCTTGATTTCAAAACAAGCACTCTTGTAGTTCGTAATCAGTCTTGCTTCCGCCAACAGCATATTTCGATTCCGTGCGGAACTCACTTGATGGACATCCACTTGTAGACTTCAGCTGAATACGTTTTTTTTTGAAGGGATCGACTTTCACATTGGACTGCCCGCCGAGGAAGAGCACACTGTGTCGCGGCTGTCACTACCTTCCAATATGCATCTTTTCAAAGAAATCATCTACGATCCACGAATTCTCATCATGTTGGCTATCCTGTATCTGCGGCCGCCCAATTCCATTGCGTGGAAAGTTCGCGAAAATCCACAATGGTTCAAACTTCAAAGCGTTAGTTTAAAACCTGACTGTTTCTTTTTTTGCCGACAAACCAATGTATTGGTGGTAGCTTTTGAAGCCGTTTCCGAAAGCTAAAGAGTAGGGAAAAACGGAAATCTCTGACGTCAGAACATGTATTTGAAATCGGAAAATTACCGGCAGCAGACCCGAACCGGAACTAAAGCACCGGAAAGTGCCAGAACTCACACAAATCGGAAAACTGGAGCGCTCCAATTTATCCCTGGTCCACAGGCGTTTTCATACTCCTCCTGGCGGGTTGATGGTAGATCAAAAATTGCCTTCCTTCTCAGAAAAGCGCGCATGGATGAGAAAAGCAATGGAGCAGAGGTAAAGAGAGGGATGAGGTTAATTCGTCGTCTTCCATGTAGGTGAAAGAGCTGTCCGCCAATAACTGCGCGCCAAAGAACCATTTAGATATAAACTTATTACCCGCGCATCAAAAACGAATTTTGATCAATTTGTAGGCATTTCTTTGCTCCACTCATCCAGTGCGGTACGAAAGACCGCAATGGAAGAGTACGGTGTGGGGGGAGGGGTGAGGAGAAGGAAGGAGATGGATAAATTCAGGCGAATGCCAGTGTATTTTTATGAGCAGGTTGGAGCAGCTAAAAGGTATGTTTATTCGTTTTTATTATAAGTTGCTCCATATTGCGATTAGTGGTTAAGTCGCAGAAACGATTGCAGCCGGAAGTTGTTTATCACCGCTGAT
Source organism: Ascaris suum (assembly GCA_013433145.1). Classification (NCBI taxonomy): domain Eukaryota; kingdom Metazoa; phylum Nematoda; class Chromadorea; order Rhabditida; family Ascarididae; genus Ascaris; species Ascaris suum. The sequence goes on along the minus strand of CM024188.1, from coordinate 8,197,301 downwards.
GGAAGTTTTAGGATATGAACACGTTCAACGATCCCGAATTGCACAGGATGGAACAGGCGGCAGCTTTAGGAATTACAAAGGCAAGGGACTTGGGCAAGCTCTTTGCGCTTTTTCAACAAGGAAAAATTGTTTCCAAAGAGCTGGTCTCGTTGTTCAACGAGCCACAAATATCGACCGGTCTTGATGAAGTTGTCCTCGCCCCGATCGCCAAAGGACATGGATTCCTTTATGAAAGACATCCTTATAAACGGGTTCGTTGTACACATTTTCTGCTTCAGCGTTCCGCTCTCCCTCAGATAGAGAATTTTACTCGTGAGGAGAAAATGCTAACTATGCTCATGGCTGAAAGATTCACTTAGGATTTCTGGAGTTTTTGAAGGAAATTTTGGAGCAAGAGCCCACTTGGCCCAGCAAAAGAAGTGCATTTTTCAATTTGCAGGGTCGGTGGCTCGTTGGTCATCCCGGATACGGCGGCAGTTCAGTGATGATGGATATGGAGAATGAGGTCGTTATCGCATATGTAAGCAATGGTCTCAAAACTGGAATGGGAGAACTTACAAGAACCTATCGGCTACTCAGAAACGCCGTACTTAGCTCGCTGTAAATTGCCGAATGATCTCGCAGTCAACTGGTGCCGAAATTTTGCCTTTTAGTTTGCTGCCACAGTGGATGTTCGATTGGCATTGTCACTTTCACTGCGAAACACTTCTGTGTACCTCACTTTAGCTGCGTTCTAAAGGCACGCTTCCATGTTGAATTGGTCATTGGTGACTTTCCCGTGTTAAAAAAATGAATATATGCATCATGTGATCATTTGTGCATGTGAAAGAGCCATCACCGAAGTGTCCATTCGTCGAGGTTTAACGTTGTTGAGGTATCTTTCAGAATTAACCACCAACTGCTGATGCGGAACCTCAGCAGTGCGTACTGTATCTGCTGGTTGAAAAACTTCGGGTTATGAATGTTTTCCATACAGAAGCGAATAAATTTATGTTAGATGTTTCCGGATGTCGGTGACAATAGTGAATGAGAATGATAAACGACAGGATCGACCTCTCATGCAGTCTACGTTCTATTCTCGCAAGTTTAGATGTTTGTGACGAGTTAGTCGCAATCTTCCATCCAACACGTGTTTTGCATCCTCAGATGTCACGATAGTAATTAGTGTGTTGCTGCCCCAACGTAAAGAATCTGTCGTTCACGACAACATTCCTCATACGACTTAAGTCACTCTAAGACCATGAGATTCCTTCAGCACGTGTTCTACCTCTAAACAACTTTGGACAGTTGTTGCAACAGCACATCCATGATAGAGCTCGAGTCGAAGCCTCGGCTTACAGTTTTGAGAGGTTCAGCTTGCGACAAGGTTCGCTTTTTTGCTCCACTTTGATGGTCTTTATCTGAAACGATTCTGCACATAGTTGCCAGATGTTGACGTCATGCGTTGCTATAAGCAGTCTGTGTATCTCGCAAGGCCATTTACTCAGTTGCCTAGTGAAATAATCACCCCTTATACGTGGTTGTAGCCGTGTGGGATGCCATACAGATGTGTGTTTCTTCATATTTCTACAACAGAGAGAATTAAATTCGAGAAATGCACACCTCGCAGATGACGCCAAGGCTTGAATAAGATGAGCTTATTTCGCTGTTGATGCGCATACTCCAAGCGAGTTGGTTATCGCTGAGAACATTACATCCGGGAAATACCTTTCACATAGGCTCAGCAGCGTTTGTTAGAACTGAACATGCAGTTATCGATAGTTCGCTTCATTATTCGTTCACAATGGGCACATCCAGCAACATCAGCCTGCGTTTCACCGACCTCCTTCCCATCTCCGTATCGTATCCACCGAGACAATGATACAAGCTACAGTTGTGCCCTTATGCACAGTATACGCGTATGAGCGACCCATGTTCGTCCGAAGTCAAGGAATAAATTCCCAAACATTCTCACAAGTTCCTCCGTGCCACCCAGGTGACCCATTGTATGCCAGGAACACGGTATCACTGCGTACTCCGCTTCGGGAAGTGGGTTCGCAGTTGGCCAGATAGATGGGCTCACGTCCTTTTCATGCGTTATTTGCCCGTTCAAGGTGGTTGTGCTTGCTCGTGTTGTCTATGTTTTTTGGTTGCAAATCTTTGGTGGTGGATGTGTTGGTGGGTGTGTCTTAGAATATTGAGGGGAGGACCAGAGAGTCATCAAAGCGTCGGGATTTCCCTCATTCAATTGATAGCTAGAACAATGGGAGTAAAACGAAGTCCTATTTCCTAATAACGAATTCGGATGTGCCAAAAAGACAGTATTTGTTGGTAGGTGAGGGCACTATTGAGTGCAGATCAGCTACGTTTTATTGTTGATGATAATATTTGTAGGTCGTCGTCCTCTTTCTGACGTATAGTTGACGACAGTTGTACGGTTCGCCGCAGCCAAATTGCAGAAGCTCATAACCGTTTTTGAACTTACTACGATGTTGAATTGAAGGATCTGTTGCCCATCTTTTGCGTATCCATACCGGGAAACCTCAGTAACGGTTGTCGTTGATAAAATTTTATCATCATTGGTATACAAGCAGAAACCTTCCAATTTGAGGTCGAGTCTAGGCTCGGACCGGTGATTTTTTGTGGGTTAGCTTTTTCAAAGGCTCCACTGATAAGACTGAACCGGTAATACTCCTGAAAAGTCCGAAAATTGCTTCACTAGTCTGATCGCGCTGGTGGTCTTTACATTTAATGGGAGAGAAATCGTGATGCAGCTACGGCGTGGCCATGCAGCGCAAGGGTGAGTTCTTGGCTTTCATCATGCAGGAGTGGAATCCATGACCAGCTTCATGCGTTCAGTTCAGCTTTCTACAAACTTCAAACTTCCGGAGCGTCGCTGCTGGTATGTCTAACATTCTTACAAAAGGCGTCACGTTTTTTAAGCTCAACCTTTTCATTTCTTCTGCATATAAGTGCGCCTCGAACTCTTTGGCGCTCCTTTATTGTCATCTTGATATTTTCTGACGCATATAATTGCGCCATCGATGTTTTAACTCTGCCTACGCAAGAATTCTATAGTTTTTTGCGTGGACAAATGCGCAGTCAAAAGCACGAGGCATCTTTGTCAGCGTTTAAAGCATAAGCATTCTGCTGAAGCCGCGTTACAATTCGAAATCGTGCGAAAAGGGGACCTCCGCTCAAGGAGCCATGAGGATGGCACCAACGATTCGACTTTTCTGCGATGGAGAATACAGATTTCTTCTTTGGGTGGCAGAGCCACAATTTCCCTCACTATTATTGCCAGAGAGCGATAACTCCCTTATCCCATGGCTTGGTCACGATGTCGCGTGAACGAAAATATCTCCTTGCACCTTCACTGATGTTTCGTCTATACTTTCCTGTAAGTATGCATGGGTAGGCATACTGTTGCATCTGCGTTTTTACGTTTTCTCGTCGTTTCCAATACCCTTGCGTTCCGAGATATTATTCACGTGTAGCACTGCATTGCTTCATTTTGTGTTGTATACGCGTAGTGCTGTTAGGTGCTTATATATATATATATATATATATATATATATATATATATATATATATATATATATAATATAGATATATATGTATGCATTGCTTCATATTGTGTTGTATATAGTGCTGTTATATATATATATATATATATATATATATATATATATATATATATATATATATATATATATATATATATATATATATATATATATATATATATATATACTTGAAAACGCGAAAATCCCATGCGGCAATAATTTCGAGATTGCTTATGAGCAGTTTTGCAGCGGCGGTTTGCTGAATTACATATTTGGATTATAAGTTGGACACTGTGTATACCTTACTATTGAGGGGGACGAGTGGATTTTCTGTCTTCAGCGTTCGCTGGTTAGTTGCATTGCGTTTTGACTTTTGGACAATTTTTTCCAGCCGAGGTGTTATGCTTTCCTGATTTCACACGCTCACCCGTCATTTCCGAGCTTCCTTTTCCTGGTTGTTGCACCTTCCTCGAACACCATGTTTTCCTACAGCCGGACCTGATCCATGTTCGCCATTGAAAGTAGGGAACGTGGTCTTCTTTTTCAGTGCAAAAATGATCGGCTGTCGCTACGGCTGGAGCATAAATTTTTGAGTGCATTTGGCGTGAAAGGGTGAATTTTCTGACGGATTTTTGTGTGTTTAGCAGTTTTAAAATCTTTCCGTGCTCCCAGCATAAGCTTAATGCTGCTGTTACAACAGCGGGCGTGAACCACATGCATTAACGTGATCGTGAACCAGCATAACATGTGGGCGAATAACCCCGCAAATAGTTCCTTGAAAACCTTATTCGAATGGGTGTTTGTATAGTTGCGCACATTTCTAGTCTTTCTAGTGAGACCTGCACCAGTCTAAATAATTCCATTCTGTTAGTGTTAGGTAAGCGAAGGGTCTGGACCGAATTTTTAATGGAGTTTTGAGGAGAAACGTGTTGTCATCGTAAAGGCCGACGTATCGCATGTTGCTTACTTTCATTTTGCATGCAGGTGTTTAATGTTTCATCCTATCCCTTTACTGTTGAATGGGTAATGCTGAACGTTGCATAGAATGGTAACATTTGTAACCTTTGGACGATGCATTTGCGCTTTTTCATTGAAGGCACTGTATTATTCGTATGTCTGAAGAAAATGAACAATGCGTCAAACTTTTTTCAATTGTCAAGGTGCTTCAAAGAACTTGTTAAACACGAAATTCGAGCATCCCAAGTTAAATGCATAAACGATCCGTTACCACTAGCAGTCCACCGATATCGCTTCTACTCAATTCCGATTTGATAGGGCCTCAGCAAAAAGGCTTGAATGTAGGTTCCACTTTTTCTTCTGTGATCGCTAGTAGCTAAGTGACGACCATTTGAAGAAAATGTCGTATGAAGCCACAAACCTGCCATTATCACTTTGTTAGGAGGGAGGGGGTGTATGCTCAAGCATGCAGCATTCTTATTCATAAAGTCGAGAAATCTGACGCGACGATTTCGGTCCCATAAAGCTGCCCCTATGCAATATTTAGTCTATTCAAAATCGTCTTGTTTGTCTCCTTCCATGTGACCTCCCGCTGCAGAAGCTATGATCGCATCTCTTTTTTTGTAATTTTATTAAGCAATTGAGTTTTTCATAGTTCCTCACTCTAGCAATAATAATCTTAAAATTAACTGCAAGTTGCACGGAACGTTATCACCTTGGGGGGGGGGGAATGACGTCATCTTGAGTGAAATGTTGAAGGCGTTACATGGGGGTCAAGGCCAAACGGGACTAGTAGAATTTTAGTTGCTGAGAGAGTCTCAGGTTTTCAGGGCTACGCATCGATTCTGCGGTAATGTGTGGTGATGCCAAGCCCGCCTTCAGCCGTGAACAAATAAATACGGTCGGCAAAATCCTCTGTGATATCAAGTAGGTTGTCTTGTGACATTTCCTTATTACAGTTATTAGTAAATGCGTACGGCACAACTCGATGTTGCAGAGTCGACGTGCGTATGATGCATTGCGGCTGGTTTTAGTATTCGACCCAAAATTCAGGGACCATAAACGATTTTTGAAGGCGTCAGGTTACAGGTGATGGGTAAAACCGGCAGACATTCATCATCACGACTTGCTGTGCTGCTCACCTTCAAGCCTAGTAGAAGAAATAGCTCAGTCGTCTAGCAGAAGAAAAATCTTCTATGAAGAAAGTGGTAGGGGAATGTCTCAACCGCTTTGCGTCCCTGTCCAATTCTTTGAGCTGTCTGTCATTGTTGCGTTTAGATTTACGGCGTATGCTTTCAAAATCAGCGCCATGACACTACGCTGCTTGTTGTTCATGTACACCGCACCGCTCATTGGCTGTCGTCGAAAAAACTTAGTTCGAATTTTCACGCGACATCTTTCACTGCATTAAGTCAGTTAATCATCAACCGCCGTTTTTATGCCCCACCGGTCTCTTAAGAATTAATGAGTGCTGAACTCAAAGGAGTACACAATTTGGGTTTGCGACATTCTCGAAAACCGAGCCTCTGGGGTACAATACCCTCTGCCTCGATGTATAGAGGATGTTTGCCTGGCGACCCAGGAAATCAGATGCCACTATCTGCTTTTCTGCTTCAGATTCCCATATATATATATATATATATATATATATATATATATATATATATATATATATATATATATATATATATATATATATATATATATGTCTACTTTCGTGTTAGGTAAATAAAGCGACACAAGAAAGTAGAGCAATGATCTGATAGGTGCATATCTGCTTAGCGGTAGGACAACTTTCATGCCATCTTCCTTCCTCTTTGAGAAGTGCATATACGCATAGACGATTATGGAACTCACATTTATAATGCATGGTCGTATTATTTCAATAATTTAACAATTATATGAGAGTGTCTTTATTTCAAATTATTCTGTCGTATCGATTGAAATGAGGCAGATGACGTGGTCAGTTTGATGAGCTCTGATCGGAGTTGATACGAAATGCGCCCACAAGTGTCCATTTTCAATGCATTTTTGCAAACTTTTTTTTTTGCTTTGGAATTTTTTCTGCAAAGTGCACCATGATGAGGTCTGCGCTTATCTCTAGGCAGTGTGAACTGCAGTAGTGCTGAAATGCTGAAACTGGAGGTAGGACTCTGGTAGCATAATTAATGAATGCCTTAAGTCGACTTCCTGTACCATATTTCGCCTTGACCCGTCAATTCCATAAAAAGTTACGAATATTTAAAAACAGAAAATTTTTCGTGTATTTCACACCACCTAGTTTCTGTTTTAAATTGGTCGAGTCGCAAGAAAACTAATCTGATCTTTTATAGGTTATAAGTGCAGGTGTTATTTTATTTATTGTTCGTTGACCGGGTTGTCAGGTGATATGAGTATTAAAGCGTGTATTATGACAACTGATGTGAAACGCTTCCCCGCTTCTTGCTTTAAGGCAACCACTGGCCGCCCGATTTCGCGCGTTGTTCATTTTGCGCAATATTGGATGTGATCTTAGCGTCGAATGGATTGGTAAATGCTTTGGGGACTCATCGGCGTTGCTGAAGCACGAACTTGCCTACTGTCTCGGACAGACAGGGAATAAAAGCGCTATCCCGTTACTGTCATCGGTACTTGAAGATGAAAATCAAGGTTTGTTTTATCTTGTAATGCTCTTCCCAACAAGTAATGGTGGATAATTGCTATGTAGATCGGTGGCATTGTTCTGCAGCAAAATTATTCGACTCTGACTTCTCTAAATCGCACTCAACCTTGGTTGTGAATGCACAGTAGGACAGCATTGCTGCTATTAAGGTCCTAAGCGTTCCTGTCGTATGCAATCTTTGCGTGTCTGCGTGATGTCTCACTAATTATGTTGTTTGCAGAGACGATCGTTCGTCATGAGGCTGCCGAAGCACTTGGCGCTATCGGCGATCCATCGACGATTCCTATTCTTCAAAAGTATTTTCGCACCATGAACCTGCGATCGCCGAAACGTGTGATCTTGCCATTCGAAGGATACAGTGGCTTAGTGATCAGCGCGCTCGTGGAGAACCCGTCGTTGCCAAAAGTCCATACGATTCCGTTGGTGAGCTGGGAATTTGGTCATTTATATAGCTGTGGTGAGGGTCATCGAAGCTAGAAGGAGAGAGTTCTCCAGAACTCTCCAAAGTGTTCATGAGACAAAAGAACTGACTGAAGTTTCGAAATCCGAGTAAGTTAACGGCAGGATAAACGGAGGTACTGCGTTTCCTCGTAATAACGCCGTTACTTCATTACATATGCATCTTACCAGGCGGTTTCACGTCCGTTGATTTTAAACCGCTCTGAGGGATGTTTCAATTACTCTGTCCTCCAGTGCCATTTGCGATTCAGTGCCTCGGCGGTCTTTTTGATCTTAGCAATGCCCATGGTTGTAAATCGTGTTGACTGATGTTGTCATATGGATCTAATTGAACCTGCAATATGTTGTGAGTGATTTCCGAGCGGCGCTGAGCTAATGTTGCCTGTGCTTTCCTTATTTGTTTCGACGCAGCTTTCCTATATCAGAGTGTTGACGCGTCAATGCTCGTTCATCGTCATTTTCAGTCAGCGCTGTTGTTGTATATTATTATTTGAAAACTATAGGCAGCCACCGAATACTGAGTGCAAGGATTTTCCACTTAACATTGCTGAATACCATCCTTTACAATTTTGTGCACATGTGCCGGATGGCCTTCGAGTTCTGATCTTTCTTTTCCATATATCTGAAGCTTCAAATTTTTCTCAGCAAATATTATTAAATAGGAAGTGTTTCACCGTTGCTGAAGGCTTCAGCTGAGCTGACGTAGCAAAACCGACGATCTTTTCACGCCAAGTGTTAAATTGATGGGCTAAACGTGAAGAAAAATTAGCGGCAATATTAGTAACGTGCAGTCCGCATTGAAAGGGATGCATGACATTGTTGATGTGGCATAAAGGTGCTGGATGGAAGCGTTAATTCAGCACCGTTTCTTTTCGTTGATTATTGAAGTTATTAGATCCAGCGCCAGCCTGTTCGGAGACTGATGTGAAGGTATTGGGGGCAACGCTGATCGATGGTGAGAAATCGCTTTGGGAAAGGTATCGAGCAATGTTTGCGCTGCGCAATCTGAACACAGACGATTCGGTGAAAGCTCTTGCGCAAGGTTTGCTGAATTTCACTTTAAGTCGCTAAATATGCGTCCATCATATGTTATTATGCAAGTCCGTTTTTAAAGTGAAGTTCCACTTTTGTCTTATTGAACATTTTTTCGCGAAATGATGAAGCATCGTTTATTGCGCTGAATGCGCATCTTAGGGCACATTTCCTTGAAATTTGTGCTTTGCAGAGGATCTTAAATAATTAAATCCTTAAACCGCCATAAAAGGACACCGCTATCGTTGCCTTAGTGGCATTTCTGTCGTGCGGTGCTGCGTACACGATATTGATACCATCCTTCGCAGTTATTCACAGCGTTCGAAGTGCCTAGTTGTTCTCATCTCTTTACACTGTCACTTGTGACGGAAGTTGCATATTATTACTGCGGGTGAGCACCAGTTGGTTGCATCGTCATTGTGTTCAGAACTGTTGTGAACGCTTCGATTTGGTGAAGACACTAATTTAAAGGTTTGTATTGCACCGACAGTGCATTGTTTCGTCATGAAGTAGCATACGTGTTGGGGCAAACCCAGTCACCTGTCGCAGTCGAGAGCCTGCGTTATGGTTTGGAGCGTGTTGAGGAGAATCACATGGTGAGACACGAATGCGCCGAAGCTTTGGGTGCGATCGCCACAGACGAGTGCGAGCAGCTGCTTAAAAAATATTTAAACGACTCTGAGGTTTTATTTTTGCTTGAACGCCGCTTTGTATGTTAGTGACTGAGTTCGGCCTTCTCAGCGTTCACTGGGCTGTTAGTAGTGAACGTATAAATGATACACAAATGAGGGGTCGTTGGCAGATTGACAGAATGTTGCATGAAGATTGCGTAGAATGAAATGTTGTTTTGAGGACAGCGCTCGTCGGTGGGCAGCAGTGCATGTTTTGCTGGTCAAAGACATAGATGAATCCATTCGAGAATCCCTTATTCCCGCGAATCACTCATTCCCAGCCTTTGCTTGCAGCTCGTATGGAGTGGAATCTCTGATGAATCCATCCAAGTGATTTCCCCGCTTTGATTATCTTTCCGTTTATGATGCTGTTAGGCTTCAGTTGAGTGGCCATGCATTAAAAGCGGAGCAGCTGCCATCTCATGTACTCTCGTTTTCGCAGATATGTGCATCTTAATAACTGAATGCATGCTGAAATTTTCCTTGAACGCCTCTTTTTCGATTGCACAGGCAAATCCTTCAGCCCAGTTTCCTTTTGATCTTATTGTTGATCTCAGATAGCAAAACTACTCAACATATTTAGGTGCCGTCAGATATTGATAGTTGAAAGTTGATTGTTAATATCTTACACTTTTGGCGGTCTTAGGAAGTGGTACGTATTTTGTGTTATCAGTGAACATTGTGGGTCATCAATGCGGCTGCACTATGATTTCATTGCACCTTATCGAATGGAATATTCTATGCATCAGATGAAATAATTTGTCACCATGTTTTTTTAAAAAACAACAATTGAAAAATAAGAAAGCGGCTGAAGGGAAAAGAAGTGTCGTTGTTTCTCCCGGAAGAGCGCTGTTCATTTTTTCCGATGCAACTCTTTTAAAGAATTTCTTTGGCCGGAGCATTTCAGACATTGCCCATATAAAATGCTGCTTGGAGCCTTGGCGCATTACCTTACTGCTTGTTTTTCTTTGAACAATTGGAATGCTTATTGTTTTCAGACAGTCGTAAAGGAGAGCTGCTTGGTGGCGCTAGATATGGCAGATTACGAGAACAGTGAGCAGTTTCAGTATGCTTCGGTTGCATAAACGGTGTGCTAATGGTACGATTGGTGCAATCTCGCTTGTGGGAGAGCAATCCTTGTTATGATTTTTTGCATCGCCTTTTTTGCCCATCAGCCCTCTTTTCTTCTTATTCGGTTTTTACCATCATCTCGTCCGCCAATCAGGGTTCAGCTCTTGATACGCGAATTTTAACATTATCACTGATGCCCGTTGGTTTGCTTGGAACCGCTTACATTCCACCTCGATTACTTTTTATATTCTTCATTTATCAAAATGGTTATTCGTCTTGTCGTATTATTTCTAGTCGTTATTCATGGTCTGTGAATAATCACTCGGAACGTTTCATCGTGAATGTTTTATACATCTTTCGGCACTCTCGGTAGTACTAAAGCGCTTTCAGCAACTATGAACTCATTGTTCTTTGGTTTCTGAAGCAATGAGATGTTGCATCCTAGATCTTGTCAACAGATCTCTGCGAGCGTGCATATGGTTGTTGTTATAGCGTTTTGTACTTCTGTTCGCTGATGTGCTCTGTTCCGTTACTTTTGCGCCACAATAAATGGTTTTTTAATCGACTTGTAAATGTTTTACATATTCGGTGGATTCCGTGGAGATCATTTATCTAACTATTAATAAGCATGTAGAAGAAGTATAGTCATTTACTTAAAAGTTTACTTATAATTTACATTTATCTATATGTAGCTTGCCTATGTCGAAAACTCGTTCTCGAGTTCGAAATTCCCCATCATCTTCCTTCGGCTTTCACATAGCATGGACTCGTGATTGGTATAGGACAATCGTTTTTGGCGTGTTTGTCCGTCGGCCGCTTGATATTCAACTTGGGAGGTCGTACAGCAACGCTTACTGAGGGCATCTAGATAAACACATAACATTTTTCAGTCTAAAGATCAGCATGTAGCTCATGACACTTCACAGTTCCAGTTTTCAGTCTCACTTTGCTGTCTGAATCATAGCTTCAACGTACTCTGCTTCTTTCCTCCCGCTTTCCTCCCCCTCCGGGTCTTCCACCGTTCTCCTTGCTTAAAAATTTGGCCTACTTTTCTTCTTCAAGGAGAATAGGTGGAAAGAAATAGGGCTAGGAGGCAGCTGAAAAGCACAGGCTGCATCAAGCGTTGCGGAGCTTGAGTACTCCCTCTCCCCCGCTTTGGGAGTGTGGAGGTGGGGGGGGGGGGGGTACGCTTCGTCACCACGTAGCGAGGAAAGATTTCTGCAAGCATCCTTCGCCAAGCTTCCGACCTGGGGAGCGTCTTCCGTACGCCGCACTCCATTCGGCAGAGTTGCCCAGTTTTTCACTTTTTCGGACCTGTAGCACTGCAAGCTTATCAAATTCATAAAGAGTGAAGGAAAATCGACATGTGAAATAGAAAGGCCGAAAGCAAGTACTACCATAAAGTGAGTAGTAGAAGTCAAGTAAAGGCCTAGTATCTTAACTACCATAATTCTTCAGTGTCTATCGAAACGTTCGAGGTTTGAGGTACTTGCTACACATAGGAGTCGACGCAGGATATCAGCCTCGGTACAGAGCACTAATTGTGGTGCCACAAAGTTTTCAACCGGATAATTCCAAAGGTTGGCGGACTTCACTGGCTCGACGTAGTCGCTTTTTTCTCTCCAATCCGGTCGTTTACAGAATGCTTGCATGCACCTACGGGAAAAACGTGAAAGTTGTGGCATTTTTTCCGTGGACTTTTTGAAATAGAAGGGTGCGGTCGGTTAGTTTCCGGGCATTGTTCTTGCATGGAAATTGTAAAGGAGTTGACAGTGGTTCATTCTTTTAGGGAGATACTCGGGAGGAATTGTACAGAGGTCTTGCCGTTTTTAAGTTTCTGACTTCATCGCTTGCAAGTGCTTGAGACCCTCATATCATTTAATACCGTTAGTGAGTATGGATCTTTAGAGTTCCTCAAGTTGAGTTGCCGATTGAGCATTAGAAGGTACAAAATTGAAGAGAGAAGCAAAGAACCTCTCTACAAGGCGAAATGTCCTCTAGCAAGAAGGTTGCTGCAGTGCTATTGTGTGTGGTTCTTATTATTTGCAGTGGTGTCGTTGTGCAAGCAGCACATTGTCAAGGGACATTCGTGAACGTGGTGCGCATGTTCCGCCCATTTCTGCGTTGTTGCGAATTGCGTGAGCTTATTTAATATCTTTTCATATTGATAAAACCTGCTGACCATACAGATTTAAAGTTGACCATTCATAGGAGTAGCAGTCGGTTGGTGGTTTCGATTACTTGCATATCGATTTGCTTCGGTCGGTGGGATCTTGCGATATTATGCAAGATCCGAGCGGCCGATCGGTCCGTCAAGAGGTAAAAGTGACTAGATGGATGCAGTAGCAACAAGGTTATGACGAACAGAGATGTTCTTCATGAACGCAGTAGATTACGGCAAGCAAATAAAATGGTTCATGAGAGCTCTTCTGAACTATTTATGGGACAATTAAGTGGAAATGAAGTAGGAATTAAGACGCTGCACTATTGCCTGCAAGAGGCGCACTTAAATAGGGGCTGGAGGAGGGTGCTAGGGAGATGTAAAACTTTTTGGGGAGAGTGTAGATACGATGGAAGTTTAATTGCTGCAAGAGCCTGATGAATAATTTCTGTAATGTATAGTTTCGTTGTGTTTGCTTGCCGGAGCGTTGAATGAAAGGCATTATTTTGATGTTTGCAGGTGGCTTGCAGGGAGTGCTCGTGGTGCAGAAGCAGGCGTTCCGCGCCTCATCAAATGATCCTGTAAGTTGCTTTAAACATTTGCTTACACCTTGTTTACAGCAAGCATTTTATTTTTCCATTCTATAGAGTGAGGAAGCATTAGTGCTTTTATGACCAATTCAGTAACATGAGTTTCTGGGCGAAGTTTTTGACGCCGGAAGTGATATCTGACGCTCATAGAAGCCATCTCTGCATATGTTCCACAGATTAGCTGTGATATACTGATGAGAGGTGCCGTTCTTGAGCAGCTTCATATATCCGTTCGCTTGATGCTTCATGATGCACAATATCCCCACATTGTGGAATCTGTAAAAAACATTCGGAAGAGTCCTTAAGGGTGCATCTTCGAAGGAACAGTAGTTATATGCAACTGCAGTATGCCTGCTAATGTCGCATTTTTCAAGCTAACGGATTCTGAATATAAATATCATTCTCTTCTTTCAAGTTTTGGAGCGTTGCGAGTATGATGACAAATTTATTTCCATCGGTAGCAGATTCTATCCAGCAACCCCAAGAACTGAGATGTGTTAACCCTTTCTCTTACCTTCCTGCTGTACAAAAATTCGTTTAGCAACCTTAATTAGTGCAGAACGGAGTGATTGTAGTCAAAAAGGTGATGCAGACACTTGTACACTGCAAAAGCTGCTTCAGTGGGCGTGGAAAGCAGAAAGGCGAAGAGAACCAAAGGCTTTGCAGGCATGGCCACCCGCCGTTGATTTGGTCTCTTTCAAAAGTTGATGCATTTTGTTTCTGAAATTGCTGTTTCGTTTTTTAACTTACCTGTTGAAGCATTAGAGAGGTGTTTGTGGTGGTTCGTTGACTCAGTCCTTTTGCAGCGTATTGTACCTGTATGAGAGGGTAATCGTAACGCTAACATGCAACATATTCGTTGAGTTGTCGCCGATCACGAGAAACGGAGTGCGGCTTGCAAATAATATGAACTAAAATTGCCTCCATTGCAGAGTTGTTTGAATCTGAGTGATGTTGGGCGCTTATATGAGGTGCCCAACAGCGTAGTCGAGACGCTTGCGTTCAGGAAGATTCTCCCTTCAAAATTCGCTAAACAAGTCGACACGTTTGGAGAATGTCTCTGGCTGTGTAGAAGGCCGTTTCTGGAGGTTGTTCATTGTTTAAAGGTATTGCATCTGTTGTCCCTTTTTCTCAGGTAGCTTTCTTCATACTCGGACGTGATATTCTTGCCGATTAACGCTCCGTTTCGATAGTCGCATGCCGCCTTAAATATAAATACGTATTTCAGAGAAGTACTAGAGGCCATAAGCTCGGCAGTCTTTCACCCTTTCAACCTAAAGGCAATAAGAGTACATATGATTCTGCAGTCACTTTTGCAGCTTTCAATACCGTGATATCATTTCCCTCTTGCCGAATTTTTTTATACGATATTATTACCGGAGCTTAAAGTGCTTGTGCGCCTTGTTTTCATCGGTAAAACTAAGTTGATTGTCTTCTTTTAGGCGACCGCGTTTTTGAAATGCGAGTTGGCGCTTCTTTCTCAAACCTTTCCAGCATTTACGGCAGTATAATCCAAGACAACTATGAGACCTGGTTTTATTTCTTTTGTGCACTTCTGTTCGCTGCTATGTCATTTCCTCAATAAATAATCCTTTTGCTGATAGTCGAAAAATGTTCTCTTTCGCACTAGCGGACGTATGGATTACCACTTCCCTTTATCTAAAACATTCCAAAACATCTTGTCATCCAGTTCGCCATTATAATACTCTGTTCCTCGTTCGAGCGATGAACATTTTAGGTTGACATATTTATTTGTTGTACACAATTTCGGGTATAGTGTTTTCCCTTCTCCTATAGCCACGCCTCGTTGCATCGGAGAACATCCTGCCTCTTTTATTTATTAATTCAAACTGTTCAGTGATCGATTCATTCATTAGCAGCACAATAAACCTATCCTAAAGCATCAATACTTTGCTTTCAGTGCGATATTCTCACTGCTAAGGAACCTGTTACTACTATGTAATAAGTCAGGGTTGAGTTTCAAGCGGCGCCTTTCTAATTGTTAGTCCTTTTTTGTGTTCATTGGTTTAAAGAGGAGAATGAGGATGCTGAATCCCAAGAAGCAGGCAGATTTCGGTTTGCGAGACTCTGGGATGATATTATGGTTGCCATCCGGCACCTGGAAAGTCAGTAGCTCCGGAAATCCAAAGGTCACAAATTTCAGACTTATAGGCTGATGACTGTCAAGCATTTTTTTCGTAGTCAGCACAATTTCATCGTAAGATTGCTATTTCAGGACATCCCATTTAAATAGATTCTTTCTGTGCAAACGATAAATCTTTACCCAGATTTACTTTTTCATCAGCAGTTCCACTGCACTACGTCCATCCGTGCGCTGCTTAAATGGATTGGAGCCCACACCTTTTTCGTCTAATCTCTTTGCCGTTGTAGTTGTTTCTTCATTTAAGGCCTTTATGCCATTATTTTCTTTGTTTTTACTTCGTTTGTGTTGGTGCAAGGGTTTTATTTCATTATTTCTTCCTCATTCCTTATACGAAGGAGAAGAGGTCTCGCGTTCGTAAAATTTACAGGCTCCATATGCGAGTGTTTGATGGCTGCATTGATTTTGTTTCTTTGCACTTCAGTACAAGTTAAAGCGCGTCCGATCCGTGTCCAGAGAAGTGCCACAAAGAATCTGTAGCTAAAATTGGAAACTTGATATCTTGCTGTAGGGGGCAGGTTGCTTAGACCATTGAATTCAATAACCTAATGGCTTCAACATTTAATCGTGTATTTGTTGGCAGCCCGCTTGTTTAATTTAGAATAAACCTCCATTATCTGTTTGAGTTGGAGAAATCGCTAGACCACTCTTTAATCAGCGCCTTAGATGGCCTCAAAATGTACGAATAGATTTCCGATATTATATTATCGACTACTGTTTACTTAGTTTTTAAACAAAATAAATGAGCCCCCTCATCTGGTGAGCAGTTGCTTGATAAAGAATGTTTTGCTGTGATGATGAAATGCTCTCATCCTGGATGAGTGATTGTCTAGTAGTGTCTCTTATTACCGACTTGCTGCGTAGACTTTGAAGTATACTATATTTTATCGCCTATTCGAGGTGGAGGAGGATAGGTTGTTCTGTGGAAGTTTTTTCGAAAAGTTTGTTGCGGTCGAAGGACCTCGCTTGTCTTCGCCCACTGTAGCGACGTTCATGCTGAATGATGCATTAACAAAGTAATCAATGAATAAACTAATGCTAATGACTGATGTTAATTTTAAGACACAGTGCTTGTTTTATATAATTTAAAAAGTCATTCATTCCTCTCCTCATTTATTTATATTTACCTAGTACTTCATAACTGAAACTTTCTGCATTCGCTGTTGATGTATTTAGGCGGCGAATTTGTTTATGGCTTGTTGGGAAGAGATCACAAAAATGCTGAACGTATTGCAGTCCGTTCGAAAAACAGCACCTAATCTGCGAGTCGTGCTATGGGGTAAATTCGGCACCGGAAAATCGATGACAATGCATCAGGCGGTACACTACGCCCACTCTCAGGGATGGGTCATATTCACAGTGCGGAGCGGTAGGTTGATTACAGTTGTGGAAGAGCGAACATAACTTTCGGATTCATCACGAACATTTTCTTGTAAAAAACCTTTTTATGCCTCTTTGAGAGGAGGACGGAGATGAGGATCTTGGCGATCATTTCGGCTCCGTAGTTGAAGACGAAGAATGATGCGTGCATATGTGAAGGCGACGTTATTCATCAAAGGCTTCTTTAAAAGGTTGTATCCACATCAACTAAGCGCATTGTGTCTAATTCGATCGTTCTGCCATTCCGCCACATTTTTGAATATGTTCAGTTGCTCGTTGTTCCAATTTTTTCTGTCTAATGGTTAGCAAATGTAACGGTTTCATCTTGAAGGCTTCAGATGGATCGCACATTCTCAGGCAGTTTTGAGGCTCTTTACCTCATATAATGTGAGAACAAGGTTGAAGGCTCGTTTAAAATTTGATGGGGAACAAATGAAATACATGAAGATTGTGACAGCCACTTCCGCTGTAAGAGTTAACTAAGAGAATTGAAATAATTGATAACTGCATGTGTATATTTCACTAGCTAATTATAGAACTTGATATCTTCCACTGGATCTCTCAGGGACAACGTGCAGTGTCAACTGGTAACAACATCATTTAAACGGCGTTCTAGACTTCTAGTACAAGATGACGAGGCTACGTTTGAAACATATAAGCTCGACTTTTTTGCCAACCGTTCTAAATGGCAGTTGAATTTGGGATAAGGCGGAAGCTAGTTTTAAAAAAGTTGACGTTGTTGCAAGCAGTTAAAGAACGAAGGGTACTGTCTGTACATTAGGCTGATTGAATTTTCAACAGCGAATCGATGAGAAGGCATCGACGTTGATAAAGCAAGAAGGGTATAGATTGGCCTACCATGTGTGTCATAGGAGCAATAACAGAGTGGATAAATGCTGCTTTGTCAGTCGTGGAAGACGACTGCCAAAGTCGCATTTGCGTTTTCGAGCTTGCGTCGTTGAAACATGCCCAAGTTGCTTTCACACAGAGCATTTTCCAATGAAGTTGTTAAGGTCAGCATTAAATATTTTATTTTCAAGCGATGGATTTCACACGAGCAGTACGCGAAATTCAAATGTCGTCTTATCGCACCGGAGAATCGACGTACCTGAGCAGGCGGTTGCACTGCTACAGCTCTTTAAGCAGAGTAATGCACCGTTATGGAAGAAGCTTTCTGTGAGTCCTGGCTTTGATCATTGCATGGTTTTTAAGGGGAAAAAGATAACAAAAGAATGACCTAAAATTTGATTGCAGTTGTTTGAGTAAAATGAATGGCATTTTTATGAAGTGAAATAATCGTCATTTGACCTTGCATGGAAATAATCATGTATCGCGATCAGTTTTCATTGCATAAAAAAGCCTTTTCCCTTGCAGTAAAGTTTATCCTCTAGAGCAAGGCAAGGAGGTTCTAAAGTAATTCACGCAGGGTTCAGTGTATGCTTACTTGAAGTCAGGTACTATATTAAGTGAAGAATTCTAATAATATGAACTCATGGAGAAGCCATGCTGGTGAAAGGAGGAGAAAGTGTGATCGGGATGCTATAGGCAACCTTGTTGGATGTACAACTCAATTTCAGCATTAGTTTGCAGGCATTGGGAATGCAATAGTGAAGAACCCAGTGGCCGTACGCTTGCAAACGAATTTGCCTTGGACGTAGTCACTTTTGATTTCAGTGCTGATTAGGTCTGCGATAGAAACAATTTTTGCAACAAACTGTTCATTTCTTTCTCCGACTGGGAGTACATCAAACTCAGATCGGCATATGCACATGTCGTTGTTGTTTCAAATCGCCCAACGAACTTATCCGTACAAAGCGGTTCATTGTTTCACTCGCGACCGTACCTAAGCACAATTTGTTCTCTTGGTACTTAGGTCGGCTTTATCAACAGGTGGTCAATTATTTCACAAAGTATAGGGGAAATATTGAGCGAACAGTATGTTTCACATTTTTTCCAGCTTCAGTCGAGCTTTCAGTTTTGATTTAACGCTGATGATTAAAAACCTCTTGTGATCCTGTGTTATTTTGAAGTCATCTTTCAGGACTTGAAAACGAGTAAGAATTATGAGTGGACAAAAATCGAGAAAACAGCAGTTGGGCGACCTATCACCGATATAGTAGAAATGGTGAGAACAACATTTCGTTTGTTATGTCATCTGGGAAGATGTTTAAACGGGTTCTTTATTCCTTTAATGGTTGTTGGCGAGTGATTTCTTTTTTTTCGATGAGCGATCTTTCTTTTGTGGCATAAGCTGCTTCTTCGTGTTTCTGCAGTTCTCTGTCGGTCCATCCCTCTTATTTCACTATGATATCACATATGTTTCGCATGCTGAAATTTATTTTTTCTTCGAAAGGTGAAGGAGAGGGAGCGAACGTAAATCTGGAATGTTCAGAGTCCAAGAACGAAACATCTCGCGAAGACAGTAAGTACCTAGTCGGGCTTTTCGGGTTAGGCAAATATTTCTATATCGAATCGTCGAGTTTGAAAGAAAATACGTAGTTTTAAATTCTCACTTTTTTCTGTACATTTGTGACGAAAAAAGTCATGCTTGGCTTCGCTGATTGTAAGCAGCAGTTGGCTGAATAGTAAAAAGGGAACGAAGCAGCCACAGATGAGCATACGCATGCAATTTCCGAGTCTTCTACGATTGCTTTCCTTCCTCTAGTGGCAAAAAGGAAAGGAAAAATCTACAAACTGTCGTGTCTGGCGACCCCACACCCACAAAACAACTTCATTTGCTGAAATTTCAGTTTAATCTTCACCCAGTGGGTAACCAAAAAATTCTCTCAAGTGTTCGACACTTGGAGAGTGTCTAGGAAAGCGCTGCACTTTCCTTTAGTAGCTTCCGCGTTTTCCCACATCTCCTTCATTCTCCGCTTGCCTTCTTTCGTTGGCTTCATTTGGAAGTCTTAATGCGCATTGCAACTGAGGGGTGGTGATATCACCGCACCAAGGAGCATTGCACCTTTCCTACTCTAACTGTACTTACACCAGGCATACTGGTTAGTTTTTTATTGATTCAGTGGTAGTGACATTCCCGACTTCTTCGGTTTCACATTTAAGCAATGGCTTCCGATGCTTCCTATCCAGTGATTTTTGAAATATATGAGGTATTTGTTTGAAAATGCGGGAGTGAATTCTGCGTTTTAGATCCTCACAGCATCGGCAGACATGCCAGGTTGTTTTATGTTCAGTTAAGTGAAGTTATCCGGATATCATGACCCGCGGATCCTTAAACGAATCTTCTGAAAACCTTGAACGGCGAAGGCATCAGCGAGTCGTGGTTGGACAGTAGTGGCAACTGACTCAGGCTCAAGCACGGTGTGCACTTCAAAACGTGGATGCTGTGCCTTCCAGAAGAAAACACGGAGTGCAAAGAGGATAGAGCTGTAACCAGCTTAATGACGACACTGAAAGCAAATCTACCAGCCAGATGATGGTATCTGAATCCAAGGAGGACGAAGTAGGTGATTTTGAAGAGGCGAAGAAAATGGTGGTTCTTGATATGCGATATCCGAAAGGGCTGAGCTGTATAGCTCGTAGACTGCAACGGCGCTAGCAGACGATCTGAAGGCAGTGGGTACCAAATAAAGGTCGATGCACTGGTGAAGGTCGCGCAGAAGTTCAGGAAAACACAGTTGGTTGCTAAACATTTTTCTGCAAAGCCTAATATGAGTTTAATATTGCTTGACAGTGACGCTGCTGTTGGGATATCCTCCTTCTTACCGCATAAGCAGAGAACAAATAGTTGGCAGGTTTATATTGGACTCTAAAATAGACCAAAATTGCAGGGATTATCGGCGCCCTTCGTTGCGTCGGATTGCGTTGGTGGGTTGTTGCGTGAACTGAAGGGACACGCATCGGCCGGTTCGATTCGTGTTCTGTTTGCAATCGACGATGCGAATTCGCTATTCGGCAAGACACTGGTGAGAAGAGCCGATCGGACGTTCGCACTCGCCGACGATTTGACGTTGGTGCATCATATGAGGAAACTGTTCAACGCTTCTTGGGTACGCGTTCCAAACAAATCGCTGTGCCCTTTGTGTTTTCGTGCTAAACTCAGTATGAAAATGCTGCAAGGCTGTTCATAGGCGAATTTGAAAATTCGACGCTGTTAGCATCTTGTCCTTAACTGAAGGCCTCTTTCCTGTCACCCGAAACGGAAAAGTTGTTTTGCATCTCTTAGCCCACACGTTAATGGCAATTCACAGAAGCCTTATTTCTGAACGGGGAGAAATTGAATTGCAAAGATTGATTCCAGCAAAGTATTAAATTAGTTAGCATTGAGCAGCCAGGTTTTACAAGAAATAAAACTGCAAGTTTATTTTTGCAGTCGAACGGTGCCTGCCTTTTGGTGGCCGATAAAAAGGAACTAAGCGATGCACGGGACAAGCTAACCATCCCACTCAATACGCCTCTAGAGCTATTCGGAGAGCAGGTTTTTGAGCATACTCTTATTTATTGCTTTATTTTATTTCAGCCTACCAGGCGTTCTCAAGCATACTCGTGCACTAGCTTTGTTGCTGTGTCTAAGTTATTAAAGTGGCCTGAATTTTGGAGTATGAATTAGAGAGTTTCTTGTTGTAGTAGACGAACAGTTAATGCTATGGGATAGTTTCCAACATTCTGCTTGCTTCCAATTAGTATACTTTCATTCGTTGCTGTGGCCTTCTATATGTACGCGTTCGACATGTACTTACTGGATTGTTGGAAACTTTTCTAACCAGCTGTACATTTCTGGCAAAACGTCCATTCAAGCGTTATAAAAACTGGAAGTGTAGAATGATGGGAATGTCGGGTAATTTTTGGGTTGATTCTTCCACTTCGGGGAATTTCATTTGTTAGGGGTTAAGTGTCGATTATATTGTGGTCAGTAACAACATTAGCTGTTACGTCGGCGTTTTTGAACGCTACACGGCAACTCGATCTCGACTTAATGCGCCCGCAGTGATTCACCGCATTTTTGAAAATCTCATTTTGTTGAAGTGCAAAATGTTGGCGTGCAAAAATTGAAATGCAAACCTGTTCCGTGCGTGCAAAAATCCCTCATTTTCCAATGTTGGATTTTGGGAGGTTATTGCTTTGGTTTTGAGTGAACTGCAAGCAGTAACAGATAAAACACTTCACGATCTCTCGTAATCAAGTGTCTATAGGGTTTCGAGTCGATAGATCCGTTTATACCAATCGAAACAGGACTTTATTCAAAAGAGGAAATGGATTCGCTCTATGATTACTATAAAGCGAAAGGGTGGATCACCACGGAAAACGGTAACGATTTGTTTGTGATCCTATCTCTGTCTGTGGTTCATCCTCTCATTGTCTGGACGTGCTTGGCATCCGTGGGTGAGTTTGGCTGTTGACTAATGGTGTGGACGGATCAGGCTAGCGCTAGCTAGTAAACAGTGAAGGTGACTATGCCAAAACAAGCGCCATGTTTGAAAACAACTTAAAAAAGAACGAGGTGTTGTGATGATAGCGCGAGAAGGGATTATGAAAGGGATAAAACGGCATGTGCCCGAAACAGGCAGAATTTAACATGGCGAATGACAGAGAACAGCGATTGATTTATAGAAAGGGGGATATTGCAGTTATGCAAAAACTTTCTCCGATTTCGAGTAACTTTACAGGTGTACTTTTGCAACGGAGATTTGGGATCTTTCCATAAAGTGTGGAAAACTGCTAAATGAGAGCGTGACCCGAATCATTTAAGCGAAGGAAGCTTCGAGTTTTGATGAGAAATGTGAGCGAGATTCAAGCCAGAAACAGTGAACAAAGAAACATTTGGTTGCCGAAGGAAACCACTTAAATTTCTGACCACACTTCATCACTCAAAAGCCAGCAAAATATATTTGGCGACTGAAGTTGGCCCTTCCTTGCCTTCATGAAAAAGCGTCCCATTATATATATTTGCTTGCCCTCCTTTTGCACTCCATTTGTTCTCCACCGTATTGTGAGTGAGTACGGACTTGCACTTCATTAGTGACGCTTATTACTGTGGCATAGATCTACTCAAGAAAACGATTGCGGACTTATATCGGCATAGTAACCATTTTGGTACGGCGCTGCAGTCACGTGCATCGCGAATTGATACCACTGTTGCCGCGTAGTTCTGCACTTATGCAGGCAAAATATCACTTCTGGCCTTTGGCGATAATTGTAGAGAGAAGCGAATGTTCCTTTAACAATGTAAGCACCTGAAAGTACTTCAGCAGCAGAAACCATGTCAGTTCGGCGGTATCCACAGAAGTGGTCGCCTGTCAGCAGTTTTGGCCGTTGGAAAAGATTTTATCTGGCCTATTTCCTTGTCTACTTGCATAGTCGGCAGATGAGCTCAAAGTACTCAGTTAGTTTTTTTTCCCCGAGCCACTGTTTTGATGACATTATCTCGTTGCATACCTCGAAGAGACACAACTTGGGACTTCACTTGCTTTGTTATTTCAAGAGCTAAGTCATCTGCGTACGTTCGTGTCCCTTTTCAGCAATCCTTTTATATTCCCCGATGGAGTAGTTTTGCTGTAGCGTGTGAGAGAATCACTTCTTTGAGCCATTTTTGCGCTTCTGTTTTCGAGTGTGCAGTTTAGTTTGTGACACCACAATGTTTTTAAATGTACCAATTTGCGTGCGATACTAGCTTCACGGACAGAATCGCACATGACTGTAGAGGGTGTTTCAGTAGTCAAATCTAAATTTTGACTGTTTGAACTGGCTGAGAAAAAGTTTCCGGTACGTCGAATGTATCTACTAATATAATTCAAAGAATTTTCTCGTTATCATCACTTTATCATAGTATGGCAGTCGCGTGCATTTGTGGAACAGGAGAGCGAGCAGCGATGTTGCTGATCATCCTGATCACCTTCAAAAAAGGCTGGTGGGAAAGAGGGTTCAAGAGTTCCGACCTCTCTTAGCCGATGGGTTATTAAATGGACCGTTTGGACGGGAAGCGCTTAGAAAACGAAAGTATCCGAGTGAAGACTTAGCAAATAATCACTTACACGCGGCAACCACGCAGATAACGGCTGGCGAAATTCAGAACATCCTTTAAAAAAAGGTTGGAGACAACACGGAAAAGGCTTCAAAAATCCCCTTAATCTCGCTATCCCAAAGCGCCGAGATGATAGTAAGACAACACTTCGAGGGACTTGAGCAAATAATCACTTCAGGGAAAGTGAGTGCTCACTCAAGCTCGATACCACAGCAAAACCGTTATCATCCAGTTGCCCAGCAATATTCTGTCGCTCCTAAAATGCAAAGTGTGCCCTAGAAAGCCTCATCAGTCAAAGGTTTTAAACTGACTTTTGTTTGCATTACAGAATTTCTCTTTCTTTTTGAGATAAGTCAGTTTCTTCAGTGGATCATTGTTGTCAGGGTACGCTGTGTTTGGGCACACCAATATTACAGAGGTATGTCCAAACATTCGAACCTGTTTTAGGCCATCTGCCGCTGCTTCAAATAGTTGAACACCACCATGAGATTCAAAAATCACTTGCAGTAGGCCTCTAGTTGAAGAGAAGGTGGCTACGGTAGTTCTTTGGCAGTTCAGCGTAGCGGCTTTTCGGTGCTATCGTGAACATCAAGGCATACCTAGAGAGGAGAAAGGCATTTCAAGGGTTGACTTCTTCAAGCCGTGGCTATCGTTCAGGGCGGACAAAGGTTTGGAACTGCGATACTGCACTCCGTCCCATTACTGTGTGCTCGCTGACCGTACCCTGCTGCGACTTGCCGGAGTCCAACATAATGCGAAGCCGAAGTGCTGATAGCCAATGCTGACATAGATGAGAAGAACAAACGTGGTTGATGACCACGGTCGATGAATGAATGAGGTTCACAACCTCCCCCCCCCCCCTCCCCCTCTCTACCCCTCTGGCCATCCTAGAACCTATTCGTCTTGAATTACAGCCGGTACCATTCGGTCCTGAGGAGCTGCTTAGGGTTAAACGAACTAAATATTCAGAACGTGGTGTCCATGTTTCGGAATGAGGTTTTAAGACTTAAGGAGCGTTTGACCTGAGTTTCTGAGTGCCTTCAATCGCAAGGAGCTGAAGTTTCTGAGTGCCTTCAATCCGTATATGTATCAAACCAGTAAAGTCTATTTTTGTACATCGAAGTGGGGAGCATTGACACGATGGCTGCGATGGTGAGTAGGAGAAGCAGTTGGCTATAATGCAGACCAAATAATGGTAACGAGGTGCTTGCAGGTCGATCAGAGAGGGGTCGCAAGGAGCTGAAGTTTCTGAGTGCCTTCAATCCGTATATGTATGAAAGACTATGTGCTTTTTTGTAGCGAATTAGATTAGCTTGTTCTTATAAATTTTATGCATTTTTCGATGTGCACAGCAATGTCATCAACGAACAACATGACGATTTACACCTTGCAGAGGAAGCGTCCCAATGTTTCATATAGCTACGTACCTTTACATGAATGCCTTCCAAACACCCGATGTTAAAATTATACTGCAAACGAAGCGGACTGCCTCGCCGACGTCCGCTCTTCGTGCTTTTATATAATTACAGGACCGCGACAGCATTGGAGACCTTCGCACATTTCAGGTTTCAGGAGCCCCTTTGCCGACATTTCGGGAAAAGATGTTGTCTCGCTAGTACCGCCGACCACAGATTGCCTCCTATGTTTGTTGAAATTGTGGTGGCAAGGATACGTCCTTTGCTTATTTGACCTTCGCCACCACCCAAAATTACCCTAGAAATATCGACAGAGTGCGCTCCTGTCGCATAAGCCATGAAGGAAAACTATTTGGATGAGAGAGACATCTTTTTCTGCACATTTGAGGAACTTAGGGCAACTCATAAAATGTGAGAAGTTACAGTGAAGTACAAAATGCAGAAGTGTTTTGCTTTCGAGGGAATTAAGGGAGAGCTATAAACCCTCCCAAGCTCAAATTTCGTCGGCTATTTTTCTTGCTTGAATCGTCTATTTCTCGGAACATCGAGTGATGTGAACCTCGAATTTCTCGGAATGGTATGAATGTAAGGGGGTTGAGTAGCTGCTCAACTTTTACATCCCACAGTGATCACCAAAAGCGTTTGCACAGAGGAGCAAAATTAAAATTCAGAACAACTGCACTAAGCTGTTTCATTCTTTCGGTTCGTTTCTAAGTGCAATCTGGTCGAGCGTCCTCGTCAAGTCGTTTAGGTGCTGACCCATTAGTGAGACCATATCCCGACCGATTTGAGAAATGGTGCCGAGGGTTTCCGCACGGTGCTCCTCGAAGGATTTTCTCTTGCATAAGTCTCGGGCCTCTGCCATCGACAGTATGCGGCAGCCGTGTACTATCGCTGGAATTATTGCGTTAATCAACTAGCTTCTATTATTGACGACGGTCCCGCCCAGGCGGTCTCCCTTACTTATGGCTCGAATTCGGTGGCAAATTAATTTCCTAGTTGTCTTTTACAACAACAAAGGCATAGTGATTCCTCATTTACCATATTTTCCCCTCTATTAGCCCCGTCAAACCTCTTTTGCATGCGTTTTCTTGGCAAATCGCGGATTTCTGCGTATAGGGTAGAAGTTTTCTGCGCGAAATGCCAGATGTTGAGACCAACACGAGCGTATTAGAATTGGAAAATTTTCTTAACCTGTTTCGGAAACACGTCCGTCAGAAATGGTGTGGGTGAAATAGTGTTGACTCCATTCGGAGCCTTCATTATTATAGGTGCATATGAATTGTGAACGCAATGTATCATGCAATGGTGGTCGGTGGGTGTTGTGTGTAATTGGTGTGATTGCTCATTGTACACTCACCATTATGATAGTCTCTTTATTATCAACATGCTTTCTAGTCTTTTCCCCATCCAAACCTTTTCAAAGTTTGCTTACCTTTTTTGCGTATTTTCGAGCTTTCCACAAGCAATTCTTATCCCTTTGCTTCATCTTATTCCGCAACTCGGATGGAAATGTATGCCAGATCTACTGCTATATATGCGCCATCACGCTTCTAATGGATTTCGGCCAGTTTCCTTTTATCAAATCCCGCGGGTATGTAAAGCGAGGCCGATTTTCATCTCTGGGAAAACGACCAATTCAGCCTTCGGTTTACTGATACCTTCGAAAATCATCAAGCTCCGATTAATCCTTCACTCAATTCATTGCTCATGGCAACACGCATGTGCCACATGTAACGCGTTTTAGAAGCAAAGAAGGTTTAGCAAGCGCAACAGTAAGGTTTGGTATTGAAAAGTCATCATACCTCCACACATCTACACAGTCTCAGTCTCAAGAAAGCGGGCCTCACATGGGTGCTCGTCTCTAAAATGGAGAGGGGCTAGTTATAAATTTTAGGACCGTGAGGAATTGGTTCACAATCATGTGGCAAACAATTACGCAAAGAAATGAATACTTCAAGATAAAGCAGTGGAAATAATCAAGGACTTCGAAGTTCTGAAGAGGGATCACCCACAAACGCTTAATTACAAGCTTGTTCGCATCTCCTCTAATCAGGTTACTGGCTCATCAGAGCACCACCACTCGTGGGTTACTGCAAGACCACTATTGGCTAGTTTCACGTAACCTCTGACGGCCTATTAATTAAGTATCTTCATAAGAAATAGGGAGGAGGGGGTGGCAGATACCAATTTGCCTGAGCTGGACGATCTCGATGCAGTCTAAGGACTCGTCAACGACTTCGACCACCACTTTTTCACGAAAAGATCTGCAAAGTAGATTCACACCCTTTGCACGACGATAGAAAAATTCAGCTCCTACCTAGCGGAACAATCCACGCAATTTTGTCGCACTCGGTGACAACAGTTTGGATTGCGTTGATGTCTTTTCCAAAAAGAGTGCAGTTCGACCCGACGAACAAAACATTAAGAGCTTCTAACGGAGTCCCCTCGAAAACCTTTCTCATTATTCGATTGCCATAGTTGCGAAATTCCAAGCCTTTCAATCGTAATCTGCAAGTGATTGATTGAGGCCGAACAAATATTCAGCAAAGGAGAACATGCTTCCGAATGACATGTTACTGTCTGAGGTACCCGAACAAAACGGGCTAAGAAATAGGTGGAGAAGCGCGAGGGTTTTTGAGGTCAGGGAGTTAGTCAAAAGTATCATGACTATCATCAGATATATGTCGCAATGTTTTAGAAGCGAAGTCCAGCCCTACGGAACTTCATCAATCAGAGTTCTGGAGGCTGAACATTCCAGCAACCATTTTAAGAGTTAAACAGGTCGCCAAGATCCCATCGACAAGACAATTTTAAGATAGTGGGCATCCTCGTACACCTTTAAACTAGGGTGCCACCCAAAGCAGATCCCTCTCACTCTAAACAAGATCATCAAGCTCGCGATTACACACGTTCGCACAACCGAAATCACCACCAACCGTCTTTTGAGAAAACAAGTTTCAAAACAAATCAA
Organism: Ascaris suum; assembly: GCA_013433145.1. Taxonomy (NCBI): domain Eukaryota; kingdom Metazoa; phylum Nematoda; class Chromadorea; order Rhabditida; family Ascarididae; genus Ascaris; species Ascaris suum. The sequence continues at coordinate 8,169,241 of CM024188.1, read as the reverse complement.
GGACAAAAGCATTGAAAAGGGCCTACTGATTCCTCGTCAGCCAAAGTGTACGACCGTTGATGGGAAGAAACTGACAAACGGCTAGCGTCCGAAAATCTTCTCGCTCAATCCAAGAACGCACCAAATTCGTTAAAGCAATTTCAATTTCGGAGTACTGAAACAAAACGTTCATGGGGCAGACGGGTTCCAACTCACTGCCTCACCTCGAAGAAAATCTCCTACAGAAACTCTTGAGACATCGCAATCTGTAATAGAGATCATACGCTGGAAACGTTATCAGCAGTTCAAAGACGTTATATCGACAGTAAATGTATTTGAGCTTGGGAAGCTCGACGCACTCCGGGAATGTTAAGTAAGCCCAGAGGTCTCGAGTGTCTTCAGTATATTCATAAATACTGAACTTCCGGATGCTCTAGAAGACGCAACATTGCACTACCCTTTGTTGAACCTGTGGTGACTTCCAGGTTTCGTCTCTGTAACATATTCCACCTCGAATGTTTCATTCTCGTTTTCTAACACCTTTGGGCATTTTATTTATTTCAATATATGAAAGTAGAATGGAAACAAAACGAGTAACGCAATATGCAGCACAGGTTACAAAGACGAAACACTGACCTGAAATCTGTGGATTTCAGTTCGTTGCTAATTTCGATTCTTCTTTAATAGAAACGCTTCTCAAATATCGTCGCCTCGCAACATCTTTACTACCTCTCTACAGCAGTAAAACTTCACTTCACGAACAAAGGATTAGAACAGCGATCATGGAGACTGAACAATCCTTAACCCAAGATGTCCCTGCGCCTATTATGTCCTACAGCAACTTCAAAGTTTCGGACGACCTGTTCGACTTGGAATGCCTGCAGAGTTTCTGTGCAACCCTTTAAGGTGGAGCTGCCCGGAGAACTTTCTAGGACCTTATTCTTTGCATCGGCGCCAAGATTCTTTCACAAGTGCTTCAAGTTTAGGACAGTCCATAACAATACGAGAAACGGTGCTGACGCGCGCAGAACGTGACAGCGCACGGAATTGCTGTTCATATGCATGCGTATGTTAACATTACGGTTTCCACCGTTCATCAATAAGCGCCTCAGAAGAACGGACATCGAGGGGTGCCCATCGTTGTCTTCCAGGCGTCTGTATGGCTGAACACGCGGCTGCTGATTTCCTGATCCCGTATTGGCTAATCAGACAAACCAGTGAAAGAGTATGCAAAAAGTGTACGGGCAATGGGGGAGAAACACGAAAAAAACCTGTGGAAGTCTACTTCTACAAGTCAGCCAGCAATACAAAGATTCATTCCAGTGAAAATATAGTTAGAATTGATTAGATGACTTTCTTAGAACTGACTCGCGAAGTGTACACAGGATTCGTGTTCTATACTGCTCGGAATGGGTCTTCGTATGAACCAGCCCGCTCTACTGCCAGCTAAACGCAGAATATACAACCACTAGGCAAAAACACTTAAAAAATAAGTGCAGCGGGAGCATTTGTGAGGCAGCCTAAACTAAAAGAAGCTAACCAGAAAGCTGATGTATAACTACGGAAAGAAAGGACGAAAAAACAAGAGCGCTCGAAGTGATGAAAGTGGGCAAAAACACAAAAACAACAACATAATGAAAGAAAAGAACCAAACCGGAAGCAACTAGAACGGTCCCTCAGAAAAAGAGAATAAACAAAATTTTTCAGCACAAAAAAATGAGGAGGGAAGGACGGATGAAGTAGCGCCGTTGGGAAGGTGCTTGGGTAAACAGCTTCTGGGATGGTTAAACGATTTTTTTAAAATGGAAAACGGTATAAAAGCAACTGACCTTCGGTACTTCCAACCTCTTCCCCATTCCATAATACAGGAGGTACGACAAAAATCGTAAAGCACGGCTACACTTATTAGATTTAGAGTGAGTGCAGATGCAAGATTACCTCATCTCTTTCCTTTTCGTACTTTTGTTTCAACTCGACCATCGACGGGCAGGTTCGGCGACTCTCTGGCATAACCGGTGCCACAGCTGCTTCATACCAGCGCCGTTTATAGGGACGGGGGTGCGGACGTATATATTTGCTTGAGACCGAGCGCACCGAAATGCTTGCCAAGTACGGCGAACGGCATGCACTGGTGCTTGCGAACCGTGAAAGCATACCTGCAAAGAAAATCGGCATTCCGAACCCATGCATCAACATGTTTCACACAAACCACCGATAACCTAAAAAAAAGGCGAAAGACAGAAAGGAGTCTGGCGACTCAACAGGAATCGCTTCCTTGGTAAAGATCGTGTCAAAAACTCAGATGCCTTCAAAGAGGTTCGCGTTGAAGTTGCGTGTCATTAGGGCCTGCTTCCATATAGTATTATCATCGTGCTAAGCGTACCGCTTTTATTTCTTGTTAAAGGCGCTGTGAGGAAGTAATGGTGCTCTGTGCTAAAATTGCGTCAGCTCGCGCTATATCAACGCAGCTGTTTACCTTCACAGGCGAAAGGAAAACATTTAACAGACAACTTGCAGTGGATGAAAGCGCGTTCTACACCTTCTTATGCAGTTTTGACACCCGTCAGCCAAAGAATGTCGACTAGAACCGGCCTGGTATTTTGCAGCAATCTTTACATGAACCCGCGTTGACGGGATACGGAGCGGTTTTTAGAGGGTCTTGCAGCTGTCTCAGAAGTCTGCGTTTGCATTTGGAATACGATCATCCCGGATTGCGACGAAAACGCGCACTTGACATTTGTAGCACCACTAGCACGCGTGAAATAAGCACGAATCAAAAACACAAATGCAGAAGCACAGCCCTTCCGACGGAAGCAAGTTCGCATACGTGTATTCGGCTGCAGTACGTTTGCTAAGATGGAGTCCCGAAGTGAATGTGAGGTTACTGTGGTTACGCGATATTCGAAAGCATCTTCGCAGTTCATAGTCTGTTGGGGTGAGCCTGAGGGTTCGAGAATCAAAGGGCTTTGGGCAGTTGGGTTTTACGTTAAGAAGAGGTGGTTTTGAGGACTTGAAAATTGCATAGATAGATTTGGGAGGTGGTTTTGAAGAATTAATTCGTGTCGTGCAGAAAGGCGTGTCGGCAGTGGATGTTAGTGAGTTCTGCTATTAAACTTAAAGTGCAGTGGAGTGGGCTGTTGTGGAGGGATACTCGGAAACGTGCAAATACATATCCTTTCGAAAGTTTCTTGTGGCCGACACGGTCTGAACCGTGTCTCTCGTCTGCGCGTTTTCAGTCCAAAGACAACTGGATATCGTTGCCTTCAATCAGATCTGATACTGTTTTCAAAGCACTAAAGGTTGCCCTCATAGTCATTTCGCTGAATGGTCTCACATTCTGGTCGATGTAATTTATCACCTGCTGATAACTTAAATTGTTTCTGCAAGCCTCAACCTTGAATTCAACTAATGATTTGTGCCTTTTCTGGCTCATCCGAGTGTGGAACAAAATTCTGCGCCCTTTCAGAGCATTCTGTTTTTGCGTTCACTAGAGCGCGGAGTTTGATGAATTGGTGCCAAGTTTGTCATGATGATCGTATGCCTTATTCCGTCTTCTTGGTTTTATATTTCGATCGCTGTTTATTTTACTTGCGAAATAAAGACCGTAAGAGCACAGATAGGAGATGCTATGCGGGTTGTGTAGATTGCGTGCGTGGGGGGAAAATGTGGACCGCTAAGATAACGAATACAATCGAAGGCCAAGAAAGGCCATATTTCGATGCAGTGCCCGCATAGAAGCTTAATTATTTTATAGTCTAAATAACTGAGTATTTTTCTTCAGCAATGAAAAAAGAATCTCACCGACAGTGTAGAACCACTCACCGACAACTTTGATCACATCGTCGCTGACGACGCTTTATGGAAACGGCTTTTCCAGGGAATTTCACTTTCTCTTCATAAAAAGGGCACTATTCTCTCACATGTTAACAAAAACTCCCTTCATGAATGAGACTTGCTGCATTTGTTGATGCTGTAGCAGTCGACACTTGCAAGTAACTGCATTCGTTGCCATCGCTTGATAAAACAACTCTTATCCGGTTCAGTCGTTCAAATCCGAACAATCCACTTCCTGTCAGTGGCATTCTCTGTATATCATCTTCATAACTCGGGGACCTAGGTGCTGCAGTGAGTAGCACATTTGGCTTCCTTCAGCACGTCTGTGACATCGTGAAAAAGGCCGAACCAAGAGGATCCGTTATCCATGCACTTTCAATCTCAAAAACCTTTTCTTGCTCAGACAAGACTGTTTATAGTTTGCGCCTGACCATTTCATGAGTAGGCTACTAGGTGTGGTGCCCATCGGATTTTCAAAAGGAAATTCGTCACGCAAAAGTGACCGAGGAAGTGTCAGTCTTCGAATATTGGGAAAACGGTTTTCAACTCCCGTTGCAGCTATATGAACGGCGTCCACAAGCTGTCCCTGCCGATCATTGAGCTGCACCGCTTTTATTGTAGTCTCTGTATTGCATATTATTGTTCACAAAGCTTCGAAGATTATTTCAATTAAGCGAGCACCATTGGTCGTATTTCCTTTGTAACAGTCATAAGCGTACCGTTAGAAAACACCGACTAGACAGAAAACAATTTTTTTCAAAAAATATCGTAAAGGCACAGAATTCATCGCCAAAAATACTCACCAGTGCTCCGTTGGTGGCTGCTTTTGGCAGCAGATTGTAATCGATTCTGCCAGAGTAACACGGTTTGCATCGGTGGCTAGCTAACAGAAAGGGCTTCGTTCAGCATATTCCCTTCTCTCTGAGGTTTTCTTGTTGTACTCACTCGAAATGAAATATTATCTCACCTTGCATGCTTTTTTCTTTCCCAGCATATATTCCTTGTTTACTGTTTCCCTAGCATACTTCCCCGGGGGTAGTCTGGGAACACATCCATAATTTTACCAATTGTACTACATGGTATGTCAATAAGTACTCATCCATACCACTGATTTGCAGGGTTGACTTTGAAGTGACAAACAGTGGACCATAATTAATCCCAACCTACTGTCCGCCACTGCACAACTTACTGTTGGGGGTGGTGGACAGTAGGTTGGGATTAAGTTTGAGAACGTAAGCGGCAGCAATGAGCTGTGAGGTGAAGTATGAACTGATGAACTAAAAAAGTCGGCGTAGCAAAAAAACGTTCACCATAAGTATGATGAACGTTTGGTTATGTGTAGGTATTGTGTGTATGAACTGCCAAACGATCGCTGTAGGGTTTACCGTGCGCTTTTGCAGTCATTTGTTCTGCTGCCACTTCCGCCGCCCGTCCCTCACCAATTTGTTCGCAAGTTTCAGGTGAACGCTGCGTCTGCAGAAGCTTGCTTACCTGGCAAATAATCACCTAAGAGAACTTCGTAAAGCTTAACTGAACAAACAAGCGGAAGTTCCAGTTGATCATACATAAAACGTTTTGATCCTTCTTTTACTAGTCAGCATCGTTTATAGTGTGGGAGACTGCGTTTTTGAAGCGATTTTCTGATCCAAAAATAAATGAATGCCCGTGAAGCTTCCTTGCTCGCCTCAGCCTCCTCGTTTCAGCTTTCCAGCACCATCGTTTGCTTGTTCAGGCGTATTTATACTGCTTTTTTTCCGTCACTTGCTTATCTTTTAGTTGGTCTGTTTGTTTGATCCCCGCTTGCACAAGTTCGTTAGCAGTATTCGCCCAGTTTCTTATGGGAAGAGCTAAAAAAGCATCTCACGAGGGTTTGTAGATTGCAAGGCATTTAAAAAATCAGAGTTTCATCTAATTCCTTTTGTAAAATTGCCACTATTACAGACCGGAAGAGCGTCGAAAAAAAAATGGACTAAGGGCTACCAGCTTTCTTTTTCACGCGTTGAGGCAAAACCTACAAGAATGTTGAAGATGCTGTTTTCTGACCCCATATATTGGATGGGGTGAGGAGGTGGGATTTGATTTGTGGCCGTAATTTTCCATTTATACTGCACCCCCACATTTTTGTCTCTCCCTTCTTTTCCTATGCTTCTGCTTTGGAAGCTGTTGTAAAGCTTCACGAAGTTCCCAGTGAAAGCTTTGTTTTTCCGTGAAATCTTCATTTCAAAGCAAAATAAAGAACACTCAAAAGATGAAAACATGGAAAGGTAGAAAGGAAGAAGGAAGCGCACGTTCACGATGATAAAACAAACATTTTCAATTAAACACAAACTGGCACGTTTTCCCATGTTCAAATGCTTTGGGCAACTAGCAACTAAACGCCGATGACCACCAGGAAGTTTATTCCACACTCTGATGACCCGAAAAGGGAAGGAGTTATAAACTGAAATAAACATACAGACTTGCGGAAAAGGAGTTACAAACAGTTAGAAGCTATGAGCTCGTGATAAATTACGTCGACCGGAGTAACAGAATATTGGACCGCTCGATATCAGAGAAACCATTAACCGTTTTAAAGCACGGTGTGTTGTCCAATTCAGCGCGGCAATATTCAAGCGATTCTAGGGCAAAAATGTGCGGACGAGCCTCACGGCTGCAACTGAATGGACCCGGAAGATTTTAGAGGGCTGTTTTCGTGAAACTTATTTGCACATTTTCCAACATTTCCATTTGCGACTTAAAAAACGGCGACCAAACCAGACATCCATGTATAAGAATGGGATGAGAGGAAGCACTGAAAGCCTTACAATGTTCAATGCAGCTGCACTGAATTGCCGCAAAAGCAATTCGCCACCTACACCTCAGTTGCCCTAACTCACAACGAGTCGTCCTTTGCAGAGATTCGTCAATGGGCACTCCCAATTCTTGGACGGAACTTGCAATAGGAATCAAAACCTTGGAGTTTCATAACGGCATTCATGCTTCAAACCAGTGTGCAACAGCCAATATTTTTCGCTGATAATATCCAACACAGTCAACCGTTAGACCATTGGGCAAGGCAATCTCAGTCACATGGAGCTGTCTAGAATCTAAAAAAGCACCACTGATCGATCTATAAATCTTTACATCATCAGCAAGGAACCTTGGAAGTACTGTTCAAACCATCGGCCGAGCATTCACGTGCGCTAGGAATAACCTTGCAGACACCACTAACGATGCCATGTAATTGGGAAAAGAATCGCCGCTTTAATTTGAAAGTCTCGACCACGTAGAAAACAACGAATCCAGTTGAGGAACTCTTCCAGTATACCGCAAAACGACAATGTGAATAAAAGGTTTTTTTACGACTGAAAGTATCAAATGCATTGGCATAATCGACATATACGACATTAATAAGAGTTCGACGATTCAGCGCCAAAACGCAATCATTGCAACAGCTGAATTTTTGAGAAACGTTCACTTTCCCTTTCAGAGACTAAACTGGTTGGGGCTAAATAAATTGTTTCGAACGGAATGGTTGTAAAGTAAATCCCAAGCGACTACCTACACGATTTTGCACACCGAAGATATCAACGAAATGGGTGTATAATTGAAGTTTTCATTTGAGGGCGGCTTCTCAAGCAGTGTGGAGATTATTTAAGTCTTCCATGAGAAGGGATCAAGGAACTTTTAGGAGCGACTAGAAGGAAGTGACAAGGAGTAACGAACAGCATCACAGATCGCTTTCGAGACAAAGAGAGACGCGCCATTGGGAGCGAAAAATGTTTCATCATTAAGGGGTTTGATAGCGTTAGCAATGACTGCAACATCAGTGGGAAGATTCTCGAGGGTTGTGTTGTTTAGAATTTGAAAAAAGGCATCATTTTATTGTCATCTTCTGAAACAGTTGAGAGATATTCTGCAAATAATTCCCTCTTTGTATTTAGTGACAGTGATCCCTTGAGCAATGCACATTGTGTTTATCGCTCAGCGAAACGCCTGCCATCATTGGTTTCTAGATACTCAAAAATGTGCCGTTCGCGGCTGCGGCCATTTTTATTCGCGAAAAGTCGCCCTAAAGTATGTGTCATCGCATGAATGGTACGATATCTTCGAGTAGGCAGTTCCGCCTTCGACTGGCTAAATGCTGAACTGGTAAAGCTGTGCAGAAACTGGTAATGCAATACGCTTATGTGCAGAAAGACCTGTCTTGCATGTTTTAATGCCGCTCAAGTAATTACATAACTTTTTTACGGGATGACAATTGCGCTATGACCACGTAAATGCTGGGTAAGGGTTATTAGTCTCCACAATGCACCGCGTATTGCTTATAGTCATCCGTGAATAGAGAAGCGAGGAAATTCGTGGAAACGGCCACAATTTGTGGGAACAATAATGCCATGAAACAGCTGCCCTATAGGCACTTATATTAGGGTTAAGACATTTGCGCTATTGAGCTTTTTTTTTTTGCATACGATGGAAACATAGATTTATTATGCTGACTTCGTGGTACCAGGCATATCGATAGAGGCTGATATTCGGAGTTCGCCACCATCCCCTCTCGCGGGCATTAAGATGACATATATTTTAGACCGCAAGGGCCGTCGCAGAGGTCTGTGCGCCCAAAAATCCCGAAACACCCACTGGGGGATTTTCTGAAACAAAACTCCCGTGGAGGCCGCCGTGGGTTCCTCATCTGATAAAAGAGGGGGTCCTACCTTCACGAGCTGAAGAAATCCTCCATAGAGCCGCAGGAACATAAGGAAACTCCGTTGTGCAGCGTGTTCGAAGGAGAACGTGGCGCACAGATGTAAGTAAAGAAACAACAATTGATTGCAAAAGAGTATATCAAAGTGTACATTCATATTTTATGAAGAAGTTGTTCAATATATGGTCAAACAAGCTATCAGAGTTTGATAGAGTTATAAAAAACGCTGAGGTTGAAAAAAAATCAGGTCGTATAGGAAATTGCTATCTTTTTTATTGAATCGCTCCAGTCATTTCAACAAAAAACGCTTTAAGTAATGGAAATTTGCAAACGTGGCCGTCGTATACAAACACAACGGCGACGAGAACAATTCGCGAAATTATAAGCTTTGTCTTCACGCTCTACTTTATACTGCAGCGGAACCGAAGGTGCCACGTTTTAACACGCTTCCTGCAAAAACCTCCCAATACGGACTCATATAATCGAAATCATGCATTAATGGAAAACACGTTTTGAATGTACGAAAACATTTCGGGCTTTTTAAGAACTTATCTGACGAGGCGCAAAAGAAACCTCTGTAAGCCACACACCGACTCACGGAAAAGCTCTGGCTGTGAGAGCCCGACAAGGTACCGTTTTGTTCTTCCTCCTTCTACAGACTTTTTACATTTTTCGGCCTCGAAAAAATGCCGTTGGCTGGGAATGTAATCGTATACGCAGACAAGGTACAGTTTATTTTGAATTCCAAGAACTGAAAGCAACAACAAGCACGAGACAAACAACATTTGATCAGTACTACAGAAACAGCAAATAGCAGAAACTTCGCGAACCAGTGCTGCTAATCCACTATAATTATTGGAACTACGGTGGCTTACATTGTACCGTAGGAAATTTCGGAAACTATATTACATTATGCTTTATAAACTTGAAAGTTTTTTGAATTATTATATATTAAAGGGCACCAAAATTTCATTGATTACACAGGAATGACTTTATCTCGTTGAAACTTTTGTGAGCTACGTTACATTACGCTTAAGCGCCAAAGAATTTCTTCAAATGTGCTGTATTATGTGCTGCTACCTCGTAAATCCATAAACTGGACTCTGCTATATCGCAAGGAAATATGATTAAAAGTGCGAAGTGCCGCATCGAGTTGTCACTTGAAAAGCTCTGCATTTCTCCAGCAGTCGCGTATTTGTTGTTTCTCTCAGTTTTCATCGTTTTTGCAACAAAAAGGCGAGCTCGACGAACACCTCACGCTCTTCGCACATTTCTTCCGCACCACTATTGCATACTTATCGAAAAAAGAGAGCAGCATTACCACAAGTCACTTCTTGCAATATTCCTAAAGCGAACCGTCGTGTTAATCCCACAGCAAGTACACTGAGCCATGCACGTCAACGTGTGTGGCGCTATCGCAGTTTTTGCACTTCAGCCGCAGCTGCTGCATCGAACCAGTTGCGTCCCAACGCAAAGGTACACCAAAACCGCAGCTTCTCAGGAACTGCTTATTCGCTACACTTTCATGCGAAGACAACACAGCACAATAACGACAGTCAAGTAAAAAAGGTCCTCTAATAAAATCAAATGTTTTGGGAACTGCTGGACCATAGACGCTTCTAAAAGGTGCGCTTTTTGCGCTGATTGAACCAACCTCCTTGCATGTTCTACTAAGCGAACTGTGCAGCCATACAGGTATTGCGCATTGCGCAAAACAGTGGAAATTTTTTCAAAGAGCGTCGCGTGTTTATTTGCAAGATCTGGTGGGAACGAATCCTTTGTGTTTAGATGATTAACACTGTCCTCTGCGCTTGCCTACGATATGAATGAACTTTCAGTATCCTGGACAAAGCTCAGCGTACCTAAAGAAAGTTTCGTGAATGCATAATATCTCTTGTGCAGACGCCGAACGGAAGTTCATTTGCAGCAAAATCCACAGTCAAGAAGAATGTCACAGCCATTTCTTTATGCGCCGAAGCAAGCAAGTCATCATATCCGGCGCAAATGCGCTCTTTGGATGTCAGCTGCAGTTACTGCAGCATACTAGCTCCATTCAAACGCAATAATATGCGAAAACTGCGGCTTTTCAAAAATTGCTAATCCCTCCGCAGTTCTGTGCGAAAACGACACAACGCAACAACATGAACAATGTGAAGGCGGTTTGGTAAAAGCAAGCACTTCCTAACCCGCCATTTTCTGCGGAGATCCCTTAGGGGCCCCGAATATCTCCTGCTGAGGCGGTGAATTTCGAGGACGCAGCGTCTCCCTCTCCTGGTGTAAAAAGCTCCACAGTCCACATGAAGGAATATGATTTATCGCATTACACGTCCCCCCCCCCCTTCCAGCCGTGGTCCGCCCCCGTGCACTAGCATAGACAGTTGCCCCAAGATGCAGACACTTGCACAGTCGGGTGTTTTCGGTGTATGCATGTAGCTCGAGAACTTGCTGAGTGGAAGTGGGACCTTCCTTCCGGAAGAATGCTGCCTATGACCCAGCGTATGCGCCTTGCTTTTTCACTGCTTCAGCTGTACGGTGAGTTTAGAGTGCTGTGGTTAGGTATCCAGATGAGACTGACGGCGAGAAGCGACCTCATCATTAAAGAGTAGCATCATAATACTGGCGCTGTTATATATCTACGTTATTTCTCCACTGTTATTTTTAGCGCTGAAAAGGATGGGGTTTGCAGAAAGACGTTGTACTGCACCTGGCATTGCTACATCTGGTATTGGCTCAGCACACAAGCGGATTTCATTGAGCTCAAGTTTTCGCGGGTGATACAGACATATCCCAAGGTGGTGAAAAAAAGAACCTCTGAAAGTATTTCATTCTTCTTATTAAGACCATGGATAAAACCAAAGAAGAAATCAATTTCAGCGACTTTATCAAAGGTGACTTGCGTAGGTTCTATAAGGAGAAACAAGTCACTACATGTGCAGCATTTCCAACGTTGATCTGCATAATTCTACCTTGAAAAATGCCATAAGAAAAATGAAAGCGAATAATAAGCTCCTATCTTACTGAACCTTTTCATTGGACACACTTCGCCATTCAAATTAAAACATTCTTCCGCTTCATCTCACTGTTATCGCGAATGGACTTTTGTTTCCATCCCACCTCGATGACCGCTGGGTACGAGTTACGAGGAGATAACAACGCATAGCAGTGCTCCCCCCCCCCCCCCCCCCCCCTCCCACCTTTACAGAGGGCTGCAAATACAAGTCGTGCACACAGAAGTGTCAATAGTGGTGCATTTGCAGTTATCTGATGAAGCAGCTGTAAGCAGTCGTGGAAAGGTGAAGTGAGGAACGAAGATAGCACAATATCTGCCGTATCCTTTATGTAGATCGCAACAGCATATAGAATATTTGCTTCGATGCGTTAACATTCGGCAACAAAAATAATTTCGCGATTATCAACACCGGAAAGGGTTCTGAGTTCACCCATTTTTGAAAGGATTGATGGGGACCTTACAAGAAAAGCGCAGAAGTATCTTAATCCAAAGGAGGATGGGCATGAGGTGGTCAATGATAGAAGATTAAAGACTGTGAACTGGTAGAAAGGCGCATAAATCCAACTACGAGGTGGCGCATGTTTATAGTTTTGTTTCGTGGCTAATAAATCGCCATGAAACGTGGTATAAAACGACGCCTTTTGGTAGCCGTCATACTCACCAAATTTCGCAATTCCAGCTTCATTAGTCCAGGAATTGCAGCTGACCGACCGACAGACAGACATACACATGCATGCGCGTACGCACAGAGGTGACGTCGCTATAGTGCGTTTTGAAGGGAGCAAATATGCGAAAATTATTATGAAAATTCTTAGAAGGGAACAAGTGGTTTAACGGAGACATGAGCCGATGCTGCCTCCACTTCGATATTCGAGATCTTCGCGTGCTGCATTCAACTTTATGCGGCTTTACTCATTTGAGTGTTTTTCCAATTCTTACAAGATGTGCAGTAACCGCAAAAAACAAGAAAACTAAGATTACACCGTCACTCAGCACATATTCACCAAAACTATCACCGATCTGTGGAATTTTCCACCACGCAAAACTTGTATCTGCTAGCAATATTTCGACGCTCGAACGCCGAATAAGTATATAACCTTTAAATATCGTTCACATTAATAGTTTTATTTAAATGACTACTAAATACTGCAGTTAATTGCTATTTTCGTAATGCGTTCCATTTCACCTCGATTGCAATTCCTTTTTATTTTGGCTATTATTATGTTTTTCTTAAGTTTTCTGAGTGAGCCTATCTCGTTTCAATTGTTTTTGTCCGCCTCTACATTTATTTTATCCTTTTTTGTGTACTTCTCATTTTCTTGTAAATGTCACCGTTTCATTGAAATGTTGGCTTTCATTTCCGTTTGTTGGTTTGCAGTAAATGGATCCTTCATCATCTCTTCACTGCTCTTGATTGTGGATAGACTCCCTAGGCATTCTAGTGAGATTAGGTGAAGTAGAAACGCTATCAAGGTCAATAAAGTTGCAATCATTTGACAGTACTAGTGCACCTGTAATACTAGTATTGGACTACTACTACTGCCATAATACTGTAGTAGTGCACAGTGGTAGTGGCATATTATTAATCGTAGTAGTAGTAAGACCAGCAATGCTTCGGCATTATTAATCATTCCCACGGGTGATTCGTCAACTTCGTCCCGCAGCCCCTCCAAAAGGCTGCTGAACAAGCAGACGCGACGTTTGCAATGAAATTGCTCAGCTGCAAGCGTTGCCCGTCTCTGCTGTGAGTTTGTGTCGATCTCCCCTATTTCATCCAGCCCGCCAACATAATCGCGTGCTTTCTTCATCGCGAGGTGTAGTCGTCTCGCCTCGTTTGAACGTGATGAGGAATGGAGACTTCAAATTTACCACATCGAAGTGTTATTCCATTGAAATATCTATTTTTTTATTCTGAGGAGTCCTGAAACGAAAAGGGGATTACGATATTTGGATTGGATGTTCTCCGCAGGGCGGGAATTTTAGTGACTTGAATTTGAATACGACGTGGTGGCGTCCTTACTTTGGTTGTTTAGTGTTTGCATTCCACTTTTGAGTTTTGAAGTGCCATACCGCCTAGAACTAAGTCCAAGCATTGCACGTCGTTTAGGTTCTATCACTCACCGAACATCCCTTTCTCCTTGAGTAGAGCAGTGACATGCAAATGTGTGTTTCATGTCAATCAGTCGAAATGGGCATGCCACCGGTCTCTCACAACCTTTCAACTTTGCACAAAATGCTAGTTGCGGTGTGGATTTAGTTAAGTTCTTCAATGGCTAGAATTTTCATTCACTTTGGGTCTTGCGCCTTGGGGCTTTATTTGTTGGGATAAAATGTTCGGTTTCCAAGCTAGGTTAACATTGAAGGTATGGCAGCGCTTGTTCGCAGAGAAGACGATGAGTCCTCTCCCTTACAATTTTGTTTATGCGGTCATAGTGCATGAGACTAGGAGCAGAATGACTTATCTTGTTGTGGTCAGCGGGGAATGGAGTAGCAAATAGACTCAGGTAACGAGGAAGCGCAGTTTTCAGAATGTTCGCTGCTTGCAGTTGTATGCCCACCCACTGCTTCATTCCATTCGGCTTTCAGCTAGAGAGAAGGAGCGTTCACTAGAAATGAACTGAACTGTGAACATGTTTCTGCCCATTCGAAAAACTTTTGTATTTTACTAGTAGTGATAAGCAGACATTAAGGCTTCTAAGGTAGTTGCAGTCGGCGATGCATGAAGGCAGAGCCGACAAGGCAGCTAGTTCACGATGACGACAAATACGGATACCTTAAAAAAGGTAGTTCCTGTATACCTTCAAAAGTGCCGCACATAACTGACAAAAAAACTGCAAACGTCAATGAGCAGGACGTATAAGGCATGCAGAGATCAAAATGTGGGGAATGATGCGTGAAGTAATAATGATTTGTTTTCCTCAGTGCATTCAGAGTTCACTGAAATAAAGCGGACGGCATTCAAACAGTGCTTTAAATCGAGTAGAGAAATGCACCGGAGGAGTGCTGTAATATAAGCCGATAAGCCGCTCACCTGACCAGAGGACAGTGTTGTAACTTGCACATCTAAGCCTCATCGACGGATCCACAAATACACTTGAGAAGTAAAGATTTTGCTTCATGGTCGGAACCGGTGGTTGATGCATACAGGGAAAGAGGCCGGGAATATGAAGTAGCGTTCGTTGAGTCAATTCCTTGCTAATTCAAAAACAGTTTTCGAAACGAAAGAAAGCGCTCGCTATATTTTTCGGAGGCATTTTGTAGGTAAATCGTCCTGGAGACCATTCCTTACGTTGGTCTTTCTTACACTCAGGTGTATGTAAATACACCGCCTCATCTAGGCGACAGGTTATACGGGAAAAATCCAAAAAGAGGAATGTTTTGGATGGCGTGGCAGCAAAAATGACAGGTGATGAAGTACGTCAAAAGAAAGAAGGCACACGAGAGGCTCATTGCTTAGGTATATGTATACGTTTTCCTCCGTTCGTTTACCACAGATGTGTTCGCTGTCTTCTTAAATGGCGCTTTATTTCGGCGATTGCTAGGGGTGAAAATATAAAATTCGTATTACTCATCGTTTTCTTAAAGGTTTGGTCGTTGGCGTATGGACGAGGATCACGAAATAAAGGGTATGATCTAGAATTGAATTTTATTTCCCATTTGTCTTGGTCATTTCATTGCTTTACGTTTCGTTTTGCTGTTCATTTATTAGACCATTTATATATTTGATCACCGAGCGATCGTTTTTCTTAATGCCTATTCCTTGAAGTTTTTCATATGTGGGGAGCGTTACTACAATAGACACCGTGTTGAAAACATTAATTTCTCTCGCTTGTTCCAACTTTTTAATAAAGATTCAACCTATCAGTCCAGCTGTCTAGAATACGTGATCTTGCATTTTTTTTTTTTTTTTTTGCAAACACTGAATTATTCTAGAGAAAGTACATTGAGGCGACGTCGTCTCTTTGCGTGTGTATGTATCACTCAGTATGTCTGTTCGTTTCCTTATTCCAACTGATGCACAACAACATCTGCGCGATGGAATGTATTCGCTCTGTCCTATAGGCGATCCCGCAGTTGGCCTTCGAGATCAAGTTTTGCTCCGATTGGCACATTTTTTTTTGTTTAAATCATTTGCCATCAGTGGGTAGTTACAAGGGCGTTTTTGTTCTTAATCCAGTTAGATGCCTTTAAAAACGATTTTTTGTTGTTAGGAGATTTTGCATATAGTTTGTTACTGGCAAATAAGAAAGCATATAAGAGGTCTTACTTTTAAGTTTAAGCACACTTGCAACCGGTTGCTTTGTCGGGAAGTGTTGTGATATGCGCGCATGTGCCACTCTCTTGCAAAATGGTGCTCTTTGTCTATGGCATTGATTTATAAATCGTTTTTTTTTGTTGCAAACCTCCCTTCATTACCTACACTCACTGTTCCCTTGTTGAGCTCGATAAACTGCTGTCGCTTTGTCGACCGAAGGAGTCTTGAAAGATGGTATTGTTGAAAGGCAACGTCGTGATATTTTCAAGGTGTGGAGCATCACCTGAACGCTTTAAAAGCTTTATCGTGTATTAGTTCGATTTTCTTGCAGTAAGTTCTTTTCTATGGGATAAAGAAAGAATTCTTTTCTTTGAAAGACATCAATAGCAACAGTCTCCACTTTGTTCTTTAAAAAAGGTCGGCAGCATTTTTTTGCTGTATTTACTAATAAGAAAACATTCCACCAATGTCCACATTGTTCTGCAGTAATCACCGTCCTTAGCAAAGACGGTGAGGATTGTTTTGGCATTTCTGTTTGGTGTTTTTGCAGCGGTGGACCCATTGCTCGTCAACGACCGACGCTGGCAAGTGAGGGAGAGAAGTTAGTTTTGTTTTACCTAGTCCTATTGGTCAGTACAAAATTAGCAGAGTTGATATGGCGAAGCATTTTGCCTTCCTGGTAAAGGTGCATAGGAAGTTAGTTTTTGTGGCAGTGCAGTTAAATTAATGCTTCTCAAAAAAAGAATAGCTAGCTCATGAATCATTCAGCTGCTTCGAAGTAACGAAAAGCGCTTGAACGGCAAGTCGAAATAAGCATCGCATTGGCAGTTGGAGTTGTGGGAACGTGGTATATAATATCGTTATAGGTTTCCGGGTTAACGCTGAAAGCATTCAACTCAGGAAAAAAAAGGTTGCGGGTTTACATGTGTGCGCAGACTGTCTCTTCACATTATGAATTATTACTGTAGTACAAGCTAAACCAAGCAAAACTTGACCTCTACCATTAAGCCTGATCCATAAGAGGTGCAGGTCGTTTTGTTTCAGGTATTCGCGCAGCAGTTGGGTTAGTAACGCTAACTGTTAAGTGTACGCAGCGTAGTATGCAATAGTGTTCAGAGTTCACCGCCTTCTTCCCACCAATCCTGCACCTGCGGGTTCCCCACTGCTTTCGTCATCTTTTAAGAGATGTTAGAAGCGCGAATCTGCGGTC
This sequence comes from Ascaris suum, assembly GCA_013433145.1. Classification (NCBI taxonomy): domain Eukaryota; kingdom Metazoa; phylum Nematoda; class Chromadorea; order Rhabditida; family Ascarididae; genus Ascaris; species Ascaris suum. The sequence goes on along the minus strand of CM024188.1, from coordinate 8,152,269 downwards.
GCAAGCTGAAAAAACTCTTCGTTAAGTCATAGAGCACATGGGCTGTCCAACTTCTGGGCGATCACCGTGAACAGCTTTCAAAAGGCATATCATGTTATTCGTCGATGAAGAGTTGAAAGCTAGCGTCCGTCCGCAAATACTACTCCGGACCCTTTCTTGCCCTTGTTGTCTTCTACCACGAAGAACTCCCACACCGCGCCTCTCTCACTTCTCTCCTTCCTTATCAGTCCAGATTCCTCCGAACCGCTGACCATTGATGTCAGGTTTAGGGACGTCGAGAGGGGAGCGGGCTATGAGATCGGCAATGGTGAGCGTTCACCTCTGTTTCTTGGGGACGCGGCCTACTTAAACAGCAAATCCGCACTCAGCTGAATGGAAAAGCGTAGTCCAGCACAGAGGGTAGAATTTAATTATGGATCAGGAAGCGCAGGTATTACAGGAGGCACGGAGAGCAGAGTGAACTGGAATACAGCATGCCAAGCTGCTATCTTCGAGAGCTGGGGTCCTCGTTTCGTTACTATCCTCAACATTTCGCGGCAGAGATTAAATAAACTCATTTCCATGTAAAGACGTCAAGGTTACGGGCACCTGGTCACGCCGTCATCGCCATCATTTGCGTGTCAGAATTCCCAAACGGAATATGCAGTCACTTAAAAAAAGACTAAAATAGCAACGAATGACCCGCCGAAAACTAAAGCACACTAATCCTAACAACTTCACCACTTAGCATATATATATATATCAACACACTGTTTCTGATCTCATTTCCTGTCATTTTCCTAGCAGTAAAGTGGCCTCCACTAGAATTCCTTCTCTCAACAAAAACTAATATTACCACAGTCCCCTTCCACTAACTACGAGGCAGATACTCTTTATTTGTAAGCACTTACTAAAATTTTGCTACCTCATGCATTTAATAAAGCATGCAACCGCGTATGGCAAAAATGTGCATCTTGGGTTTCAGCCACAATTTCGCAAACGAGTTGCGAAAGATACTCGAAGACTGCAACTTTTCGAAAATTATTCCCGTTGCATCTTCCCGTGAAGATGATGTAGCACAACAGCACGAGCGATGTGAAAAGTCCCGTAACAAAACCGGGCGTTTCCCAGGCTTTCGCCCCCGAGTGGCTCTTGCTCTCCGGAGCTTCCATGCTCCCCGTGGGGGATTTGAGTTCTCAGGATCCAGGGCACTCGCGGGAGCGAAAAGCTATGATGATTCGTTGTTTTAAATACGAGTACGCAGCATACATCGTGCATAAGGCAGGCATACAACGTTGCATATCGCGATGCGATACGCAGTAAATTATCAGTTTCTACGTTGGCAGTTGGTTTCTTAGTACGGGTTTCTTAATCGCTGCTTACTAGGAGGTATTGCTTTTGTATTTTCTACGGCACACAATTTAAACCTGCTCGATTCGTGGAAGAGAATTATTTTTAACCGTACTCTTAGTTGTTCTGACCGCTTTGCGGCATTAACATTTAAGGATTTTATAAATCCTCTAAGATTTTATTGTCATATCTGAGACTTTCAGGTTTGGAGGAGGAATGTTTCGTTTGTGCACTAAATGACGACGATGACATCAGTATGGCAGGTGAGCAGAAGAACATCAAAGAAGAGTTATGGAAGTGCAGTGCCTGCAAGACCAAGTTTCACCGCACCTGCTTTCTATCGTTTTGTGAAGGTGAGTGAATTTTATTTCTAAGGTCGAAGTGATATAATGCCACTGTAAATTATGTTGCACTATCAGTTTGTACAACAAAAGTTTCCTTTTAATTTCGTCTAGAATCAGCAAATGCGCAAAAGAGTTTTCCATATTGCATTTTTGGAAAGACGGCTTTGGCAAGCCTCGAAATAGCTTAAATCAAGTGCTCCATTATCTGAAAACCTTCGTTCTCCCAAAATATGAGAGTTCTTGCGTTCGAGTGGGATGCACTGTTTACTTGGAGTTGCGATATGTAGGTATGCAGATATGATAGATGCAACGTTGGCTTCTGTCCTTTCGGAATGAGAATAGCGGAGGCGGTAGCGGTAGCAGATAACGTCTTCACTTCGGTACGATATCGATGACAGTGTTCCACTGGAGATTGCTGAGGCTTGCTGTAATTATATTGATAATTATGCAACGGCGGAAACCTTTGTTTATGGTTTTGCGCGCTGCAACTCTGTAAAAATATATGTACTAGCAGTTCTGTCTTCTTGCGCGATAAACAGTTGCTTCTACGTCTTCTCAGCGCATTTCACAGCCCCATCGGAAATGAGCGGTTTCATCGCACAAAAGACGAAGTTGCGGTGTGTAAGACTGATACTTGCAAAATAAAGGTTATTAGATGAAATCTGCTCACATCACTCTCGAACATTTGGCTTCGCTAATCCAGTAATTTTCGCAGTGCACAGCAATACGTTGTTTGACAAGAGGGCATTGAAAGTCATCCCCGTTCGTTAATTCCTAGAATGCCGTCGAAAAGACCTCACTTTTAAAAAGTCCTCTCAACTACGGCTCTAGAATAGTTTTCATCTCCTTTCTTTGTTCGACGTCCTATTGTGCCAAGCGCTTATTCGGATCATTCTAATAATTAGCTGTGACATGTATGGGGAAAGGATGGCGACGTTTGCTCCGATGCAACCGTTAAACATCAGGGAAGCCGTGGTAATAATCGCAGTGGTGTAATGTGATAGCGTTGTCATGTTGATGGCAATTTTGAGAAACCCCTTAAAGAAGTTCTGGTTTCCTCGGCAATCGTGCCCATGTGGTTGCAGGTGATTTTGTTCCTCGAATGCACATACTGGATGCAGCTGGTGATCCATGCATTGATATGAGTAAAGCGAAGAAGTGGTTATGTCCACAACATGAATGCAACTTCTGCAATCAAGAACTGCTACGTACGAGATCACAAATAGGTATGTTTCGATTGATTGCTCATTGCAGATGTGTGCCGTCATTTTGTTGTGCTAACACGCCGATCGCAACAGTTCTTTTAATGAGTAATTCATTTGCGAGACATAGCACAGTGCGCGGTATAGGTAAACTTAATTGCGCTCAATGAGCTGAACGTAACACAGTCGTTTCACATGCATGTGTATATTTCCCACTTCAGATGTCTCCCACTGCGAAAAGAAGCTCAGTGGATGCATCCTCATGCACGTTATTTATTTACATATATACGTCGATGCAAAATTTTCTGATACGTAATTGTGCTACTACGAGGAGTAGCTAATAGGTGTCGCGCTTCACCACCATAAACTTCAGTACCCAGCAGCAGGCCGTGTTTAAGATTTGAAGAATATGCAGTTTTAATGCTCACTGTTATAGGACAGTTCATTAGCTGCGCCAGCTGTGTATTTGCATGGCACAAGTCATGCGTTATTATTGGCTCACATCATATAGATCGTCACAAGGATCGCTATGTGTTGTGTCCGAGGCATGCAGAAGTCAATAAGAGCTGTGCCAGAAATACACCATATTGTGTCAGATGTGACCGTTCTTCCGGTGAGTGCAGAATGTCTCGCTTCTCTTCGTTTAGTTGCATATTTTATTGTTGTGAACGATTGGCGAAAGGAAAGTGTTTCTGTTTATTGTGAATATACTGGGGTTCTAATTTACATTATATGACTGACACGCATATGGGAACGCGGTGATGTTTACGCCACAATACATTCCACCACCTTGATGAAACTTGCCGCGGCGCAATAAGCATGGCGCTGCAGTGCGTTCACGAGGAAGTGCAAGCGGCCTTGATGCAAGAACTAGCTGTGAGTTTCACGTCTTTAAAAATTTTAACTTTTGTGCCAAAAAATTTCTGCGCTTCACCAGTTGTTCTACCACGTGACAAGGCAGCCTTCTTCGTGTCTGCCACTCTTTTGATGGGAAGTGATCCGATGCCGTTGTTCAGCGTCCCTCGTTCTAATTATCAAATTTAACTGACGATCGAATTCTAACTTTGAGCAAGCGTTCGGTTTTTGCATGAATGAAGTGCTGTTGTTTGCAAAATTATTCGGCATTGGAGATATGGATTCATGCGTTTTATATTGGTTTTTAAGGCAAAAAACTGATCCTTCGGTGTAGTCTTTGCATTCGCTCATATTGTGAGTGCTACTTCGAAGGCTTCACGGAAACAGACAAAGTCGAGAAGTGCCTGGAATCGAGTCGGGGCGAATTTGTTTGTGATTCATGTCAGTATCACGACTATCCACGAATCGGGGATTACGTCCTTGCGGCATCAAGGGGCTGGTGAGTGTCCCTTTCTTTTAATATAACTGTCGACATATTTTTATAGGTGAATCACATGAGGGAAAGGGAAGGAGCTGAACTCTTGTATTCACTTGAGTGTATGTAGCAGAGATAATATTGTTTTTAATGTTCCGAGAGGGTTTGCATTCTTTGTTGTTGTTGTTGTTGTTTTTTGTTGCGTTTCAATGGCCTGAGCACTCCATTCAAAGAAACCTGTTCAGTGAGCGGTTTATAGCTTTAGTGAAACTCATGCACTGTTACCAGGGGATCCTAGAATTCATGTGATTAACATTCGGGCAGATTGTTAGGGTGTTTTTAACTCTACTGTAGCAATGGTTGTAATAGGGATGGAAAAGGGTTATGGCTTTCATTCGGGGAGACCGGGAATCTAGAAAATAATGCAACTAAAGTCGCTGTCCAATATCAGTTTTTTCGGCTCAATTTACTGACCCTGTTTGAGAAATTTTTGACATTTTGTTTGCTTCTCCTCGAAGTTTCTTTGGTTCACTTTCTTAAGGAGGCACTAATATCGCTTCGGTTGCTGCGCCTTGAAAATTTTAGGCCTGCTTTACTCGCTTTGACCTAATAATTTTCCCTGTGCTCATATAACCTTATCTTAGGAAGCGGTTCAGCAAGGAGTAAAGGTCGAATGTCTGAAGCAATTTTCTATTCGTTTACAAGAAATTGTGAAATTCGTGCTGCATATTTTATTTTATTCCTCGGAATTCTTTTATTGAAGTGAATATCCTTTGCTGTTTGGTTGGGTAGGAATGCAGATTGATATTGTTTATACGACTTATATCAAGTGCTGCTTGCAGCGATCGTTTCATTATTTTGCTGTTTAAAAGGATAGGCAGCTGGGGTACTGTTCCGTTTTGAATGCCCTTTGTTGCTAGTCCCAATGAACGTAGCGATACGTGATAATCACGTTTTGACTTAGGTAATCATATAAAGTTTTTTGTGCTATGCATCCAATAATAATTTTTCTCAGCTTGAAGGTAGAGAACATGTTTGCACTTTTAATGCTGGAGCATTCTTTTGTCGCGTTATGGCGCTGTTTTAATTGCCAAGTTTTAACGTTTAAGGTGAAGTTTCAAGTAAGATTTGTGAGTTGCGCTCATGATGGCTGTAATGAAAGTGATTGCATAATAATAGCTTTCAATGCATGTTTATTCCAGCATTTAGCGAGACTGTTGTCAGTGCGATCACGTATAGTGCAGTTATGTTTCACTGTTTTGTTTTGCATTGTTGCCTCTATCGTGATGATACCCGATATGCGGTTTTAATGGTTTCTCAACCACCTGTCTCAGTTGAATTTTACTGGTAACGGTAGTTTGGGTGACTATATGGTTTTGTGACAGATAGCTGGCCAGTTTTGAGTAAAACTGAAGTTCTTCCGTAGTACTTTTTATCACTGTCTATTTGCGATTGTGCTAGAAAACTGGGATGATTTTTTAAAAGAGTTGTTTGGTAAGAACTCTTGTAATCTCTTATGACAGATAGCTTGATTCATACTCTTATTCTTAGCTTGTTGTTTCGGAATCTTGATTTGGTTTTCCAGTTTGTGGCCTGCAAAAACGCTTCACGCAGATTTGTTGCCGACGACTCTTTTGAATAATGCAAAGCTGGTGGAGCGATTGCGTGAGGTTAGCTTTCTTGTGTTTTTCGATGTCGGAGCTCGAAGTTCAAATCTAATACTGTTTTGTTTTTTTTTTTTTCAGTTTTCAGTCGTAACTGCGCGCAGAGAATACAGCGCTGTGCAGAAGGTGGAGGAGAGGGGGGGAGAAAGCCATTTTCCTTTTTGGGTCTTGATGAAAAAGTTCCGCATTCTGGGTGTTTGAAATTTCGAAGAAAAGTTGGAAAAAGAAGTGCGGCAACGCTAAGTTTTCATCACTTGATGCTGTAGTTTCGAACGCGACGTTAAAAGTGCTTGTTGCGGAAACGTTATGTGCACATTTTCCCGCATATTTCGGCCTAAGTTCAGCTGTGCCAAATCGGTGAAATCTAACATGTAGGTTGCGAGGACTTAGTTGCACTGCACTTTCAAATATCGCAACAGCCTTCTTTTCGTTTGTAGACCTTTGATTTGACTTCAACGGGCGGCAGACGCTTTGTATGTGATGTTTACTATATGACGGGGGGAAGGGGGGAGGACTCAACCTTGGCTTATTCATTAGGGTTGATATCGTAGTGAATAGATCAGATGGTATGACTTGAACACATCTTATAATTTAGTCCCAGAAGGTTTTGAGCATAAAAGCGTTGGAAGTCATTTTCGATTACTGAGTTTTGACCTGTGCGAGAAGTCGGTTGGTTTTTCGAAAACCCTAAAATTTTCAATCATTTCAGTGGGGCGGATATGTTCAACTCTCAGAATTGGTTGTAGATGTGACTTTTATTCCTGCTGAACTATTCTATCAAACAGAAAATATTGTCTTTTTGTATAGAGATGTGCAGCCGTTTTTATTTGAAGTAAGTTTATTTGAATAAAGTCTTTGTGAAGACAGTACCAACTGTAACTGTTCAAACATCACTGCTTCAGTCTTCATTCCGTTATACGATGTTTCTCTACAACGATGGCAGTACGATTGCTGTGATCAGAATAAGGTTTTCTCCTTTTTTTTAATTTTTGTCAGTTTCTAAGGTTGTGCCTCATTCAGCATGCTATTCTGTGGCCGGAATTTTCAAATAATCCCCCCACAATCTAAGAAAGGTTCATGCTGACATGGGTATTTAGACTTTTTCATTGAAATTGTCCTCAAGAATTATAACGTTTGCAGCCAGGTTACGTGCTCGTTCAATGGATCGAAGGGCTAGCAGTGCCAAATTACGACGCCATTTCATTTCGAGATATGGTAGCATTTCCTACCACTTTGAAGTGCCCGGTATGGGCCAAATTCAGAGCGCACAAGAACATTCAAAATGGTAAGCTTCAGGCAAACTTTAGAGAAGGTGAATGTCGAGCAGTTCATGGTTTGAGCTATCATTGTGCCACCGAACTGATTTGGAAACGATGACGACTTCGAAAAAACCACTAATTTATGGGCCTCACAAAACGGCCACTTGGAGAGCTGATGCTGTTCCCCGGAATACTGTCGGGAGGGAGGGGAGGAGGATTTGTCTTTATATGATGTGCATACGTTTCATCTATATCTGTTAATATTTTCTCGTTATGGGGATTAATTTGCATTTCAGCAGTGAGGGCAATTTATGAAAGTAATGAGATCGTGACCGGTGTGGATCGACCGTTGCCTGATGAGGTAAAGCACATGAAAGCACCCCATTATAGAAGGATTCAGGTATGTATAATTTACAATCATTTTTCCAGGATATTGCTAGTCAGTAGTTCCGTTCGGCAATGGTTGATGTTCACTCTCTTTATAGCAACTCTTGAAATGAACCAACAAATTTCAATGAAACAAAGCACCTATTTCACTAGGATTATGTTATTGCAGTAACCACTTATGCTTTTCATGTTTATTATGCCGGTGACTGTAATATATATGCTAGTCACATGTGACACCTTGTTTATTGATAGTATAGAGTTGGTTTTTCTTTTAGATTGCCCTTTGTTTTAACTACGGTGTGAAGCAGACCGCCTAGCATTTCGCGTTTAAAATACGGGTATCAGAAGGTTTTCGCACCAAGGAAGAATGCCTTTGGGAGACAAAGTATTTCCCTATTTCCTGCCTTTATCTCCTCTCCGTCTTGCTATGAAGCAAGCACTCACGAAAAGAACAAAGTGCGCCGCGTCATCTTCCGAGTTGATAGTTGACAACCGGATCGACTGAAAGAATTCTTTATTCCTGAAGGCGCCCTCCGAATTGTGATGGATCCGAATTATTGTTTGCTCATCTTTAAAGTGCTAATTTTCCATTCAAAAATATTAACGTAACGATTGAGAGGGGATGTTTTTTGGGATGCTTAGGGACGAATGGAAACCGTTTCATTATATCACCCATTTAAGTTTACTTTGGAAGTGAAACATTAGGCGAATCGTGAGGGAGTTCACAGAGAGAACATCACTTTAGGTGAATATCAATGGAAGACTTGCGAAGTCCACTGCAGATGGGCTTGGTCAATGCAACTGTGGGGTGGTGAGTGGAAACCGATGCTCGCCAACACATGGATGTCTGAACCGATCAACTCACGTCGAATGTCCTAAAGTTAGTGACAGCGCACCGATAGAATTTCTTTTCCAAATATGCATCCCGTTTATCTCTTCATATTGTCTTATTAAGCCATCATCTGAGGTGGACTTGAATTGACTGTGGCCAAGTATTACAACTGTGGAAAATCGAGCCATTGCCTGACAAGGTTCAGTGAACGGGATTCTCCCAGGTAATTCCTGTTTGGATTCTTGCAAATATAATATCACATTTATATAAAGGCTATACCCTCCTTTCTATCTTACTAAGGTTGAAGTAGAATTAGGGGTCCATTAAGAGTGGAATGTCGTTGTCAAGGTTCGGGGCTCTTAAAGGTAGGGTGAGGTTAGAGTTCCTGATGGTCTCGGCTTCTGATGAGTATGACATTGTGGGAGCTTCGATAATAGGATTCTGATAACAACTTTCGAGATCCCCAGACTTACCCTTCAAGAAGCCTTCGGCTCCACTCTGGCGCGCAGGCAGCCACCATTCTTTGTTAATTGCAAAAATTCTCGACAAACGGTACGCTGCTGTTGTCGAGGTTTGGAGCGTTTAGAGAGTAGGAACAAGTACTCCGAAGGTCAGAGCATCTCTGAGATTTTCCAAGAGCAAGATGTTATTATTATCAGTATTGGAGGCGCTGCAGAGTGCAGAAGGAGAGTCAGGCAGCTGCTTGGGGATGGAACATAATCTCTAAACCGAAAAGGTGGAGTGCAGTTTTTTAAGAAGTTGATGCTGTCAGCCATGTCCTCAGGAGGGGCTAATTCAGTGGTATTTATCTGTGAAGTTTTCATGTCGAACCACCAGATGGGAATGGTACTGAGAAGTTGCAGTCCATTTTCATGCTGCAGTTGCCATGTTGTAGAAAACACTGTCTAAAAAAAGAGAAGAAGCCAACAAAACAGTAAAAATGCGGCTTTCATACCATCTGATGCTGGAGACAAGTTCATATATTGAGAAATAACCCCATCGATGACCGTACAAACGTTGTGACGTTTGCTTGACCTTGAGGACATATGCTTGCATAATTACGCTCAGTAGTCATTCTAAGCGAATTGAGATCAGTGATGCGCCAAGTTTTATTACAGTAGCTGATGGTGCTGTGAGTAAGTTTTTGTACTTTTTATTTGAAATTATTACTGAACTTTCTGGAGCACAGTCACTTTCTCACTCGAATTCTTGTCTTTTCTTTTCTCTTCACTTATGAACGCGAGTAGACAACCTTTTCTTCCAATGATCTAAAACGGGTTTACCCATGTTGCTTGCCACACACAGACTAGAATTAACACATGCTATGGAGGGGTAGAAAATTGGGAGAGGAAGGAGAAGTTGCTCATCTATTTTTATGAATTATCGTGGCGCCCAGATTCGCGCAATTCCCTAGTTATACGACTTGCTTTTCTTCGTGCACAGTGAGTCAGGCTTGTAACTTAATTCTTAGTCGTATCTCAGTGATGGTGCTTACGACTCGTCGCATTCATCCTCGTTATAAGCACTTCAGCTAATTCACTTGCTCAGGAGTCAGTTTTTCCCAGAGTCATGCAACTCTGTAAATTTGATGTTCAGAGCTGAATCGTTACTGAATGTGTTGCTGATTCAAATAGGCGTTTCTGGCATGTGTGTATCATTAAGAAGCAGCACGAGGAGCAGATGTTGCAAAAATTGGCGAACCGTTTTACTTCTTGCAAAAGTTCATTGGTCAGACGGTAGACCCATCTGTCTTCTAATTGATTCAGCCAAAAAATGGTTAAATGTTTCAGTCGTCAATAGCCTGACCATCGATGATGTAGCAAATAATTAAAACTTGGTGATGGGTGATGGATACAGGAGCAAGTGACTTGATGAATAGTTGTTCGGATGGCTAGGAACAGACTGGTTGAGGGGGGTTAGAGGAGTCGACGTTTAGGTGTTACCAGTCGATGTGTTTATTGCAGAACTGTGACGAACTGTTCGCAGGGGCACAACGGCAAATAAGTTCTCGCAATTCGCGCACTCGAGAGACTGCAAAAGTTCGTCTATTCAGTGCTGAAAAGCAACAAACGGGTGTTTGTGTAAACAACTTTCTCCGCAATCATAAGCGAACTGACGACGATGAATGGATGGAAGAGAGGCGGACGACAAACAAGGGATTTGGAGTATTCGCAAAGAAATACATCCCAGCGGTTTATATTCATATTTTCTCTCTAATTAATAATCCTTACGCTGAAAACTTTGTCTTTCGAACATTACTCCTCGTTGAAAATGTAATTAGAATGCTAGAAAAGTGTAAAAACTATTTCACCTCGTCACCTTACCATCTGCCTTCCGATCCTTTGCTTTAATAACACTAGACTGTCTACTGTGTTATTAATCTTCAACGACGTTACTTCTAATTTGGTAAATATAGTGTATGTTGACCACTTTTTGCATGAGAAATGGCCTCTTAGCACGTAGTTGTGCACTGCATCGGCCGTTAGCTTCATCGTTTCATGAAGTGAAGTAATCACCTACTCAGTAAACTTTTTTCGAGAGCACATGAGACGTTTTTAATGGACTTATCTCGCATGGAGAATTTTAAGCAAGGCTGTTTATTGGCCGATTAACCGCAGTTGCATTCAGGGTCAAGAACTCACAGAGTATGTGGGTCGAGTGATGCCAAGGGACGAGTATTTTGAGCAGTTGAACTTCATTGGGACGTTTAACAATCTCGAGATGTCCTATTTCGGTATGCAAATCACTAACGAGTTTTATGTGGATGCGCGTAACTGTGGTAACATGTCGAGATCAGTTAACCACTCATGTGAGCCAAACTGCAAGGTGAACGCTGTTACGGTAGGTCACTTTTTATAAGCCGTGTATTAATGTTAGAAGCACATAGCGTTGCTGAGTTGGCTTCATCGCCGACTATGAATGGAAATGACGCTTGTCATGTGTGACGCCACGCACGGATGCACCCTTCGCCATAATGCCTCATTGAGCGGCGATACGCGCAGACTGCACATCTTCGCAGAACAATGAAAACGAAGACTAGTTAGTGCTGCTAAATAATTTCCGCTTGAAGACGGGGATGGGTCGTGAAGAAGCGTGTTCTAAAATACTTGTGCAAGAAATTTGCAGAAACTAGGAGAAGGGTTGGCTGACGCGGATGAATATTATAACGTTTTTGATATTTGTTATGAAAAGAATAAAAATATTGCTGTTTACTAAAAGCGCCTGTTTTATGATATATGATTTCAGGTCGATGGAGTCTATCGCCTAAAGGTTTCCGCACTTAAGGACATCGCAGCAGGTTTGGAGCTCACTTGTTTATTTTTTCTCTCTCATGAGTGGTGGAATTGGATGAGAGTATAGAAAGGGATTCTAAGCTTTTGGATCATGATTCAGAAGTTTCATAAAAGCGTCGCTTTATCATTCCGTTTGCTCGAGGAAGAAGAGAGATTATCCCAGATTTGTAGAACTTTTAAGAATTAATGAACCACTGAATGGCAAACAGACTTTTGCTAATTCAAAAACTCCCAATTTTTTTTTTCACGCAGATAATCAAATGATGAAAATTTCGAAGATGAAGGGATCCAAAAGCACTAAGTTTCCATCTTTTCATATAGGTCAATTTTCCCCATTTTCTACCCATATAAGTGGAAGTTACTTGCTGGCGGAAAATACGTTAACAGGTTGCAAAGGTTTGAAGTATGAGAATTTGTAGATTATTGGATAATTTCGTGGACGCACATCACAGGCGTTAGGTTGAGGCTGTTTTTTAATAATCGCATTTAAATGTTTATAGAGGTGTCAAAAATAATGCTCACGTCTTTGCAGTAGGAGAATTGGTCACTGGGTAGTGTAGTGAATGTGAAATTAGGATTGCGACGGCGAATTTCAGCCAGTAAAAGTTCAATTTAGAAAGAGAATTAATTGACCCGAATTTTATAGCTAAAGCGTAGTTTTTGTGGAAAATGAGGTTTGTTCTTTCCTGGACGATAAAATTCCTTCATGAGTTATATTCGCCGAATTTTTTTTCTTAGTCAACACTTTCGAAGAAGTGTTTTGTATCTGTCGACTGCATTAGTCGATGAGTATTGGTTGCTGTCATGTGATATAAACGATAAAATCACTCAACTTCTTTCACGTGAGATTGAAGTGGGAAAAGTTTCCGTTATAAATTTATTAGGTGGTCACTTGACAGTGAAACATTTACGGCATATTATACATAGGCCTTTGTATTCAACAGGTACATGATAAATTACTGCTTAGTGCTTCCGTTTTTGCTTGCTCAGATGGTTCATGTTTCAAAATGTTTCACAATTTGAACTGATGTTATATCTATCGTCGACGTTTTGTGGCACTTAATTTTGCATTACGTCTTTCTGCAAGAGTGCCTACCGCGAAGTCATTTCCTGTGGCCTCAGAAAAGGTTATTATTAACTAAATTTGATCTGAATAGTGATTTGTCAGATGCCCATTCAGTACCGAAATACCTCCAGTTACTTGACGTCAACAAGATTCAAGGGCCATACGCAAATGCTGAATATATTGGGATGTGGGAAATGTTTGTTTGAGGGGATGAACTGACCTACGATTATGGGACAGAGCTTTGGAGCGGAATGGTTGGAATGCGTTGTCGGTGTGGTACGGCAGGCTGTCGTGGAGTTATTGGTGTAAGTGGTCATTCTTAATGTTATTTTGCCTTTCGTTTGGATTCGCTGAAGGGATTTTCAGAGGGCAGGAGGTTGATGACAGGGATTTGTAGAGTGGCTCAGCTCCTATAGAAGGAATACGTTCTTCTTATTTAAATTTTGCCACTGAGATCAGGTAGCCCTTTGTTACATTTCTTGGAGCGCTTTCGATCGGCATACCTGAACAGTTAAAATACTCGATTGTCATTATCACGGTGTAATTGTGAGCTTGCTTTAAATTTTACCACCTGCCGTTAACTTCTGCAAGAACTGCCATGCGGTTCTTTCACGGGCAATATGACTCCTCACTTCCGAAAGTCACATCATTCGCACATTTTCACGTATCTAGTTGTGAAATGTGAATTCATCTTATTTGAAGGGTTTTCGCTAACGTTCATTTAGAGTTGAGTTCATCGCTGAGGACTTTGCTATGGCATCTTGGATTTTGGCGTGAAGATAAAGTACACTGATTTTTTTAATCTGCATTTCTTCGCACCTTTCGATCCATCGAATTGAGGAAAATGAGCAGAAAAAGTTCCGAGGTCGATGTCTTCTTATAGATCGATGTGCAGTAAAAACGGCAGGAAAGTAGAAGCCTTTAAAATATATTGTTACCTTGCGGTTCTATTGGAGAATGATTGGGGTGGAGCAGAATTTCGCATTAATATTACTGTTTAATGTGCATTTTAGCATCTTCGCCAGTCCTAGGAACTTTTAATTCGTTGATTGCTGCACTTTTTGTGCATTTATCACGTGCGAATTCTGCAGCACTGTTAAGGCAATTGTAAAAGGTTGAAGTTACATATGTTGTTGTGTTGAATTAAGCAAGACGGGTTATTATACCAGTTCTCTTGAAGTGAAATGATTGCGGCATGATATGGGCTTATTTTGTAACAATAATAGGGATCGAGTTGCTTCCTTGACAAATCGCTTAAAAAAAGATTTTGAAAGAGCGATGTGATAATGCCATATGTGATGGATCGTTCACACACTCACACATAAGCTGACTTTTCGGTTCAATGCGTAATCGAAGTGCTTACTCCAATGCTACAAAAACGGATGAATATGTTTGTTTCGTGATTGCAGAAATTGGTTAATGGTGCGAATCGAAAAGAATATCATATGAATGGAAAGGTAACTGTTTGATGTGATTAGATTTTTCGCCTTACGAGAAACGTTTATGAGCTTACAGTTGACTTTGGAAACTGTGCGGTTTGACTTGTTTATCGTACACAGCCTAGAAATCGGAGCATTAAGAATTGCGGGATTTCAATTCGTTCAATCTTAGCTTTTTATCTGATTTCGCGAAATTCGCGCATTAAGAATTCAATCATTCTATTAGTTATGCCTTCTGATTCCTTCTTATATTTCCGTTTTCGGAGCGTTCATAGCAAAAAATTATCACCACTATTGAGTATTTCGAAACTGTTATCAACGCGTATTGCTTTTAGAAGCTTTTTCTAGGTAAAACAACAAAAACGCGTATCCACTTTAGCAGCACAAGAAGTCCACCGGCGTCGAGCCGTTAAGAGAATGACTCATACCAGCAATATCCAGCTTCCGAAGGTCCATAGAGAAGCTCAGGCTCTACCACCAAAGGTTGGCGTCAACGACTACACTTAGGATATGTTGTGGCATGTGAAGTATTTTTTTCTTTATGGGGGACTATCGAGGATATCGCGATGGAAAGGCAAATGCACTTTTGGTGTTAAGCTGAATGGATAAGATGATCTCTACTTTTTTGCGTGATTAGCATAATAGAGGCGGTAATAACATGCGATGAACGTAAACATAATGATTACTTAATAAAGATAATATATTTAATGAAGAAAAAAGATGATAATAAGGGTGACTTCATTTATGTGCGAGTTTTGCCGCTATCAAAAGTCGTGGAGAACTCTCGCGAAAGGTTGAGGAAAATTACCTGTGCTATCCTTATGACCATGCCTTCATTATCTCCACCTTCGACTCGACGTGGATTATTACATTTTTTGATCTGGTAATTTTCAGTTCTGATTCGATTGTTATATATAAATGATTGGATAGTTAAGTATGTTCCCTAGGTTTAGCGCAGTGGAAAAATTATTTCATCCACACAAAAGGGGGTGCAGTAGATGTGACTGATGGGAATTTCCTTGTTTTCTGCTCGAAGTTATTCTTAGGCAATTTTTCATGTGGAGGAGATCAAATATTTACTAAGGAAGTACATTATGTGAAACACCATTAAACAGCAAGGGGAAATGGAATAAGGGAAAGCTTTTTGTAGTTACTGTACAAGTAGTGTTGTCACCAGTTAGCGATGAACTGTTTAGACGTTGTATAGTTATGTACACTGCGTTAGTAGCTTCCTGATAGCTGTCGATTGCTATTATATGCAGTGCTATTGCCAGAGATAATCTCATAAATGATATCTTATCGATTATGCAGCTGATCGTGATTCAGCACCTGTTTCCAGCGCCTTCATTTGTGTAGCAGTGGTATTGAAATTCGGGCAAAATAAAGATAAATTTGCAGAACGACACTGAAAACGAATTTGTCGGTAAGAAGCCGCAAGGGTCCACTGCGAATGCGAGACAGCCTCTCTCACCTTCGAGCATCGATCAAAGAAGGGGCTCACGTTTAGTGAAGGTTTGCGCCTATGCAACCTTTTCTGTAATTTTATTTTGAAGGCTTGCTTATGGCCTTTAAATGATGTGATGTGGTGTTATCTGCACGCTCTTAGTTTTCGTTGTCTTTTCTTCAATGGTAAATATTAACGAGCATCGTATTGACTGTTTCTCGGATATCATTATACCACCAAATGAAATTCTATTGCTTCAATCGTTGACGCTGTTGGGCAGCCACAACGAGGATTTGGTGTGAAATCCATTATGCTTTGTCACGTGTATATAACCGGCCTCACCGAAGAGCTAAAGAGAAAGAAATATTGTAAGGTAAGGACGATGTTGTCCTCGTGCCCCCCTTAAATAACCTGCTCCCTCTTTCCTACTCTTCTTCTCTTTAATCTTTGAGGGATGAAATAACTTTTCAGTTTATAGGCTCCTACTCTCCTCTCAACGTGAGACTCGTGAAACGGCTTGTTATCTTATGCTGAAACGTTGTAGGCAGTTGCTGTAGCGTGGTAGGTAGAACTTTGATCGAAACTTCCGCGTGCTCCATTCTCTGCAACAGAACCAGCCCCAGATCCTTAAATCTCGAAGAAATTTTTTACCTCTGATTTTGTCCAAAATAAGACGTTATTGCGCTTCTTTGTTCATGTTTATGATTGTCAGAAGTCTGTAAGAATTTGCTCCAGTAAACCAGGTTGTCTTATATATGACAGGTATTCCATTAGCCATCAATTAAAATTGGCCTACTAATTTTTGTCTTTTCTTTTACATGCCTTTTAACAGGTAGAAGGCAGGTATTGCTGCGATAGTGTCTTTTCAGACAGTACGTCTCTCCCTTTTCCACAGCCAATAAATATCTCAATTTGATCGGTAGTACTTGACTCAATAGGTCGCTTATCTCTTTGTCAGAAGAGAAGCTGAAGCAGCTTCAGCTTGTTTGCGTTTTGAGGAAGTACGTAGATACATAATCCGCAGTACTATGAATCGCAGCTACTTTCTTAGAGGACATTCGCATTCCTTGCAACCACACCCAGTCATTTTTTGATGCATCCTAAAGGAGACCCATTTTTCTCTCTCCCGTATTGAAACCGAATTTTTCGTTTCTTTTCGAAATGTTTTAAGAAAATATGCGTTGTTTGAGGTCGTGAGACTTTTCGTAAATTTTTTCAACAACTTTATATGTTTCAGCTCAGACCAAAGAACAAGAAGAAGCCGCAAAACGTCAAGAAGAGCACAGCTGCTCGAAGAGTGGTGCATAAAACCAATTCTGCTGAAGAAGGCTATCAGAACGCGGCCCGGCGTCATCGAGGTCACTTGGTGATGAGGTAGCCTCGCGATTGTGGCGCATTGTGCTTTCACTAAGCGCTTTCCGTCGCTTATATTTTCATGGTAATTTATCGTCTTTATATTGCTTGGTGAGGCGTCTGTTTTATTTCCTGTGGATTCTACTAGTATGCCTCTTTAAATCTTCACTGTTTTAATATTCCGCTGTAAATGCTAGCTTCATTCGAGGAGCATTTTATTGATCTCAGGTGATGTGCTTTCTTTGTGCACTCTCTTGCGCGAAAATTGTTTATGCCGATCGATTGTCTTCCTGTTACACTCGTGATCCCGAGATATGGATTCCTTTAGTACAAAATTACTTTTAAGAATTTGTTCACGTGGGACTTCTCAAAGAAAGTCGCATCCACAGTATCCGAATTTAGCAACGTTTTGTGGATCCATTTCCGAGACCCGAATATACTAGAAGGTAGGTCTGACTTACTGAATAGTAACGTACAGGTAGGTGCGGAAGAGCGATTCCTTTCCCGTCATGGACCTTGTTTGAAGGTACATGAGTAGCTGCGTTCGCATGACCTTAGAACAGTGAATTCCGTAATTCGATAGTAAGGTTCATCTTTAACCCAAAAATGCACGATGATGAGTTCATTCTTGTGCAGTTTGTTGGTGGGGTGGATGGGATAAGAGGAATAGGCCAATTTCACTCTGAAAACCTGAAGTTTTGAAGGTCTTTGAAAACCGCTCTGTTTTCTCTACCGAGTATCCCCTCTTGACAAACGACTGGAAATCATCCACTTGCGTCAAAATTTTGAGCGGCAAGGTTTTCGAATACGACTTACTGAGGTATGAAACACGATTCCCTCGGTACACGTTTTTAGTCTGTGGCAAGTTTGAGCGATGTCTGTCGTTCAGACTTGCTATTTTCCCATCGCAATCTATAAATTAGAGAGATGGCACCTCAAATGAAAAATTTGGGTCCTTTTCTCTGAAATGATCAGTGCAGGTGTCCATCGAGTGTAAGGGCATTGTTTATTTGTTACCTAATTTGCCATTCTGCCATTCTTTGTTTGTCATTTTTTCACCTAATTATTCATTTGATGGGACATATTTTAGTTTTACATTTCAAATGAAAGAGCTTAAAAAATATTTGAATCTACAGGTCGAACCGTTCAGCCCACTAGCTAGCTTTAAACCTCCACCTTCGAGTATCAGAAACGTTCGAATTCAGAGCGATGAAGGTGGAGATTTGTACTAATCAAATGTCCCATCGCATTCTACAAAATTTGGCACTCCTTCTCGTGTTAATAAATTGCGATCCGAAATGGGAAGCTTAGCTTTTTTTAGTCCATTTGAAATAATAATTAAAATGTGTCCCATCAGATGAACAATTGGTGACCGTTAGTGCTCGTCATCGATATTTGGATTTTTTACTTGAGATAAAATGTCCTAAATTTTTCATTTGAGGTGCTGTCTCTCTAAATCATAGATTGCGATGGGACAGCAGCAAGTTTAAATGATAAGTATTGCTCAAACTTGCAACTTAAGATGCAGGTAGCCATCGAGCAGTAAAGGTTGCAAGCCAAACTTGAAATGTGGGAATCGCGTTTCATATCCCAATACATCATATTCGAAAATCTTGGTGCATCAGATTTTGTTAATGGGCGTTTTCTACTTGTTTATCAGATTTTTCGTCCAGAGTCGATTAGTACCAGTCGCAATGTTTTAAAAGTTATTTCGTTCATTTGTGTCTTTGTTTGCACAAAATTGTTCTCTTTGCGAAGTTCTCGAAGAGCTATGAGCTCAGCAGTGACAGCGTTATGCTCTTATCGGAGGAAAAGGCGATAGATTTCAATTGTTGAAGTTTCCATTGGTGATCCTCTAGAGTTGTTGCTATTCGCATAGGCTTGCATACGCGGATTGTTACCTTTGCTCGTCTCAACTCGAAATTTCGCTCGACATGCTGCAGTAAGCGTTCAGTCTGAATTGTGGAATATGTGAATTTTCGGCGTAGTCCTTCATTCACTTTCTCATACTTTGATGGGAAAAAGGAGAAGAAAGCAGTATACGAGAGTTGAAGTTATATTTGCGCTAGGTTTCAGTTCGGGGTTTGAAGTTTGAAGTTAAGAGCCATAACCACGAAGCGAACTGTGATTTCGATGCTTTTGCGTTATAATTAGGAGTTTGTTATAGGACGATACATGCATTATAAACGTTATTTATGTAAATGAAATCTGTTATCTTTTAACTTCCCCATTTCAATTGGCAGCACTGCTCAAAGGTTGTGCTTTTTCTGCGTCTTTCATTTTTCCACGCAGAAGTGCAGTGTCTATTTGGTTGTTCTTTATTTTGTGTGTAACATGTAGTTTTTATGTTGTTGACAATCGGCTCTTTATTTGAAGTGATTTTTGTGGTGGAACAGATCGTTGTTTTAGTCTCATTAAGTGATCAGTATCTCTTCGCCTTTTAGTATTCTGGTTGTCCTCATCCGTTCTTTCCGACAGTGTTTTATCCATTATTTCCCTTGTAATTTGAGGTGCGTTAATTATTTTGTAAAATTAGTTTCACATGGAAATGTTACTCTCATCAGTTGATGGCATCACGGATTTTATGACTACTTCATCTTGAAGATGCAAACACAAAGTCAACAAATATGTGCCAGTTGAGATATGCACTTCAGCGATTTCAACCATTTTTAGGTGAAAGATGGGGAATGGCTTGTAACTCGGCTCCTGGGCGAAGTGAGCGTTGCAGGTTGACGTTTGCTCCCCTAAGACGAGCCATTCTCTTTCCACGATCTGATTTCTCTTTCTGCTCTGTTTTCTCCAGCCGTACTGTCGGGACGCGCCACGTTTCTCTTTTGCCGAAAGAACACCATTTCATCGTAATGCAGGTCAACGGTCGGCGGGTCTTATAATCGGGAATAGGTGGGCAGAAGAGGGAGAGTGTAGAGCGACGTGAATACGTCCGTCCCAGTGACCTAGATGCAGTGCTGACCCATGCCCTTTGACGCACCTACACCAATTACGACACGCACGTGCGCAAGAGAACGCCGCCCAGCCGTTGCAGTGCACGCTCGATTTCCGTTTCGTTCACTTTGTTGCTTCACTTTCAATTTATGTGCCACTGATTTCCGACCTTCTCTCGCTTACTCTTTCCCGCACCTGGGCAACTTTTATAGCCTCAGCGTCAACGCATCGGGTTGATCGTACGCGACAGAGGCAGATGCGGAAAATTTTTTTACA
Source organism: Ascaris suum (assembly GCA_013433145.1). Lineage (NCBI taxonomy): Eukaryota > Metazoa > Nematoda > Chromadorea > Rhabditida > Ascarididae > Ascaris > Ascaris suum. The sequence continues at coordinate 8,132,108 of CM024188.1, read as the reverse complement.
GAAGGTATCTTTAAGAAAGCTCCCGACTGTTGCGAATTTCTTGCGCTAATAGCAATGAATGAAGCGCTCACTCGCGAATCTGCGTCCAGGCAGTGAAGAGGCCTTGCCTCGTTATTAATTTCAGCACATTTTCCTGCAGAATGACGGTACTTTCACTGGCAGTCGATTTGCAAAATCTGCTGGCTTCGTAGTGGTCAAAAGCAACGTTACCATAGATGGAAACGTTGAGTTTGCAGCTCGAAATTCGATCACACTCTTCATCACATTCTTGACTCAAATGCGATAGTTTGCTTTGCCAATTGAAAATAGCATTAGTTGAACGAAGGCTTCTATTATGAAATGAAGTTAACTACCAGGTTGCCAAGATTTTCACATCCATATTTCAACATATCGCAAGAGCGAATTGCGGCACCGGTTGGTCGAATTCCCATTATTATATATATATATATATATATATATATATATATATATATATATATATATATATATATATATATATATATATATATATATATATATATATATATATATATATATATATATATATATATATATAATTTGCATATCATTGGATATGCAAATTCTGCATTTGCTCGAATGCTATTGAACGTTCTTGCTGTGTTTTGTCAGTAAAGCTAGTTTTCGCACTTCGTTCTCTGTGCACCACAGCCAGCTTACTTTCATCCACTCCGAATCACCCTAATATGTCATCTTGTGTTCATTCTTTATCGAAGAGCAGATTGTAAGTTTAGTGGAGGGGGCAGTAGTTGAAGAGCGAACAGCAGATGTTATTCGCACATTTGCACGAAGAGTGTGTCTTGTCTTGATTTGTGATAAATTCATTGGAAAGTTGGAACAACTGTATTTCTTAATTCAACTGGTGAGTGCCATAGATTAATTGGCCAGTCGTACTGAAGGGAATGCGGGGGGGGGGGGGTGAATTGTTTACCTCGCTTTTTTCCGGCCTTGAACTCAATATTGACATTGTGGAAACGGAATTTAAGATGAAAGATACCTAGCTAAACGATGTACACAAGACCGAAGCTGTTAAGATTCTCTTGGCATAGCCGTCGGCCGTCGACGAAAATGAGTCCTAGCTGTTAGCGAATTAAAATGCAATTTCTCGGGACTGGTTTATGGCATAATTTGCGACTGCACTTCTCTATTTTTCGAGACGTCAGGTTCTTCCAAGTTTTTACGAAAACATCCTCATGGATATGCCAATAAGCGGATTTTTTTAAAGCTTATCAATGAAAACTTCAAAGCCTGAAGTGCTAGAATAAAACATAGTTCCGTAATCATATTTGCACTTCCAATGCATGCTCCATTCATGAGCAAAAAACGCGAAATTCCATCGCTAGGGGGGGGGGGGGGAGGGGAGAGGCCGGAATTCCTGTTCCAGTTGGAACGTCTCTTATAGAGCCAACTTTGAAAGAACTGGCTTATTGCACAAAAACGTCAAGGTCTTCTACCACAAGTGGGTTCCAAAATTTTTCATAAAATTTCACAAGGCAGGTACATCACAACTCATCTCCAGTTAAAAAAAAAAAGATTGTTGCTGAATTAGCGAGTGATAGAGTAAGACAGTGACAACGTGCGAATAAATTTGTTTCCTTATTTCGTCAAACTTCGACCATCTTATATTAATATGGAGAATAACAGTGCTTAACCACAGAAGATTCGTGTCTAGGTCCGCAGCGCTCGAATCTCGCCTAGTACTACCTGAGTTGTGAGAAATAATACTAGTTTCTTGTTGCGTTAGAAAGAAAACTATTCCTTTCAGGCGGGCAATTTTTCTTGTTTTCTTTTTTCGTTTCGATCCATGAAAAATTTCTTTCCGCTATGCGTTTCTAAAAATTTGTGCGATGCGCTCAGAAAAGTGTTCGGAAACGAATTACGAAATTCGTCTTATCGTTCTTCGTTTTCACTTCTACTTTATTTTCCACATATCGATGGACACTCAGCGTAATTGGGCGTTCATGATTGTTGTGGAGATATCGAACGGTTTCGGACTGAGGCGCAGAAAAATTTAAATATAACCTGTGCGATAGCAGTGACAAAACTATGCAATACGTTCACAAATGAAATGAGCCATTGATCTGGAACGTTATTCTTTATCAATATCCGTAGTGATTTTACCGCTTAAATATATGCCACAAGGCGTACGCTACGGCTTCTGCATGGTTCGGCAATCTTTTTTTGTTATGAGCCTTTGTCTTGTGAGTTTGCATATTTTTTAAAGTCATTTTATTAGGTAGATCCAGAATAATGTTTTCGCTACTGTCAGATATTGGCCAACGAGCGTTAAGAATATATTTGGGAAAAATGTTTTCGAACAAGAAATTTTCACTGGGGAAAAAGCCGTTTGATAAAAAAAATGAAATTTATGTGCATAATAAATTTTCCTCTGAGGAGAGGATAGTTTGCCTAAAACGAAATTTAAAGAAAACATTATTCTGTTCCTCTTCAGGTTTTTTCTAACATGGAAAATGACTACGCAGTCGTTTTCATTCGTCGGCTTATTTTTCTTTAGCATTCCTAATCTTGCCTAATCCTCACATAGATATAACATTTCCTCGTAGTTGCGCCCAATTCTTTGCATATTGCGGAAATTGCTTTTTCGGTTTTTCAAACAATTTTTTGAATTTAAATAAAGAAACTGTCACACCATCCGTTGTCGGAAATTTCCTGTCTTCAGTAGTTTCTACAGGTTTCTTTATAATTTGTAGTATATTTTATTACTGTTTTAAGATTTCCTACTACTTTTTTCAGCTTCTCACGGACTGCAGTTTAAATCATTAACAACTTCAACTTTCAATTTTTCAATTGTCAGTTGTTTTCATTCCGCCATCAACGAATCATGCATGTTGAATTTTGGTCACTCCAAAGTTTTTGCTTCACATAGTTAGTTATTCAGAAGTTCGCTTTGTAACGGTCGAAGGATTGCAAGATTCACCGTTTTAAAGTTGTTGAGTACGACGAAAGGTAATTTTTTTGAACGTCAAACGTCACACAATTCATTCGATCCAGGCAAGAGATATACCTGACTTTACGCATTTCTCGCATTCACTTTCTCTTATCTAACAGTATAGGAAGCGAGCTGATGTAACTATATTTGAGAACGGTAGCTTGCAACACTCATCAGCGAAACACTTCTCTGAAAACAGAGCAATTGAGGAATGACGGTTTAAATGATGCCAGTTGACGCATTCAACGAGGCGCGTTGCTTTTTCAGGATGGTACACTGATGAAGAACAATTGGGAATAGCGTCATGTACAATGGTCATCGATGAGAACGTTCGCTTAGTCCCCTGAAGGCGTCGAAGCGGTGACTCGATGATGCACACCCGTGTTGTGCCTTATGCCGTATTGCATTGCGGCACATCTTTGCAACGCTGACCTCATCCTCACTCATTCTTTATTATTAACACTTGCTGCTATTGCGTACTCGCGTTGATTTTATTGCTGCACAGTTAATTTCTTATTTTATATGAACAAATTTACGGCGTTGGGATGGTCGCGCTAAATTGTAATCATTTTAAATTTGATCCTGCTTCTATGTCATTGTTCAGTTGAGGATCTGCTGACTGACCACTGCCCTACATCCCGACGGTATTGCGCTGACTGGATGGCCTCGTTGAGGGCCTTGCTTAGTTCGACCTCCGGTCCGACAGTTAACGTTAAAGAAGAGCCCGATGATGTGATCGCTATGCCGAAGAATCGAATCACCAAACGCGCCGCATTCGAAGAATGGCATACAAAAAAATTCCGCGCTCCTGGTGGTCAGCCACAGCTGCTTCCTCACGACGACGAAAATCGCCCCGTCGGTGAGATGTTTTCACTTCACATTTGTGAATAGCGACTTTATTTTTACTTCTTATCGCCTAGCATATTTTTGTTTCACAATTTTGGTAAGATTTCAGTATGAAACTATTGTTAGAACGAACTCAAGAGTAGGACATCTCTCATTGACTTCTTTGCGCTAACTTTCCTTAGTGTAGAGCGATAACGTTCTAAACAATTAAGTGTCATAATGGTAGATTAAAAACAGTAAAATTTGACGGCAATAGCGTAGCATTGTATATATCAATGGTTTTTTTTATCGTATTGTAAAGGTAAATCCTTTTTTAGGCACATTCAAATATATTTATACGTACTGTTCTTTGCTGATTAGTTTACCAATGAAGGGAGATATTTTAAATACCGATTTGTACACTCACTTTCACTTTCCATATGAATATCCATGCCCGTCTAGTGCTGTGTGAATTAAACAATTAAACGTGCATTTATATAGTTTGTGTTTGGAGGTCTGATGGGTGATATTTGTTTACTCCTCGACGAGCGTACTGTATCATTTTTCACTCACGAATAGGATCTCTCTCAGGAAGAAATACTCAGCATCGGTTTCCCCTTAGGGTTGTTCTGGCATATTCGATTTGTCATTTGCAATTATTTGCATCGTTTGAATACCTTAATGCTTTTGAAATGAGTGATATTTAAAGTGTTATTTATATCAAAGACAAAGCAATGTCTACAGTTCAAAGTTGCAGATTGTATTTCTAGCTCTCAGACCTTTCTTTTAATTAGGTAGCTTGATTGATTGCTTGCAGCGTACTTGACCTTTTTTATTGGAAAATTGCAATCCCCTGCAACTCTTGATTTTGTGAATGTTGTTTTCTCATACATATTATTCTTGAATTCAGGGTAAGACATTTTAGCTGACCAGTGATGTTTGAATTAGGCATCGACATTCCCACTGCCTGTTTCTGGAAATCTTCGCGTCATAAACCCATTCGTAATTTTTCAATCAAACTTGCCACTCAATAACTTAAACCGAAATCTGCAGCTAATTATTTTTATCCAGAATTTGCAATTTAATACGGCTGAGTATGGCGTGCAGGTCGTTTTTTTGCGCCTTCAGTGATTAATAAATTTCCGAGAATCACTTATTATATGACGAGAAGAAATACTGAGCGATAAAATTCCCAAGAATGGTTTTTTTCGATAGCCCCTAAAGGTCGTTGATTTGATCGGGAGGGCATCAAGGACGCCAAATTTTATGTTTTCGGATGGGATTTCCCGATGTTTTTCCGTCTTTCGCATATTTGTTTATCGTCCAATCGGAAGTCGCATAAAACCCTCCCACCTTCTTAATTGAGGCAGAGGGATAGAACATTGTTGCCCATATGCGATTAGAATATTCTTTATTTCTTCTATTGGATGGAACTCTGAAAGTTTCATATCTTTCCCATTTTTAATTTCAGGAGCACAATCGACCGACTAAAACATTCAACGTAAATAATTTCAGAGGGACAATTTTAGGTGAATCCAGTTACTACATACTGCCTCTCTTTAAGTAGACGATTTATGACCTCTGGTCTCTAATTTCTATCTTTTACATACGAATTTGTGCAAAAAAATAAGGTAGAAGAAATCATGCGGGCAAGATTCGGGCAAAACGTGTTGTTAGAACCAAATTATGTAACAAAATTTGCTGTGAGTATTGACGTGCGGAAGAATTTTGGTGCTCGTTTTTCCCTTCTCGCCCTATTAATGACTGATGAAACACACACGAAAAGGACAAAAAGTTGCCAGTGTGAACGAATTTTTTCGGTCAGCTTTGCCCACATTTAAAAAACATCTCAGCTTGCTTCGCCTTGAAAATTTTTGTTCCGCTGGCTACCGTTATCTTACAAACGTGACGCACCACTCATCATTGTTCTCATTTGTACTCTGCTATTGAGCTTCACATGAATACCGGTTGGTAATATATTTGCGAAGATACAACATATCACTTATTACTTTTGTTTGCCCCCCCAGTTATTATATTTACATGTACATGGTATGATAACTGATAACATATAACTGATAGGTGACAAAGTTCACTCCTTGCTAGGATTTTAATTACGGAAATAGTGCCTACTGCAATTGCTCGTAAAGTTTCTCATCTTTCGTTCGTAGCTTTCTCGTTGATGCGACGCATTGCAGAGTTAATAAAGCGACTTCGAGGAGACCATACTCACGAGTCGAGTACATTTCTCTCTGCTTGTTCAGCAGGTTAGAAGAATCCACCTATTTGCATATTTTCAATTTTTTAAATATGTAGTGTTAGAAACAAATTGTTATCCCCTTCAAGTTTTTGGAGACTTTTTGAGCTAGCCCACCATTTTTGGCAGTAATTTGTGTTCACTATCCTTGATTTAAATTTGTGGCTGATTGTTTATAAATTTGCCTCTCACTCTTTCAACAAACTGTGAAGACTGCGTTATTAACAGATTGTCGAAAGACATTTTTTTATATTGAAAGTGGAATTTGGGCAGTAAAATAATTGGAAGCGATGTTGTCCAAGTCACTCACAACTGATGAGCTTTACTGTGAAAAAAAGAAAAGCTGAGTGCTGAAAATTTTGCATCCTCAGACGATTTTTCAAAGTTTTTCTATTCTTTGCAATGGCTGTTCACCGTCCAATTGCGACCCCGCTTCCTGAGAACATCGCAATTTGCGACCAACATTTCCACCCCTTTCTCCTCATTTAGGTGCCGTAGGTATCCATCTACGATTATGTGCGTTTTCGATTGCGAAGGTTTTGTGAATTAATGTTATTGCCAAACAAATATATATAGGACCTATTTGAAATCCCCCTTTAGCTTCCGTTCACCGCCGTTTGTCGGTTTTTGATTTTGTCGATCATAAATTGCTTTGAGTTTTCTAGAAGAAGAACTGTCTTGACGTCAAGGTAGCAAAAGATATGTTCGTCAGAATATTTGAGAGGTTTTTCATTCATATAAAAGCAGTCGTTGAAAGCATTTATGACGAAATTTTTAGCAGATGAAATTGCAGCATCGCCTTTTGACTCGGATGTTGCTTTTCAACGTGAACAGTTCGTTTATCTAAGGAGTATGGCTGCAAGGTGCAAGGATGAGTCGGTGAGGAGGGTCAATCGACTGCTTCCAGTTGGTAAGCGCAAACTTTGACAATTTGAACCGTCAGGTGCATCTTAGAATGAAATTCGAATATTGTTGCTGAGACCTTTCAGAGGTTTTTATCATTTATTTTCTGAGGTATTCTCTCTTTCATTTTTGATATTTTCATGCGAAGAGTGTTTTTTCTCGTTGTCCAATTTCCGTTTACGCCACAATATTTTGTTCAGCTTTTGGAAAGGACTAAACGAAACTTCGATACATTAGTTTGCAGAGCGTGAAATAGGCGTTTTTAAAATTTGTTAGCATTTCTGATTATTTATGCAAAGAATATTTTCATTCTCAGTGGTCATCTTTCAAACTCCTCTCTATTCTTTAAGTTTGATTATTGAATCCATGCAAATGTTTCTCACTTTCGACATTTTCAAGTCTCGTTTTATAGTTCTCGTTTTCTCACTGTATTCTTTTTTGCAATGTATAAAAAAGGGAACATCTGAACTCATTCGACAACTATGTTAGAGGAGTTTCTTCGTAATAATATCAAATTGTAAATGAGATAAGCGAAACGGTTGTTTAAATGAAAATATTTCTAACCGTTACTTCAAAAATCATCTAAGAGGTCACTCAAATTCACTGTTATCATTATTGTATACGGTTATGTCGAAAAGCGACATATGTGTCTTGCACGATAATTTTCTGCTGTATATCGCTACATATGAATGTTTATCATCCTCTTTTCTTACAAATCTTAGTGGTTTTTTACAGTAATATTAATGCATATTGTTGTTCGAGTTTTTGAGTAAAACTCAAAAGTTATCGATTGTTGTTGGCGAACACTTTGTTGTAGGGTCGACGGTCGACGCGGAAACGATGCAACGTAATCTATCGTTGTGTATTCAGATGCTCGCGCCTGGTTACTTCTTGCATTCTCCCACTTGTATTACTTTTTTTACTACCTCTTAATTCAGTCAAATGTTTTAAAGTGGTCTAATAAGTCGGTTGTGTACGATGACAGTTATTTTTGAGGCCTCTAATAAAATCTTCCAGTACTTTGAAATGTGCGCCATGTAGTTGAAAATGTTTCATATCTTAGACAAACGAACCAAATGTATATATGTTGTTCGGATTTTCGTACATCTGATTAAATGCTAATTCGTTTAGGATAACGTTAAATTCTGCGAGTAGTGGCCATGCCTATCATCAAACAACAATGTGGATGAAATTTTTATTTGCAGTTAAGGAATTTATCACGCACTCGCGCTCTGAAATATTTTACTCAAAAATTGCAGATTTTACGAGCTGAGAAGAATAAACAATGAATAGCTTGTGGAATCCATTCGATTTTCGATTCAGACGCCCTAATCTCATCGTTTCTCTTAAAATTTCAAATTTCAAGTAGTAAAACTTATGGCGTCTAAATTTTTTAGAATGGAATGTGAGAGTGATGGTTACATTCGTAGCGATGATGCATTTAACCCATATTTTCTCATACAGTACCTTATTTGATTTTTGCAAGGAATTTATCATCTAGAGCAGTGATGTGTATTGTGTAGAGATATAGAAAGTGGGCTATTGAGGGTTGCGGGGTATTGTTAAACACAAAACTGCTAATTTTATTTCAAATAAAGAACCCGCACAATTAAACTGAAACAGTATTCAACATTAGCGGATCGTATTTTCATCTGTTTTAAAACTTCGTTTCTACCTTTGATTTCAATATTATTTGATATGCAACGGCATTTCATAATGGCAGAGGCAAAGAATGGCTGTTCGGTTTTCTCCTCGTTGTGAAAGAGAGAAAATACTCAAAATGTCTAATTGAAGAGATGTTACCGCTCGAAACGTTGCATTCAACAAGAAACGGTGTATTGTCGCTGTTTTGTTTATCGACCTCATTCTTGAATTATATTATTGCGCTCAATTTTAAGGCAGATGATGTTTTCACTGCTTGCAATTTTTGATTCCTAAACGATAATCCGGAACGACAAAAAATAAAGTTTTGAAGGAAGTATTCGAGCGTGAATTACTCAAGAAATAAATCATTGACTTGCATTGTAATTTTTTCGCCATTATTTGTTCTTATAACAAAATACTTCTAAAGTGAAGAAATCGGACCACCAGCAGGAACGATTTTGTTAATGCGAGTCGTAGCAAAAATCTCTAGATTGAATCATTAAGCAACAACTGTAGCTCGCTTATCGTATCGACTTTGCCCTCTAGTCGGCTCTCAGCATTGCCAGCTTACATATTTCGCTGATAGCAATAACGTAGAATACTCTTTCGATTGCGTCAATGCAGGTTGAGCTGACGATGGGTACGAACGAAGTTATTGGATGGTTTAGAGGGTAGTTGTGCTGCTAAATTTAACCGATACGCTCCGTTCGTCCTGTTCATTGTTTATTTTGGATGTCTAATCTCAGAGAATTAATTCAGCGGTGAATCCATCGAGTAGTTGGACGTATGAAAGTGTACGCTTACGTGAGCGGTCAACATCGCCCATAACGATGGGAAAGGACAACGGACGGAATGAAATGATTTGTGATGGTATGGCAAGGAAGCTAACTGCCCCTAAACTATCTCGCCATAATGATGCGGCTTACTATCCGAACATTCAGTGCATTCTATGCAAAGAATGGGTGTGCTCGAGAAATAGGTATGATGTTGCTGTCATGTTTGTCGTCGTATCATCGCCTGTCATGAGCCAAAAAGATATTGGCAAGCATTTCCTAAAGGCTATTTCTTTAATTAAAGGATCTTCGATGCTGAAAGTCCCACATAGTGCTAGGTTCGTTCATGAAGCAGTGACTTCTAATATTCGGCCGACTGGAATGTTCGATCTTCATGTTTGGATTGTGCACGTGGAATAAATAGCGTAAAATTTTTCGATTTTTTCACTTCCACCTGTTATATCAAAAGTTTATACGTTATTTGGAAGATTTTAAAAAATTGGATCGCTTTTTTATTGTGCTTAGTGCATTTTGGGTGCAAACTGGCGAAGTTAAATACAGATGTATGAATTCAGCGGCTGTTTAACCCAAATTAGATTTCTAACAGTGAAAGATAAATCATACTGTGCTCTCCCGACGGTGGTCCATAGTGGAAGGTTTCTGTATTACGTGTTAGTTTCAGCCTTCAAATGAATGCAAGCGTGTGATGCTGCAGCATTCCATCATGAACGACCAGCACATATGCACCTGGGATTTTCTCTTATAGCTACTTTTCATCGTTTATTTCATAGGGAAATGCGCATCGCTGCGCCTAGTAATGACGATAAAAAAGTGAGTTAACGTGTCTTGCTTGCTTGATTCCTCAAATTTATCTATTTGTTTGGTTAATTTAAGCAAGTTGAAGAAGCGCGCCACAGGAACTAGCACGATGTGAACTTAACGGTTCCATTCAAGAGGTCGATTGTAATACGGCCAACTATTACTGAAACATGCGCAATAAGGTGTCTATGAAGACTTTTTTTGGCGTTGTGATCAGCGTGAAATGCAAGTCTCACCGATTGCAAAGTACATACAGAGTCTAGGTCATCAACCTGGCTTTCAACTTGAACTAAAGATATGCACACGCATAGCCAAACATTAGGTTTACGTCATGTTTTGGGACGTGCATTTGCTAGATTTGTGCCGTCATTGCGTGGCAACTATGTGCAATACGGTGCTGTTTTGATCGGGGCAAGGGAAACAGGAACTGATCATTCGAAACTATACAGATGCTGAAACCTCAGACTGAAGTGTCCGTTGCAGTGTCCAATAATGTCTCACTATTTCTCTATGATGACTATGGAAGAATGTGGTTGTACTTATGCCGCAACGAATATAATATTTTTCTTATGTATAGCAGATGGAAAGAACGATGCCACTATAACTGCGCCGCCCAGTTGTTGAGGCTTAGGCTTCGTTTCACATATGCGCTTCGGTCATTTTTCAACACTACAGTGACCATTTTAGCGTTAAGGACTGATTTTAAGCAAAAGCAGCTTGCACCATGTTGCATATGCTTGCATCTTTTAACTTGCGAAAAATGCTGCATCCACGCTCCATTTTACTATTTATATTCTTGTTGTTCTTTCGGTCTTGGTAGAAAAAAGCATAAATCCTGACGCTTTCTTCAAATTGTAATTAATAAGAAAACAGAGAAAATAACGGAAATAGCGATGAGCTGAGCCAGAGATCGATGGAATGATCTACCACAATTTTTCCTCCATTTTTACACTCCCATTTCTTTCAATTCGAGAGTTGTTTTCTAAATTTTTTCACCACAGTTTTGTCCGAAACAGCGATCATGCCACTTTTTAAGAAACATTTTTTCAATTATTCGGTTAAATTACTAATTTCTCAGCCGTGATCATTAAATGACTAATCGATGTCATGAAGAAATTCAATAACTCGGATTCATCTGTAACTCTGAATTTGCATCCATTAAAACAACCTTGCAAATGAAAATTTTCTGTTTCGAACCGTCTAAAGAGTTTCGATTCCAATCCGAATCGAAAAACGCAAAAATTTGAGTAATTTTTATTTTTCTGAAATCTGAAACTATGAGTCGTATTGTAACTTGACCAAGCCATTGAAAAAAGATGCAATCACGTGCTGATTTATAAAACATCTTGCGGTTGATGGAAAGCTGTGTGGGCGACAACGAACAATTTCAGATATATGCATATCGAATCACATCTACAATATCGACCGTATAAATGCAGCGTTTGCGGCTACGATAATCGCAAAGAGATCTTCATAAGTTTGCACATTAAAAAGACACACGGAGGAGCAGCCACTGTTGAATACAAGCCTGATCCAGAACTGGAACATCGGTTTGTGTTGCCATCACTTGTTTTGTTTCATTTTGACTGCAATGCTGTTTTGCAATTATTCAAGTCCTCCATTTCCAATGAAATTACTTCAGCTATATTATGTCGAAAAGGGTGAAGATAAAGCGAGCAATTCACAAATGAGAGCTCGCTCCTTTGAGAATTTAAGTAGTTGTCATTCTTACACTATACATTAAAACGACGACTTTATATAATCGTTTGCCAATAGAGTTTCAGTACATTACCTACGGGAAGCACTTTTTCGGCCCTCCTTCTCCTCCCCTTCCACTCTCTCCTCTTCATCCGCGCGTTGCTTAAAATGCAGCTGCGATGTATTTGTGATTTATTCGAAGGGAACATATAACAACAACTGTGCGGGACTTTCAGAGCGTGGGTAATGGCCGAGCAGTGTCTTCAACATACTCGCGAAGTGCTTCAGAAAGCTCATGAGCACACAGAAATAATAAACGATGAAGGTCCGTCCACCGTGTTCCAGGATGCCTGTGGTGCTATAAATGAAATCCGCGATAAAGTTGACGAGCAATTCATCACAAAATACGCATCTCAGGTTTATATTCAGTTGCCGGATTTGCATTAATTTCCGTTTCTTCAAGAAATGAGTCTATTTAAAATGATGCTCAAAACAACCGTAATCTTACGAGTTTGTCGACTATTCTTTTGCTAATTGCATTATTCGTCAGATATGTGATGGAATATAAAATAACTAGCAATCTTGCAGACGACCTGCGTCTGTCCTTAGCGTATGCTCGTTTTATCGAGTCCGCGGTCTTACATAAACTTTTGCAGTACCGGCCGAAGTTATACAATTCGCAGCGGGCAGAGAAGAGCCTTGTTATCGAAGATTCGTTGAAGATGGGCATCGTCCCCGACTTTACCGAAGTATTCAGTCGAGAGGTCCAGTGTCAGGTAAGCTTCTTCAATGTTATTATTAGACTATCTTTGGTAATTTTCATTTGTAGAAACCAAACTATGACATGCTATATGTGTGTGAGCGGTGTTACGCAACTATCCAATGCTTTTAACTCTCGAACTCGAAAAACTACTGTGATACAACGTGGTGGCCTGAGCCTTTTGGCTGATAGGCAGACTGTTCCGCCTCGGAGTTGTGTTCTTAAAAGTTGCAAAAAGCTGTGATTCGTCTTGTGATGGGTCGGCTAGCCTGTCAATGATCAGCGAAAGTTTTCTATAGGTCACTTTTCTTAACGAGCTATAGAACGACTGAGGTATCATGAGCGCATTTATGGTTTTTCGGTTTTAGCGAAGATGTTTATGGCGTTCTGTTGTAAACCGGTTAAACTACTAAAAACACATATCACATCATCGTCTTAATCGTTTCGCCACTTGTTTTCTCCTCTCTTTTTTTTTGATACGGAAAGAGGGAAAAATTCTGTTATAGCTTCGTTCAGTATTGCTCTTTTATGGTACGTTTTGCTTTTGTTACTTTATTCCCTTCACAGCATTTTTCTGTTGCAGTCTGCGGTTCTCAGCAGTCAAGCGGTTGCCCATGAAAATAAACTTTAAGGTGAACTTAGTGCCTAGTTCTAAGAAATTATTTCTGTGCGCTATTCAAATTATTGTATATATGCGGCATTGAGAAATTTGGAAGGGGGTAGATGACACAAAATAAAGGAGCTGTAATGCGAAAGAATTTAGGTCTCTTTGAAGAGATCTACAAGATTGCTCTTTGTGGATATAATAGGTATGCGATGGGTTCGTTATTGGACACGTTGGTGTTTTGGAGGAACATGCTCGCTCTCATCTTTCACAGCCATCCTACCGGTAACGTCATTGTATTTTTTCATCCACATATCGTGACACTGCGAATAGTGACCAGTCTTTCTGTCGTATTAGAAACGAAAATTGCTAATGTTATGTTTACCTGTCCATTTGTTTGTTTGGATGACGCCTTATACCAAATCAAAATTGGGGAACTAGATACGCAAATACTGTAGACTTCGTTCGATTTAGTAGTCTAGTTGCCTGACTCCTGTCCTTCGAAGTGAGTAAAGGTTTCGATTTTGAGTCCAACAGCGATTATTTTTGCGTCAGAAGACATTGTCTGATGCATGAAAGTATTTTATATCTCTACGTAAGGTCCTGGTTTGGTTTCACGTATGACGCTGCCGTCATTTTTTGCTGACAAACTTTCCATAGATTTAACTAAGGCCAAGATTTACAGTCGGTTCTTTTTGGGAACTAACATATTGCTCTCCGCCTTTATAGAACGTTGCTTAAATTTTTCGTTTTTTTTTCTCCCGACAACGCATATAGGTAAATAAGAGGCTTTATGTCGTGTCTATGTTTCGCAGTCTTCGCCTTGGTTTCGGTTCTGCTTTACGCTGACATTCATTTTAGGGGAGATGTGATGGCTTTTGTGTGTTTTCCCTTCTATTGTTTCAGCCATCTGAAGACAAAATCTTTTCTTGGTGAGAACAGTTATCAATGTGGCAGTGAGATTTCTTTACGTATACATATTTGGCTAGAAGATGTGATTGCATGAAACGCTAGGCTGCGAGATTTGTTGCAGTTGCTCGATTGACGGTTGCTTGCTTGAGCACAGTTCGAAGAACTTCCTTACGCGCCACATGAAGGAAGTGCACAAGTATCGACGCAACCCCATAGATATCACTGATAGCAATCCTTCATTGAAAAGCCAATTTGTTGAGGTTGTTTTTTGCGATTTCATTGCCCATTCATTCATTATTCTCTACTACTGCGTTGATGTTTTATACGTTCCCATTTAATCCAGACATTTTAGTAATATTTAAGACGTTCATTTTAATGCAGGATTTTTTTGTGCAGGATTTTCGATACAGCCATTTTAAAACGGCTGCAGATTTCACAGAAAGAGTCTCAACCTCAAATATTTCTTTTTCACCTCAGGTGAATCTAACATATCGCTCCTGTGTTTCATACTGACTGTTTTATTACTGCATCATCGCTGCAACTGTCGCTGTAAACTCTTAATGTGTTCGAATCAGAGGAATTGGCACGATATGTGCCTCTTCAAGCAGGTTTCGAAAACTGCTAACAAGTAGTAGAGAATTTATAATAGCGCATTGCTTTCTTTTTGTCTTCAGTAACCATTCGCACAAACCCTCGTAAAATACTCGTTGTTCCCACCTTATCTTTTCTGGAATGCGAGCTGACTGATATAAAATAAATGTAAGTTTCCAGGCGCATGAAAAGTTTTTTGACCATCTATATTTTCTTCAGCTTGGATGATTAAATTTGGAACTTGTTAGATGGTCAGACTATCGCAAGTGTTGCACGAATCACATTTCATATCTCTATCATGAGGGTTCCTCCAAAATAAATCGGTAATACGGAGGTCTAGTTATAATGTAAGTAGTGGGTACATGTATTAGTTATCACAGTCGATCAAATTTTGTTTCGAAGGGCTAAGCAACTAGAAGCCGGCTGGAACGAATACGTTTCAAAAATATCGGTCGGTTACGACGGGAACATTTAGTGGAAACCGAATTTCCGTTGCAACCAAGGAAAAATTTGACCAAACTCTTTGTTTCTAACCAAGACATCCTTAAGAAATACTTTTTACGTGTTTGATTAACTTGGTCGCATTTCTTGTAACTTTAATTTACTGATAGCAGCAAGTAATCAGTTCAGAACAGTTTGCATGGAGCCAACCAAAGTAAAGTAAGCAACAACATCCGAGGTTGTAGATGGATGGAGTGTTGTCAAGCTGGTGATAAAGTGGAAGGTAAGGATCCTCGTTGGAAAAAACAAACTTAATGAAAAGCTTTGGGAGTAAAATTCAACAGAAAGTATGGAACGAAGAAGCGAGGGTTATTAGTTCAGCTGTTTGCCTACTTTGGAAGTATGAAGTTGCTTCTGGGAAATGAATCCAGTGCAGACGTAAAAATAGACCAAATATCGACAAGGTGATCCACCATCTCAAATTTCTGCAAGTGCGATCAAAAGCTCCAAGGGAATGCCAAGTGGGTACAGGACAAGCGTGCAACAGAAAAATCAGTCCGAAAAGCCAACATGAATCCGTGCCCAGGTGTAGAAGGAATAAAACATAATTTCATGTATTAATATGTACAGCTGGAAGTTGTTGTCAGCTCTATTTTAACAGAAACAGCAAGTGTGGTGCAGTCTTAATGCGATGAAAGAAAGCATACAATAAACACTATAAACGTAAATAAACTTTTTTGATCCGAACAAGAATGCAGAATACTCGCATTGATCAAAAAGACATATGACGATCAATTTCCGCTGCAAACAATTTCAACTGCTCCGCCATGGCCTGAAAAAAGGTTGAATTGACTCGTCTGCGCAAGATGTGAGCCGCTTTGAAGTATGGTGTTACACGCATATTTCCCCATATTCCCAACCTCCTGACCACCCACATCTACCTTAATCTTCTACGCAGCCTTCCTTAGAACTTCAACAAGTAACGTTTGTCTTCGTCAGTGTTATAATCATAACCAGTTCGTCAAGTCATAAATTTTGCTGCACATTGAATCTACCGTCCATAGCGTTGCTGAGAGGAAAGATTTGACATGCTGACCGAAATCTGAAACGCTTATTGCAGTCGGCTGATAACAAATTTTATAAAAACAAAGATTCGGTTGAAAACAATTGCGTTTCAAAAATCTCATTCAATCACTGGTCAAAAACATTTCATGAAAGCCAAATTTCTGTTGCAGTCGAAAAGGCTGCGAAGGCGAAACCGAGTCTCGGTAGAGACAGCCGACAAAGATTCCTGTTCTTGACCGAAATCAGGCCGGTCTGTTGTCATTACTGACAAATAAACATAATACACAGGCAACAGATAGACGCGCACACAGGTATACATATAACAGAAGTTGCATATGAACGGACGCAACGTCGTCATGGGCGATATTCAACTGCAAATTTGCAAAAGCCATCAAGGTTTTGTTCATGAAAGTTTGTAGAAACTGCCCAAAAATGAAAAGACTATCGATTTCAGTTGGCATCGCGTTGCTTCCCAGATCACCTTTCGAACTTCGGAGTGTTGTATCGTGCATCCAGGCGAACACCTGTATCGAGATCCGCTTCACTGAAAACATCTACCCAGAATGAGGGCATCCGATGCGAACGTCGCGCACAATCCATCTCTGGATTACCAACGAATTTGGCTTCACAGAGCAGTCCTTCATCGTTAGTCGTTGCGGCTTCCTCCTCACATCAGGCTGAAACGCAGTGCTCAACACTTAGCGGCCTCCTTTCAATATCGACCGACAACATTATGCCACAGGTAATTTTGGCGTCTGTCGGCTGGAATGTACATTAATTAAGTAGGTCAACACCAAAAATGTTGATCGGCAGAACCAATATTAAAAAAGAAGGTGGAACAGAAAACTGTAATACTGGAGTCTCAAAGGGCGATTATTGCTTAAAAGATTATGAGTATCGAGCAGAGTAGTTAAACTTATATTTATGGATGATATCGCGATTAGCGATAAATTAAAGTAAGGCACGCAATGATATTCTAATGAAAGGAACATGTTAGTTTTATGGAGAAGTTGTTGCTCCATCACGAGTAGTCACAAAAATTTCTACCTTATGGGGCGTAATCCGTTTTCGGATTTTTGCATTTCGGAGTGCCACGGACTAAGTATTGCATTCATTTTGGTCAGTCCTTCAAGGACGTTTATGCTTTGACGATATGAATGTTGCACATTAGCATCTATATATTCCTTTTATGTTCCGTTTTCTTGTTTTCCATATTCTTCGGATATGGAGCGGGTGCCAGACCAGTTTTTGTGCTCTAAATCTCGTTTCAAACAGTTATAAATGTAAGGCCCGATGCCGTTCTTTTTTGATCTTCCGCATACGGAAATAATCTGCTGTGGAATTTGCAACTCTTCCCCTTCCTCCTCAGACCCTTGTTCGCACCAGGTGGACAAGGTAGAGTTTCTTAATTGTTTCAGCTTTACGATGTCACTTACCACGTGCATAATTTTATGTCCTTCAAAAAAGTTTTGTCCATATGAAAGATGGAAAGGGATACAAGTCGCAAGTTTACTGATGTACCAGTCTTGTACGCCTTCTTGAGTAGGTCCACTTACTCGAATTGTTTTCTCATCGGCGTCGAGTGATCAGGAATCTAGCAACATCTATTAGTATGATTAAAGCTGTAATGAAAGACATGAGAGCTGCTGCTGGAAGCAGTTTACCTTACATTCGTCTCAAAAAATCTAAGTTGTTGAAGGTTCGAATATTATGTTTTTGTAAAGGGTAGTTTGAAGGTGATAAGCAGGTGGTGCACTCTATAGGTTTCTATTCCTTCTTGTGTTTTTTGCTTTGTTGACTTCATTTAAAAAAAGAAATTTTCCCTTAAAGACTGGAACAGAGCATTCATTGAGCCTTGCGACAACCTTGTCTCCGAGCGTTTATGGCAGGCATATGAAAATGTGGTGTAACGTTAAAATGCTGGAAAATATATTAACTAGCCATCGTTTGAGGCAAGGATATCATCGACAGCGCAAAGCGCAGAACTTAAAAGATCATGCAACTTCTGTGAGGAGACCTTCGACGATGAGTACATGCAGCTGTATAGACATGCGAAGCAGCATCTCAACATTGTGCCCTATGAATGCTCGGAGTGTAAACTAGGCGATGTGGATCGAAAGCAGCTTCTTGAACATATCGCTACTGTGCATTCTTTAGGAGCGACCCTTATCGACAGGTTTGTCTGTTAGATTCTTCTTTGCTGCTGTGAAGAGCATTTTTGCACTACAGTGTTCTTTTAAACTCGAAATTTAACAGCATCGTTAGAATATACTTACCTACTTTATTTTGCTCCATTTATTTGGTTGTTGAGCAAAACGTATTCCTGAGAAGCGCCAAGGTAATTTTCATCGACCGCAGGACGTTTGTCATGAAATGTTCTAAGGGACCCACTTCCCAACTGTATCATGCTGGGAGTCATCAGATGTAGAACCTTTGATGTGCTGAATACGACGTTTAACGTCACACTGCCCATGCCCCTAACAATTCGGGATGGTAGAGAGGAGACGATGCGAGTCGAATCGATGTTTACTTAAGCAATTGTGTTAGTAAAGGAGCAGATGGTAAAAACCACCATATCATTGAGTGAACAGGCACCATGGCTAACGGATCTGAATTACATAACTGTAGAAATAGAGAAACAGCAAAATATTATGAGGCAGAGAAGAATAGATATCACCGAAGCTATACAAAATTGAGTTGCAGCACGGTCGTTCACCACAAGAGAAATGTAAAGGTTAATTCTTGAATCAACACCGTAAATCACAAATAGACATATTATCACAAAGCAACCTGGTTGTTGAAAAACTATGGTCAGGGCTGTCGTTTTTCTGCATTAACCATTTACAATTGCTCTGAGCGATGAGACCGGCTTGGAGCATTTTTTAGGGTCTATAAATTTCGACGAAATTGAAATGCATTCTTGAAGGTGAAAACGATATCGCTGAGGTTATTTGCTTACTTCTAAGTGAAAAGTGTGCAGTTGTTTAAGTCTTTTGAAATGTATCGTTTAAGGATGAACGACGCGCTTTCTC
The DNA here is from genome assembly GCA_013433145.1 of Ascaris suum. Lineage (NCBI taxonomy): Eukaryota > Metazoa > Nematoda > Chromadorea > Rhabditida > Ascarididae > Ascaris > Ascaris suum. The sequence goes on along the minus strand of CM024188.1, from coordinate 8,112,819 downwards.
GTCAGTGTTGCGTTCTCTTCGCAGCATGTTTCCCAGATGTCACTCTACAACCTCAATTACACGACCGCATTGAAAGAACTGTATAGAATCATTTATTACACAAGTATATATTATTGAAATGGCTGGCGCTTATCTAGGTAGTAGGTATAGAACGTTCGATCACTATGAGGCATTGTGATAATGTGAAACATTATTTCTGTTGCCAGCTTGAAAATCCCTCTTCCGAGGCATGCTTCCTCTTGTTCGATGAAATAGTCAATACTTGCATGGTATTTGCAGAAGTGTTGCAAGACATTAGTCAGCATAAATTTTACTGTACTGTTTCTCACAAGGATTAGTACATTCATTCTCCATAGGCGTTGGTTTTTGCTCGGTACTTTTATTTTCTAGTAATCACAGACGATTAGATCCTTGAAGACCTCGATAGCGTTCACAGACCTGCAGTTGCAACAAATTCAGTGCTTGTTTCGCACATTACTGTTTACTATTTATTGTTTATATCAGTTGTATGATATCCATTTTTAGAAGTATTTTGCATATTTACGTGTAAGATGTTATGGGAAATGATGTTGCTGGTTCAGAAAGTTAAGCCGATCGGCAAATGTGTGTATATCTTAGTGCTTTAGTGATGCACTAGCGAAGCGAACAAGTGCAGTAAGAGTGGCTTTGTTTTGCAGGTTAAAGCTTTATCAGATTTATAAAGTGTTGGTGGAATTAATTTGGGTAGGTTATAAGTGCCGTCGGTACTGTTTTTAGCGCTGTCCTTTCATGATCACCTGTGAGTTGGAAATGTTTAAATGAAGTTATAAATATATTGCCTTTCATTTCATGTTTGGCTCAATGTAAAGCACATTGTGACTTTTTAGGTGCTGCTGAATTTGGTTTATTATGACCAAAATAAAAAAAAAACAGGTTTATTTTTGAAAAACAGAAAACAAGTCTGCAATAAGAGACCAGAAATTGCCTCTTTCGGTCTAGCGTTCCTCGTCGGCGTAAAAGAAATTATATGTTAACGGGCTTCAGGTCCATTCTTCAACACAAACAATTCGAACGTTTAGAGTAAAAGTTCAATGAATGAGAATGTATTGTCAAAGTTTTGAAGTTTATTCCTCGAACTACAGCCCATTTTCTCTATTCTCGATTCCATTGCAATTTGTACAAGCATTAAATCTAGTTTCGCTCTAGCTAAACAAGTTTAAACTATTTCTATGTACCATAGCATCTCTTTCCGAACAACATTCTCCCTGCTGAACAACGGCACTCTCTTACGAACAGTCACTATTAGAATTCTCTAGCAACACACTCACTTTTCTGGGTCACTTGAACAAGAACTAACCTGATTTATTATTTCTGGTGGTGTTTATTGCCTTTACGAGCGATAGTGAGCATGGCAAGCGTGTTCAGTGGAGATGGCGAAAAGAAGGAAGTGAAAAATCAACGGAAATATTGCACAACGATGTTACTCTCGGAAAATGCAAAAGCAGGTCGAGGCAGCTGAGCAATAAACTATGGAACCAAGGAGACAAGGAGTGATGAAGTATGGAATAGGCAAAGAAGCGAGCCAGGGCATGAGCTAGCTGCGTGGGAGCATGTGCTGTATTGCGGTTGTACATTCCACACATTTAGGAAACGGTGTTTGAAGAAATGCAACACCATTGGCAAGTACAGTAGAGGAAAGTGGCAGACGATGCGTATGAGCGAGTATTTGCAATTTCTAGAAATACATTCATATCGCTGTCTAAAACTCGGTGAAAAATATCGAGTCGAACTGCAAACAACGTTACTCCAACACGGCAAAAATGAAATTTCTGATCTCCTGGCATATAGTATAGTATATGCAGATAACCCCGATGTTGGTTGGTGTAATGGCTCTGAAAGGTCTATGCACACCAATGACAGCAACATCAAGCACTCAAGATGTTGTATGGTAGTAATTAATTGGGTTGCAAAAATTGGGATTTAATCGAAAGCGCTTTTGTGCATTGCAATCAATTCGTTATTTGCTTTCATGTGGCGACAAGTCCGTCAAAGTGGAGGATTAATAAATCCACGAGTGAATAAATCCATGCCACTTTCTGATGGCCGGAGTGTTTAATACTCATGATTTTTGATACTCCTAAGCGAAATCTCGCTGACGGTTTCGTATGTTACCAGAGAATTTCAAAAAGCGTGTTTTTCGGTTCCTTTCTTGCTCCAACCTCCTCTCCCCACCTCTCCCTCAGTGCGCAGTCGAAAGCCACATTCTTCCTTTAGGGTTTGCGTTCGAAAAGTTAAAGGGTCGACGCATATACGAAGCATACGGAGAACTGGAGATGGGTTTGTTGTTTGCAACTTTCGACATGTGTTTGCATTCAAAGTGGAAAGTACTTCTGTTTTACGATGTTCATATTAAGTGAAGGACCTCTGCCCCTCGCAAACCTTTGAATACACTAAACGTGGGATTTATGGAGAAAAAGTTTGTATAATGGAGCACGGCATAACTATATGCTCGTCCAGTATTTTCATCTCAACGGATCTCTCTGTAAGGGAAGATGCGATGTCTGGTTAAGCACTTGCGTCGCCAGCGCTACACATTTGTTGTGCCTACCAGATGCAACTGTATGGAAGTGTCTTTTGTGCATCGACGCATATATATTCGTTGCTTCTTGGTGAGCTGTGGTTCAAATCTGTCACATGCTTGGTTCAGCGTACTCTGTACTCGGATTCTTTTAAAACTGCACTTAAGGACAAATCGTGTGCTTCGTCTGCCTATAAGCCCCATTTTAGCTTCAGCTTACTGGCAGACGAGGCACATATTGGACTCTGGTGTATGGTAACAGCAAAAAATGTTCCACTTACGAACTTTTGGCAGCCTGACGTTGATGCCTTACAGGGGCCATGCCCGTGATCACTGCGGACTTTGCCGCGATAGAAATGTCGGTGTCTATTCTGTGAATGCTTCACTGTGCAATTCCTCCTGGTGCATGTGTCGAAGACGAAAATGTTTCCTCATGGAATTTTGACCGTAGTGTCCAAAACACGTAAGTGTGATACTCCATCGTCTTGTGAGGTAGACGCGTGTGGCACATACGCCTCCACACTCAGAGTGTTTTGATGTAGGTGTTGCCACAGAAAATTTCCTCAGCTCCCAAATGCTTCTTCGTCCAGTGGTCCTTCGGCGCAGTTGTCTCTCATAACAAATGTCCAAGTGTTTCCGCTACGGCGCTACGCTAAAATAACACTGTGGTTTCTATACGTCGTTCCATGGAACCACGGTTTGAAATAGCCTGATTTAGTACACTTCAAGTAGGAATAAGGTATATCTAAAAATAGATAGAAAAAGTATTAGAACTGGGTAGAAAATCAGCTGAAAAGCACTACTGTACTTAAACAGAGAGAAAAATGCCCGTTGATACGGATTAGAAAAAAGGAAAGCATCAGACTGTGAGTAAGACAGCTAGAAAGTGTGGCTGCTGTGTATAATGGCCACACGTTCGCATCTACCTGGGTGGTCTTATGGCAACCGAGTTGCAAAATCCGGCTTCATTTAAGAAAGGATGAACTACTGCAAAAAGCTGTATTTTACGCGTTGTTTGTTCACTATTAAAGAAATCTGTCTTGCGAGGAAATGAACTCGTTTTGGCCATTTTGCCCAGAAATCTGTATGGAATTATTGGCTGACCATATCTGATTCAGGAAAACAGTTTTTACCCACGATTACTTTTTCACTTAGTTATTGCTCGTCAGCTAATGTCTATCGGTTCGTTTCTCAGTGGACATCACACTTTCCCATTTTCAATAAACTTTGCATGTTTCCCCAATTTCGTTACTACTGCGGATGTATTAACGCATGCAATTCGAAGGATCGCATAATCAAATCTTTGTTGCTTTGCACAATAAGGAATTTCCACTACGAATATTTCCATTCTCTTCTGATTTTTAATTCTAGTTTCTTTTTTCTAATTATAAACCTCGTCGTTTTTTTAAATTTCTTCTTCAGATCCGTCCCATGGCTTTTATTTCTGTTCTGAACCTTTCATTCTCCACAACTGTAGACGTTTCTAGCAAATGCGTTTGGAATTCGAAGATAAGTACTCAATGACTGCTACAGGGTTCGTCAACAGCAACTTCTATCACAATATCATTTTCGTTGCAGAATATAAATTCAGGATGCCGCTGTCACGAGTGAATGAGGTGAATAGTTGCGTGAAGGAATTTTAAGGTGCGAATGCAACAATCCATTACAACTGCTGTCTTATGCGATGCCATTTTGCCAATTTATCTGCGACGCAGTGAAACCTCCAAGAATAGCTAAGAGGCGCTAGTAGAGGTCACATATTCCGATAGTGAACCAGTGGGATAGTCTCACATGTCACTGTACTATAGCTTGGATGATAAACAAGAAATACTCTTACCTTTTTCGAACTGAGAATGAGAAAAGGTCAGTTATACAGTCATACTCTTGTCATCGAAGGGAGCGATACTAATAGCCTAGATCGTGTTGCAAACGACCATGCGGACACACCCTGCAATCGTCACGACAATTCCACCCAGTGAAATACCTTATACTCAATCAATAACGATAATATCGCATCGGTAACACCATCGTCACATTAGGTTTTGGTTAAGAACAACAAGTCAAAGGAATTTTCATAGGTGAAACATTTCAGGAAGCTGAGTTTACTTCTGTTCGTGCTGCACCGGATTATGTTTTGTCTTGATTGCATTGCAATAGGAATGGTCATTAGAGTGCACGCAAGGTTTATCAAAGTTCCTACACTTAAAAGGAGAAAAGGCAAGAATTTAATAAAAGTGGGGTGAAACATCTTTACACCAAAGGGAGATATTGGAAAGGGAGATACAATGAACAGCGAAGCCAACCCTACTTGCTGCTCAAGTGAGTTCTCAAAACATAGGGTGGATGTTTAAAGAAGGTTCTAGACGAAGGCAATAACAGCAATAGACAAAGTGTGGATGCAGTGCACTTGGTCCCGGATTTTTGATTTGCAATTTCATGGGGCGAACATTTGGTCCCCGTGCGCGTTCAGTTAAGCGGAATGAGTCGCGACAAATCATGCACCCACAGTCCACAGCGTTTCCTTTTTCAGTGAAAAAATTAGTTTCGTCAATGCTGAGGGAAGAAAAGATGCTGCAGGTAGGCGGTACATTTAGGACGGGGATAAACAAACAAATATTTATGAAAAATGGGTGGAAGATATGGACCCTCGTTTGTGCAGTTGAGAAGAATAGGAATACTAATAAGCAAATAAAAAATTTAATGTTCAAATGAAAATGAAAACACGATCTTGGTGCTTGGTCAAGACACGAAATATCTTTTGGCCACATTTTTGAGGGATCGGTTCTTAATATATTTATATTTCCTTTCACTCACTCAAGCTGTTATAGCAATCCCTATAACAGCTCTCATGCTGGTTCTACAAAAATTTTACGTTAGAAATGGCACTCCTTCGGCTTGAAAAGAATCCAGCAAGCTTTCAGTTCTTATAGTAGACGAAAAATAAAATTAAGGCAGTGGATTCATACACACACACACACGCACACAAATAGACATACACACCTGTAGATTGACAGCCCTCAAGAAATCTGACGACCTTTTCTCTCTCGGTCGAAAGAACAAGACCTGTTATAAATCCACGGACATACTCTCCACAGGAAAACATGAACAGTGGTTTAAAGCTCTTTGTAACTTTGGACATTATAATGAAATTGGGAAGCCCTTCGTAATTCTAATTACTGCTATAGTATAGTGGCATTATCCGAGCTTTGAAATTCTTTTCATCAATAAGAACCTGAGGACGGTTTGTCTTAGTTGTTGCATAAGACGTATGAAAGTGGAGAAAGGTGAGCAAATAAAATTCATACAGTTATACGACGTCCTGAATGCTTCAACCAGGTCCACTGTGATCTTCTGGATTCAACCCTTTCCAGATCTATTATTCGCAAACCTCCTTCATAGGAAAGTTGTGGGCACTGCATCTACCAACTTGCAGTTATAAAGCTACGAGCAACGGAGAGTATATGAGATGTCGCGGGCTATAAATTACCAAGTCCTAATAAAATAACGGAGTAGGGGAGCGTATAATGCCTTCGTATGATAGCGGAGCGACGTAAATATAAAGAAGCAACTGCAAACAATACCCTTATATTTGGGAATATATTTACGTATATGCAAGATACAGTTGGCTCACTATAATGCCGTATAAATGCACCATAATTTGCCAACCGATACAGATATCTATTTGTTTGCAATGCTTAGTTCAAAAAATGCGGTTTCTTAGTTTCATGTTTTTAAGTGGCTGAAAAATAAACTGAAACAAGTTTTAAAGCAACTTTCAAGTAGGCCAAAACGAGAATGAGGCCTAGACGTTCGCTCATAAGACGTGTATCCCATTCAAGGATACGTACTTTCGAAGCGACTGAGTACTGGACGTATTACGCGAGCTCCTTGTCGCTGTCACAAATGAGCATTATATATGGAAACAGTGCGTTGCTGTAACAAACGCACGATCATTCGCCTACCCCAACAACGACGGCGCATGCCATCACAAAACGCTCAACATTAGCATACAGTGATGACGACAAATTACACGAACACATACACCCAGCAAACGTTAAAAAGGTTCAAGCGAGTAAAAAGGGAAGCTACTTTGCATGTGACACAACTCTGCACAAAGACGACTTCAACATCGGCAGTTAAAAACGATGTTACGCTAGGCTATTATTATCGAACACCAAAATTTATGCGGATGGCACACTATTAACACATAGACGGCGAGATACATCCACCAGGGACGAACTCACATTTCAGCAGTAGATATCAAGGTTTAGCAGTCGCCGAACCTTGCCGATGCATTTATGTAGCCTGCTTGTTGACGCAGTTGACGCCTGCAACAAATTACACTTCACCACTTCTTCGGACACTGATTGGACGTGCAACTTGATTTCTCTATGACTATGTTTCTGATCGGTCGATCAGCGACTCCCTGTTATCCTCGCATTCGCACGCAGCCATGACACATATCTTTCCACTTTTTAAGCCAGTTTGAAATTTGTTGTTCTTTTTGCCCGGGATGTTTATTTCTTTATAAAGGACTTTCACTCAGCTTGTCATTCTCAGTGGCAATAAGGGTTGGACATCAGGGGTGACGACGAATGTCGATATGCAAGCCCTAGGCATTAAAGCAACGAGCCTTGAGTGGGTTCGCACGTTGCGATCAGTCTTTAAAGCGATTAATAGAGAAGTAGGAATACACCCAAATACATTTCTTCGGGCGTTGCGTCTCCTGCTGGATTAATCTTACGTAGCCAGACGTCTTGTGTATTGCATAGTATCGCATTTGATTGCTTAGATAAGTTGTGTGAGCTGTTTTATTTTTTCATTTACTTTCAGTAATTTCACTATATTTTATCGCATAATCGAATTTCTTTTAGCACTGCAGAGATCATTTCGCTGTTATGCCTTACTTTCTCTTATCTCTTTTTTGCTTTAACTGTTCACATAGTTTTGCGACCGTTTATTTCAGGAGATCAACATCAATAACTTTTTCTTATCGCGCACTAGGACTTTGCAGAACGTATTTCGAAAATAGCCCTAACCTACATACCTCAGCGCAATATAGTGAAATCGCTTTCTCATAAAAGCGCAAAGCTCGCATAAGTGATTTCAAATTTAGTACTAATGTGCGTGGTTTAATATTCATTTGCATTTTCACTTAAATAATTTTATAGTAAGCACATTTTAGTGAAGAAGCTCTTATTAAAAAACAACCAGCAAACGGTAGTTGGCCATCTAGAGCGTTCTAACTTAAGCACACATTCTAGCCTCTCTTCATATGTTTTCATGGTCTATTTCTATGTTCAGACGCCTCATGATTTTTTCTGAAGTTGTACCGATGCATATTTTCTCATGTTGTAGTTGAAGAGATACTTTTCCTGTCCAAAAACAATTTTCGCTCAACTTTTGTAGTATAAAGAACTATGGGGGGGGGGGGGGAAGCTACAAAACCACTGTTGTTGCAACACGAGTCGGATGAGAAAATTCTAGCTCCATAACGACCATTTGCCACACTCTACTGGTAATAATATGTGACGTAATCAGCTGCAGAAAAATGAGGATATCTGCAGTGATATTGTGCTGCTGTATTTGATATGAGGTGAGTCTTAAGTTGAGAAAGCTGCGTACGATCGTTCCGTTGTCGGCGTGCTTCGACACACTATTTAATCCAAATTAAAGAAAAGAAACAAAGCATGAAAAGACAGCATGGAGAAGAGAGTGTGGGTGGACAGAAGAGAACAGATGAGACGTAAAACGGTACAGGGAGGGCACGAGTTAAGCAGCATGTGCTAAACATGTAGGATAGATTCAAACAATAGTTCTCGCTGTAGCTATGAGCTTGTTGCGAGATAAAGAAGCGTAGTCAGGCTTAGGGAGCTTTAGAGAACGGGTCCACCATCCGTACCTCTGAAGAGGTGTCATGCCAAGGTGCTTGTGAGCAGCATTGAATATGAAGGCTTAAATCAAAGCCCGTTACCCCGATGATGAGAAAAACTTGCAGGTAGTTTCCGATGAAAGAGGTGCTTCTAAATTTGGATATGGGATCATCGAGTTTCTGGCAAAATGAATTACAACACCTTTATGTACCCGAATATCCATGAAAGCGTCGGCAGCAGCTTCTCTACTTTACATCCAATCTGTAGAAGTTTCTCTCAGGGAGTGTGGTGGGTCTTATTTGTTTCTCATCTGGTTTAGCGAAGTTGCAGGTAATGCACCTGAGCCTTTGATGACGACCTTAAAGTTTATCGGTCATTGCACGATCCCGCCTTCATTTTTCGTGTTTTGCAAAACGACCTTGACGCGTTTGAAAGTTGATCGCATTTACGGTGACTAAACATTTGCCATGACAGGTATCAAGTTGTTCACATTAATTTCGGACACGACTGCTTCTTTATAGCATGTTTCCGCTTGCAAATGACATCGTACGTGTTCTTCGTGTTATAATTGTATCTATTCTCAAGTGGACGTCGCACTGCTTCTCTGCTGCCTAAAATCATGAAAAGCCGCAAATTGCATTGGTTGCAATAGAGCATTCACCGTTGGCATCGACCCAGTTTAAAGTATCGCACCCCTATAGAGCCACCTTCTTCGTTTAGTTGAAGGTTCATAAGAGCTGTTCACCAATACAGCATTCACTGAAAGCCATTTTTTCCCTGTTAATTAGACGAAACCACCAAGGTGAATCTTCAACTAGGAATCCTTGGGTTCTTGAAGCTTTACTTGAGTTTCCCTTATCTGAAGGTCAAGGTGGAATATATTTCAACTAAACAGGAGGATCTTTACCACAACTAACGACTTGAATAATTCTCGGCATCGTGTTATGCGTAAATGTCTTTTTTGAAAACGGCGGTGGCAGATTTTCAATTTTTGTAAAGCGTCTGGGTCGCATTGATCTGCACCGCACTACAGATCTCTCTTATTGTAATTACCTTCTTTCCTCATCGTCTTTTTCGTCTTCTTTGCTTCGAGTGTCACATATCATCAACCTGTTTCAATCATGTCGTCATTTTTATTCATCTTTGTTGATTTTGTTGATGAAGTTGTGATTTGCGCTCAGAATTTTAGTGCTAATCTCAAATATCTAACGCATACGCATATCAACAGGCTGTTATATGTATTATCAGAAATGCACCATATGCAAATGTGGACATTGTTTTGTCTTGTTTTTTTTTTGTTTGTTTCTGAAGCTTCCAAGTTGTAACCGAATAAAGCTTTCACAAGTAGCATTTAATTTATGATTGTATAAAGAAAACGAATTGGAAAGTATGCCAAGAAGGCTGACACCGCGCGTGCTTTTTGCATTTTGGGGCGATCTTTTCCGGTCGATTGTTGTGTCCGCTGAAAAGATGCAACAGTGTTTTTTATAATCTCGATTTCTGAATTTCATGTCTTATCGAGTAGACCATATCTAATCCGGAAGAGGGTGAGTGAGGTCGGGAAAGGAAATGCGACTTTTTTCTTCTAGCTGCGGTGTATGGTCGATAATATATATGTAATGCGTTTAGTACATTTATTCAATCCTATCAGAATGAAGAGCACTGTGGAACTTCAAAGAATAATTCTCGGAACTTTGAAGTCCCCGATTAGGCGAACTGCTAAAGGAAATTCAACTTAGGCTGGGTTATTTGTCAAAAATGAAATGGAATATATTTAGAGGCGCCACGGTCAGTAGAGAATTCAATTCAACGTATTTTTCTTAATAAACCATCATCGTTGAATAACAAGAACGAATGAATGGTAAACTGAGAGGCGAACACTGCAATATATCGTTTGAAGCGAACAGAATTATATGCTGCTTAGAAATATTTTCTCGTCAAAACTTTCTTCTTTTTCTTTCCCCTCCTGAAATATTTCCGTAGAATGAAATACCACTTACCTTGAGAGAGGTCACTAGTCACTCCCATTAGTATTATAAGAGTGAGTCCAGAAAGTCAATTGTTAAACGGTTCTAATTATTTTTGTAGACAATTTCACTAAATCTTTCAACAGCCTATTTTTGAATTATACAGCTTGCAACAATGACAGGTAAATCAGAAGGCACCTTTATATACTCGTCCTCTTGATCAATTAGTTGGGATTCTTTAATAATTTTATATTCGAATATATATGTCTCATTCTCTTTCTTCTACAGGTAACCGAGATTGAATATTATCGGCGTTATGCAGTGATTTAAAAGAATAAATAAGGATAGCATAATGAAACATGCACACGTTTTCCCCACATTGCGAACATCGGATCAGTGAAATGCTTCTACGCGCTAGATGGATTTATTTTCTGCCCAGGTAGGTTGTAGGTAGCTAGAAAAATGAAAATTGTGCGAAGCAAACAACGTTGCAGGTAACAAGTGACGAATTTAGCAATCCATCAAGTTTAACCTTCGAGCCTGAAATAACTCTAAATTCTAAAACACCTATGTGACGTGAATACATCTATAACGTGACGAAAAACGCATACATCCAAATTTCAGTGCGTTTTGTGTGTTTCTCCGAACAAAAATTTCGTAGGTGTTAGTAGTTATGACAACTGTGGTTAGAAATGACGGGCAAAATGAGCTGGGAAAAACTGAGGAGTGCAAGCAATCGACATATTTTCTTTTCTTTGTGCGTTGATGATGTTTATGTTATCGTGCTGCTGTAAGCGTGCTGAATAAAATGTTGAGATGGCGAATTTTATGCTTATCAGTGTTTAAACTGTGCTTGTTCCTCTAACGTACTAAATCATCAGCTGATGCTACTTTCACTGCAGCTGCCAAAATTATGCGATAGTCAAGGTGAGAGGGAGGGGAAAACGATTGTTTGAAAACGCCCGGAAAATAGCACTACAGTGCTGGAAACGTGGATGAAGAGGATGAAAAGTTAGAGAGTGCGGACCATAGATTCACCAGAGATTGAAAGGAAAGCGAGATATGCGGCAGTGGGTGAACGAGAAGGCATTACCCTGCTGGGGTAGTAGTCTCAACCGCAGCAAATAAGCGAAATATGTGGCACTTATAACTGGTGTCGGGTTGATTTCCGTTCTAAGATCTTTGTTTTTCCTTAGCGTTTTTTTTATTGCAAGTCCATGTTTGTGAAATACAATATAATGCCGTCTTTTCCGCTTACATGCATGTGTTTGTGCGCACGTCTATCTGTATGTCTGACAGTTTCAGTTCCTGAACACTGGAGCTGCACGATGGAGTTGGATGATCATGATGATATGGAAAATGTAATGGTGTTCTGTATCCGTTCAGTTTTGAGTGGAGTTACAAGCAGTTGTAAACACTTCAGTTTGTTAGCAGTTTGTTAAGCCGGCTGCTTGATGTGTAGCAGGGGCGTATGTCTTGTCAGCTCCTCAAGCACAACTCCGCACTTGTTCACTCATGGCAGCGTACTAGTTCTACTGTTGCCGGCGACGGCTTTCTGGAATTTTATCAGCGTTGAATAGTACCTGTTCGTCCACAGTGACTTTTGCTCTTCCGTTACTGGTCATTTCGTGCCAGCAAATATCACACATGTAACGAATAATAGTTTTTCATCATGAAGCCTTACTTGTGACAAAGCGAAAAAGGTTTCCGTTCAACCTTCAATGTAATGCTCACTTTTTTAAAGTTAGCACAAAGTAATGGGGGATATATTGCCTCGATGCCGCACCGTACAAAGGTCCCTGCCTTTTCTTTCAAATCAGCGTGTATTGTGGGAGCACGCATGCCTTTGCAGAAGATTTTATTGTACTCTGCACTGAAAAGCTTACCTTGGAGATAGGAGGAAAGGTTGAAGTTCGTATAATTTTTGTTCTCTACAACTTCTTAAAACCATTGGAAAGATCTTATGAAGAGGAAAAGAACCTATGAGCAGTGAATTCACAACCTGCGAATAGAAAATATTCGAGGAGGTTTAATTTGTAAACTTGAGAGAGTTGTTATAACCCTTGACTGAAGGGAAGGAGCGCAGTTGGGTGTTTGTCATGGCAACTAGAGTGCTATAATATGTACGTTTATGCGCTTTCAGTACGGGTTTCTTAACTCAGAATTTGAATGGCTGTATTCTATCCATTTTGCGTTCATCCATGCTGAGCTGAATTAGACGGTATGGGTCGAGGAAAGTACGTGAAATTTCATTTTCATCTGTACTGCTGTTTAGGTCGCCGATACTGTAATGTCAACGTCTAACTGATACGGGCAAAGGACGAATCTCTTTCGATGGATCTCACACCTCAATTGTTGCGATTGCCAGATGTGTTGTCTGGCCATCACTGCATGACTCCTCAAGAGCTGTGCAGTAATGACGACCTGGCGACGAGTGTAACTGTGGATCCCGTACTTGGTTTCCGGACCCACAAAATGAGCTTAAAGTATGTTGTTTTCAGTCTGCAGTTATTGAAATGAGTAGAAAGAGGGCATTACCTGGAAAACCTTTATCTTGAATCTAGGCTTTTCATTCTTAAGGTTACAGATAGCAAATATAGCGCCGAAGCTATTTTATCAAAGTGCAGTCATCTTGTTCTCCTCTCCAGCGCATTGCAGATGGCATCGATATTTGCATATTCGGTTCTTTTTTCAGTCTTTTAATCGGGAAAAACATGAAAGTGCACTTTCCTTTTTTTAAATAGCAGAAATCATCTTCCTGCGCTCTTTCTATCTCTCCGCATATCATGACGCCAAAATCCACCTTTCTGTTCGGTATAAATTATACGGTGCCCGTCCAGACCAATTTTGGACATATGATGCACAACTCGTCGCATATCGGTGACTCCACCATTTTATGGCCACTCAGGTTATTTTCTGAACTGGCGCTGTTGGATTCGAATACGGTTGGGGATCAGAGTTTCGGGTCAAAAGAACACTGAAGGTGGAAAACAGATTGTCCAGGGATTTTTGCGCAGGGTCTCAAATGTCTTCAAGCTTCATAAGTAGCCATGTGTCTCCTAACTCTTGCCTTACTGCTTTAACTTGAATGTTTCCCTTTGGGTTTTCTGACCAGCTAGAGAAGACGGCTAGGCTCATCAAAATGATTTTTCAATGCAGTAAATGTTTTGATCTTCTTTAAGAATCCTTGTAACACTGCTCAGTACTTCTCTCTTATTGGCAAAGCCAAATAATCTCGTTTGTTCTAGGTTCTTCATAGAGTTTTACGCAGGACTTCAAATACTTTCAGCTAATTCAGCAAGTTCTCTCATATAACTACTGATTGTTGACTTATAGTAAAGAAGCAAAAAATGTCGCACATTTGAGGTTGAATAAAAAACACAAACTTAACCATCGATTTGGAACGTAGCCAAAAACTTCATAATTAGACATAAAACAGCATTTAGGAGTAAACTCAAGAATAATTTTTGGGTTTGTCCGAAAATTTCAGCAGGTTGTAACTTTTTTAAATCATACTTCTGCGAGTAGCGCGCTAATGTAATGTAGCATTGCTCGGGGTCTTCGTTTTTTTGATTAGCCAATGGAATATTGGGCGATATTCGAGAGATGTATTGATATTGGGGACTTATGTGCAACGAATAATCTTGGCGACGATATTTAAACCTGCAGCAAAATTTCCAGTCTTGCAGGCACACAGCGTGGAAGGTTCTCGCCTTCAAAGTCACGTTTTTCGTTTCCGGCATTTTGCCTATTTTATGATTTCTTTTGCGTCTTTCATTTCCCTGTGGTGCGTTACACGGCAGATCCATAACATACTTTTTCCTTCTCAGTTCATTTCTTTGCATTTTTCGTTCCCTATTTTACCAGCATTAATCAATATCACTATATGAAACTTCACTATCTTAACTTTTGCGCTTCGCGAATATTGACTGTCGGACTCATAGACGCTTACATATGGCGGAATTCCTCACATGCACAGAGAGGATGCTTTTAAACTTAAATCGTTGTTCTCATTAAATCCATAAACTTTTTCTCTCGCAATACAGGTTTATATCCTGCAACATCGATTTAAATAAGGTGTATATCCGACTTTTTTGATTTAATAGCCAGAAAGACTGCATTCTTCTGCCTATGCTGCATTTATATGGCATTAGCTTTGAAATGAGTTTATGCATTCTCTAAGAAATCTCTTTGAGAGTATTTTGCGACCCATAAAATTAGGAGTTTTCCTCTATTTTGCGAGGTTCTCTCCGTAAACCTCTCTCCCAGCCTGCTGAACAAACGGGTAACAACTATTCTGCAAATTGTGAGTTTAGAATTATCAAGCGAGGTTGGCGTAAGTAGTAGGATTTGTCTTCCATAGCGAGATCCAGTTTTTTACTGAGACCTACCTTTTCTGCTCGTTTCCTCAGATATGCCCATTTTGGCTGTGTTATCCAAGTCTAAGCATTGTTTGTATAAACCTACTGCTGTGCTGAATATATATTTGCAAATATTCAAACATACCTAAAGAAATCATTATTTTATTTTTGTAACTGTTTTATGCTATGCATGCATTAATTTCTTCCAACTTATTTACCCTGGGTGATAACAGTGATTTTTGCTACAATAAAATAAGAAAATGCTGAAACTGATTTGTTACTTCTGATGTAAGTTTTTCAGTAGCGCTCACGGCTGGTTGAATACACTGCCTGAAATAATGTTTGCAAACACCGTCCGCCACAACTGTTTAAATCATCCAGTGAGTTTCAGTTCAACTTATATTTGCATCGAAAATTGTGCAAGCAGACAATAATTACAATTAGCCGTTTTTACTCATCTGTGTAATACTTCAAAATGAACGAGCCTGTTTCTCAGTTTGAGGCGCTTGATCGTTGATTCTTCAATAACGTTATAGTCCACTTTATTTGTGTTTCCGGTAACCTCATGATTACTGCTTCCAAGTAGTACCATCAATTGTAGTGGTGGACATTCAATGCACAATATGATTCCATTACAACAAATGATCGCATTAATTCGGTTCTTCAATTTCGGTCATGATTTCCTGTTCATGATCGTGCCACGTCTCCTTAGTTATTGTTTCTCTTCTGCTTATATTTTCCGGAAAAGTTATTTGAAGTTGAATGCACAGAAATAATTTGAAGTTCTCCTTTTTCAGGAAATTATTTCTGCATTTCCTCCATGAAAGAGGAGGACTTCAAAAAATCAGCTGTTTTACGGAACACTTGAATGTGTGGAGCTCCTCAGCTTTTTACCTGTGTGGAGGAGCCCATGAATGAAAGCTCACTGGCTGAAGTAAGGTTCTGCTCAGTCTGATTGGGTACTGTGATTCGCAGGTGCAACAAATGCGTTTGCAGATCGCAGTGCCGCATTAAACTGAGCACAACCGCTCTTCATATCAGGAATCTTCTTTAGAGACCAATCTAAACTGATGAAAAATTGGAACAGTCTCATGTGATGTAGATGAACTAAGTTTGTCAGTGATGGACTCCAAATATGGCAAAATCGAAAACCCCATTTTGTATATATGCAGTTGTGTAGTTACTTTACATGTTTTCAGTCATTCTGAGTTTATGAATATCCCAGCGCCACAAACGGCTGTTATTTCATTTGACCTTTAGGAGCAAGGAATTATTAGACTTCTTTGATCCTAATATCTCCATAAATAACACGTGTGATGTGCATTGCGTGCTGTGAAGCGAAATTAAGCTACGAAACTTACGGGACCATTACAATATTGAAGTGCAGCTAGCACTTTACAGGTAATTAATCACATCCATCAAAATCTTTATCGCTGAATGTTACACTATCGTGGTAGTTTATACAGTCTAATAGGTTGCCTGTCTCAGCCTGTTTCAGATGTTAAGCAGCGTTTGTAAACATCATTTCATTTATTATATTCAGCCACCAATGAATGCTGCTGAAAAATTTACATCAGAAATAAATCAGTTTTAGAATTTTTCTTACTTTACTGTGGAAAAAAAGTCACCGTTATCACTCAGCGTAAATAAGTTGGAAGAAATTAATGCACGCATAGAAATAAAATAATTTCTTTAGGTATGTTTGAATATTTGCAAATACATGTTCAACAGAGAAGGAGGTTTAACAATGCTTAGACTTGGACAACACGGCCAAAGGGGGCATATCTGAGGAAATGAGCAGAAGAGGTAGGCTTCACACCTTGAAGCAAAATTGTTAACTTTGATGAATTTAACAGTCACATTTAAGTTGTGTTTGTTGGCTCATTGGTCTCATTGTGTAGGATTCTAAATGTGTTCCTGCAGTCATAGTCTCGAGAGAGTTTTGTGCCAATCAGTCTTGCTTTTTGCCATCGTTTAGATCTCTATTCACGTTCATCATGTCAAATGGACAATTAATCCGACCGATTCCATCATGTATATTAGCGTCGCATTTTATCCGCATCCTGCACAATACCATAAATAATCATAGGCTCTTTCTTATTAAGGTCATCGTAGCCTGCATCAAAAACTTTCTTACGACAGAAATGTTTTTATCCACTTTCTACTGTTGTCCAAACGTTTCCTCCTCTTTTTATCTTCTTTTAAAGCATAACGTTATACTTCTTTTCGTAGGTGACCAATCACTTTTGCATGTCGCAACAGTCGAATATTATGTCTATCATCCCCAGTCTCCTATGTTTGCTTCTATCGAGAATACCGCATAAAATTGCGGTTCCTGGACCAGCGTAGCAGTTTTTCTTCAAGAAGATGTGGCGTTTTGCGTAGCATCTAGTGGATCATTCTCAACGTATCTGAAGGAGCTCAGGGCGGCGGGCAGCACTTTATAGCTCAAGCTGGCATATAGCTGCTATGAGGCTGTTGAAGGTGCACGCGAGAGTGCTGGGATTTAGTACACTGGAATATGTTCGGAAAGAATTGAGCAGGCCGTTTTATTTTCGAATTCCGTGGTATATGTTCTCAAGTTGCAGCGTATTTGAAGCACGTGACTGTGCTATAACGGACCGCACGTTTCAAAATCCTCGCAAGTGGTAATCCTCTAGCTTCAGATCACGCTGCAAGTGCAGCACTGAACTTTTTCAACCGTTTGCACTTTTCAGTTATTTCTGATTGCACGTCATAACTTCCAGTGATCATATCGGATGTAGAGTGTTGTAGTGGTTTTGAGTTTCTAAAATGGTTGCTGCGCTAAGCCATAAGAGAGCCAAAGTTTCTTTAGATCTTATATAGCAAATGGCACCAGTAGCGGTAACTTAGGTGAACAGCCGGAAAAAAACCAAAAAGAGATTTCATTGGACTTGACTGCAAGGTTGACCCTTACTCTAGAGGAAGTCAAATTTGAGAGTTTGGCTTTCTTTTTTTCGCACTGAAAGTAGACAGTGGTTAACTTATTTTTTTACCTAGACGCGGCCAGCAGTATGAGTTTTGGGATTCACCTGAAGCGAGATAGACATCATCTTATTCTGCAGGAGTCACTCATCGTTCATGCCAACTTTCGTAAGGAAGATTGCGATATATGCGTTTCGCGTTGCATGCTGTGCCGTTTTTATTTGCGCTTTACGAGTGGCTTGCATCCGTCGGGACGTTCGCAGAGCAGAGTAGTTGCGGTCTTATTCGGATTAGCACAGAAAAAACAATGACGATAATGTATAGAATAATATGAAATTATATGAGTGGAAATTAGCAATCCTTATGATAGGCATGTTAATCCTATCGAAGATTGAATTCTGCATTGACTAAGTAAATTTACGCAACGAACTTCCACCAATAAAGAGTTATACGGCCAATGCGAGGGATTATGCCGAAATACCGCCTAGTGAAGCTTTCAAAAAACGTTGAAGCATGAGTTATTTGTTATTTCCCCTTTTCCTAGTGAGTTACAGCTTAAGCGCTCTATTTCTCGTGTACTTTTCTCTGAGAATTTCCTCGGAATTCTGGCATTTTTACGTTGTCTCGAATGTAGCATACTGCTAACTCAATTCTGCCGTTAGCTTTTTTTTCATACAGCAGAACGGCACGAAATCCACTCTTAAACACACTTGGTCGAATAACTGGTGAATGTCATTCTTAGCGATTTTGTTATCAATTCATGCTATATTCAAAATGTTCTCTATACGAGCCGGGAAAACAGATATAGTCCGAATGTTTTGTCGAGAAAAGACAAAATGTTTGCGCTTAGCCAGATCGCTGTTATTGACTTCTTTTCCGTGGATGTCTTCTTCAATACTGCGCAGTTTTTTAAAGTCTTCTGCTTATTTGCTTGTACTGCTTCGTTTTCAACACAAACTAAATGCTTCTCGCTTTTTTGGAGCATTTATCAAGAAAAAAGAGTTAATACAAATTCGATTATACCAATTCTAATTTATCGTTTACATTCAACGACATTTTTGACGCGAACAATGCAAACAACCAAATCACGTTAGGCAGTTAATTGCGGTTTACCTCTTTCATGAAGTTTGAAAACACCTTTAGATGTTGCTTTTGCAGTTCAACAAACTGAGAAAGAATTCCAGTCGAAGCTAACCCAAGTTTCGGGTTTCCTCAACTCCTTAAAAATTTTAGGACTCTCGGATGAGGAAAGGGGGAGAGGGGTGGAGGGTGCGGAGTGTAAGGGTGGGTAAAGTTGAGTTTTCACTCTTTTTCTTGCTGTCAAAAATGTCATGCGTAATGCGTGGTCGGTTGGCGCACATAGAGTTTCCTCGTATATAGAGAGGGGTAGCGTAATACCAACGACTGTCCTAAAGAGGGTTGCGGTATTCAGAGGGAATAAATTACGGCCCTACAGATGGCTGTCGATCGTTGGGTTTATGATAAACTGAAAACAATCAGTCATAAGGATATAGCACAGCTGGGATGGAAACGGTCAGGGTAGGACACCTGCTGTACGAAGTCAGTTGTTACTGGATACCCATCGAGACCAGCACCTCGCCCTTTGAATCCACATGGTTTTCCGTGTGGCCATAAATTAGTGCGATAGGTAAAGAGGTAGAGGGAGGGAGTAGAAAAGTAGCTCGTTGAACGGAGTGGTGCAGAAAGCTGAAAATTTCAAAGTGGGTATTTTCTGAAGCGGCTATCGGCGCACGCGACAACGTATGATGGGATCATTTTGAGTTGATCGGCGAGAGGTCTTCTTTCCTATTCGACAGTAGCAATGGTAACACAACCATTAGAGCAGTCGTTTGCTTCAGTATCTTGTCAATGGGTTCCTCTAATTTCAGGAGCCGTTTACCTTCAATCTTTTGCAGCTATAGACCGCCTGGTTTGGAGGAGAGACGCAAACTAAGGAAGATTCTTAAGACGTATATGCGAGAACAAAATTTGCTTACTGCAATGACTGAAGTTCTTCACACATCATCGGTTTGCAGTTTCCTCGCTGAACGTGACCTCAGGCGACAACTCAGTTTTCGAGATCATGTATGCTGTTAACTATTCGGTCATGATGTTCCTTCCTTTTTTTTGATTTCGACGAGTCGAACTTCAACTCGAATTTTTAACGAGAAAGATAATATGAAAAATGGGATTAAAGACATCACTTTAAATATGAAAGGGGCATTTTATTTTCAGGCTGCTATTAACGTTTTGCGTGTTTGCATGCAGATAGATCCGTAAAGTTGCTAAACAGCTATTGTTTAATCAGGCAGCCCTTATAAGTCATTGCATTATACTGCTCCATCTTCCGGCCGTAGAATACTGTTTAATACATGCAGGTTTTCGTGGAGGATGCTCATCACTAATTAGGAACAACAGCAGCCCAGTGCCGCAAGGAGAAAAGTTTTCGCTGTGAGGAGGATTGGCAAGGAGAAAATCGGGAGAGGGTGATAAGCTCGAGAGAATGCCGAACTTTTCCAAGTCATCTCTTCTCTCCCTCTCCTTCCACGCCATTGAAAGTGGTTTGGATTTCCTCAAAAAGTCGTGAACTAAGATCGACGGAGAGCCAGAAAAGATAATGGACTAGAGTCAGAGAAGTTTAGTATAAAAAACACTAAGAAGGAATCTCAGGGCATCTCAATTTGGAACACAAAACTTGGGCGGGACAAATGTTTACGTTTATCTTACTAGCGACAGGTATTAAGAGCATTCTGTATCAGTCTCCATCAACGTTTTCCTATATGTGCAAATGAACTCATTCATTTATACATTTTTTGTCCATCTTGGACCATTTCTTTTCTTATATGAAGTACATTGCGCTGTGGAGTTGGAGCTGCGTTATGACTGAAGTTTGCATGATGTAAATAAAACAAAAGCACTGCGTCCCAAATTTTGTGGTCTATTATTTGAGGGATTTTAGTTGTATTTTGCAGCTATTGCGTTTCTTGCAAATCTTCAATGCAAAGGCAGGATTCACAATTCAACGTTGCACTCGTTATAAAGCCGAGAGGCGACATGGAGCAATGCTTGTTGTCACCAAACCGTGGTGAGCTCCTCCTACTCGCTTTTTTCTCGATCCAGCTTACATTTTTTGAAGTCACGCTCGTTGATATTTATCCAGCTTAATCTGTGTAACTACTACATCAGTAAATTGCATTCACAGGTGTCCTGTACTCCTTTGCCGGTGTATGTCCTGAGACAAGTAGTGACCGTTGCTGTGTTTGAAGGGGAGCGAAGACTGTATTCTTAAGCTTGTTTTCAGGCGCAAAGGAGAGGTAATCGAAAGTTTGGTGGGTGTGATAGGTGATCTAAGTGCTGAAGAAGAGGTCGAACTATTGAAAAAAGATGTGAACGACTTTTCCGTAATGTACAGCACGAGGTAAGTGCAGTCTATTACGAATCTTTATTGAGCTGTTAACTAGATGCTTTGCTTTAGGCAGCAAGGAATTTACGCTGTTACACTTCTACTGAAGTCGAAATTTCCGGTGCATAGAGAACTGTCAGTTGAATAAGTGGAATTCGGAATGTTTTTCGGGGAGTGGTCTGATAATTTGAATTGCGAGCATTTGTCATCATCACATATAACTAATGGATTAGTTTTTCTTAATAAGACAAGTCGCTAACAGTAAACGGGATCGTGGAAAATGGTTATGAGCTTGTTCTTAAAGTAAACGATGGATTATTCAGAAAGAAACGAGCACAACTCTGGTTAGGGCCAGGTGCTTACATCAATCACGACTGCCGTCCGAACTGCACCTTCGTTCCTAATGGACCTACCGCTGTTATTCAGGTGCCGCATTTGAGTTTTTGCTCAGTTCTTTTCATACAACATTTTCAACTTCTAGCTAAACCGCATGTACACTTTGGTATAAAATTTTCTGTTTAATACCATATCGTAGTGTACCTGATTTTCCTTACAGCACACTCATATAGGCGATATTTTTCTCCTCTTGAAGTGTATCTATGCTTCAAGAGAACAAAGATGCCACATACCTTCTAATATACTTCACTTTTTACTTGAAAAGGTATTCTCCGGAATACTTGGTTTCTGAGCAGTTAAGAATGCCACAAAGTAGAGTAAGGTTTTTGTAACATGAACTGAAATGCGAAGACCTAGTGCCTAAAAATGAGGATGAAAAGCGTACTCGTGCACCTTTCGTGACCCTAGCTGCAACTCGGTCGCACATGAGAAAACGTGGCGAAGCTATGCTGAAAGAGAAAGCAAGCTTTCGTTCGTGCGTAAGAAAGCGGAGCCACTCTTGGGATGAAAATGTGGCCAGGTCACATCCGAAAAGGAAGTTTGGCATTGGCGATACGTTAAAAAAATTTCCATTGCACAGGGGAACCAACGTCTCTACCGGGGAGCATAGCCCAGGCATATACATTCTTAACAATCAACGAAACTTGAACGAGGCTGAGTAGAACGAGATTCTGAGCAACCGAAACTTCAGTCATATCATCAGTAGAATTCTGGTCGCATAACAAGTGAAAGCTGCAACCGATTGGAGTGAGAGCTCAGTTGTTGGAATACAGTTCTTCCTCAGCTGTGCCCATGTTCAGTATTGTGAGAATAGTGGAGCTCTTATCACAGGCAGTTATAACAGCGGCTTTTTATATAACAATGCTAGACAATTTCCTACGACGAAATTGCAGCGGCCACCAATTCCTGAAAGAGCCGCACATCCGCAGACTAAGCTCTCATTCATGCACTGAATAACTGATGGAATGCCATAAGAGATTTTTGAAACTTGTTGCACTAATCGTTTCTTCGTAGAACACTTGGAAAGGTTGCCATGAGGAGGGTCTTATGCCCTGCCCTTTTTTCTATTTCGGCCGATCAGGCGAAAATATCCAACAACGACTGGCATTTCTTGGGGCCTTATGTCGTTTATACAGGTTTTCACTGTACTATTCGTGAAATACCTTCTTAACAGTCTAAGCGTATCTTCATTTTTAGCTAAAGGAGTATATATGGGTCCGTGGTGTCATAAGTTTTTACACCTTTTGCTTTCGAAAGGTTTTTGTTCTATAAGATTGAATTGAACGGATCGTTTATTCGCACGACGCAGGGTGGAATTTATTAAGCACAATTAGCCGGACGGGGATGGTAAACATTTCCACCATATAGGCTTTAAGTGTTGCTGAAAGGAGTGGCAAACGAACACGAACATGCTCAGTAAGAATTGGAACGAAAGATAGGATTGACTTGTCTTCAGAACAAATACCTAACCCGTAAATGGAGGTTTCCGTGAATTGATACATTCATGTGCGGAAATAGCAAAGTGATTTAAAATATTACAATAATAAATGGAATCGCATGGGCATTTACAAGAGTAAGAATAAGCGAATTTGCGTCTTTATTGAGAATGGAGGGGGACGAAAAATAGCAGTACATGTAGGGGTACTCTTTATGCGTAATGAAGTGGCTTGTGACCGTTTATTGCATGGATGTAAACTGTTGTGGGTAATGCTTGTTCCTTGTTGATATAGTTGGTAAAAATGATCATAGTTTAGTTGCATACGTGAGACATAAACTGGGCTAATTCCAGTGAAGTGGCCAGTACATTCAAGAGTTAGGAGGTTCCAAGCTGTTGCTTTGCTTAGATATATTAGAGTTCTCGCTTCCCAGGTGGCATCGTTTTGTGTAATTACGTTTGGAACCTTGAATTAATGAAAAGTAGACGAATGAAAACATAGAAGAAATTTAAGGACATGTAAAATTATAGGTAGAATTTAGACTTTCGGATTTTACAGAACTCAAGAAATGAAGTGAAAAAAGAAAAGACTAACAAATTAAAGAGTATACCAAAGTGTTGTGCGTATTTAACTAAATGTTGTATGGGATTCCAGGTATTGCGAGATATTGCCACAGGCGAGGAGATAACTTGTTTCTACGGCGAAAATTTCTTCGGAGATAATAACGAGCGCTGTGAGTGCTACACTTGCGAACGGTAATCCTTCTTTTAATATTTCATGCCATTACTTTTCCCAAGCATGTACATCGCAAAAAAAAAAAAAAATCGCAGTGTACATGCTTGGAATTTCATTCCTCTAGACGGAATTCGGCGCATTTTAACGATTCCATGAAACTTCAGGTAATATGAGCCAACGCATTCTGTTCCAAAGGCCTTGTCTGTCCATTTGCCGGCCTGCTTCATTAGCAGGTTTCACCGTGCTGATTCGAACGAAAATACAAAATGGACACCTGAGTCCATTCTTGCTCGGTTTTGCAACATCTTTCTTGTGCTGTCCGACACCACAACTGTATGACCTCTCAAATTCCCTTCCTTCAGTGAAACTCCTGGTTTGAGCCTCGTTGGCAGAGAGAATTATTTTTGGAACATTTGCGCCAGCACAACAAGTGGGCTTTTGCAGATCAGTTAATCGTGAAACGTGGTCCTAATAAGCCAAAAAGGACTTTGAGTTGTGTCATCAGAGAGCACGTTAATCGTTGAGGCACTACTGAAACACCAAGTGTTGCCGTGAACTAGAGAGAGGAATTTGTCGCACAGGCGCTGTTGTGTACATTTGCAGTTATTTTGCAGAAAGAACTGTGTGCCTGACCCTGAGATAGTTCTCAGCTTGCGAAAGGTTCACAAAAGTAACCATTAATGAAGTCCTGGTGCCATCTGGGCTCAGGTAACAAACGCTACCGAATTATAAAAGGAGTTGTAGAAAGTCTTTGGTCGTCTTTCTTCTCAGACTGATGGTCTTAGATTTTCAACGATCATATAGTTTTATTTATTTCGCTTTCACGACGGCATTTACAACGAATTAGCTGGAGAAAAGAAGCTGCAGTGAAATACGACCTAGATCAACCCGTAAAATAAGCTCGGTAGTCGTTAAAATAGAGTCGTCATAGGGGTGGTAATTTTCTTGAGTGGAAATGCTGTTAGTGTAAAAAATTTTTTTCAACTCTATGTTTTCAAAGTTGATATCTTTACTCCCACCACTGACTTCCTGCTTTGCTAAGGTGCAAGCGTTAGGAAACTGATGGGTTGACGTTCCAGAAGGAACGAAGGTGCGTTCAAGAAAGCGAAAAGAACCAGAAGACGAAACGGCAACGCAGGTAGTGAACGGCAAAGGTACGTGCTGAGAGAAACCGAATGGAGGAGAGAGCGTGTTGCATCTGTCGACAATGATACTAGGAAGCCTTTTCGGTGGTCGCCTTTTAATTCTCTTAAACGACCTGCAGGAGGCGGAGTCATCGACGCAGGAAAGAGGCGATCTTTGCAATGCATGTTTTGTTCATTTTCTCATCTTCAACTTTCCTTCTTATTAGAGAAGGAATGACCCATCCATTCGAAGAAGATGAGGAATGTACCATCAGAGTGGCTTACTGCACCGACAGGCCACAGAAGAAACAACAAGACAAACCTTTCTGAGTATTTGGTTGAGCACTTTTTTGTGTTGAGGCGAACGTTTGTATCATTCATCTGAGAAACAGTATCGTGCAAAATGTTGAGGCCTTGAGGATTCGCGTTGAAATTTGCCGAAAATTATAGGGCAGCAAGTTGGTGACATAGGTGGAATACTGTTATGATGTGTTACCGTTGAATTGGTTCCTATCAGCTGCGTTGTTGTCGGCGGTAGTGAAGCTGAACTAGGATGGGGTTTGGGAGAATCGTATGGGAAGTAAGCATTTTTTATCGCTTCATTTGAATCACATTACTCGTTGCTACGTTGATGACGCCTAATGCGAGTTGTGCCATCTTTTCTTTGACAGTTTAGGTCAGAATTAAGAGGAAAAATCTTTTTTTATTCTGTATTTGATAGGAGGTATGCGTTATTTGGATGGGGCGAATAAATGGCTGTACATCATGCGCGATGCATTTACCTATAAAGATTAAGGGGATTGCCGCAAAGAGCAGAAAACTGCGAACGTTATGCTGGGGCGTTACAAATTTATCCACTTCCCACGCGCTCTTTCCATATGCTATGAAGTTTCGTCCAAGCAAGGTAGTGTTGTAAAAGCTTTTGTAGCGAATGCAAAAAAGCCTTACCCATCTCCACAACGGTAGTGAGCTCATGCCATTTTGTTTCAGTATGTGTAAAAGGTGGAAGCCGGAAGCGCCAACAGCGGCGAACGATTGCGGGCAACTCGCAAAATGTGAGAGAAACAACTGCTCGCGCATCGACACCTCGGCACCCCAGAAAAGCGACTGGCTCTCGACGAAAAACGCGGGCAACTCTTAACGATGTCGAAATTATAGACGAATTAGGTGCAGGGAATGCATGCAACAATTTTGACCAGTCACCGCATGCAGGGGAAGAGAGGTCATGCTCGCCGCATTCAGCCTACAGTCTAACAGGCATGGACGTGCCAACGAGCTCAATAAGTGACTGCGAAGATGTGATGGAAAGCAACAATGATGAAACGCCTCCAGCCTTTGACCCTCAGTTACCATCATATATAGAAGAGCAGGATGATTCATGCTCGCGGTCGAGCGATGCGACAGACCCATACGAGCTGGGATGTCCACGCCCGCGTCCCTCAAACGTTCTTTCGGTCCAACCGGTTTACAGATACCATCGTCTAGATGCCTATCACCCTTTATCCTTTGAATTGGATAGTCCACAGCGCTTGTCGCTGTGTTGCAATGTTGCTCCTGACATGCTGGAACATCTCTGATAGTTGCACTTTCTACTACGTGAATTCTGCTAGTGGTTAAATTATTAATTGTCAGGCTGAATTTGCTTTGCAAGAGAAACACTTTTCAAAGCATGGAACACGCTTCATTATCACTTAGAAGGTATTAGAGGGTGGAGGAATTTAACTGAAGTATTTTCTATTGTTGGCCTGCCAGAAATATTCGACACTTTGAATTTATCTGATATAATCTTGAGGGTTATGAACTCTTCTGGAGAGTTTGTTAGGATAAAATTTGTTCTCTTGATTGTTTCTAAGGTTCCGTCTCACATGGTGTCAACTTCCAAAGCCTACTTAAATGGGATGCGTTTTTTCATGTTTGCGAGAACCTTTCTCAACAAGGTGTTTCCCGCAAAGGTCGAGTCCTCACGAAGAAATGGCGGATATTTCTTGCCCCCTCCCCCCTCTTAAATTAGCAGCCAACAGCTGGCGGTTCATTTTGAAAAAATATCGAAGTTTGCGTTAGCGCTCTCTTCCGAAGTGGAGGTATATCCCCTCCCCCTCACCTTCACTCCAAGCCATGTATGTGGCGGATTTTATGACCACGTATTGCTATGTTTTCGATCTTGGCTTTTATAGTTTGTTTTAGTTTGTAAATTACTATTTCGCCTTGTTCACATATAATTAGGATTGGAAATTAACGTGTAATAAAAACAGTTTAACGACTGCAGTGGTGCCGCTTTCAAGATATAATGTCTGCTATCAAGCGACAATGTGATGTCGCTACTGGCCAAACTACCTCGTGTACTTTGCAAATTCATGTAGAAAGTATTTGGTCGTCGGTAGTCTCAATACATACGTTGCATGGGCGTTCTTACCTATTTCTAAAACTGCACTTAGTTTTGCACTTCAGCTTTTTAGCATCTGGCTTGCAGCTGAACGTTTTTTGCCACATTCTTAAAAACAAAGAAGTTCAAGTTTAGAAGGTGGCGAATTGCCGGAAGACCTTCAACGGTAGGGAAGTTTTCTAATTTTTGCAGTGTTTTGCGGTTATCTGCATTTGCTCTTATACTTTATTTCCTAGTTGCGAGTTTGCTCATGTTTAATTTAATACGCAATGATTCATGGGTGTTATTTTGAAACTCAAAGAGGGAATTTGTCACTGGCGACGTGTGTCTCATTAAAAGAAGCATTTGCGGTTCTCCGGTGTTTAGAAAGGTGTGGAAAGCGAATTCTGATTTTAGCAACATATTAGGGGAATACGGATGGAACATTGAATTTCCAAACGATTTCGAGATCCTTGGATCGTTGGTCACTCATTGGAAATTTCCAGATTTTCTAAGCCAGAAAGACATATAGAGTGGGAGGGTAACGGTTATGTGGTATGCTTGTTGTACCTCGTTTGGATGATATTGAACTACATTGGTCTGATATGATGAGACGCTGTGTACGCTAAAGTCTTTGTAGCTGTTGGTGATGCAATTAGAAGCACTTGTGGATCTTTAATTTGTTTGGTTCATTTCACTGTGCAAAACAATTATTTCTGTATGTTTTGTGATCGATTACTCAATGCTTTATTGCTTGTGTATTTCATTACGTTGTCCTTCATTCCTTTTCAAGGATTCTTTCGGTTAGCTGAGTGAATTAAAATTTGTTGCTCATCATTTTTAAGTGAGGTGCAGTTATTTCGGGATTTATGCTACCGATTTTTGATTTTGAAAAGTGATCTTCGGGGATCATTTCTGCCAACCATTATAATTCACTACTTATCGAACATTATGATTTATGGAGCTTTTATAGGGCTTTCTTAATGTTTTCGACCTTTTTTTGCATGGATTGCTATTCGGTGTTCGGTAAACTGTTTCGACGTTCAAGTGATCGTATTGGCTTAAAGTGTTGAAGCGTTTTGTGGAAAGACGTCAGGTCTGTTTGTTCTGACACAATCCTTGATAAGCTCTAACAAACTAACAAACACATGGCATCGTTCTTCAGCAGCAATTGCACATTGATTATTTTCGAAAACGGTAGTAGATAGTTGACGGAGCATCAAATGTAGTCACCGAAGTGCTTGATGCAGAAGACTCGTAGAAGTGGCCAGGTGGCGTTTTACATAATGTGGGAAGTCTGGCACGACTCCACGAGGTTTCTGAAGTCGAAGAAGTGTCCAGTAGGTGTTTGCTTGAATTTCGATGACGAAACAGCCGCTCAAAAATATTGGAATCGTGGCTTGTCTTTGTTCCTAGTCGGATCTTTTTAATGCTTTTTGTGGTGGAGCGATAATAGTTCTACGTGGGACTTACCATGGGAGAGGAAGCTGAAATTAAGGGGGAGGTGAGGGGACGCGATTAAGTGCACATGGGCTACTATTTCGAAACTGTTAAATTTTTATCCTCATTATGGAACGACAGAGGCTAATTTTTGCTGTTGCATAATGCAGTGGGATGGGAACTTCTGCCTGATCAGCGGTAAAAATGTCACAGGTATGAATATGCAAAATGGTGCATACTGGATCGCTCAATGAACTGCGCTTGAGCCAGCAATGGTGTGTAGGCTGAAAGGATGTGGGTGGCTAAGCGAGTAAATGGGGAACAATCCAAACTGTTGCGGAGATGCGGGTGAGCCAAAGCATGAGCCAAAAGTTAGAAGTTATTTCAGTCGGTGAAAGTCAATAACAATGAGCTGTTTCCTTGTCTAGAATGAGGAGTTTTCTGAAACAGTGCACGGCGCTGATTTGAGAAACTAGCTCGTTTTTTTCTTCCCAAGATTGGTTTTTCTGGAATCGTTGATTCCCTTTCTGGTGGAAGACCGCATTCTTTTGGATTGCTCGATCCTTTTGAAAATGGTCGCCTTCGGAGCGAAGCCATGGGAAACCGTCCCCTCCGATGTTTTGCGAGTTCCGTGGTCTACGTTGAAAGGTGACCTAGAGAAGTCGTGTTTCAACGATTGAGGTATGTTTCTTATCGGTCTGCAAAAAACACAACATTTGAGCACCCATCGAAATATGCGGATTTGAAAAAAATTTTCTTCACAGCGGATCATTCCACGTTGCGGCTAATGGAAGTACCCCATAGATAGGCAATCTCTTTCAATATTTAAAATCCCAGAAAATTAAGGATTTTCGTTAAAAGTGTACTTTTTTCATGAATAAAAAAGAAATACACCTTCGAAAATCTGAGCATCCAAAGAACTTAAACACATCACAGCTACTATTCCTTGCCGAGAACTGCGTGCTGAGTACCGGCTGCCATGGTGTAGAGAAGGGTTGTGGGGAATAAGGGAGAGGTGGGGGGGGGGGTTGAAAGTTTAGAAGAAAAGCAAAAGAATTTATATCATTGCAATAAAAGCATTTTTTCCTGAGGGAAAAAACTGAAAAAGTACGAGAAAACCCGGTCACGAACAATTCACGTCCATTTTTTCTTTCCAGCGCATTAATTCTCTGCACAATGTACATTCCCATGCTCACAAGTCCTTCGTAACTCCATCTTAAAGTAATTTTCAGGTTTGCTTTTTAGCATCGAGTGTGAAGGAAACGGGAGGAGCAGAAAGCGGAAAGTGGCATTTGTACACGTACAAAAGGTTTGGGTCCACAACATTCCATAATGTCAGAAATTACATGTCCGATTGCACTTTGTTTACTCAAAATGCATCTGTCAAAAACGGCAATGATTTTGTGCATCAAATATATTTCTATAGCCAGGCAAATCTCATTTCCGACAAATCGTTATTGAATCATCAAAATTATTTTTTCTTTAACCTAAACTCGATTTCACTTCAAACATATACTTTAGAAAATGTTTTTGCTAACAACCTTTTGCACCTAAATAATTATTAGTAGGTCTGATAGAAGGGAATATCCGTCCCAAAGACGTTTTCTCCTCGTAAGGTCTGACCTATTTCAGGAATAAAACGAGTCCACGCTGATAGCGTTCGTACTGAATGAATACATTCACAACTATTATTATGTAGTTGGACTAGCGCGTGATACACTTGTACACATACCATACTTTTCCACATCTTACGCGAAGTATTTTGCAAAAAACCGGATCAAAATACGTCCATCGGGAGTTGAGATATGACGTAGGAGAAATCAGAGACGCGCACAACAACGCACGCGCCACTGCGCCACACCCCCGCATCTTTTCCCACAGACCACATCACTCACCAAGCCATAGAAAGATAGCAGGCCAAGTAATACACAACAGACTCGCGCCATCGGCGCTCAGAAAGACAGAAGACGAAGAAATGGATAACAGACTGAACGAATGCGCAAAATAGCTCACGACCTTCTGTATTAAATAGATTCCTGTAACCCTTCTAAACGTTCATAACAAAGCTAACATCACTTGAGGAAGGATTGATGCAAACGGAAGGCTGCCGCCAACCTTGAATCCCCTGCCTTCTTCCGCGTGCAGTTGGTGTTATGGAAAGAGAGTAAGATCTTTTCTGTGACTCTCTCACATCTGTTTCTATTTACTCGCACAATGCTATTTCCAAAAATTACGGAAAAAACTGGCACCCCACACGTTATGGATCCCTCCAAAGGATTTGCTTGACACATCGAATGGCACAACATTTTACGGGAACATTTTCATATTAAGAACCATTTTCGTCACTTGGCATGTAGCGACAACATGTGCCACATGATTGCACAAGTAATACAAAAATGTGAAAATATATCAAAGTAGAT
Organism: Ascaris suum; assembly: GCA_013433145.1. Lineage (NCBI taxonomy): Eukaryota > Metazoa > Nematoda > Chromadorea > Rhabditida > Ascarididae > Ascaris > Ascaris suum. The sequence continues at coordinate 8,081,799 of CM024188.1, read as the reverse complement.
CAAAATGTGAAGGTAGATCAAAGTATCAGAAGAGGACAAAATGTGAACGTAGGTCAAAGTATCATAGTAGATCGAAATATAAAAGTAGATCAAAATAGATCAGAATATCAAGGTAAATCAAAATACGAAGGCAAATCTAAGTATCATAGTATATCAGAAGTGAAGGTAGAACAGAGTAGATCTAAATACGAAGGCAGATCAAAGTAGGTCAAAGTCTGAAGGTAGGTCATGGTATCAGACCAGATCAAAATATCAAGATTGATTAGAGTAGACCAAAAGTGCAGCCTTCATATTTTGGTCTGCTTTAACCTACGTTCACATTTTGACCTACCTTCATATTTTCGCCTACCTTCACATTTCGATCTACTCTGGTCTACCTTCATATTTTGATCTGCTTTGATTTACCCTCACATTTCGATTTACTTTGTTCTACCTCCACATTTCCATCTACTTTGATAATTCAATCTACCTTCACATTTTGATTTACTTTGATCTAGCTTCATATTTTGATTCATTTTGATCCACCTCCACATTTTGACCTGCTTTGATCTTCCTTCGGATTTTGATCTATTTTGATGCTTTGGTCTGCGTTCATATTCTGATCTACTTTGATCTGCCTTCATATTTTGATCTACTCTTGTCTACCTTCACGTTTTTGCATTACCTGTGCAATCATGTTGCGCATGTTGAAAGCAAGGGTACAAGAGGTGCGGCAGCTCAATACCTTTCCTAACATATTCACCGCAACGTTCTACGATTTTCGGCAGAGAAGTGAATGGCGATTGCAATAAAAGAAGCGCCATCCACATCCGTTCGGAATTGGGGCAATTATGAATGCACAATGTGATTCGTCTGTCTCTCTCACCTTTCGGTACTATTTTCCCACCAAATGTAAATTTCAGGATTTGCGCCAGAAATAGCCAAGCATGTTATAGACTGTCGGAAAGGGAATTGCATGAGGCGTCGAAGGCGCAATGCGCGCATGCCTTCGATTATGCTAAAGTTATGACCGAAAATGTAGAGTCCAGAATACCATGAAAATGCAGAATCGGAGTGGAACGAGATATTTTTTTCTGCAATATTCTTGAGGGGATGTGGAAAAGTGTGGTTAATGAAGAAAGGGTGGGATGAAAGAAAAAAATTTGCAGAAATGAAGTTGGCAATTTGCCAAATTTTTTCTTCGGATCGGGAAACTTTTCAAGGAATGCATTACGCATCGAAGGCCATCCATAACGGAAAAGTTCCATCTCAACTCGCTCAACGGGAGCAGAGGTATGGCGAAAAAAAACCATTTTCAGGATCCCCAATGGATACCTCGCCAGGGTCACTAAGCATTTGCAAGCTTTCTTCACCGGCACCTATGGCCCCCCATTCCCAAGAGATCCTAAAAAACCGCGCAAAAAACTCAAAATTCACAAAGATATAAACGTTCCTAGATTGATTTTCATGCATTCCAACATTTTCCGGAAAAATTTTTATATTCGGGATTTTTTTCGTTACTTGGCATATAGCCGACAACATGCGCCACATGATTGCACAGGTAGTGCAAAAAAACATGAACACATTGCGACAAACACACAAAAAGAGCAGAAATGCTTAACTGTGGAAAATCCATATTATCCAGAATATCTCAATCCAGAAGCGCAATACGTCCACCAAAAACAACGGGTCCCGTAAGCATGGAATTTCCAACATTTTAAAGAAAAAAGGACCCAAATCGAGCGAAGCGTTCTTGAGGTAACGTGAACGAAAGGGCAAAATAGCTTACGATCTTCTGTATTATATGGAATACGGAAAGAGCGTTAAGCAAACCTCCTCGGGTGTGTTTCCTGGAAAATCCCCCTACCCCTTACCATATTGCACATCTACATATTCATCGCTACTTATAACAACAAATGGAAATGGGGTTTTTGTCTCCTCTTTACTTCTTTTCCTAGCAAAATTCGCCGTCACTTTCTTTCTCAACTTTTCCGTCTCAATTGTGTACTTTCTGGGCACATGTGGGGAATTATTCTGCGAAAAAGAAACCCCAGGAAAGATAGCAGTAATTTTCTGTTTTGATTCTGCTCTTAAGTGCTTCAATCACCAATGTTATTTTTAAACAAACATCTAATGAGAGTTCTTTCTCAGATGGAATTTCCGTGCCAGTTACTTTCCTTTTGATTTTGCACTTTTCCACTGCAGTTGCGTTGCCGAATATAAGGCGATTAGTGAATGGAACGAACGAATGTAATGGAGTGCGAGTGAATGGAATGGGGTGGGATGGAATGGAATAAAAATAGAACGGAAGGGAAGGAAACCGAACTAAGTGCAAGGGAATGAAATCAGAGAGTCAAAATAGAGTGGAGACGGGAATGGAATGAAAACAGAATGGACCGAGTAAATGACTGGAAAAAATGGATGGAATGCGAATGAACGAATAAAAGGAGAGAAAATGAATAGTGCTTTTATTAGCATAAACGCATAATATATACAAAAATTCGCATAGAAACACTGGTATGTACATACAAGTAAAAAGTATAATCAGGTTTGTGCAGACGAGGTAGTTTGTGAAGCACCAGCTTGCCGCAAGATTCAGTGGAAAATGTTATTCCTCTTACTTGGACGCGTTTGCAACAAGAATATCCCGATGTCCAATGCATCCTACATATCTTTAAGAAACTCGCTCATGAAAAAACCCGGTACTTTTGTTTCGGCCGGGTACACTCCTGATGCATTCACCTTCTCATTTTCTTTTTGCACAGCTGTCCTTTTGCAAACTGCCGTCAAGCGTCATCCATTGTTAATTCCCTTCGCCAGCGGATTTCTGTGCTAAATGTTTTTATCCGTCTAAAGCCAACTGCATTAGTTACCGCATGTGGTTGCAGCATGAGGTGCTGCTTTCTGATATTACCTGGTAAACCACGCAATCCTGTTTTTTGTTGAGGTTGAGATCTAGACATACATACGCTAGCATAATGAGCTCGCAGAAAATATATGGGAACTTTTCTTGGACGAAGAGAGAAGCAACGTTAAGAAAGCACTCACCGTGCCAAGCAAGAACAAGGGAAGTGAAATTAGAGTGATGTGTGTGGGAAATTTTGTCACTTATGCGCATTGCAGAACTGGCCACTCGTTTCACCGATACGAAGGCTGGCCCTTCACCTCACATAAGTGAAATCACGAAAACTATAAAGCTTCAATTCATACAAGCGAAACGACGACAATAGTGAACATGAACGTCACGAAAACTATGTATATGGACCAGAAACTCCATAAATTCCACGTTGCCAAGCAGAACCTAAAATAAGATTGACTTCTCATATAGGCAGTATGGAAATACTTGCACAGCACAACTACTTTTATGTGATCGGACAAAAGGATAGGACTTAATGGCTTTCTTCTAGAAAAGGTGCATACCGTATCCCCAGCACGGGCTGAGAGATAATCGATCGCATAGCAGCGAGATTTTCCAACCACTTTAAGGCCGAAAAAACACCCCTTGAAGAAGTGGGTGAACACCATTTCTAACTGAACAATCTTATATGCTTAAGAGAGAGAATAAACTTCGTTTTTTGCGCGATTTCACCGGCAAATTTTTTAATTCATTTGCCAATTAAAGCTCACATTTCTTTGTTTGCTGGTCAGATATCCTCAGATTGCGAACTATTCCTCTACAATCTCCAAACTTATGGTCACTTTCCTCTCTCTGGAGAGGAGAAGAGTGGAACACAAATTTGAATAGAACACTTTAAAATTAATTTGGTAACAAAAAACATTTGAGCTCTCTCAACTTACATAACGCATGCAGCCAGAAAAGTGGAGATAGCCACTGGGAACACTTTCGGATAAACTTCTGGCCACAATTCCATTGGTTGTTTGCGGCCTATGACGAAAAGTAGGAGGCCAATGGAAAGGAAGACCAACTGTAGACAGACGGCGACCATCAGGTAAAATCTATAAAATATCCATTACGTGAATCATATAAAATATATGTTAAAAAGTAGAAAATAGAAAGAATCACAACAGTTGTTGGTTATTCGACACGTTTATCAAGATGATTCCCCTGATCATAAAATAAAAAAGAGTGCAATACCGCCAAACGGTAGCATGCACGACGAGGTGTTTCGACAGCGTATGTATGCATCGAAGTTGACATCTGCACAAATTTTCGCACTTCTGTACCACAGGCAAATAAAATGTCAAACTGCTGCATAACTTCATAAAGGGACGTGTGGGTTCTGAAATTTTCTGGACGCGAACATGACATTTCTGGAAAAATGAGGATTCCAATAGTGTCTCTTTTGGTGTCTCTGGTCCGTAATGAACACTCCTCAGGTTCGTCAGAAAGTGATGAACCGCCGAGCAATTCGAACCAAAGACAGTGCATAATGGACAGTCCTCAGCGGCACTGCAACCAACTACGGGGACTGCACGAGAACCTCTTCTCGACTACACTACAGCAAATTCACTCTATACTAAGCCAAATACCAAAGAGAAAAAGCTCCATTTTCCAAAATTTTTTTGTGGAAGTTTCTAGGCGAAGATATGAACTATTATCGTAGACTTTTTAGCGAAAAGTATCTCTTATAAAGATGCTGCTGTTAATTTTCACCAAAATTTTCACCGACTGATCAAGGACTGTTGCTTTTTGCTGTAGAAGAGCAAGCAAGCTGTTGCTGTATTAGCAGTTCTGATGATGGCCGGAAGGCAGAAATATCGGCGAGGGAAGAGGGACAAACTTGTTTCAGAAAAAGAAAGAATTGGTTGTTACAGTAGTATTCCACTGCGGTAAATATTCATCATCTCTCTCACTTAAAGATATGCGTTCCATTTAGATCCTAAGAAGAGAGGGAATAAGGGTGCGAACAATGTCGAACATGAAGTTAGGAAAGAAAACGAACAAACCGATTGATACGTGGATCGATCAACAGTTTCATTGGCAAATCGAAATACCAAACAGTCAGCGCAAAAGCAAAACACCACAGAACATCGTCCAACTAAAAGTAGAAAAATGAATGAGCAACAAACAGAAACTGAGTAATAAAAAAGCAGTCCAATTGAGCCACCATTATAAAATGTCAGATACGATTGCCCCGATGTTGTCATCAGAAAGGTTGCTGTAGATATAGAGGCTGTTAGAGAATATGCTAGAAAAATTATGAAAGTTTTTAAAGAACGTGATGAAAGCGTGGTGAGATCGCAAGAACAGACATCAACTATCACGGTCTAGATAAGCATTAACGATAAAGACTCATAATAATGATATATATCGTGACTAGAGGCACCTGCCAGGTAAGAAAGGTGAGGGGATCTAGAAGCGGCAGCGATTTCCTAATTTTAGAAGAACACGGCGCCTCCCCGCTCAGGTTTCGGCTCATCAGTTCTGATGTTAACTTTCGTATATAGTACGTAGCGATGAGTCAGCTCCGAGATGAGCTAAGGAATAGTTTTTGATTCTAACGATTCTTATCCTGTGAATGACTGCCGAACAAACTGGAGGGAATACAACCAAATGTCGACGCACATTGCACTGCCCGCAAACAATACTCAAAATACGACATCGCAATTCGTGTATTTGCAAAGTGATATAAAGAGCCTCCCGATGTGGACTTCAGTTTCCATTACTTCGCTAATAAATGACTCTACTTAAATAGCAGAACGCTCGAACCAAGAGAAACGCCGATGCCAAAGAGCACAAGTGAATATTATCTGAAGCCAGTGAAGGACGTACACAGTTTCGACAATGAAAAAATATTGTAAGAGCATGTCTACGACTGGGAAGAAAATGCTCTAAGAGTAGCCTTGTTTTGAAGGAAAAAAAGAACGCTACCACCTTCAAAATTTTTTCAACACAAGAGCTGCACATCGTTAAAAACGCATCTAAGCGAAAAACTGCGATCGCTACAAAACTGCTTTCACTGTTTAGATCGCTCCCTTTTTCTCCTTCAGATGAAACGATACTGGAAAAGAGCAGATGTAAATGAAGACAAAAGCTTAGCAAAAAAACATGAGATAAGAAAGATGAGCCACAGAAACCTGAACTGATCGTCGACGTCTCGCAGGACTACCCGACGAACGAGCGTCCAAAGAGTAGACACCGGAATCCGACGACTCGGCTGTTCGATTAGTGTCTAGACGACGCCGTGCTCGTAAATCACCAGAGCGCATCGCCAGGATACACCATTTACCGGTTCCTGATTCCTCCTTCTGGTTGTGAAGCAAAAAGATAGCCAAAAAAAATCTCTAGGTAGTTTTCCCTCCTCTAAATCAAAACGAAAGTTTCACTTCGAACATCAGCTGCTCGACGTACTCTAGTGCATATGACCATCCGATAGCTAGACAAATTTCTTTCATACTCCCCATACAGCGAATATATATATATATATATATATATATATATATATATATATATATATATATATATATATTGAAATGAAAAGAAATAGATATAAATAAATGAAATGAAAGATAAAACCATCGACTGACACCCGATGGTGAACGCACAAAAATGCATACATGACTCAAAAAAACAGCAATAGACAACTACGTGAGGAAAATAAGTAATGGAGATGTTTAAAGAGATCTGCAATAAGGTGGAGATCACAAACGCATCTCGCGAAACTTTCAGCACTGTCTCCTTTCGCGATGTCTTCGTGGACAATGTTCCGCATGCACGCGCGAAACATTGTTTGCAGTTGGTACAATATTACGCAAGAGTGCAGTTACTTCTATTTAAAACAGAGTTTGAGGTATTTTAAGGTACATGACTTCCTGGTCAGCTGAAACTTAAGCCCGCCCCCTCCTCTTCCCTCTTGTACGCCCAGGGACCCTTTCAAAAAATGCGGAGATTGGGATACCAGAAAATGCGTGCACCATCTTGAAACAAGGCATTAAACCAAATTTATACTCGCGACATTCCACAAATTCTAACTTGGAGATATTTCAGCCCAGCAGCATAATCGGGTTCGTAACAGCCAAGAGAGGATTTAACAAACACTTCAGCCAGTTCGAATCACCTGTGCTGCGAGGCATACAGCACGTAATTTGTGATTTTGGATGATAGCTTAGCGAAAGAGTGAGATCTCAATATCCAATGAAAATCAAAATCGTTTAGAAATTGTTAGGTATGGCATTGAATAGCCAACACAAGATACCTACTCGTGACCTAACGCTGCAGAGATCACATTCTCGATTATTGTTCTTCATATAATGTCATTATGTGCTCTTGTGTCGCCTCATTCAATATCTGGAACCTATACAAGTTGTGCTTTGGGTCATTTGGATGTCTTTGATCCTACTGGTGTTTGGGGGTAGTGATGCTACCCATAAACTACTTCTATCTCGCTTGTGCTTTGGCATATCGGCATCAACAGACAGCTATCCGCTCCTGCACTCTGCCAACACTCAGTCCCCTCATGCCATCGCCGTCAGTCACGACAAAAATCAACATCATGTATATCATCATCTTCAGAAGTAACAGTCACACCACATACTTCAGGGAAACACTGTCGGTACTTCGTGTATATAACACGGAAACTGAGCTCAACAAATTTGACCATTCTCTGAAATGACTAACCTTTTTGCAAAGCGTGAAGATAAAAAGCAGGATCTAATGGTCGACAAATTTTAAGGTCATCCGCAAAGAGCTTGGTACTACTCCGTGACATATCGTTTACATATATGATAAAAAAACAGTACTCAACAAACTCTGCAAACGTACTAGCCCATTTCTCCAAAAAGCCGACAACCTCATACCTCTCCACTTTCAGCAGTAAATTTCGCAAGGAACACATCAGAGGTTTTAGAGTCATCGATAAAAACGTTATCGTTTGAAGTTTCATATTTATCTCCACAACCCAACGCTTAATCGAGAAATTAATTAACAGAGTGCAAACCTATCACGATGGAAAATGAACTATTCCAAGTGAAATCTTTAGCATTTCATCGCACACAAACCGTGCTAACAGAGGAAATCCAGTCGATCAGTGATAGCCGCTCACAAAAACGGTCGGGTGCCTTCCGCGGAAGGACAAGAGCAGATGCGCTTCCATAGCGAGGCAAGGAAGCAAACTGAAATGCTATGTAAAAAGTGATATTCAATCGCAGCGCGATTTTTGATGCCATCCCTTTTGAACGCCGATAGATTGCTGCATAAGTTCACCTCACATGCTAGCAACCTAAGTACCCATTATACCATACAGAAAATCCTGGCAGGATATTGTTATCCCTCGCTAAAACTCTTGGAGCGTACAAGCACATCGCATTTTCACCCTGCCTGGTTACTTCGCCTTCCACCTTTAGGAGAAGTGCTCCATAACGACCTCCCATCTTACAGCAAATTACCTACATTGTGCGCAGTAATCCTCAGAACATCTCATGAAGTCTCCCAATCGCTTGAGTCTGAGGAAGTGCTTCTTTACTAACAACTGCTACAGACATTGTGGCAATCGCTTACTTCTTATGCATCACATTGCTTTGTCTTGAAATCACAAAATGATCCTAAAAAAAGGTAAGACGCATGTGACTTTTTGAAAGTTCCCGCGTTCGTTCGTTCCCTTACTGCTTATAATATAAACTATAGCACTACGCATTCACAGTATTACTTTCATGTAAGAATCCGTTGACACACAAGAAGTACTATATCACTACCGTGATCCTTTCTCTCTGCTGTTTCTCGACATCCGCACGTGCCGGTTCAATAAACGATCAGAACAAAGCGTTTAGAGAGAGGGCACAGTTAAGGCCGCACGTGTGCCCTCCTCCAACTAGGCGACGCACAGATAAACCTAGTCACGTAAAATTTGACCGAAGGACCCGTGCGACCTGGATACAGCAATGCGTGCGGCCACAGCCATATCCAGTGTCACTCCTCCTCGAGCAAACCTCACCACCCGCAGCTGAAGCCACACCTTTCCCTGAGCACGGCCCCGCAGTGCTATCACATACACGACCCCGGCTGCGATCAAGGCCATGCGGGCAGCCTCAGACTGTTTCCTCCCCTCCCCTGGTGAAAATAATATAAGAGTGAAATCGCTCAACCTTTTTTAACAACACCTTGTTCAACCAACTAAAAACCCTTTACACACCGAGTCGTACTTTACCTCCTCTACACTTCAAAACATGATGCAGTTAAATCATACGAGGGCGAATGGGGGCATGTGAGCTCTCCATTTCGCCTTTCAATCGCAAAACAACAGAAAACTCCGCATCACATCTTACTCAGTGCGCCGTCCTCTCTTCGCTTGTTTGTTCTTTCCTCAATCTCCTCTTACGAAATACTTTCTGTTTGTCTGTGTTATACACGTCGCCCGCCGATGCAACACGCTCACCATCAAACTGCCATTTTGTTAATTCCTTAGAGTGAAAGAAACTCAAATTCCGGTCTGATACGCGAGAGTCTTATTTGCGCCCAAACGAAGTAGTTGTCTACTTCTCTCTAGATGCCCAACAAAACCGTTTCGGGTAGTCCACAATCATCTTAGCGAATCACCAATCTCATTACCTAAGCAGCTCGAATGACCACCTAGTGCGAATAACAACTCTTTCATTAAAACTTATGACATAACAGTGATCGGTCACTGCAATAAATACTGATGGAGGAGACGCGTGACGCGAGACGCACATCAACAAGCAACACTGGGAGATGTAGCCCGTTCAAATGAGCACTGAGCTGCGACCGGCGGAAATCATCTGATTTGTGACAATTTATTGTCAAATAATCCCATCTAAAACAACGAAAGAGAACATTCCGCGATAGAGCAGATCAAAATCGAAGATTACAGCAGAAGTGAGCACGTTGGTGCATTTCCGTGGCAGTACACGCGGCACAACGTCAAAGTGAACAAACAGTATTAGAGCGCCTAAAGCCCGTCATTAACTTTCACTCTTGTTCGACGCTACAACAAAACAACGATTCCATTCTTAACCGCTTTCAAAAAACGACAGAATTCCCCGTCTTGCTACGATCACAAATTAACGCAGTAAAAGAACGAAGCTTAATTCCCCCTCCCCATTCTCTCTCACCCAATCAGTTCTTCCCTTGAAGTATCCCTCAATGTTAAGCCACCTACCGCACACTGTACAATAAATTCGACAGAAATGTGCAACGTATGCACAAAACATTCCGAAAAAATATCGTAGAAAAAGAGGAGAAAGAAAACAGCTGTAAAGATATACCTGCGGAGACGACAAAGAGCGTTTCGCAGACACGCCAATATGAGACGAAAACAAACATCAAGAGGCGCAACCGTACGGCAAGAAAAAAAAGCAATTTTGTAGCTGCATCGTTAATGCCGAAGAAAAAATACATCACATCATCTAATGCAGCACAGTAACAAGCGCCACGACTCGGCGCGCTGAGATCCTCATAAGACACAGCATAACCTTTCCGTGCAAACCAAACGACTACATCGTCTAGTTCGCGTTCAACATTCCACAAACAATGCACTACACCTTAAAGCTTAAACTATGAGCTAGTTCCCGCACAAGTGACCAAGTGTACGATCTACGACGAGTCCCTTAGTTGATACCCTCCCTCCACCTCATTTAATAACTAAAAAGCTCGCCCGAAAATATGGGACATGCGCAAGCGCTGAGAGATGCAACTATTTATGCAATAAAAACACTTGATCAGAAAAACTGACAGCAGAAACTGTTCCAAGAAACCCCTAAGAGTACACTGCTTGGAGGTCAAGAACGAATTCAAACAAACGCTTTCCCCCATTCAAAAAAATAAAATAGATCGACTCATTATGCTCTTTGTAAAGCGTAGAAAAAAAAAAGGCGAAATACACGTGCGACTAATATTTTCATGATTTCTGCCACCTCACCTTGCAGGTACGGCGGGGTCTCAAATATAGATGCGTGCAATAAATAAAGCGCATGCACAACACCCCAATAAGCTACCACCGACGATACAATATTACGTACCGTAACGAAAGTGGAAGAAAGAAAGAAATGCTGTTATAAACCTAAACGAGATTCTTAGCGCGAACTCAGCACACTGAGTACGAAGCGCACTTGAATCACAATCTTCACAATGACTAATATGAGGGAATATACAGTTTAGAGCAGAATGATGTGCACAACGGAGGCAAGATGAGCATTAAATGAGAGAAACCCGCACAGCCTCAGACAAGATCCTTCTTGCTTCCACGTGGAATTGTCTTTAGTCTCGCTGCAGACCGCTTCGATGAGTTTGCATCATCTGAAAGTACCAGAGTGGAAAGAGAAACTCACTGTCTATTACTTACTGGTCAAGTTTCTAGTAAAAAATCAAAACAGCTTAATCAGAAGTGTTCAACCATATAGGAGCTAGTGAGGATAACTTTTGTTCACTGTACTTCGGGAGTTCCCATAACGAAAGACCACAATTCTAGCCATAATATGGCAAGACGAACTAAACATTACCGTTGGCAGATGGTTCCCAAGTTACCAAGCACGTTTCAAGTTCACTGATATTAATAAATATGTACTTACAAGGTTGGCTCTTATGAACACTAGGTAGCAACTTAATAGAATAACTCACGCGACAGATGTGCACTTGCACAAGGTGTGAGCAAAGAAAAGTTAAGGGACATTTTATTGATCGAGGATTCGGATACACCCAACGTCCTCCTCTCCAGCTATAAGTTATAAAAACAACGCCTCATACGAAACCACAGCCAGCGACCTTGATTCCTCATTCAAAGCAAGTTACGAAACTACTACACATCGAGTTTGATAAACACAATTTCACCACTGGATAAACAAGAACGCGAAAAAAAAAAACAACAAAGCTTACACGAACTCTGCGAAAGTGTGGACGCGCTCACACCCATACATGGCTGCGAGGGTCTGTGCGACGCGTATTCGGGTGTATGAGTCGCGTCTCGCTCGCATGGCGCACTTCTCTCATCGTCATCCGAATTCTCTTCATCAGCTTCTGAAGACGAACAGAATGCCGAACGCGCCTTATCGTCCAACATTAACGACGAACGCTGACTATCCTCGTCGTCCTGGACCCCCACACCATTGCTCCCTCCCCGTCGATACCCTAAATTAGAAACTAAACTCGTTGTAAAATACTGCACTATCGTTCCCCTCCCTCCACCCTTTCAGCTAAACAACGACTAGACCTTAGCACACAACTGACAGCAAGGTATGCTACTTGCACTTGGGATTATCAACAGAATCAGCCCACATAAAATACCAGAACGGCCAAAGACTAATTTGAAACCAACTACACCGCAAAAGAGAGAAATCAGTCGACAAGGCACATGCCACATGTCATCAGTTAATTTGGCTCGATCCTTCCTTAGACATGTTACAATACACAGTATAAGCTACACAATCATCTACCATTCCTCGAACGGCTATCCGGCCTGTTCGTATCCGTGGGCTGAGTCCGTGGCGAGTATCGTGAATCGCGGCGTAAAAGCGAATCGGAAACTGCATCATAGTGATCGCTCGCATCCACCATCCTATTCGAAATCGGTTCAACACTGCCGTTCAAGTACTGAAAACAATATCACACTACCCACCACGCCCAAACCTGGTACATCTGAGCAGATAACTCTTTATGCAAATATTCAGGGATAGGTCGGTGAACTGCAAAGAACAAAACTCTCAAAACATCTACTCGTTTGTTATGTATTCATAGATAGGCCTCTCTCACACTGAGGAGGTATAAATCATCATAGCCCCACTATGGGCTGCAGTTGCAACTGTCTTGCCGAAAAAGGCGCGTTAAAAACTGAGGAAGTGGAAAAAAAAATTTGGTGATAAATGGGGTCACTAGTCGCGAATGAGAAGTCAGAAGTTTTTTGTTTGACCACTTTAATCTCCTCTTCACAATCTTGGCCGCAATCTCAAGTCGTAAACAAGCCTAAGCATCGGAAGAACGACAGGAGGAGACATATTATCCATGGATGCATAATCTCCAGCTACTGATAAAACGGAATGGAATAGCTCACATCCTAAAAGAATTATTTCAAACGGCTCGCTCGTAGATAATTCCCTATAACTCTTGTATCATCTCTCTCATAAATAAAGGCCCCGAACTGACAGAAATAGATGTGTACAATACCAAGGAAAAAAAGAACTCGACATACAGCATTTGGAACGTCTTCTGGAGGCGGTGCACCTGGGGGTGGTGGAGGCATGAAATCCAGGAGAGTCTGTTTCGGAGGACTCCTTCGTCCGCCATTTAAAGTGCCCGCCTTGCTGCGCCCATTCGAGCTGCCTGAAAGAGAAAATGCCGATAAATTTGTTGTGCGCTAGTCAACAATTATCAATTGCTCCTATTTGTTGTGTCATCACAATAAGGTGGGACTGTTAGCATATAGCTGTTTTTCGCAGAAAAAAATGATTTAAACGAACCCAAATTCTGTACAGGTAAATAAATTTAGCCAATGAACCACAAAAATCAAATGCGTTCATTACAGTTTCTACATTATGGCGTTTCCATGTAGCAGGTTCCCAAAAATGCTAGGCACCGGCGGTAACATTTTCAGCGTACTACATAACAATTTCTGGGACTCCCTCAGGAACATTACACCAGCACCTACAGCCTTCGATAAGCATGTTCCTCTCCAGAATTTCTGCACCTTAATCACATACAGTCGCAGAGTTGGGGTACCAGTCACAGACTTCAACTAAACTCCAAGTTTTCTAGCGATGAATCCCGTCTACTGCGAAACAGCTATCTCAACGAACAAGAAGTACAGCAATTTTCCACTTGTGAAATACCTTTCAGACGTAAGCATGAACCCCAATGTATAACGAAAATGACTAAACAGCAAATACCCGCGCCAAAGACCTATTCTCATCACACAAAGCTATTTGGCCCGATCTGTACTGGCAATTTTGAAAATTGCAGTTAAAAGAGCTCAGTAATACGCTCCGCTGGAAAAAGGCAGAAAACATGAGACAGACTTCCCTAATAGTCCTCTGGTAAGCAATCAAATGATCGCAAGCGTTCGAATTTAAAATTATCGGAGTACTTCTAGTCACGCAAATTGACGGAACAAACCCTTTACTGAGTAAGAACAACCTCTTCTTTCATTGTCTCCGCAACTGTTTGCATAACTGTGAAAGAGTACATGTTGATTTCCACTGTAATTATGCTCTTAAAAAACGCTTTTCCTGTTTCCTATCTCCCTTCCTCCCTTCCCGCCGAAAGAGGATTCTGTGATAAAATATTGGGAGAGAACTGAGAGTGCCCGTGGTGGAACATTTATTGAAACACACAACTGCTGGTAACTGGTGGAGATTTTTGAACTCAACGTGCGGTGTTGGAGATTTGATAAGGTGAGAGCCGTTAGTAATTACCACCGGTGCCATCAGAGGATTGCACGTAGGAAACGTCAGTGTGAGGGGGGCTTTCCGAGTGATGAGACCCGTGAATTTTCGTTTCTGCAAATGGCGCACATCGAGCAGAGGCCGAACGGCGACCGTTAACTGTCTGTGAGCTTGCGATGTCCTGGAAACGAGGTGGAGGTCCCGAAGGAACAGGATTCGACGGTAACACTGGTCCCCGCAACATATGTTCCTTCAGCCACTTCTGTCTGTTGCTCATTACCAACGTCGTCGTTGCATACGGCGAGGGATCATCCTGCAAGAGCAAACGATCATTGCCAATTTTATATGTACCACAGAGGCAAAACCTACTGCAGAATTTCACCTCTACGTAAACCACGGCTGGGAACCACGTCAGGATCCGACTAGGTGAAGAGAAATATGAGCATCTTCGAAAAGCTCCGAAACCTAAAATATGCAAACAACAAAAGAATTGAAAGCTGCAAACATTGCAAGAAGAATAACGTCGATGAACACCTCATACCTCAGTACTGCATATATTGACGCCACAAAGACCGAAACTTCGAGACGACACTAAGAAAAGAAAACACATAAGATGGGGACAGATAAGCCAACCATAGGATGGAAATAGTATAACCTGTTGTCCAGCACAGAAAGTCGACATTGCAGAGGAAGGCGCTGATGCGAGTGCAGCATACTGATAGTGATGTGGCGACTGAGAGCGATCCACGGTGCTCATGAGGTTGCCAGCGTACTCATTGTGGGGGTGCGCATCTATGTAGAAATCGGTCTGGTGCGGAGTTTGTGTGTAGAGAGGCGGTCCGTTGCATGCTGCAGCGTTGAGCGAATTGTTCAGGAGCAGAGTGCGCTGTGCCGAGTTAAAGTTCGTATGATCCATCCAGAGCGCATCGCGAGCAGTTAGATGCACACTGCCGTCGTTGATCTTTATGAATGGCATTCCCAAACGTGCTGCAAACGCATCCGCTTCATTCCACCGCATTCGACGGCAACGATCATTTTTCGAATCAACAGAGTTCTTTTATGCGTAAGTATCTTCACTGCACATCATCTATGAGCCAACGTTATGTTTGGAAGTAATTCAAACAATAACGTCTCGAGAAAGTAGCTTCATTTGACTATGTCACGTATGGAGGAAATGGCTAAATTTCTGAATTCCTGAACGATAGCTTAATTAGGTAAACCGAGGAACGAACAAAAATTTGGAGGAAAAACCTCCTCAAAAGGAACGGCTAAACGAAGTCCCGCAGTCACACTCGTTCCGCTGGAGGACGGACTCTCTAGTTTCTCCTCCCTTACTGCACGACTGGTGCCAATTTTCACATACCTTTATATAGGAGAGTAATCATCACTACATGATAGCAACATACACCTCAACTAGTACACGAACGCTGTAAAATAAAAGTAGATGTTCGACAAAATCGATTCGTATCAAGAAGAAACATATGCATACAATATTCCTTATTACTCATCATTAAACGAAATACAATCTGCGTTCCTTTCGATGAAAAAAAACAATTGTCTTCATCAATATGCACTCAGCACTTTTCTGTTCCCCTTCACGTTTAGCCTAAATATTCGTGGACGGATGATCTAACGTACCTTCTTGTCTACTATATCATTTTCCAGTCATTCATTTCGTATCACCTCACCATCTTTACGTGTCCTTTAAAACTCTCCTGTACGAGTTGGTTTACAGTACATGCTATATAACCAGACATACCTGCCGCTTTGCCTTTGGATCTCTTCCATCGCCACCAAATGAGCGCAATTAACGCCACGAATACCATCCACATGAGCACACCAGCTACCGCGATGAACCACGGCCTCTTGATAACATAAAGGATGCGCTCACTGCTCGATCCCATTCCACTCATTATTCTGTTGTGCTCCTCCAGCGTTTCCTCATCTGTAGAAATTACATGTCTTTGACACTTCAAGAAAAGGGATTTTCTTTTAGATTACATCACTAAAATAGAAGTTAGAGTGCAAATAAACTTGAAGAAGCGTAAAAACTACAATGTGTTTCTCGACTTGCGGGAATCGGCACGGGATGTGGGAAATTATTGATTTTTTGATCCCGTGAAATCAATGAATTTTTGTTCCATAAGATTACTATTCCAGCTTTTAGTTCCGATGGAAGAAAAATTTTGGAGGAAAAAACCTGGAAAAGATAGCAAGAACAATTAATCGTCGCATTCTCACATCACTTTTGAAATATTTAGGTACAGAAGTGAGGATCATAGCCTATGACAACCGCCACAATAGTCCTCATTAAGTTTCGCTCTTGCCACCTGTCTAATGCAAAATCACCAAATGAGCTGAAGCAAAAGATGCGAAGCACGTTTCCTCTTCACCGAATTTCCCCCATTTTCTTGTGAACAACAGTGAGATTCACAACCTCCGGTGAGTATGAGTAACGGTGCAAGTTGAAGCAATGAGACAGAAAAAGAGATATACGAACCCATTGTGACGCGTTGAACTTCGGTGAATACACCAACACCGGCATTACTTTTGGCAGCCACTTTGATGCTGTACGTCATACTCGGTACCAAGTGGAATAGCGTAACGCTAGCCGCACGCTCATTCGTTGTTATGTTACGGTTGTATTTCGCTCCACTGCCAAGAATTACGATCTGAAGGCATAGATGCACTAAGACCATCTTAGGGAATCAGTGAAAGCACTGACGTACCGGACGTGACCAAATTGACGGCATCAAAGCACCTGCACCTCACAAAGAGTTTCAAGGCACATTTTGTCAGTTACTTCGTTTTTTCGTTTTTCAACTTGCAGGAAAGTGTAAAAAATTCATCTCATTCAATATCCGACAAAAAACTGTCAACTTCATTAAGGGCATATTTTCCGTCTTACATCAAAATTGCAAACTCGCCTTCAGGATATCAAGATCAACAACTTCGCATCTTTGGATAGGGATCCTAAACAAAATGTGGCACAAAATTGCGCATGCCAAAACGCAAACCTCTTGGTGCAAAACTCGATGCAATGACCTTACCTCAGAAAAAAATGCCCAGAGGTCACGCATGAAACGGATTTTGCCATGAAATGCTCAAAGAGATAAACTGATAAAGGGTAACAGGTCTAACACTGACAGAATTAACTGGAACGCGAACGATGGATTTATTACTTTGTGGTTGAAACAAATAAACACTGAATGGTTGCTCTGAATAACTTTCCACGTATAAGCCATAGCAGGCAACTAAGCCGTGCTTCGGCCACCAGCTGACTTTCGCTCACTCAAGTTTTGTACCAAAAGACCATTACCGTTAAGCAGATTATCCTTACCATTAACGTTAGCACTGCTAAACACGCCGTTATCATGTGTTTCTCTAATATATCAAGGCCGCAGTAACACAATGACTAGAAATCACCTCAGTGCAAAATGCTGCGGACATTAAAGCAAGTGAACCTAATTTATTAACAGAGGAATGCTGCAAAAGCGACATTCTACATGGTGCTTACACAGTGTAATTCTTGCTGAGAAAAAATCATATCTTCGCGCTTTCGTTCCAGCAACTGATAGTGTCATGAGGAACGTTATGGCAACAATCAAGGCTATTTGCCGTAATCTGTGGTTATTGAACACACCTGAAATCCTTTGAGAACACCGTTGATACCATCAGCAGGTGGTGGCCTCCACGAGATCCGAAGCGTCGTAAGGTTCATCATTCGTACACGCACATCGCTTGGTGCTGATGTTGGTGCTTCAAATTCACATACTAACAAACCAATCAATGAGCTTCACATTGAAATGGATAACAAGAAAATGAGCAATTATCGACGCATATCACTTCTAACGGATCAGCGATTCGAAACTCTTTTGAAGAGGGCAAATTGATAACGTAGCAAACCCAAACCATTTGCCGTCTGTCATCACAATATTCGCCCACATAAAAAATAGAATCTTCCTGTATTATTTTATTTCCGGTAAAGCTCCAAAATTCGCAGCAGACATCGACTATTCAGATGCCCAGCTCGCAAATATTTCCCATCAATAAACAATGACCGTGATCTATTCGTTAATAACTCTTTCAGCGTACTTTAGACGCTGCCACCACTAATCAGAAGATGTGCTTTTTTTCACATGCAAGCAAATGGTTATTCCATTTATAATTTGCGAAAGCCCTCCTTAGCAACTTTTATGAAAGCGAAGATTAGATAAGTTCGTGAGACTGCAACCTGTCACTGAATTGAAGTGAATTAAATTAAATTAAATCAAGGAGTCGCAACTTATAAACATCCCAAGCTCAAAAAGCACATGAAAAAAACAGCTACGCTCATTTCCTGAGAATCACATTTCGAGGCAAGCGGAGAGGTAAAAGTCGCCTATATGCAATGAGTTTGGTTAACCTATCCGTCAACGATACGTCGCACGATGCGCAACACGTAACTACTGAGGCGAATGGGATCAGCAAACAAAGGGTAACGGGCAACAGTGACAAGTGAACAAGCAAGCATTAAATGCTGTGTGCAGATGAAACTGAACTGCTTATAAAGCGATGAAAAACTAAAGAGAAGGAGGGATTTCAACTTCTAACGGGCAGACGCGAGCTGCGCTGCCCAATTCTTTTTGATTATATCCTATAATTATGTAGTTTTCATTTAAGAACCTGTTGGTAAGATCTATTGCTTTTCAACACTTGTACAAGCGAAAACTCTCTCTCTTAGTCTGAGCAGCGCGTATTACCCATAAAAACCCTCATCTGAAAGGTATAAACTGACCAGACTCATCAGTGGTGCCGTCGAGTGAATTGCTGGGCATACCCTGAACACTCTTGTGGTATGGTATAACGAAAAATTCATAGTTGGTAAATGGTCTCAGCCCACCGATTACATAGGAATCGATGTTTGCTTTAGATACATTTACCCAGCTACTATCCGAGCCGCTTGTCACAGCTCCAGGCACTGCACGCCATTTGATATAGTAGCCTTGTACGAGGGGTTCGATGCGCCTTCTCTGAAATCAAAAGCACTGAAATGAGACATCTCACGCTCTACCCCCAACCTCGGTATATGTTCTAATATCTATCTAAACAATTCATCATGGTTATCTGGAGTTTATTTGAAGTTTGCTATGTGCTTGAATTTTTCTTGAACATGTTTCATAATACAGCAGTTATGTCGCGCCTACAATTAATTCCACCTAATGCACAACCTTCTTAACAGAATCGAGATTTCATGGCTAACTAAGCTCAATCAGATCAGCAAAAACCCTATGGACCTCTGGCTGCACAGCCGAGATAATGGACAAGGAAGGAGCAATTAAGAAAGGGGCATCCTTACTTTTCCTCCTTTCATGACAGTCCCTATCGCTACATGAAGTGGCCGTTTATCTTCCTCTCCTTTCCAATCCACCCCCTCTCTCCCCCACAAGCAATTCTCTTTGAAGCAGTCGAAGGGAGGAGAAAAGATAAGGCGATGATGCGGGACAGATGAAGAAAATTCGTTCAGGTGACGGAAGGAGACCAATTTGATAACAGGAGGGAGGAAGCCGGAAAGCGCCCCAAGCAGTCGTATTTATGCATGATCCACTCGCAATGCAGCACGATGTATTGGTTTGCCTCGACTATCACATCAAGAACTCTCGTTGTTTCAATCGTTCTTCGAGCAGCAACGTTCAATAAACAACCTTCGAACGAACCTTCCATGTGAGTTGCATTGCCGTCGCGTTGATCGTTTTCACTTCATCCAGTTTCAGCAGTTGTTCAGAAGCGATTCGTTGCCTCGCCAAATCAAGATCCAGATTCGCGCTTGCTGCATCTTGCCCAACTAAAATCTTTTTTTTTTCTACATACGTTTACTCTATCCAGCATTGTACATAAAGTTCAGTGCTATTACAGTTACTATCAGTCGTTACTATTAATAATTAACGCTTTCGAAATTCGCTTGTCATCGCATACATTTATATGGATACATAAGTGACCATTAGCATAATCCAATTTCGGCATAACAAGTTCCACCTGAAGCAAATTGCAAGTTCTTATATTGACAAATATAAAACCCTGTTAGACCACCTCCTCGTCTGCTAAGTTCGGAAATAAATTTGCTCAAACAATATCTAGAATAAAGTTCAAAACTCATATCAGATCGATGAACAGATGTTCGCTTTAAAACAAGATATAACTAGTTCAATCAATTTGTCACTGCAAACCCAACAACAGCACTATTTTCTATCAACTACAGCAAAGAACATGTCGTTTTCCCGTGCATTCTAACTAAGCAATTCCTCAGAAAAAATTACGGCTGCGCTAAGATAATCTTGGAAGAAGATAACTGCTGACAGCTAATTTCATAAATCACTAAAACCCAACCATGTATCAGTCTGCTACTAAAATAACCGCTCAAAGCAGGACCTCGAACTTGTATTCACCACGACCACCTTCATTTCTTAAGCGTCTTACACAAATTCACTTACTCTTTATCCTTCGAATAACATCTATCTTTCCTCGTCAGTAGGCAACGTTAAATAAAAGTGAGGTTGAAAAAAAAAGCAGCAAAACTCTACAACGCTTACAAAATCAAACTTTACAAATATAGGTGCTAGATTTATCAGGTGGATGAATCCACAAACTCACATTCGTTTTTAGCTGCTTTCGTTCGAATAACCTCACTCATACCCGACGGAGGTCCAATACCATGTGAATTCTCTGCGCGCACGATGAAAACATACGAATGCGACGGTTTCAAGTCTCGAAGTCGAAATCGAGATTTCGGTATGTAATCGGCAACGTTGAACCATGTCTGCATATATCACCGATACAAGCCCATTCCCACATCACATCGTATCATTGCAGGCATGCTCAAGACGTTAATAAAATAGGATCGGTGAACCTCTAGAATATGACGCAGCTGGGGCCCAGGATGTGGTGGAATTGGGGCGGCAGGGAGGATGAGATGAGTAATGTCGTTCGATGTGCCAAGAAAATGTGGGCAAGAAGAGTGAAGAGCCAATGTATCGGCCTCTGCACTAATGCAGACGCCTACATTGCTCACACTTGCTTCTCGCCGAGCTGCATAAACAAGCCGTACAGAGCTCGACGAGCAAGGCGGTGAAACGTGAAATAAAACAGCAGAAGTGTTGTCGCGATTACATTTAATTTCTTCTTCAAAATAAACGACACAACGACCCTCGGCAATTTATGCATGCGCAAAACTTTCCTCGGACAGCCGAAGAAGAAGATAAAGCCGAAGAAAACAAAAAGAATCTCACCTCGCCCAGTTCTGGACTGAAGTATTGCAGGATATATCCGGTTACTAAAGTGGCTCCATTCTTTTCAGGTGGCGTCCATTCAAGGTCAACTCCATCCTCCGTAACGTTGAACACGACTGGCGTGCCGGAGCCGTTGGGAATGTCGATATATCGGGCATTCGGCTGAACGTTACTAGCGGATTCGTATGCTCTGCAATTGTAACGTTGATAGCTCGCACTGGGACCCATGTCAGCACAGCTGCGTTAAGGTAACATTGCACGATTCACTGATGCGATATCTGAAATGTGCGGCACACGAGCTCTGTACCTGAAACATAGTGCACTCGTGTGGCGACGCAAGGTGCAGTACCTTTCAGGTAATTCACTGGCTACGTCTGTACAGAGGAAGTCATCACTGAATGCTGCACAACCTTAGAAAATAAAAGCTGAATGAAGCGCTACAGAGATTCATTCACCTGTTCGAATGAGGCACCCTTCATTTTAACAGATTTTTTGGTGTCGAATTAGAATTTATGCCCGTCATGTCACAACAACTTCTTTTTTTCTCCTGCGCGCAACATGCTCGCAGCTATTTGACGCATTCACGCAATTTGCGGAAATCATGTTGTAAAAGTCTTATGGATAAAAATAGGTTCTAAGAACCGAATCCACTCTCTACAGTACCACTCTGCCATTGTTGGCATCCAAGATGTCTTAACTCAACTCTACAGCAGTGAATAATCCGGAATACAACAAATAAACTCATCTCATCGGCACAATTTTTTAAAAAGTGGTAACTTTACACTCAAGACGTGTCTTTTCCCGCATCACGTGTTTGATGAGAACAGCGCAAGACTAAAATTTTCATTAATACTCGAAAGAAATTTGTGGCAATGTAGCAACAATTTTCAATTACCTAAATAAACGGTGTTCAAATGGTATATACACATACCGAGTGGTGTTGAAAATTGCAGCTGGGATAACCGAATTCCCGGATTCATTTCCACAACTAATTGTGCAATACTGATTGGTTAATGAATGTTTTCAGAGAAAAATTAAGTCGTCTCGAATCGTTAAATGATGTGCTGTCTCTATGTTTCACAAAGCAACCATTTAAACTCCAATC
The DNA here is from genome assembly GCA_013433145.1 of Ascaris suum. Taxonomy (NCBI): domain Eukaryota; kingdom Metazoa; phylum Nematoda; class Chromadorea; order Rhabditida; family Ascarididae; genus Ascaris; species Ascaris suum. The sequence continues at coordinate 8,059,167 of CM024188.1, read as the reverse complement.
TGCAGCACCTCTATCTATGCAGTGCTTATGTGAAGTCACCCACAATCATTTAATTTTATTCTCACTTACTACATTCTAATGAAACATAAAATACGAATCAGCACTCCCCTCCCCTGCAAATAAAGGTCATCAACCCCTCAAATAGAGGTCTTCAGCGCTATTATCGAGAGTCCGCCAACCAATCAATGAAGCGTTCGCATTCGATCTCACTCATAAGCACATATAAAGCCACGGCGACAGTTTTAGCATTTATTTCAGGTAATGAATCCTCAAAATACTGAAATAGAATGCGGCTTTATATATTACACATTAGAAAGAGCATTCGGTCACAGGTACCACAAACAACCAAACTGGCGTGTACGTGGTGAGATACTGTACAGATGATGCCTTGAATGCCGAGTTGCCTAAATGGTGGTTTCATCTTGGAGGCGAATCCAGTAGCTGCAAACGCTGACATCAGATCCAAATACTTCATCGGCAAATTGTGCGCACGTATATTCTCACTCATGTAAACAATTTACTGTGTGCATAATACCTTCAACAATCAATGACGCCGTCCAGGTTGATTCTCCATCTTCGTTCCGAGCACGACAAGTGTATACGCCCGTATCAGATTTCCTTAAAAACAACCCTGGCGATTCATAAACGTGTTCAAAAACAACACTATTCATTCAATAAGACCAATATGATTAAACAATAACCATAAGATATACAGTGGAAGCAAGAAGAAACTGATATTAGTGGGCGAAGAATTTTTGCTAATATTTATCCAAGGTATAAAAGGCCCGTCCAGATTCAACTCGTAAAAGTTGGTCGTATTACACAAACAAAAATTTGCTTTAAATTCCAAATTTTTCATTTGCACTGAGCCACTTCAACGAATACAAACTTATTTTCCACAAGGATTTTCCTTGATTCGAAAATGTGTAAAGACTTTTTGAAGAACCTCTAACTAGAGTTGCAGATGCGATGCAAAAATTGTGACGACTGGTACCTGAGGTCAGATATTCTTAGGGATCCAGTGGCCAGCTGGTTGAAGCGAGATTCGAGCGCCGACTCATTCACATCAATCGGTTCTCCATTCTTGAGCCAGCTGATTCGAGGGGGTGTCCGACCGCTAGCTTGACACGGCAGAGTGGCCGAAACAGACACTGTGAGTGTTTGATTGGAATGACCATGCTCGATTATTGGAGGTGGATTTGATGGCCGCGCTGAAATGAGAGCACCTAAAATTCTTTGAAAAGGGCTGAAAAACGAAAGAAAACTTCCACTTACCGTTCGGACAAGATAAAATGAAATACTGCCTCACTCAGCTTCTCAAATTTTCTCAACAAATATTAACCAAACACTGCAATGAGGGCACAGCTTCATCGAGCAAATCTTGCACCACAGTCAGCTATATTCGCACGACGTCAATTCACAATGTCAAACGTTCACTGCCCTCATCAAGGAGTGAGTGATACACTACACATTCAGACAGTTGATCTGTTATCGGGGAATGACGGCAAATATGTGAATGGTGCTTTCTTATTTCCCAAGAGGTGGGCCGGCACTATATAATAACTGAATGAATAAATTAGGATGCGATGCGCTGAAGTAAGAAAAGGCGATAAAGAACGATTTATGTGCGAGGTCACGTATAAAATCCTTTACCTTATTCGGTGCATCGATCAACAACCCATAATACAGCATTCACCTCCAATCCAGTGCACGCATAGCTTCTTAAATATTGAGTGGGATATCATCCTTGATCTCTACATTATTCTACTTTCTCCATAAACAACATTACGCAAAAAGCTTTCGTAGGTGATCACGCAAACTACACGAATTACCAGCATACATTTACGTTTATTTATTGTTTTCAGGTAGAGCTGCAATAATTTCTGGAATATGGACCATTTGTTTGGCTTTGTCAAGGACTCAGAAGCGTTCTAAAAGAACAAATACATGCATGCCGGGACAAATTGCCAAGGACAACAAAGAAACATTAAACGAAGAGGTCACAAATGAAGGAAACAAAAGGCTAAAAATGGATTACTTCCGTTTGAGCAATAAGGCGGCGCATAGATACACGAGAGTGATAATGTCGTTGTGAGGTTGAATACAGTACCGAACACCATTTGCGAATGTACTCGATTAGGAGACGAAGAGAGGTGAAACACCGTGAAGCATCATCCAGTGAGTACGTTACACGGCCGACGACGCAATTACATGGCCTACACCAAACAATTAACGACCTCAAACCGCCGACTCAAAACAGCGCTCATTTATTAAAGAATTTGAAAGCATTCAACATCGATCAAAGGAAAACTCGTATGCACTGCGACCGATAAATTTCATGCAAATGAAGAAAAGAATTACTTACTACATTTCTAGATTATTTAACAAAACATTTCAAGGAAAACAAACGTAATACTCCCTTTCAAGTAAATCAAAGCAAAGGCAGATGACGAATAATTAAACGAGCATGAACAAGTAGTAAGCGGAAGATAAAAAAAGTGTTGAGAGAGGTGAAGCACACGGTGAACAACTAAAGCTTTTGGTCATAACGCTTCTTTATCTATCGGCCTCAAAGAAAATACCAATGCAAGCAATTCAGCGCCAACCAAACACACCCCTGTATTATCGACTACACGGTTATAATCTGTATTCGCGATTATAACGAGAGTCGTTATGTTCGCGAATAAGAACTTCTAACAACTTTACTGCTGCTGCTTTTGCATATCACATTAGCCGCAATGCCTCGTTTCCCAAGGTGGCGGACAGAGACAGGAAAAGAGAGAAGCCTTTTTTCTTAAAATTGGAATTCTATTTTAAAGAATATTTAAAGATCCTCATTCGTGAAAAGAAGCCAATTTCCAAAGTCAACTGATGGAGGAGGACTTAAGGAGGTATTTTTATCATCAATATTCAAAGATTTATCCAGGCGGATGGAGAGAGAAGACGACATCCGAAGTAGCATGGCACGTCTCAACCTTTGTTTGGCTGAGCCTCTGATTCGTAATGAGGCTGAATTCTTTTTCGAGTGTAGAAGATACATCCGCCAAGCACTTAACCACACAGACTAGATGCTTATTAAATACGTCAACCACAGTCGACTGAAAATAACCTCAATAAAGGAGATTTTCTTTCCGCCTGTTCGCCTTAAAAACCGTGCGAAAAAAAAGTGGACTATGCATCGGCGATAACAATATCCCGAGAGCAATTCCGAAACAAAGAAAATGAAATGGAAAATCGAATCCAAACGAAAATGACCAACACTCTTATTCAACCAAAAACAAAGCAATGATCGAATGCACTCATAATTTGAGTGGCTGCAAGGAAACAATATGTGCAGAGAACTGAATAGTGAATTATTCGGTGGAATTTACAGAAAACAAATTTCACCTACTTGACAATCGATAAATCGACAACCATAATAGACTATTCAAATGGCTTAGTTCACCGATCATCTGATTAGCTATACATATTTTAGTGCATCAGAGATACGGCAATAACGAAAGTACATTAGCATTCCAACAAAATTTTACGTGATTGAAAGTTTCCACCTAAATTCTTACTGTAATCGATACTTAGCAGGCTTACTAACCCTCTAATGCAAGCCACTGCGCCGGTAAATTAGGTTAATATCCATGAACTAGTAAAACATTGGTCTGCATCTGGATGAGGAAATAGTAACTGTTTTGAGTATCGTCTAAAAATGCAATAAAAATATACAGGTCTAAAGAAGACACTACCTTCGCGAGAAAAATATTACTTTTCTCGAGACAAGCTGAAAGCTAGTGATATGTTAGCTGCTCGCTAACATCACAGGTAACGGGAATGCAACGCACATGATGTACTCGTTCTATTAGAGGTTTCATGAAATATACTGGAGGAATACTAAGAAAACAACATAGAAACAAGAGCCTCGCATAATGGCACTAAAATATGCGTTAGCGGTTCGCTTAGATGGCAAAAAGAGAACGCCAGAAATACAGCGCGAAAAAGAGACGCCGCGTGAATCATTGAGTAAAACGACGCTGCCAACGGCAAATCATGTTCCTTTATCCTTCCGCGTGATCATCTCTCTTCGGCATTGATGAGCCCAGCAACCACGTAGACCCACACCAATCGTATAGGAGAATGAATCATTTATTCCGTCCTTTTTCCTGTTACTACCATTCGCATTCTCACCAAACTATTGCACAAATTTCCTTTACTTATTTGACAACACTTTTTCTAAAGTAATGAAAATCCAGCACATATGAGGCAATCGTTCTTTTAGAGGTTTCATGAAATTTGCACACCGAATACTAAGGAAATAATCTTTCAAATCTCTAGTTCGTTTGGAAACAAGAAAACCCATAACTTATGAGCGCTTTTTAGAAGTAAGTTTCAAAGAACTAAATTTTAAACGTCTCCTACCTATTAAGCAACCAGAAAACTCCTTTATTTTTTTATTATAAGATCGGAGTCATTAACGATATAACGTTCAATTCGTTGAGTATTTAAAAAAAACATGTTTCTTAAAAGCAAAACTCCTAGAAGTATAACACCGTTTTCGTTTTCGTAAAACTTTATTCCTAGATATCAAGTTTTATTAGAACGTTTCTCATAAAGTGCAAGGTGTGCTCAATATACCTTAATCAATACTCCTAAATGTGTTATTTCTCTGGAAAATGTGAAGATCGCTCTTAACGGCAAACGACCGGCAGCTGAGCTCTTCATTAGTTCTGTTTGTTTGCGATTTAGTGCGAAACTGAGACTTGAAAAAAAAATATGAAGGCCATGCACTGACAGAGGAAGCAACGAAAAGAAGAGTGTGCAGTTTCACTTTGAAAGATACCCTCTTGAATATTACGGGGAAAAAAGTGAAATTGGCGATTTCTATGACAAGCTGGTCACGTTCCCAGTAATTTCGACATAATCGGTGGAGGAGCATAGCGAAAAGACAACTCCCGCTGTCAAATGTAGAAGCGGTACGCCTCCCATAAGACAGAAACATGCAATTACACTTTTGCAAAGATTCTGGAAACAGAAATGAACGATCGACTAAACTGGTACTTCATCGTTGGCAAGATCGATCGCAATCGTGATCACAGCACCATCCAACGTGCACAAAGATAACGCATGTGAATAAATAAAATATGTTTCAAACGAATGATACGGTATGATCGATGAACTAGAGAGTTCTTCAAATAGGAATTGTCACTGAAACCACGCAATACGTTGCTATCAGCGTATATATATATATATTATATATATATATATATATATATATATATATATATATATATATATATATATATATATATATATATATATATGAAAAGAAATTGTAAAGCAATGCAACAAGGAACAGTGCACTAAAATGCGGTAGTATTGCAAATGCGTTGATGGAACAGACAACGCGGTGCGAGAAGGGTGTTGTGCCTCATTAGAAATGAGCTGCAATTAAGCATCCACAATAAATGTCTCGATATGCAACTGCTTCTCGACAAACATCATTCGTATTAACTGAATGCATCCATTCAATCGTCGCCGAATAAGACTGCCTAATATTCCGCCGCGCATGTTGCTTTACATCGCAAGTTTGCGCTTAACGCAAAACGCTTCAATATCACCTCTGAGCCTATCCAGCGTTAAGTGTCAAAACAGCCAGTTGAGAAACACTAACTGTTGATGAGGAAAACATTCGATCACTATCCATACTCGAGCCAATTATCTCTAGACTCCCCTCATCCATCGTACTGGATGAATCAAATGTCGTCACTGAGCGAAACCGACCTGCTTAGCTTTCTAGGCAGATTAATGAATTATGTTGACAATCATGAAGCGATCGGAGCGATTCCTATGCGTTAAAATGCTAGTCACGAGCATAAAAGTTTACAAAAAGCAGTGTGAACCTAATTTCAGCTCCATGCCATTTGCTCTTGCCACGAAATTACCTTCAGCCAATCAGAAAAATATGCAGTACATCAAAAAATAAACAACTGGATTTTCAAAAAAAACTGATTGAAGAGAACAGTGAAGAGCAGCAATATTGAGACAAACTGAGGAGACAATGACGCCAATAATGAGCGAGCACGTAATGACACTGGATCAGCAACAGACCATACACAAGCGGATAAGCGTCATCCTCATTGCAAAGGGCGTAAAGCTAAGCGACAAGTGTACTCGGCGGTCAAGCTAACAGGTGAGCAAGCAATTATATTTGCCATCTCCCTTCCGAAAATATACCAATACATCTCGCCTTGTTCCCCATAAAACTTTTTCCACTCAGAATATTCACTAGACGAGCAAAATGCAACAAAATTCCTTTAACTAAGTCAGCACAATATCAGTAAAAAGCTGTAGGAGTGCTTCGAACAACAACAATTGAGCAATCAGCGGAAATGGTGAAATAACTCTCCATAAAAATATTAAATTTTTCAAACTTGACACTAACAAACCGGAATATCAAACCTGAGGACTCCTAATAAAAATCCAAAATGGAAGACTGTCGGATCGAATGGATGGAATAATAAGTAGTACTGACATTTGCAGAAACTACGTACGTCGCTTTGAACTTCTTCAAAACGTACTGCGATAGTGGATGAGCGAAAGTAATGCGACGTATTTCTTTATTAGACTTTGTCTCAGTTAGTTTATTTAAGGAGTGCTGAACGACGGATACGGTTTTAAATTACAATCTGAAAAGTGAATAAAAACAAAATTACGGCGAATTCCACAATAATAACACACTCTCTCGCCCCCCCCCCCCCCCATCCTCCCATACACACGAAAACGAGATGCCTGATAATGCTACTCAATTTATAGGAGTTATGCCCATTTACAAATATGACAAAAACCAATAATGATGAAAAATACTGGTTAAACGACTAAAAGGGGCAAGTAACGCAGAACTATGCATACAAGAAAGCTTCACTTCTATCCATATTTTCTCAGCAATTTTTTTTTCAAACAGGAAAAACGCTCTCGATGAATAACAACGAATAACAAAAAGAACACAAAGAATCAAGCAAACATCGAAGAAGACAATATAACTGTCACATCCATGCAATATCGCAAAACATTCAACAAGCGTTTGCGCTATCAGTACGACGCAATTTGATCAAGAAAATTCCGCGCTTTTAAATCTTTTAAACATCTGGAAAGACTCTTTCTCTGAAGGGATAGAGAGAAAGAGGACAAGAACGATGTGCAAAGAGTACAGGATGAAGCATTTACTAACGAATTCCAGAAAGAATCCAAGAAAAAGTGCAGCATTAGGTGGTCAATTACGACTTCAGCAAATTCAGCGGTCATTCGGATAAAAACATTGCAGTCGAAAAGTTCGGCTCAGCCACTGCAACATTAAACTGAGCACTGCTGCTGCGTGATGCAAAGAAATGTCATGAAGAGAAGGTTTAGAGTAAATGAAGTAATCAAAGGGATAGCCTAACAACAACGGAAATAAGCATCTTCTGTATGAAGTGAGATGCGAAAAAGTTCGAAAACAGCTAACTTACGAGCGAAACACCTCGATTATCAGGCGAAGATTTTTTTTTTCACAGAGCAAACGGCCTCTCACAAATGATCACTACTCGCTTTAGAAATCTACCCTACACATGGCAACTACTTTCAAAGAAGAATTTATCAAGATAAAAGATACTTTTGCATACGAATATCAGTGCTAAAATGGGCAGTAAACTGTCACGTTTTGACGCATTGTAAGGTGCAACTTCCGAATTCGCACAGTTAACAACATTGGAAGTTTGCAAGATGCATGTAAAGGTTCGCACTAAAATTGCACTGATACTCGTCGACATTCACCAAATCACCCGTATGTGAAGAAATGCAGGATGTATCCAATAAAGTAAATATTAGGACAGAAAAGCATAGATGTGAAGTGGGAGAGCATGAAAACAGTCGAGTGACTCGGAAAAAAAAAACAAGATGCAAGTGAAAGGAAATACTCATATTACTGGCGTTAAACGGCGTGACGCACTGATTGTCTTCACCTCAACGATCGTATGCACTTCATCGACCGCCCGCCTCATATTCCCCCCTCCTCCCTCTGGGAATAGTTCAATTCAGCATCACATTATCACTTTCTGCCATATTTCACCCGCACGCATATTGTACTATTAAATCCGACAAACGACCATCAACGTTCGATCATATGAACAGTGCCATTCAATCGCAAAAAAGAATCGAAACAAATCCCCAACTACGGAAACCACTTCTCCACCAGCAATTACGCAATCAAAGCTCGCAAAGGAATATAATCAGCAAACTCTTTTTTGAGGAAAGGAAAGGGAAGCTATAAGAAGGGTGTTTTCCTGAGAGGGAAAAAGATAAGCTATTCGATGGGTTGCATTCTATAAGTTCGAGTGAATACAAACATTTCACCGACTTGATAACAAAAGAAAGAACCTGCGAATAAAAGCGCAAAAATACAAGAGAAAAAACCTGCTTAGTCTAGATAACGTTCAACCACTGTCATTAACCACAAACACCCTAGCCGGTGGACAGCCAGTGAAATTCGATCACGTTTATAAAATAAATGAGGCCTCGTAAACTTTATAGGTAATATCACAGCCGGGCCAGGAGAATGTACGGTGCTTTAGAGCTATCCTAAACAATACTGCTAAGCGCCTTAACGAATCTGTTCACTAACAAGCCATTGGTAACATCTCTTCGAACGTAAACATATAGTTAGTATCAAAATAACTGGACGAGGCATAACCGAATGAAATGCAACAGCTCTGAAGAGAAAAAACGAGCCCCACAAAGCGGTAACTCAATTACAGAGAGATAAGAGCTGCCCATTCTTAAATTCTGAATTCTGAAATACAGATTAAGCCGAGGCATTCAAGAAAGTGCCCGCAGAGTGAATTCAATGTAAACAGCTGAAAATGGCGTTTTACGATAATCGACGCTGCAGGAAACGATTCATGAGGGGCAGCAGCACATCGCTCTGCAACACAAACACTGAACGCCGCCCAACATCGCAAACAGTGCACTCATGCACCGCCTCATAGAGCAACTCTCGTCACCAACGGGATGTACCCAAACAGTAATTCCATTACCTCTATGAAGTTATTATATCCAATAAAAGCGAGCGGCTTGAACATAACACTGATGCTGCACAACATCCTCAATTTAAGCAAATTAAGCTAACGAATATTTAATAATTCTAGCAACAGTGTATACGATACTCCACAGCTTTCGATTAGCGGGTTAAAACTATACAACTGAAGGGCTTATTTGTGCATAGACGCAATCTGGACACATAAAAACGCATTAATGGAATTGAATAAAAAGTAAACAGGAAACGCGTCAGAAGACCCAATACGGCACGATACACGCTTTCGCAATCATTCAGATCTGATCACTCGCAAAAGTCTACAACGCAGGAGAAAAAAAGTTGCAAAATGCAACCTAACCGATCGCTAAACTTCATGCATATTTATTTCCATATTGAGTGTCCATGGTTCTCTTTAAAGTGGATGAAATGACTTGAAAGTTTGCATAGGAAGCCATTCTACGGCGTAGACAATATTAACTAAACTCGGTAACTGTCCCGCGTTGAAACTTCCCAAAAGACAGATCAGACACATATTCATACTTACGCGACAGATCAGACACATATTCATACTTACGCGTCGACAAGAACTTGCTACTGAATTCTGCAAAAGTGCAGCAAAACAACAAAATTGAAGTTCTTTCATAGATAGCCTTCCAATCATGAGTGGATAACCAAGAAAAACGTAGAAGCGTAACTGCGGCCACATCATTAATAAAACGGCAAGTATCGACAATGTTGCATATAAGTGCTGAAGTAACTGAAGACTATGAGATGATATGTTTTTAAATGACTTGATGCCTGAAACGGAAAACCGGTGAGGAGGAAATATGAGCTTTTCGCTCATAAAGGTGTGCACGCAGGTAATAAAGAGGAAGTGGATGCGCGCTTCAATAAGCATTCAAGAAGGCACGCGCCATCGTTGACCAAAAAGAGCGTGCGGCAATGAGTTGATGGAACGAAGGTCACTCGAATGCACAATATGCATGCGCTTACCCACTTCAAAGCCTACCGCTCACAACTTACCGCCTAAAGGAAACAGTTTCGTCGTGACCCTCCGCACCCAATAATGCACCTTTCCTCTCATAAAAGAGGTCCAATCTTAAATGGACACCGGCAACGTGATACTCTGTATCAATCAAATTCACTTCGACTTTTCCAAGCAACATCACAGGTAAAAAGTGTTATTTAGTATCCATTTAGACTTGCTAAGCCATGCAGACCAACATGAAATACGTATACAAAGTGCAAAATGTGTAAGCGAAAAAATACTGAACAACTGTTAAGCTGAATAAGTAACGACGCATGTAGAACACACACGAAGCTCGATCGTTACGTTTCTGCTATTCAAGCTGCTATTCTCGTTTGTAGTTTTCTTCGTTGCATACAATCGGACACACTGCACGATCACTCTCGACAAGTAAACAAGAAAACAAGCAAATGAAACAAAGTATAAGGACCGAATGAGTCGACGTAACCGAACATAAAGGAGACTAATCTGCAGACGTATGGGATTACCATAAGTTTCCATGCATAAGTTTTAATATCACTCCCCTATCCTCCCTCCTATGTTTACGACTGCATGGTGCAAAAATTACTGTAAAAATATTCTAGATGGCAGACACATGGGTGACGGTTACTGGAAAAGAAGGAAACCACTTTCAGCGCATGTCTTGGGCAAAACTGTAGTTAATCATTTCATGCACTCGCACTCAAGTTACCTATCGCAAAATACAAGTGCAAACTTAAGTAAAACACCCACATAGACAAATACCACACACGGCCCTCATGAAGTAGGGTGTATGGGTGACCACTCATCAAACGAAGCCATATAGATATGAAAGAAGAGATGTGAAGAAATGTATAAAAACAACCAACTTTTACTGTCGACTTTGAGAGCTGCCTTGGTGAGGCTGCTGCCTGCAGCGTTCATCGCCGCACACACATAGTTACCCTCATCGGCTGGACGAACATCCTTTATTGTCAGCTTCCCGTCGAGTGAAACCTTGACGCGTCCATCTAACGAAGTGTGCCCAGGAAATAACAGATCCTCAAACAGCGATACATGTAGGTATGAAATATTTCCGTCCTCTACAAATGGTTTTGGAGATTTTCGATTACAGACTCAACAGAAATTTCAAACGGAGAAAAACTTCAGGATAGTTTCTGGAACAAAAGTACTTCTCTCTCACATTTGTATAAACAGCAGCAAACTGCAGTCGTTGAGATAATCGTTTATTATGAAAGCTTCTAAATATTATCTCATTTAATTGCAATAATAATCGAAAACTCTCTTAACTATGGGTTCCTATTCGTCTATGAGGTAAACAATTATTTATAAAAGGTAAACAAGTAAAATTTCGTCAAGAGGGAATTTCTGACACCAAATACATCATGAAAATAGTTCTTTCAAAGCTGAAAAGCGCATCCCAACTTTGAAAATCTATTGAAAACAAAGCACGTATCTGCGCGCAAAACAAAACGACACTTCTAACCAGAAAGTGCAAATAGGAAAAAGAACAGAGAATAGCAAATTATGAAGTTGAGAACAATGGTTCCGTGAATTTCGGTTGAGAAAGCAAATGTGAGGTGGCAGCAAAGCGCTTGCAGGGGGGGGGGGGGGCACAATCGATCGACTCCTATCTCCTATACTCTATGCAACAACTGGGGAATGGAATCGATAAAGATGCGAATGAATGCATTATGGTGACGGTGCTTCGGCTATAGCAATGCGATAAGGCGAAAATATGTTAGACCGTCTGGGCGTTTAAGTGAAGATGGTGTAATCTTGTGATCACCATAAACAAAACAGACACACTGGTAAACAAACCACTTGCATTAAACCGGAAAAAGCAGACCGAGGGATGAAATGTCTGGGCACAGCAAATGCTCTTTTTTCCACATCAGCGACAACAAACTAAACAAAAATTGCCTAGTCATAAGTTTCAAGCAAGATGGTCTAACCTGTTGCCCCTCCCTCGACCAGAAGCTTGCTGGCAGAGGTTGCCCCTCAGCCTCGCATTCGAACATTGCCGTTCCACCCGACTCAATACTTACGTCGGAAGGCGTTTTGACAAACGACGGCGCTGCATGGACACGAAGACGCGCCGAGGTTTCGATACTCCCAGCTGGATTTTTTGCTTGACATAAGTACTCGCCCTCATCACTTGGCTCCACTCTGCAAACGAATCTGTTTCGTGCTCAACATTCACAACGCCTTGGCAGCAGCCTTAATGTGGGAAGCAATTTCGTCAACGCTGCAAATTTTCACAAAACAATATAAAAATGCAAAATGCAAAAGGATGCAAATTCTTGCAATGAATGTGAATAAATCTCATTTATTATTTCATTTGTGGCGATGTAAATAGATAACAAATTGTTCGTTAGAAAAACGAATAATGAAAGACTTCAAATCGCTGATTAGAGGATTTTTGGAAGAGAATGGAAGGGTGGAAGAAATGAAAGATCGTTTATTTTTCAATGAGGGGAATAATTCCCAAAAATATGATATGAGAGTGTAAAAGGTAATTCAATACGTCAGCTACTTTGTCCGCCTAAGCACGTCACCATCACCGTTGAAGGCAAATGAACGATTCAAGCAAGCATTCAAGAAATCTACATCAGAATCCTTAACGACGTTAGCGTTTACATTTAAACGTTCCCATTAGAAGTGTTTTCGGAGGTCCCATTCTCCAATGAATTCCCCTGAATGGGTTGCGCTGGAAGCGATTCACCGACTCTTTCCTTCACAACATTCCATCGCGGCGTCTAACGAAACAGCTCCACGATCAGATCTGACTGGGCAAAACGCTCTCCGACGCCAGGCTCCAAACGTCGGAGTTCCCCCTAACAGTCTCGCTTCTGGACTCTCCTTTCAGGGTCCACCCTTCACGAGCTACTCCCAACGAAGTACCCCCCGCGACACACGAAAAAAGGCCTCCCATAGTACTTTATATGACCAAGGGGAACAGCATGTCTGAGCCCAGGAATCTGAACACTAAACACTTTTGAATCGTTCGCTTTTCAAGATTTAAACAAGTTGATGTTTGTTGAATGGGTCTTGCAATAGAACAGGCAAACTTAAGTCATTTATCTCAATCGATGCCGCACTCGCGAGTCGTTACCACTTAATATCCGATTCTTCTTTTTAATGCCCAACTGCCACTAAGTGCCCCATTCCGAACAAACCTCATCTACGATTTATTTTCATGACGCAGAACTCTGCGAATCGGTTGAAATAAACTCCAACTGATAAATACAAGCAAATGAGATGATACCAAAGATGCACCTGTCGATGCGAAGTCCTCTGTTGTCTGGAGCGATATAAGCACGACCAACTGGCATCTGTTGATTGCGCTTCTTCCATGTTATTGACGGCATCGGATCACCCGACACTCGACAGTCGAACAACACAGACGTACCCACATCGGCTGTTACATCACGTGGCTCTTGCTGAATCACAATGCAATTCATAGAAACACTTTCAAAACACCATCAAATCTCTGGTTTCATTGCAGCACTGGATTGAAGGGGGGTGCAGATGCGTGTGTATGAAGCCGACATTAGTGAACAAGCAATTGCCTGAACGTCAAAAACAGTTTCATTGCAGTTCACATCGAAATAATGTTCTTAATACGGAGATATGTAGTATAAATCATCAGAGACGGCTCGCCAACCTATCATTACACGCAAATCGTAAAAGAAATACATAATTTTACCTAATCTGCATAAAACCGGCTGCTGCAATGGAAATTGTTGTAATGTTTTATGAAGAGGTGGCTTCGAACTCAGAAACGCAGCAGGCTCATATTGAGGGAAGGGAGTTTAGCGATGCAGCACATTCGAGTGATTAGCTTCTGTTACGTTTCACTCTCGTTAGCACACCAACGAATAAAGAAAGTGTGATGCGTGCCGGATGTTGGAAATGATGAACGCGAATGCTTCGCTTCACTTTAATGACCCACTTGTTGTCTCCGATAAGCATACTCAATTGCCATTTCCACACAAAATAAAATAGCTTCTTCTAGCCTTGTTCGAAAAAAATATGTACACAGCAAATCTTATGGGAACTAACTACATGAGACTTTTTCATCAACCTTCTTCAGGAAATACTTTTCTCGCTTTTTTTAACACGAAGCTCCAATTCTTCTTTACATACAGGGCAGTTTGTTTTGCGAAAAAAACCATAAAATGGTGAATAATATTGCGGCTGACTTTAAAAATTATCCTCTCTAGCAATATGCCATGTCCGTTTTTTACATACCGTAAGATTTACAGTTTCCTATAAAACGACTGCGAATCTAACTGCCAAAACTTCTGTAGCCAATAGGCTAAAGTATTGGACACATCGGCGCACCAACTAAACTTACCAATGCTTTTGAAGGAATTTGGCAGTTAAGACCTTTCAGATCACAGCAATAACCACTAACATACTTGAATAATAAAACGTGCCAGAAATATCAATAAACAGTGCGCGAATAAGTGCACATGGTGGCGAGCGAAGACAGCTTTGGACGGGGTGGGATGAGGAAGTCACTAAGGAAATGAAAGGCATATTGCAAGGACAAGCTATAAAGAGGCAGAAGTTTATTGCTTTAGCAGCAACCTCTCTCTGCTTTGCTGTTCTGCTAGAAGAACAGCCAGACAGGTTTCTACCAACCCACTTTCTACCAATCTTCTTAGGCGAAATCTGCAACAGCGATCCAATCTTTCGCATTACCGATCTCTGGTAAAAAATATCTTCCAAAACAGTGCCGACTTACGACCTGTCTCTGAGTTCCATCACTTCGAATCAGATGGAGGAAGGTTCTTGAGTGATGGATCTTGCGCTTTCGATGAACTATGAGGGAAGGAGGTAAAGAAATTGCCTATCTGAAAGCTAATAATTGAAGGAACACGATATTTTAAAAGGCTCGTTAGTTGCGCCCCCCCCCAAAAAAAAACTGTCTAAACCAACTTGAAAATATGGTTTCTCGTAAACAGATAACCGTGCCGGGCTTGAAACTTTTTCGCCAACCATATTCGTTGCAATGCACTGGTAAAGGCCCGCATCAGAGCGCTGCACCTGCAAGCAACACAAACACTGAGCAACGAGACACGTTAAGCCTGCAAGCAGCAATCTTCTTACACTTTCAGCAAATGGCATCGCATATTACACAGACTGCCTTAGAAGTGCAAAATAAGAGAAATCGATAGTTCAATCAAGTTGTTGAGGAAAGTCGGCCATATGACTGCATCGTTCAAGCAAACATAATCCAAGAAGCAAAACTCCTGTCAATACAGACGAATTATCCAAGACTTATGTCATCTTAATAACGCAACTCAGGAATGCTTAATCGTCCCTTGTGCAAATATTTGCTGTCATGATTTTGACTAAACCTTTTCAGAATCGTTCTCTCATTTTAATAAACGCCACCAGAAGAGCGTTTGTAACTAAGAAATATTGTAACAGGCAGCAAACACAGCCCGGGCGCCAAACCGGTGGAATCTGGATCATCGAAAACCGGCAAACGCTATAAACACAGGTGATTCACCTCATATAAAATAAATCGATCAGTTCACTCACCAATACATGGGCAAATGAGCGCATATTCAAAAAAGGATTGGCAAAAAGGGCCGTTGCATACAGCCTATTATCCAAGATGCCCTCTCAAGGGGAGAGTGGTAATCGCTTGACTAAACTTTGAAAAACCTTATCGATGATGAGATTTCCACTTGGCAGAATCGTTATCCTCTCGTCTCTCAGGCCGAAATTCGCGATCGTTCTTTCGCCAAGAGACTACTGGTTCCGGGAATCCCTTAGGCGGTACACACTCCATCACTGCTCGATTTCCAATAACAGCCTACAATTCATGTTCCTATGTGAAGGTAAATATGCTTCTGTTGGCGTTTTGTAAACCATGTAACTAGGAAGGGAGCGCTATACATAAATTATTTAAGACTTTGAGGGAACAAAGAGAAAGCTATTCGAGAAAATGGTTTAATTATGCAAAATCCACTCTCTAAAAGAACTCGTAGCTGACTGTTTTCCCTTCGTTCCTCCTTCAACCTGCCCTTAATGAAAGATACCGCTGCTACTCCACAACCCTCTTTCCCATATAATAGACCACTAGTCTTCCTCTATCCTCCTCCTCGCTCCACTTCCCCCCTTCACTGTCCCAACCAGATCATTCCCTCCCCATCGAAAAAACGACTCTACACCCCTCACCGAACGCCTGATAAAAAACATGGGTGAATGCAAAAAGAAAAATGCCTCTAAAATATCTCAACGAACAGCTTCTTGACTGTTTCATATGTTCAACACATCCTGCATGGCGCAATGTCGTCCACAATCAGAACTTTCATTTATTCTTCGGAATGGAAATTGTGTGTCCCACTGCTTTTCCTATCCGAAAGAAGGAAGCCACTTAATGAACTTTGAACACTGAAGAATGTCCAAGACTGTAAATAATAAAGCAATAATTCAGCCTTCCGAGCATCTTTTACTGTTTATAACGATTTTTCACTCACCTGAAGTGTCCATAAAGATCGGCCAGCCAAATTAAGGTTCATCTTCCACCACACACAGATCAGACAAGGTGCTCATCGACACTAGGCATCGAAGGTAAAAAATCTATTTTAAAGAGTACGAACTAACTCACTCATTCGGCAGCACAATTCTTCAAGTATGGCATTAGTGGACTTAAAGGGCGACCAGGTATCATACCTGAGTTGTCCTAGGTCTTGTCCTGAAATCGTCCCTCAGCATTGCGATCTTCAGTGAGGCTTCCCGAGAACGCGCTTCACCGTATTTGTTTTTTGCAACACAATAATATGTGCCCGAATCAGCATCTTTCCCACTTTTACCTAAAAAAATGACGCATTCAAAAGAGGCCATTTGAATCGACGAATTCCTTTCTATATGAGCGCAGTTATATCAATTCTACACATTCACTTGCAGCGCTGAGTCAAGTTAAAGAATCTCTCTTCTTTTGGAGGCTAAGGAGAACGATGAAGACTAGCCAGATAACTTTTAATAAGGCTTTTAATTTGCTAAATTTCCTAAAAATCTTTTAAAATTAAGATTTCTCCAAAGTCTCAAACGAAAAAAAAAACGAGGAAACTTGAGAGAAGAACTCTCGATTTCTATTATACTTTATCAACGAATGTGGTTATTGAATACTATTCTGAAAATTTATGCTGACTTGGGCAACGCGACGAACAGATCGTCACATAAGTTGCGGTAACCACGAAAAATATTCACTTGAAGGATATCCGGCTGAAAGAGTCTGCACTCTGGTGGTATGTGTCGCTGTCCACTATTCTGTTTACGCAAACAAACGCCCAATGAGCTTTGTCATCAAGACGCTTTCTAAGATGTCAGTAATTTATAATCGTCTTGAAATGTGGGGGTGTATAGGACATTGTTGTAACGAATGCCTCGCATTCGCTGCAAGGTTGCTTCCTATATCCCATCACTGCTTTAGCAAACTGCTCTAAAACGTTGCATCAGTTTAGCTACAACGAATTCTTTTACAAACAAACAACAAAAAGGAAGTCAAGTTTTTGCATTACTGTCACTCAGCGTCAACTTTCAACAAACAACATCCATTCGCGGCACCCAAATAATAAAAACGCAATCCGAGAGAGTATTTTTCAGATTTGAATTAATTTTTCTTGCAACCTGCTGTTTTTAGTGGGAAAAGCCGCAAATCTGTTATTTCACTAAAACTACATCTGCTGGTAAAGCTTTTGATCATTTCTCGAAAATATCAAAGCCAATAATCGCCTCTTCTCCTGCTCTCCTTCTCACCATCGTCTTAAAACCTTCGCTGTACCAGTCTTTTATGCAATCTTTCATAGAAACTACAAGAATAATTGGATGCCATGTTTAGGGCATTATTTATGCAACGAAACGATCCACCAAGTTGCCTTCTGCGCTGCGCTGCGCTGCTAACAGAGAACGTTAATTATACAGTCGAAGTGCTGAATGCATTTTACACATAGAACATGAGCGGCACGAGCTCAAACAGCAACATTTGAAAGCTGCTTCCTCTTCATCTCATATTCAATTGCTTTGCGTTGACCAGCACTCAGCCTGAAGCACAACAGCGATACAGCTAACAGTATTCCTCATCTACTGAAACTGTTTAATCGGACCAGTCAAAAAACGAATGCTATAAGCTTCTCACATCCACTAAAGAAGCACAACGGATGCGGTGTATGCCTCACACAAAGAGAGAGAGAGACGGTCCCTATGCGACGTGGGATCAATGCGTTAGCGCAGCGACGCCGACGGCTGCGCTTTTGACAAAACTTAAACGTTGGCACGGCTCTATTTAATTACGATGTCAGTGATCGTCACATCCACCGCACGCAGTCATCATCCCCCGTCACCACTGTAACTGCCACTTAAACAAATCCCCTATCCGAACTCAAAACACATGAGAGTATACCTTTAATATATCTTGTTCTTCAACTCATCTTTTACACAAAAAAAAAAGAAATCCGACTTCGAAAATCGTCGGCTGTTAAAGATTAATTTACTTACAAAAAACGACTTTGAAAAGAAATATTTCACAAAAACCTCTACCGTGAAAGAGAGACGGTGAAGAAAACGAGATAGGAAGCGTTCACTTCCAAGATTTGGAACACGTTAAAGAATTAAATCGCAGTCCAACGGTTCCCAACTAACACAGAAAAGCATGAAAACTTTGCATGAACGCAGAAAAAACTCTCCACTCTCCTTCTTTCTCTCTCTCTCTCTCTCTCAAAAAACTGGTCGTGTATTGCAAAATTCGAACTGCAAACAAACACATCTATAGATGAATAAAAAGCCTGGGAGTCAATGAAATGTTTTAAAGTGGCGCAAATTGGAAAGAAGGCGTTTAGGAACACAAAAATAAACGAACCGTTGTTAACTCTGAGTAGGAAGAGTGCACCAGTTTGAAGAATGAGGCGATGAGAGCTTGTCTCGTCCTTGTTCGTTATCACCCGTTGTCCATCTTTATACCACGATATTTGCACGTCTGGCCCTTTAGCCGCGCAATTCAGCGCCGCTGGCTCACCTTTGGCGACGATCACATCAAGTGGATGTTCGGTTATCACCGGTAAAACATCCTCTATAACAACATTTAATTTGGCGCAACGATAATCAATCAATACAAACAATAACAGCTGACAACCGTATGCTCAATATTCAAGAAAGAATTGTGGCATTTCTGTGGCAAAAACAATGTTGTTGTTGTTTTGAAATTCGAGTGTCCGCTAATCTGCGTATTTCCGATATATCGACGCAGTTTACAATTTCAACCTTGTGCCACAAAAATCCATCAGTTAAATCTAGACATTCCACGGCAGTGCATCTTATGTGAAAGCAGAACTGTTTATAGCGATCAACGAAATCGTGAAATACCCAGTACCACCTGATAATCGCTAAATTTTCGGAATGAGTCCATATACAAACATCCAAACGTAATGTTTGCTTTGTACGTTGGGAAGATCTCTGTGGGTGGCCGTGTGCTTTATGAGACTGATGGATATCTGCCTCATCGATGCTGTCTTTCCGGAAGCGCTTAAAGCTTTTAAAGGCACAATTAAATGCTTTTAACAATCTACAGCGGCCATCCAGATGGTGCCACAAACATTTTGTGTAAGTGGATCGTTCTTCTCGGAAATTCTCAAGAATATGCCCTACTATGTTACGTAAAAACTGGCATACATTTCGACCAACATACACCCACTTGCGAGCGCATTATGTCATTTCTGTCACGCTTTCAGCTATCGTTCTGCAAGCTTCAGCATACTGATAAGGGGAAGTGCTCTATGATAAGCACTCAAAGGATACCATCGTCATTCCACAGTATCTGCTCAAACCCAGCCCTCCGCTCCCCGCCCACTCCATTTCTTTCTTCCTGCCCTCTCCCACGAGAACTACTGCGCAAGTCAAGTTGATATGGTGATGGGAACATTCAAAAACGCTTCACCTTTACTAGTTTTAGCAAGACAACGAGAACTGTTCATTGATTCACATAATCCGTGGATGAACGTTTTATCCACTCACCTACATCTACACCACTGCAATACTTTGATCCTTCAATTCTGCAGTCATTCTGCAACAATAAGAAATAACGATCATTGAAGAATTTATTTACTTCAACTCGAGCAATATTTTTACACGAATATTTTTACAACGTGTCGGAAAGTTATAATTGTTTTTCGCATCGGAAAAGCAATCGACAATTCATTTTTTACGATGCAAAAAAATAGAATTTTTCTTAAAAAAAGAAGGGTGGTGTTTCTCTCAAGTTGAAGGGACGTGAATCGTTGCCTAATCATTGGATTTTATTGCAGAGTATTGCTGTGCGCCAGCGTGTCCTCATAAAAACACACAAATAGCGTATTTTAGGTGATACCTTACGGACGCTATCCACCTCGCCATGATCAAAATGCCATTAACAAGCCAACCCTAAATTGCGGTCCTGCCGAGGCAGTTTAAAGCGCCACAACAAACACTTTTCTAGTGCGATATTCGGGACGGCAACTTAAGTTGTCATCGAGATGCGCACCGCTGCCAATCACAGCGCATTTCTACTGAACACAATGAATATGCTCGCAAATATCACTATCGCGCTAGCCCATAGAGTTCATTTATGCCAACAAAAGTGCTCTTAAATTTCATCGATGGATCACGAAGTTAAATAAGAATATGTATGGAAAACCTGAGAACCTTTAACAATCGTTTTATAGCGCTTATATTCGCTGAAGTGAGAAATAGTTTCCTTCCGATCAGCGCCTATGCTCGCATATTCTCAGTTGTTAATCGTTGCGTCAAAGCAAATTCCTTCGTTGATCGCCGTTATTTTGCCCAATGACAAGCAATTCAGTGTTCCCGATTTCAATCGTTCTCATCAATGTCGTCTGCCGACAAGCTATGGCAAGTTGTAGTGTGATCTATTACTGTTTTACTGATTTGAAACTGCTCTCTTTGCATGACTGTTCTTATCTTTGACTACATCCTCTGGTGAAGATCAATTCCAGGCTTGAAATATCCGTTACTAATAGCAACTATGAAGTCGAGTATTTGTTAATTTCACATAAACATACTCACAACACCTATACTATCAATGGTTTTGAATACTTCTCATCAAGAAAATTTCCCTCTTCAAGGGATGCGCACTCGGATGGGAAAGCTACGGAAAAATAAAGCGCACTCGAGAAATCCCTTCATATTAGAAGCGCAGACATAAGCACTCAAAAAGACAACTTGAGAGCTGCACCGAAACGCGAAGTAAACACTTCACATACGAAACGGAACGGCTTAAAAAGCTCTTCCGCAACTTAACTGTAGTATCGCTGATGAATGCTCTTCGTTGACTGTCGCTTTAAAACAGTGGCTGGCAGAATGATACGGGTCTCTAAGTGAACACATAACAGTCTTCTAAGAGCGTGCATAGTGCCGAATGTCATATAGAACTATTATTCGCCTCCACCTCACCCCTCCCCACCCCCCCCCCCCCCTACGATTGTGTTTTAAATCATTTCATATTGTTTGCCAAAATCAGTGTTATGCAGACGATGCTGAGTGACATATGTTGGCCTCAAATACGAAGCGAGATAAGGCTTTTTCCCATTTGAAAGAAGAAAGATGAGTCCAAGTCAAATAATAATATTCCACGCTTGCTTGTTGTTCAAAAAAATCAATTACAGCTGCTTGACAGACGTAAATTTTTGGCTATTCAAATGAGTGAGAAATTGATGAATTTCATTGAATTTCTGCAAAAAGGGGCGAAATAATCTTAGTGCATAAAAACGCAGCAATTTCAAATGGTTTTTGCGGTCATTTGAAGCGTAATGTATGTCATTTTTCCAACGTTAGCATTGCTCTCTCAAGCTAAACGAGATGCCCTTGGCACCAGGATCGCAGCAATAAGGTATCGGAGAGCGCCACGCACCCATGTATAAATCATTCGCTTCGCTCAGCACTAATTACGTCTCTCAGCTCACCGATAGCCTTCTTCTCCTTGCTACTCGTCTCAACTATGCACCCCATTACGTATTGCGTGACTAAGCAAGTCAAAATACACACCTCTAATTACACCTTAAAGTGCACTACTTCGATAAAATCGTCTTCATAGCAAATTTTTTGTACGAAATTATACATCATTTTACTGACTTTTACCACCAATAAACGTGTCCCTCTAATAAGCTTACAACTTTTTTTTCCACCATTTAAACTTTTCCAGGAAAAAGCCCTCTAAATTAGGGGCTAAAAAAACTGCCTATTGCTCGATTTCGAAATGATGCACTGACGAATTCGATTTCATCACTACCTGTGAACGTAATGCGCTGAAAACATCGAAAGCGCATGCGACATTGGAAAATTACTATGTTAGGTATGTATCGATTCTTTTCACCTATCTCATCTGGTCCTTGCGGATCCCTTTACTCTGCCAGGGGGTATATGGTACAGAAGTAAGTCAATGCAACAAATGAAGGTTTTTTCAGCATAATACCTTACAACTTGATTCTATTATCACCGATTTGGGCAGGCTCTACTCTTAGTGTTAAAAGCTGTTACGACGTCGCGGCTAAACCGACAACAAAAACCGTCATCACTTGGGCTACCACTCGACAGTTTGAAGCGTTTAAACCTCACGTTACTGCATATGAAAATAAATTGTTTCAGAAATTAATCCTTAATAGAAAACAACCGCTGAAATGGTTTCTTAAATTTTTCTAAGTTGAGACCAGGCTGCTTTGTCATCCGCCAACAATTCATCCATTCCATCGTTGATCGAAAAGTCCACACATCATTTCTGAGCTGCAGGGTTTCATTTGTACTCTCATACAGCAATCTATACAAGCAAGTTGGTGAACAAAAGGCCATATACGTTGGCATGATGTGTTCTGGGCGCAAACCACTATCTCTAATACTGCATAGTGAATTTTCCAAATCGTGAACTTTCCGGGATTCCACAAAACAGGAAGTGACCGTTCATGCCTGAATGATTGAAGGGTCTCGCGCATTAATGGACGTTTATACCTATCTTAACATCCTCGTCTACAGTGCACGTGTATTGTCATTATTTTATTCTTTTCACTTCTCTTTCATTAATATTGCTGTTCATTCTGTTTTCTACCTTGACGAACTTTATGAGTTTCTGATGAGGAAGCACTTAGCACCTCCATCTCTTTTATGTTATGAAGAAAGATTCATCGATGCTCTCTTATCTCATTTTTTCATCACAACTTTTTTACTTCTTCAATATGCAAATAAACTTGATTCGTTCGCAGTTTATTATAGTCTGAATAATAAAACTGGTACTGAAACATAACAGATTACAAGCGTGTCACAGGAGCCAGTATGATACGCGCATTTGCGCCTCGCTCAACTGCGCAATTATTACTGCAAGTTACCACTAAAAAGTAAAATATGCCAAACAGTGCTTCTATATTTCAACCAATCTGACCGCCCTTGTAAGCCTTCCACTAAAAGTTAATTTACCCGTTGCCCACCTTTCATAAAATGTATGTCAGTCCTTTTCTGATTTTAAATTTACGAACCTCCCCACAAAGCTGACGAATAAAACTGAGTTACAGCAGTAATTCTATAGTGTGAATTATTTTCGGCGGTTGCCTAATTTAAACTATCGGACGGACAGATGGGTCGAAAAGACATACATACATACTCATAGACCTGACGTCGCCACAATGCACCTTTGCAAATGCAATATGCGAAGGCGCATGAAAAGGGAATTTGTCCGTGGTTATTATTTTTATTGATTAGTGCAATTCATGGATGTGCGAGGCAAATGATTCTTGTCCATGCTCCGGAGGAGGCGGTAAGAAAAAACTCTCAGGAAACGAATCGGATTTCTTCTCTGGTTTTCACCACTTTGTTCCTCGTTGAAACAAGGGCTCGAAGGAATTTTGCCAAACAATCAACAGTGCTCGTGCATTCATTAAAACTCAACGACTCCTTCTGCAAAAAGGCGTTCTCATCTGAACACTCCCCACAAATGAACAGCGAACGCGCCATTAATTCGTTCTCTGCGCCGAAACAATTCGCTCAAAAATAATATAAAGATGTATATTGTCTGGTGAGGTGAGTTAATGCATCTCAAGATATGAAAAATTCGCATATTCTGCATCCGTGAACATCAATCACTAACTGCAGCAATTAGAATCTTATGATTCACACTGGCACATTCTACTTCCGACTAGGATTTCAGCCTATTATCGCACAAACCGCACTCAACTAAACTCACCTTCAGAACCGGGTAAAAATGATTTTGTCCGATAACCGAAAGTACAGCTGTTATTATAGTATGGACTAGGGCGTACTGTTAGTGTTATGCGCCGAATCATGTAGCGATGTCTGTGCTGACGTTCTTTTTGAGTCTTTTACAATGTGAAGCGAGGTTCTCTTCCTTCCTCTCTCTCTCTCTCCAGCCAAGAGATTTTTAAGTGGAAGAGTTTCTGTGCATTTTTGCCCTTCTGATCGACACGATCGTTTCCCTTTCTCCCTCTTTTAGAGAGCACTATCCATCCTTACTCGTAATCATAACGGCTCTATGCGTCTATGCGTAGACAAAGCTCATTCCCCTCGGCAACCCTCCACAAGCAACTATCCTTGTCGGAACCGTCTGCAGAGAACGACCTCTCTCATCGATAACGCAATGTCGCTATGTTCACAGACAGAAGAACCTTCGTAATAAAACATTAATGATGGCAGTTCACATTCTCTCCATACTTTCACTTCATTAATCAAAACTTTCCCAACTCATTTTAAAATAATCTTTATTATTAGTTTCTTATATTCAATATGCAAATTACTCAGTGAAATGATCATAGCTTGGAAAAAAGTTGCTGTCGAAATCAAGATTCTTGAAAATTTCAAGCAAATGTTTTGCAATAATAAACTAAACAAATAAATAAATGAATAAATAAACAAATAATGCAGCAAGGATTTCATCGAAACCTTGTCACATAAGACATAAGATAGTAAGTCGTATACTGAATTGATGATTGTTCAGTTTTGCAGCAAAAATGCCTTTTTACTCATAACTGAGAAAACTTTTCGTCAGAAATGAAAAGAATTTTTTCCTCATAATTCAGTCGATTTGTGGATCGGTTTGCGATCACGTTGCAAACCTCACTTTGGTGGACTTTTTTCAATGATGTGGCAGTAAGTCATTTCATATGAGGGAGACTGGCAAAAATTTCCCACGCTGCTGCTGAAAAGAAAAAAGAGGGCGACGGTCTAAACTTCGCAAATTAAATCGGATATATTTTCAGACATTTTGGCGTCAGTGACATCTCAAGGCCGATTTCATGATGACCACCATTCGCTTTATACGTGTGTGAATGCTCATTCCGTTCGATTCGAAAAAGTGCACAAAAGACGACGCCGTTTTTATGTGTTATTGCTCAACAACTGATAAAGCGCCCTCAATGATAATAGCTACAATGACTAAACTGAATCGGATGAACACTGCTTCAACAATGAAATGAAATAATCCATTCCCCAGTATACTGCACTGACGCTGAAATTTATGAAAATCTTCAATCTGATGAAGCACCGAAATCGATATTTCAATTTACGTCTGAAGAGTAAATCAGAACCGCCGCCATAGCAACATCCGCAACAACAGCGAGGTTACGACGGTGGTTGAGTGGTATCGTTTTAGGGACCGATATCTGCGGAAAAGAAAGAAATAAATCGTACTGCGATGAGCATCCACCCTTTCCAACGACGATTTCTTTTGCTATTCATTGAGAATCTTTAAGATAACCAAACAAAGAAAGTACCGCTTACTAATCCTTCTATCTAGAAATAGGCTCCAAAAGAAGTAAGCAACCAATTATCCGATCACGCTGACTAATCGTTCCCGTTCACAGCTTCTCCAGCTATTCGCCCCTGTCTTCCATATGCAACACACTGGCAGTCTTCCCTTACCGGCCGAAATTGGATTACTTCACGATGCATTGGAAATAAATTAGAAATTAGCTAAAAGACCCCGCCCATCCATCAGCTGCTCAAGATCTCTCCAATTCGATCGCGTCGCTAACGGGTATGCTCATCGATGAATGCCATACCACTAATGCCTCAGGACTCTCAACTCCTAAGTGCTATAACGTGTTTATGTCAGCACGACAATGAGCAAGTTGAGTACAACATGAGCTTCGACGACCCCTAAAAATGCACTCAGAATTCGAGACACGTTGTCAGCCATCTAAGCCTGAAGAAATGGATATCTAGTGCTTCGTTGCTCTTTCGAAAGCTTATTCGAAAATTTTCATGGAGACGGATGGAAAGTGAAGCAAGAAAACATAGCAGTGAAATGTTTTAACGAATTTCATGACGAGCCAGACGAACAACGTATGATGGAAAAACGCAATTGAAATAGATGTGAAAAGAAAGAAGAAAGCGGAGACGGTTAAAATGGTGCCTGTGCGAGCTGAAAAAAACCTCGAAGTAGCCCTATCCGACAACAACAGGTTGCAACAGATGTGAATAAGATCATCGTTCGACAGAAAAAAAAGCCCACAAATCCATAGCAATGTCAACGAGGCAACTTTCTGCTAAGAGGTTCCAGTAAAACGCATTCACCGGTAAAACCGGCAGAGATTAAAAAAAGGGGGAAATACCTCACGAGGACTGTCGTCGACGGTTATACTTTGCATAACACAGATCCACGTGATCTTTTAAAACAGTAAGCAGGAAAAGAGCTTAAAACAGTGGTCATGAGCAAAGGGCAGCCGACCATCTAGTGAGTTTGTTTACGCTTTACAGATATCGAAAACCTTGAATAAAACACTACGGTTCTAAATTCTTCAAAACCTTCTTCTGGAAAATTTACTGCAAACTTTTTAGTACAGCAGGAGTTACTTTGTTGTCAGATTTCTCGCAAGATACGACAACTGTATGCATCGTCCAAGGTTGCAGATTGCGAAAAAAAAAGTTTTTCTCAGCTTCGTGCTAGGAGTAATTGAGGTTCTAGGATGATGATGGGGACATCTTCCAAGAAATTAGACGCAAGGTGCAAATTTCAGGATTATAAACGAGGTTCCAGGGCAAGTTTATTTAACCTCGCATTCTCCTGGAACAATTTTTGTATGAGTATATTTCAAATGCTAAATTAAGGGCTGTTCACTTTCCGATATGTCCCACTAAGTGGATGAGGCAGTTGCGTTGTTACGAGGAAAAATGCAATGGATGTGTGATTTGCTGGATCGGATATGAAGTGGGCACTCAATGCCAAAATTAAGCTGCAGCACTCAGGCGGGAAATGCCATTTGAACGTGCTGACAGCGGGCGTAAACATGCACGACAGATGGTCGAGCAGATAAAGCATTCAAACAATGTGCGCGATAATGATCGATACGACACACACATATATGTATATATACAGTTGACATGTACCAAGCCGGCTATGTCCCATCACATTTGATTCATTTCATTACCTCGCAATGCAATAAAATATCAGTCGGATGTAATCATGACTCCTGTTCAGGTTCTAAATTACCTGGTGGGAAGTTTGCTACTGTTACTTCAAAGTAAATCAGTTAGTGGGAAGCTTACTATTGTCATTACCACCAATAAATTCGTTCACTTCAAGGACGATAATGAATCGACAATGTTTACAAAGATAAACGATAAGCGAATCAATAATGCAGTCAAAAAAAAAAAAAAAAAAAAAAAAGGAGTCGCTAAAATTGACAAGGATCAATAGACAACAAAACACACCGATACTATATCGAAAAAAAGAAGCTAAATTTTCACGTCAGTATTCATATCGACGTAAGCCCGCACCTGCAAAGATAAGGCCTACAGGTGTGCATTCACGATCAGGAAGTTGTCTCGCATGATGCGCATTCCAAACTTCGTTTAGTGGGCAACAGAAACACAGAAAGTGATATACAATTTTAGCATCATTACTGATCAAGACGTCAAGGCTAATAAAACTAACGATGTAGGCCAATCACTGCACTTGTAAATCATGGAACTGTTCTACGCTAAGGGATTTTGATAACTCCGATAGCCCTAAACATTACAAGTTCCACATTGCCGAAAAACTGTGTGATTTACTTCCTTAGCCAGCACGAAAGCATACTAGCATGTGAATAAATAAGTTGCCAGTATAAACAAATAAGCTGTGAAAAAACTTTATCAAAATCTACGAGTGTAGAGATTAAAGTTAAACCTTAGAAACGGTACCGACCTGTGACGTCCGCAGAATGGCCCAAGGCCGGCAAATACACAACGACCAAAAGACCCGTAGTACAGAAGTAGAATATAGCTAGTGGAAGATGGCGAAATCGCATCGTATACGAGACGTACTACGGAGTCTGATCAGTAATGAAGGAGGGCTCGCGAGGTGAGCAGCAAGCATACGCACTTCGACGAGTGCATCACACTCGGTGTGCTATAGTGCAGCCAATAACTTGCAACGCTGCACCGCGCAACTCTCCGTTACAGCACACTCGTGCACAAACGCTACCGAATGCCTAGCGCTTTTATCCTCGCCACCGCACGAGCACAAATCCTGCAAAACAACATCCTCGGATTGCATCTCTTCGTTCACCGCAAACATACAACAATATGCATTACTCTCATGTTAAAGCCCATATCTGCACATTGTATTGTGATCATCAAAGCTAGCGAAATAGACGCTATAAAATGCACACTGCGTTTGGCGTGTCAACATACACATCAACTCGATTAAACAGTCCCGATCGCAGCTTCTGCATCGAAACTCAAGTGCAGCTTTGGCGCTTCGAGCCAAACGAGTTATTCATTGGTGCATGCTGTAGTTGCACTTTCATAATGACGCACATCAACGACTGCGAGCAAGCAATAGTTGATTACAGAGGCACAACACCTGAGAAACCTGCTAGCATTATCGCACACAATTATTCCGGACGTGTTCTTCATCATCTAATCTTCACTCATGAGCATACTTGAGTTTAATTCCTCTCTGGCAGCACTTTCCGTGAGCGAATAATCAGAGACTACATAATGGTAGTGTAAAACTCATACTCCGTCACGACCATCACACACATCAAGCGAAAGGGAGTGCCGGCCTAAGGTGTCATAAAACTAGCATTGGACCTGACCGGAAGGAAAACTTCTGACCTTTTTCCATTTGAAAAATTTAGAAGACCTTACTTAAGAATATTTTTTGCAGAAATTTTTCTCGTTTCCCCTCACGTTTTTTGAAGTTTCCACAGCGAACTCTGTGAAATCACTTCTATGTTTTCCTTTGAAATCTCTTTCCCGAATATCCCGCATGTAACAATGACTAAATCATCCGCGATAAAAAACGTTCAACGTTAAGTTACATGTGAAGCAATATATCGGTCGGCGCATTAATGACGTGACTTCCCTCATCCATAGCAATAACACTCCTAGGCGCCTAGAATGCATGCAGAAAGGCGAAAGACAAACTGGACCACAGGTAACGCTCCACAACAACCTCAACATGAAGCTCATTTCAGCACTCACAGCTCTGGTTAGACCACACCGCACTGAAGCCGATGTATATTCAGAACGAATTGTGCAACACATCCAGTCTGTGAGTTGTTGTCCGCATGTGCTCTTCGATATGCGCACGCCAGATAAAAAGCGCGTGATCCACACGCCAACTGCTCTTTGAAGGGCATTTTCGTACATATCATCCAACCGGTAGGGGGCAAAAAAAATCAACTTAGAAAAACGTCGAAATTTTCAGTTTTTAGCAAGAATATTCTTTCAAAAACAATGTATCTCTTCGTCTATCAGTCACGCTATATATTCCCTTCGCCTCTAATGAACCGCCTTTTGAAAATATGGATTCTGAGAAATTGCAAACTTTACCGCCTTTCCGCTGCGAAAATAAACCATCTCTTATGCTTATATATGGCAAAAGAAGCGTTAGCGGTAACTGTCTGCTCCTTAGATATGACTCTACTTAGAAGTTGGTCAAGATGGTCATGCGATGAAAGAGGCAGAAAGTGAAGTCTCGACATTTTGAATAAAAAAATTCCTGCTATTATTGCTCGTAAATATGCAGCTTTACCAGCAAGAACGAAAACTTATGAGTTTTCCTTTGGAAAGATAATTTCTGCAAAACAAAGCTTCTTAAATCGAGAGGAGGAGGGGAGTTACAACATTATAAATCTCTCTAGCCTCGCTAGCACGATCCTTTCTCCCGACGGGAATAGGAATAAGGTCTTAAAACAATCTTATCTTGAAAATTGCATGTCGCAGAAAGAGCTAAAAAAGCAGACCTAAGGCAAATAAGGCAGATGTAAGTGTCAAATCCAGTCAACAGTTCAAAGCGCATCTGAAAATTCGAAACTTTTGCGGTCTAAACATGGTGTGGCTGAGACACGCCCTGCTTCCTCCCCTGAGCTAGGTAAGCATTTGCAACTCGTGAAGCAAAACAAACCACCCTTAACGAAATTGATTTGAAAGGTATTAAACGTCACGGGAACACTATATAACCCTTCAGAAACGCAACATGACGCCTATGAAATGTCTCCTCACCCCGTCTTCTTAAACGAAATTCCCTCCTAACTTCTCCCTCAAACTGACATCGGCTACAAATCGCGATCATCCCATAAACTTCCCGTTCACTAACACGGAAATTCTATAAACTAAACGCAACTTGCAGTGAAAATGAGGGTCGCGGCATGAACTGAATTTCAGAAGGTCTAGTTGGTTCATATGTGAATGAATAGACAATTGATATAAGTGAAAGAAAAGCCACTAGTAAACGTGCAAAACTAGAAGATGTAGTGCTGAAAGCTTGTCTAGAAAACATCGCAACGCGCTCCCTTTGTCTTTGAAACAGATGGACAAAGTCACAACGCAAACGAACGTGAACATAGCCTTTAACGCCTTCACCGACAATTTGCGTCCGTGCGCCTCACCGCATTTCCACACTTCACCGAGCATTGTGTCAACTTCTGCACTTCAGCCTACACTCCATTTTCATTCCTCTAAGTATAAAACTTCAGCAACTCATTCGCGTCATTTGGCACTATTAAGTTCGTCTATCTACAGTTGTTTTGATCGATTATCCTATAAATTTGTGCCGTTTGATCACTCATCGAAATCAACACAACGATTTGAAGCGTATTTTCTGCAAATGATGGAAAGTTATTCTTGCACATGATGCAAGATAACTTTCTCAACAGCGACAGGATGACGTTGCTACGGACAATTACTCAAATACGAAAATTTCCCTCCTTTTTCTGATGCGTCCGGTGTTCGCCCCTCCCCCCGAATACTTCATGTTGGTCAGCTCGAGTGATCGGAGTTGGTCACCTAGAGTATTCGGGTGTTCGTCAGCAACAGCATCAAGGTATTTATGTATTTGCAGGCAACGGTGCTGCTGCCCGCCAAAACCAATATTAACTGCAATGGCCAAACGCTTCATCATTTCAGGAGTATTGTGCGTTTCATTGAGAGACAGCCGCGTTTCCCCGGCAAAGTGAATCGCGAAGGCAGACGTCAACATGTTTCATCATCTTATTAAATTCCAGAGTGAGTAGAAACATTAAGCCCTCCTCCTCTCCCTCATCAAACATGATGATCCATACGACACGAACATTATACACAGCCCCATTTGGCTATAGTTAAGAGATGACAAACTCAATTATGCAATCAACCTCAAGTATTAGGCAAAGCCAAAACTATAACAGTAAATTCTTCAACCGAAAAACTTTTCTCAGCCACGTTCAGTAATCGCTAGTGGAAGTGCAGGTTTATGTAATGCGTGAAAAAAGAAGAGAAAGGAAAACAAAAATTGCAAATAAAGAAATAGCAGAAATTTCGTCCATAAGTTCACAACAACTGCAACGTTGAAAACAACTGAAGTTTCAGTGCAAGAGTTCAGCAATGGGGGTCGAGGTGAGTGGATTGGCGCATGAAATATGGCAAAGCTGGTGCATTAACGACACTACCAGTTAGCACGTTTCTTGGATGTACAACATGGAAATCGCTGCTTCGCGTTTCTTAAAATCTTTCTTAGTAATAGCAGAAAAGCATAGTTGGAAATGATGCCGTCACATATGCCACTATCGACAGCCCTTTCTTTCTTTTTAATCCAAAAAAAATCATGCGTGATCCACGACTGTAAAATATTTTCAAAAATCGCGCAATAAAGGACACATATGTCACTGCCAACTATTCTTTAAAGACCTTCAAAACTCAAGAAGCGCTTATCATCCGACTACGATAACATTATGGGTTGAAACAAGCATTACCGACGACCTGGCGATGACTAATTTACCGTCTCTTCGCCGATAGAAAACCTTCCTATGGTCGCTGCACTCGGTTTTTGTCGTTTATCTCTCAACTACTAATCCCTAACAAATTTTCCGTGCACTTGATAACACATCTCGTGAACTTTAACACATTCATTGCTCACCTTCTCGTTGACCAAATGTACCTGCCCCTTATAATAAGCAAAATGAACCGCTCCTCGCGACCACTTAAAATAGAGCACATCAAGTCGTATAAAGGCAAAAGCATCGAAGCAATAAACGAGACATTACAGCAAAGAGAATTTGCGTTTGGCAAAATAATTCGTATGCAATCGGCCCTCGCAATGAACTGAAAAATGACAGCTACGTTCAACAAAACCCTTTCCTCCTTTTATGAATAGCACGTTAGTTCCATCATAACACCTGTTTCATTTAAACGATTGCGATAAGCGTTTTCGAGGAATTGTACTATGACAACTATTACATCAAAATAACAGGGAAAATGAGTACAGAAATGGGGATACGTTACTACCAGAGCAAATTATCACTCAAAAGAGGAGTAGAGAATATGAGAGTACAACGCTGAGCGCTAGAAAATGTGATATCATTCATTTGGTCGAATGAATGTGTGAAAGAAATGGAACCCTCAACGCTGTGGAATCGTTTGGTTCGATAATATCGAAGCAAACAAAAGAACGTCGTTCAGACTCCCTCCCATCATAGATACTGCTTCTGCGAACATTCTAGTTTACATTAAAACAGAGCGTTTAGAAAAAAAAAAAAAAAACTCGAAATCAGAGGATTTCGCTTGGAGAAGTGATCGATGGAGAGGCACTCGCTCGCCCAAAGTAATCCATATAATATTTATTCTCAAAGAGCCTCCCTAGACCACAGCGAACGATTTCGAGTGACCCTCTAAAACAATATGCAGAACCTGCATCATTCCAACCCTGTGCCAGCACGGCAAAAGCATCACATCCAAGTTCCTAGATACGATTCTCGGAATGACTCTTCAAATTAGCTACAATTCAGAAGTCGAGCGTCGTAAGAAGAAAAATAAAAGCATTTTCAAGCATTTCGATATCGACCTCATCCAAGGACTTTACTCCCGCTCGAAAATTTCGAACCAAAAATTCATAAGCTTCTCGAAACAACTGGTTCTATCATGGCCGTATATAGTCATGACTTGAGGATGGCTTGACCCACTGAAAAATTAAATACGCATTTTAAATTCCCACCGACTTAAGAGCTCAGCCCATAGTGAGTTCCAATCTCTCTCTTTTAGCTTATTCATGCCATTTGTGGTAATCTGGTGACAATCATGCATTATTTCATTTCGTCATATTTTCTTATCGAAATAAAGAATAAAATATCTGTCGAGCATATTTTCATACTATGCGGGAGAGTTTGATTCTCAAATCTGATTATTTCTAGGAAGCCAACTGGCAGCAGTTTCCAGCTCAGAATTCGTTCCGGTATGCAAAGTAGTGATAAAACAGTCAAATCAACTGATATAATTTATAGATGTTGAGTAACAGAGTAGTTGAAAGAATGTGGAACAACAACTCTAATCGCTGTTCATATACACTGCAAGAGAAATCAACAGCCCAATAAAAACTGCATCAAAGTATTGATGGAAGAGCAACCGAAAACCGCACTCCCACACACCTCCTCAAGCTCGTCTTGAACCATTCCTTTACCTCATCCAACATATTAAATTCAAAAATTACGCCGCGTATTCTACACTATCAAATACGTTGCTGCATTTCACGTCCATATTTCTGTCGTCTCTGCGAACTATTTGGTGTGATGTTGAGAGCACGGGAGCGGAAGAGGAAGAAGAAAGGGTCGTGAAGGAATTCCCCGATCTCTTGGTCCTTCAGGTAACGGCCTGCTTACATCAAAATGTGTTGTTTTTCCCTATCCAGGTCTGCCTTCGCTTTCAAATCGTGTTATTTTTGAGCCCCGTATTACATTTAAATTGAGGCATTCGAAAACAGCGCATGAATACAGAACTTCACACCGATTAGAAATAAACCGGAATGTTCAATAAACCCCAGGTTGAGCATTTTCAAAGAGAATATAGAGTGGTCCTCGCGCAGCGATTTTTTTCCTGTGGGCTAAGCGATATAGGATGCAAGGCCACCCTGTTGAAGTAAAGCTGTGTGAAACGGGAGTGGCCGCAAGAAGGCAGCATTCGACGCGCATTCTTCTCTCACCAGCAAAAGTGGGAGCGCCTGGAGCACGCACTCCTCTGGCCAACAAACGTTGAAACACTGCGAACAATGAGGGTTGTAAGGTTTGAGGCTGCAAATGAGCGCAGTTTTTTGTCATAGGTGTGCCGTGCACGATGAGATGTTGGCTAACATTAACGACAGCTTCCCTCTCAAACCTTAGAGAGCAGTGAGAGGTCAACTTTGATCGACATTTCAATTTTTATATGGCAGGTTTTTTTGCAATTTGTTTCATGCATCTGTCATATCCAAAAACATTTCACATCGGCTTCGTTTATGGTACCTTATGATGCAGTTTTCAAAGGCCATGATGAAAAAAATTTCGGGGCGCATACGCAACAGTCAAAAAAAGTGGATTTCCTTCATTAACTGGACCTAATTTTGGACTGAAACTGCAATTTTCAAAAAAAGGAGAGAGGAAAAGAACGCATCGTTCGCACGGCTCTACGACGCCGATATACGAGAAATAATCGTCGTTATTGAACTTCTTGGACGATATCGTTAATAGTACAAATAAATTTGGCTGAAGTCGTTTGTTTCATTCCTCCGATTTTTTCGGAAGATGAAATGGCATCTCACTGCGCACATTACACCTGCAAGAAAAACCTGCGCTCCACTGCAGAAAAAAAAAAAAAAGAGAAAACTAGCAAATTAGCGATTTTTCGCTTGCAAGTTAAGGTCAGTGGAGAACTCCCAATGCGTCCATCACGAAATCACAGCTATTACCTATAATATCGCCCCGCATACCTCATCGACACAACTTTTATCACTGCTCACAAGCATTAGCGCATGTTGAGTGGTGCAGCCTTAGGCATCAGCATGAGCATCCCTTCGTTTCTAGCATCGAGAACCGTTTGTAATTACCCCTCAAAATAATTTATAGGTAAAGCAACCCGGCATCAACTCCACGAAGAGGTCATTCTTTCAGCTATAAAGCCCTCCGCGCTCTTTGTTTCAATGCCCAACAATTGTCGCTGATCCAATTTTACCTTCTAATCTAGAGGAAATGACGTCATCTTATAATCTTCACCCACTGCTTTATTGGTTCTCGAGAGCAGTCATGAGCACGTGAACTGCTTCTGAGATGGCATCCCGAGATATAAAGCGTCACTGCTATTTTTTTCCATTGCAATGCACAATTGAAAGTCACTATCGCATTTATACAATTCGTCACTCTAAGTTGATTTTGTGTACATTACACAGCGGAATCGTCAGAAAATAATCTCTCTCACTATCAGTAAGCAACGAATTTTGCAATGCGGTAACTGCAATAATCGCAATGACCTTCTCTTCAAAGATTGCAAAATCACTCCGAAATAATAAAATAATTGCAAATTTACAAATCATCGTGTAGGGCTGGAACACCATTGAAAATAAATGTGACACCCCAACC
Source organism: Ascaris suum (assembly GCA_013433145.1). NCBI lineage: Eukaryota > Metazoa > Nematoda > Chromadorea > Rhabditida > Ascarididae > Ascaris > Ascaris suum. The sequence goes on along the minus strand of CM024188.1, from coordinate 8,023,253 downwards.
GCTTTCAGAAATTTCGGCAAACAATAAAATATGGACGATCATGCATTCATGTTTTGATCAAAGTGACTGTTATCACAAAGGTTCAGCAAAAGATTTGTTTCTTCACGCGCGTTATGCTTCCACGTTCTTTCAAATATGAACTTTTTTGCTCTTATATGTGCCTAAAGAATTTGTTGACCGATTAACATGCGGCCTCATATATAGGTCAATCTGTAATACGGATTATTTTAAACGAATTTCGTATTTCTAACTTCGATTATTGAGCAGTTGGGACTGTGGGACAGACACGCGTACGTGCACCGACAAGACCACCATAAAGCGTTTTTGCACATTCAAATCGGGAGAAAGCCCACGAAAACGTCTCTGCGAATTATAAATGCAAGGTTTTTTAAGCACCAAAAAACTAAAAAATTGTTTGGGTCAAAAGAACAGTGGTTGAATGCAAAAAGTGGTCAATTTTTTCAAATACTAAGAGGGAAATGTTGTTAAAAATGCAATGAAAGCAGGCTGCTATATTACAATATATACTAATTATATGCAGTAAATCCTCAGCAAACTTTCTTATTCCACCCTTTTTACTAAGTGAGTCGGGAGATGAGATTTTTATGATCGAGAAGTTGCAAGCTAAATTTTGGAGAAATAATATTCTCGGTGAGCGAACCCCCTCTCTCCTCTTAAAATGTTGGGAAATCTATGGCCGCGCAATTGCATTCCTTATGCCTGTTTTGTTACCTTAAAAGAGCACACCTCAAGTCAATAAGTTATGCACTCCGTTCGGCTCCACTAGCGAAAACCAACAAATCACACGGATTGTTGCGCTTCAACGAACAGAAAATAGCAACTTTCACTATTTCTGTGACACCCAAGTCGATAATACAAATGTGTTTGGATGTGCACAATTAAAGAGAGGAAGGGAACAAGAGGCGCACCGTCACCGAACACCGGTAACTCGTCACTTTGTTTTTTTTTCACTTATATACTACTTGAAATACGCAAACACAAGCATTGTTTCAACCTAATTTGCGCTACTTGATCGTTTACAAATGTGTAAAAGTTTGCAATTCTTCTTACTGGACGTGCGTAAGAAGAACTGCATTATGCTCTTTACATATCTGGAAAAGGGCCATACTTGAGAGAAGGATGAAATGCAGACACGTATATTCGAGGAAAATTAATGAAGTATGTACGAAGAGTTCTTTTCCCGCAATCAACGTGTTCTTGCACCTCCCACTGCTGGTAGTTTATAATAAAGGCGGAGGACTGGTATTCAAGGAGAGGGTAAATTTCCATAGCGGATGTATCTACAAGGGTAAATAAACGAGGAAATGTGTTTTTTCACCGGATGCCCATACTGGCTACGCAACGCAGCGTCGAATTCGGTCGAACACGTGCATAAAACAATTGAGCACAGCTTCTGAAGTGATTCATTCAGAGGAACTGAGTTGTGAGAGGAAAAGGCGCACCGCGACGTGAAAGCATGACGCTGTACGATATGCTATAATACATAGGCTTCTGTCTAGTCTAGAATACAGACGAGCACGAACTCGAACTATGCGGCAATGAACGTTGTAGAAGAGAACAGGTATTGACTGGGCTTCAAACAAGCGCTGAAACGAATACCACGCATATATGCGTATCTCCAACGTTGTCTGCCTCCGATGAACATCAAACATAGGGTAGTGCACGCCAACAGTGCTGCTTTCGATGTGACGAAGCAGCATTTTGGCAATGACGGCCCAATACAAACGATTCAGAAACGCATCTTATACACCTCGGCCACTTCGGACGCCTTAAATATCGACTCTTGCACTTCTATGTTCTGCTGCATATTCCATCGGAAGCACGTCGCTACGCTGCTCTAGAGAATGCACAGTCAAGTATGCTAGTCAAATGGCAAGCTTCTCTCAAGAAAAGGACATTTCCCTTGCAAGTAGTACACATTGTTTGACCAGACTGAATCCAAAACGAACAAAGAGAGTTTCCGCTCGGAAGTATGAATGTAAGCACGAGAAGGAATGAACGACACGAGAGGAAATAAGACGTCAATAAAGCCCGACGCTCAATTAGAAACAAGAAGTGCATACACTTCTGCGGCAATGAAAGCCTTATTGCAGCAAACTTTTTTTCAAGGTAAACGGCAAAAATTGCCAGATTAGGCAATACTGATGTAACAGCCCAAGTCAAACAATAAAAGTTGTCAGCCACCAAATGAAACTAAAGCTATAAAAAGTGAAGCACAACCAGAGTGGAAAAAAGCCGAGGAAATGAACGGAACAACGAGGAATGGGGTTGTCCCCGAGGACGCCTTGCGCCATTGCCAAACAGCACATCGCTCGCACGCCCAGTTACCGCACGCGCACTCTCGCACGCCCCGCCTCGGCCATGCGTTCATAGATGGCACTCTCCAAGCGGTGTGTATGTGCCATGCTGTGCTGCATAATTAACGCCCTATACCAGCCCTCTGCGCTACTCCCTTGGCCTCTCACAGCAACGTGGTCCGCCTCTCTGATCTGTCCTCCTTCTCCCATCCCTCTTTTTACCAGCTGTCCTTGTTGTGGACCCGTAAACCTCCAGCTTCTAGGGTTCACTTGGCTTACTTGCCAAGGTTCTGTCCATTACTAACAAGCAGCTATATCTCAACCACTCTTATAACAAAGCAAGATCACTGAGCAAAAAGGTTTTTGGCGCATTTGACGTATTTGTAAACAGGAAGCTTTGACTTCGACATGTAAAGAGTGAGGCAAAAAGTCACGTTAGCAAGAGGTTCTTAGGTCGCAAAAAGCCGGTGAATAAATCATGAACGACCTTCACTGAAATGCGTCATGGAGAACAAAACGACTGGAAGCTTTCGAAATCGCTTTGCTTCCATAGCTACATTCCAGGATTAAACTCATGCAAAAGCTTACTATGCCAGAATTTCGATGCTCTGTGAAACTCTTAATTTGAAAGTTAGACCATAGTAATAGAAGATGCTGCTAAGCGGCCCTATCACTATTGTGTGGCACTTTCTTTGCTTTTATTTCTAGAAGAGATTCTTGATACATCGTTGACACAGACATCTGTAGAAAGTTGTGGAAGTGTTATACGTGAAATCAACGGAAGTTCCTTCGTCCTCAATTTTTGAGGCGTGCTCCTCCCCACTTTTGTAACTTGGGCTCTGTCCTACTCTTCCCTCTCCCCATTGCATCTCTTCCTGACCTTTTCGAAAAATTCTATTCTAAGTGCTGAAAATTAAGAAAATCATCTTCTCCACCTTGACCTTCTTTTTCCTCAAACTAAGGTATTACTAGGGGAACATTCCCAACACTTTCCCAAATATACTTTTTCCCAGCACAACCGACAATCTCATCAATGTGTTGCGATAAAATTACAGCGTTGAAAAACGTGCAAACGAACAAAGGCGAAAACAAAGAGCACAAAGGAAGATAATTGGAGAGATTATCTTGCTCCCTATCGCCTCATCTTTTTTTAGTTTTGTTGCTATAAACTTCTACTACCATTAATATTTTTCAAAGCATTACGTCCACAAAACATTCCGAAGAGAATCTGTATCATATCTAAACAGCAATCTTACGAAATTGCTTTTGTTTTCGCCATGTTTCACCTGGTACATCTTCGACCTCAATCTTTTCTCAGCCTTTGAACTATTACAGTTACCTCTACTTTAAGCTCACCCCCCACCCCCCACATCCTCCCTCCATCTCTCCTCTGAACAGTCGTTCTAGTACCCCTAAACCACGTCAAGAAAAAAAAAACCGAAAAAGTGAAGTGGAAACGTGAATATAGCATCTCCGAGATTATTCGATGCGATTTAATGCACTCTCTATTCGCCCAGGGCAAAATTTGGCAAAAAACGTTTCAAGTACTTCATTGTTGCCTATTGAAATTCGATGCTCTCGAAAAATCTTTGGTTTTTGAGGACCGCGCTTCTCCATTGAAATTAAAATATTCTTTGAAGTGAAAAAACTTCACCTCAACGTCGTCCACCAAAAACACCTGTAATCTCTAAATACGAGAGCATCCTCCCTTCGCTCTATCGAAGCTCACTGTTTCCGTGTGGAAATTGTTACGTGCTAAGTCTCTTCCTCTCTTTTTCTTCAATAGAGCTCCTTCTATTGCGGTGGAAGTCTTGTCGCCAGGGAAAATACCAAACAAATTTGAAGGTTTAAAAAATTCACGATGGACAAGTACTTTTCATAATATGTGAGACTATTAGTTCATAAATTTTAAATTTATGCGTCAATAGCATAAGTTGATATTTCTCAGACATTTTTTTGATCATTAAACGGAACGACGTGATATACGATTTTAAAGCGAGCTGAAGGTAAGACTGACCTAGCTGATATCGCTAAAAGACATGTGGTGCGTCCATTACAAATATTGTATCCACCAAAAAAGTGCGCAAAGGGTGACAAAGACAAAATTAATCTCACTATTCAATATTGTCGAAAATGAATCCCGGAAATTGATCAACGATCAGAATACGCCCTATAATATTGAACTGACGAAAAGCTTACAGGAAAATTAATCGAAAGAGTCTAAATTTAATATCTGATGGCTGTGACTATTAATGCGGCGCTGACAACAAAAAGCGAAAATTCGCTGACTCATTTTAGAAGCAATGTGGCACAGTGATTAAAATTGTGACCACGCTTGCAATCAACAATTATATACGGCATATCTCTGTTTCTATATTGTTGCTGAGGATAAGAGGGAGGGGGGATAGGGGTTGTAAATGGCTAATTAAAAATTCCATATTTAGCATAGACGTCGCTATCAATGAGTTTACCTATCAGCTAGCACACATTCATAGAAATTTAAAATATTGTCCTCGTTGATTTTCTTCAAATAAATTCAATTAAAACAGTTTATTATAAGTCATAGTTTAATATTAGCAAGCAAAAGAAACCGTCTTTCACCGTGTTATGAAATGATGACATCAACGAAGATTCCCACTGAAGACGAGATCAGTCTCAAGTGGAGGATCGATGCAACGAGATGCACCGACGTGTAGAGAGTGTTGCTATTTTTCTCGTATCCATACATTTCCAGGAATGTTGGTGGAAAATAACAGCAGCATGGTTATTCGCTGTAAACATAATCCTTAATCAGGGCCGCTCCACGTTTAACAGAGATACGTATTTCTGTAAAGCAATTACTACGTTCTTTCTACCTGGTGATTTTCGCTGAGCTATACGGTTGCTTGCGTACTGATTGCAAAGGTAGAAGTGAGGAAGGCAGTTCCCTCCATCTTTCCAGTCGCACTCCTGAACTTCTTTCCAAGTGTATTGGTTGTAATGACACTTTGGCTTATCAATCTGAATCAATGCTTATAAGTTATGCATAATAATACGCTGATGACTTTTCTTGGCGAAGCAATTTCTGTTAAATGTTTTAGTGATTTCAACTGGCTCACTTTGATGCGTAAAAGTGGACATTTGCGGAGTACTTCTGCGCCCCACCGATCGTACCACTTGGCCCACACACGGAGGTCGAATGAAACGATTTGATTCGCGAAATTTGGGAATGCTTCGAGCAAAAGTTTTGAAATTCGGAGAATATAGCCTCGGATCTAAACAGCGGATAATCTCTTTTATCAAATCCCGTGGAGACCTAACAAAATCAACAATGTAAAATTTTTAAAATGCGAGAAAATGTACGCATTACAACTGAATCACGAAAGTTTCGCAATGGTTTATCTCAAAAACGGATGGGGGAAGGAAATTCTGGTGAGAATCTGTATCGCGATTCAGAGATTGAAATTAAAAAACAATTATACCGGTCAACAGCCAACTTCTGTCAGTAGTGAGTTAAGACGTATGTATCTATGTTGCTTTTGAAAAGACCGCCTGCATTTTTTTGGATGGGGTGAAAAGACGAAAGAGCAGTGTTGGGATATATTCCTTTCTTCTCATAATTTGTTTGCGAACCATTGGATCCTTTGAAAATTGAGTGGATGAGGATCCTTCGACGAGCGATCCGACGGAATGATTCACTGCCAACAAAATTCCTCACACACCGTAAATTTTCGTTGAATGAAAATTATGCATTTCTTTGGAAACCAGTAAACTTATGCTCAAATCATCGCATCAAGATTCAAGTGTAAGTTTATCTGAGTCCTTTTTTTCGACGCGATTGACGAATTTCGAGACCACTTTGTTCTGTCACGTCTTGTTCAATTAAATCTTACTCAGGTTGTGAAAATTCCGATTTCAGCAATACATAAGGAAGACGTCGTAACCCCTTGCGTACTGTTCGATTCTATTGAAAAATTGCTGTGTAGGCAAACTTTTCGCCAAGAATCCGGAGTATGGTGTTGTTCGTTGAACCTCATTTTAGGTTGGGAAGAGGGGTTCAACCAGGATCACGAAATTTTATGCGGGAAGGTCGCTTTTGTGAACAAGTAAAAACCGCGACGCCTTTTCCAGTGGAAAAAACTTTTTCCAAGGAAACAATCAATTCATCAGAGTGCTATTGAAAAGATCTCTCGGGCTTGCAATTTTCAACAGAACAAAGAAAAATCTACAGAACACTTATGAGTTTTTTCTTATGCACGTATTGGAAAGTGAGTGAGAGCACGCGACATGATAGAGTGCAGCGGTCTTCAAATCTTTCTCATCAGATGCAAAAAGATTATATGTGAACAGCGCTGAGGTGATTAACTTATCCCATTAGCGTCGAAAAACACTTTACAGATTGAGAGAAAGTCTCCGAAATGCGGAAAATTTTTGCTAACAGTGAATCATTTCGCCGATTTTTTATAGAAGCGTTTATATGCATCAAATTTCTAGCGCAATATAATAATCAATATGAATGTTGTTCATAAATTCATATTAGAAATGGAAGGGAAAATTTTCCACAATCTTCTCCTGGAAAGTTAAAAAAAAATTGATTCAGCGCTGCAAACTTAATTAGATGTGTTGCACTGAATTTCTGACCAGAGGATGAGCAAAAAAAAGCAAAGGAAATGCATTATCTACATACAATGAAGAAAAGGCAATCACGGTCAACGAACCAACCACTACCGTAATCTGATAAAAAACATTGAATTATGCATAACAATGGACTGATATTTAGGGGGAGCCGACCGTTACACAATCCTTCAAAAAACGTTTCTCATTTCCCAAGCCGGTCAGGCAAGATGAATGCAAACTTCCAGTATCATCTGGACGCCTGCTCACTAATCGTTTTGCAGTTGTTGAATGGCGTTGGAAATTAATACAATTGAAAAGAGAGAGGGGGAGGGAAGGGGCTGCGATGGAGGGCATGGTCACGCGAGATCTGAAATATGCACAAAAAATTCCTTAACTACAGCTTAACGGCACTCGCCCTAACTCAGTCACACAAACATACAAGTAGAACGCCATCATTATATATATATATATATATATATATATATATATATATATATATATATATATATATATATATATATATATATATATATATATATATATATATATATATATATATATTGATTTTTTCGTCGACAAGTGTTGTTACTGTTGAGAATTTTTGCAACTTATTGTTATTGGTCGGAACGAGAGGAATTGTAAAACTTGTTGAATAATTTTCATGAACGAACAGTTTAAGAGAACATCGAAAAGTTCACGAAGATAATTCTGCGGGGACAGAATAAAATAGTTTTTGCAGTCCCTTAAAACAGAAAAAAACTGAGTGCAAAAAAAATCTGAACAGAGTAAATGGTGAAAAAGAAGAACGAGGATCAGGAATATCGCCAAGTAGTAGGTGAGAAGTATGACAATGTACGCATACCGCAAATGTTGTCCCTAAGTAATATAACGACAATGTGTGCCAACATCATCATAACAAGAAATGAAACTTGCCCAGTGGAAAACGTATAATATTGGCCAACACAATTCAACCGTAACAGCCTTGAGGTGAATCGAACAACCATTACTTCCCAACACCAACTAACCTCTTCACAATTAAATCTTACCTGTAGCATATGGACATTCTCATGTAATGAGAACAATAGTAATAACCACTAGCATCATTGTTAAGCAATACTACACTGTCAAGTGGTACTTTATAGTTAAGTAGGATTTTATCACTAAGTTGTGATTTATTGTTAAATAAAATTCATCTCGATGAAACTCATAAGTGGAAATCAAACTTACTGCAACTTTGTGCCAACTTTTCAATGTATTCTGTGTTCTTGCTAGTTTGAGAAACAGATGTAAATGTTTGCAGAGAACAACGAAGCGCTAAGGTTGTTGTGCCTAGAGGATTCGGCCATTTACCGTTTAAAAAAATTCTTTCCGCACGTCTTATTTCTTCGACGGAAAGGACGGGTTCGTTATGCAAACCTCTTTCTTGAGGGAAATTTTACGCGGACAACTCCCTTATGATTTGCTGCCCATAAAATGCTTGCTTCTTGGCTGAAATTAAAGAGTTCTGCACTTCTACAGTAAGAACAATTGGCCGAAAAGAATGCAAAAAGAGGGAAACAAGCGAGAAAAAATTTTTCATCGACTTCTCGACGATTTTAATTTCCGATGTGAAATACTTACCTTTATTTCATAATTTCATAATCGTGAAAGTAGCACACACATTAAAATACAAATTTCAATTGATTCGAATTTTAAGCTAGAATGTTTGCGAGGCTGAACATATGAAGCGGTCTAATAGTGAGCGTCAAATCGAGGCACAGTTCTCGTTCATGGTTACTGCACTGCTAGCTTCCAACAAACTTACACAGCTGCTATTTGTAAAAAACAGCTGCACGAAATTTGCTGCAAAAGATGCTTCCTCTGTTTTGCATTTGCATAATTCAATTTCGAATACCGTTTTACTAGAGCGATGCATAAGCCTATTATGGATTCGGATCCAGAAACCACCCCTAGCAACCGCCCCTATTCTTTTATAATCTATCAGATTCACCCTTTACTCAAGCGCACCAGTTCCAATCCCACTATTTTTTTGCAACAATATTTGCTCCAACCAGTGAAATAGACTTTAACGACTGAGACCTTCCATCTCCAACTGTGCCACTCTGATGGATCATTCCCATAGCCAATAACTTTGCTGTAGTACTCCCAACTGCAGCCTTATTTTCGAAAAACTACTGCATGCTTCAAAATCTCGTGTTTGCTCTAGTGCAGCAATCATTGTCAAACTTTGCCTTTAAAAATTGGATAGAAAGTGTTTTCGTTCAAACGATACCTACTATTGCCGGCATATTAAGATGCGATTTTTCACGAATTCAACAGATACCTTTTTCTCATGTTGTCAGTACATCAAAATTCAATTCTGAGTGTGTCAAATTTAATAGCAAAACAAGCAGTGAATTAGGCTGAGGAACTGTTTCCCTGTCGCATAGCACGAAAACGAGTAATCCTTTATGCGCTCCAAACTTTTATCAAAAACTAAATCAGCAGACTGACGGGAATGTTACAGACCAGTCGGTTTGATTGATCAAGTCATACATGAAGCCATGAAGACAGCCATACTTAGAAACGGTGATTACTGGTGAAGGCTTCTGCGTTGAGGATGGGCTATCTCTGCAGTGAGTCAGCCATCTAAGACATACAATTTGCCTTTCTATGCGGAACTTCGAGAGCTTTCAGAGTCTTGAACATTAGACTGATTGGTTTGCAGTGGGCTTTTTGAAGAGGAAGCATGGATGACTTTGAGTGACAGACAAATGAGCTAGCACGACAGTGCTAAAAAGCAAACAGAATATTTTGAAACTGCTAGAGTTATCCTCAAATGAATTTCCGAGCTAGAATTTCCCGAGCAAATCTTTTAAAGTGACGATTTGAAATGACGGGTCACTGTTTTTGAGACGGGAATTTTAAGAACACTAACTTCCTGCACATCGCATTGCAAACAGGACAAATCCTCATACACGGTATAAGTTCTGGGAATTAGACTGTGGCTAATGAGAGTGGAGAAATTTGCTGGTGAATAATGACGGCCTATGCATACGCCTGTCAAGGTGCATTCCGCTGCTTGCATTGTGTAATTTTTTTCGAATGTAGAGTGATGATATGCGTATTTAACCACCTCCTCTACAATGAAGTGATTGCCATCAAAGAACAACTAACCAAACACCTTTCGCTAACTTTGAAAAATGCCTAAAAATGACGTCTATAGACAAACGAACAAATATAGAGAGACAGACTTAAAAACAATCGAAGCGAAGCGATCACATCCACAAAGCATAGCTTAGCACGGATCAGACTAAATTAAAAGGACACTTTCCATAGTACATTTCAAGCATATTACTTTCTACACGAAAAAAACGACTCAATTCTTCGACATCAGTGCAGAGTACGACCAATAATGTGTGCATAGAAATCCTTAAGTCAGTATTAAAGAGCGTGTATGTACTCCCTCTCCTCCCCTTGGTTGCTACCGTCATTGATATAATATAAGATCCATTTTAATACTATATTGGGAGCAATGCTTTTGTGGCTGATATTCAACGAAGGAAGATGATATTACTTTAGAGGCCGATGTAAGGGGTGATCAATAAACTGTAGATCAACGCTTTCGGACACAGCGAAGAAACGATGACCACAACACAGAGCAAACTCTCCGCTAATGCCTTGAGGCAAGGGTCGGTGCGTGTAAAAAGAGAACGTATTTGCTTACAGGAATCAACGTGCTTCTAGCTTTTCGCGAGCGGCGTCGTGGTGAGAATTGGTTCGGGCTGTGGCGACGCACAGTCCGGTTGCCAAGTGTCTCGGGCATGAGGGGTTCCTGATGCTTGCTGGCGCGGAGGTGGCACCATTCAAGCCAAGGTGGTGTCGAAGCGACGTCCCCCTTACCGGCGTGTTATTCCTCTCACCTTACTATTAGTTGATTTTATTAAGGCCTATTTAAAAAAAGAAAAAAATCTTAACCTCTTGTTTTACTGCCAGATTACACAGCATCTGGTCGAACCTCGAAAGAGAAGGGATTTGCAAATGCTTTAAGGGCAAATTAAAGGTGGAAGGCCAAAAACAAGGACCCAGCACCTTTACATCGAATGAACTAAATAATATCATGTTAAGTGTCATTTAGTTCTTTTTTTAAATGTATGCAGTACCATTTTAGCCATTAAGTTGGTTTCATATGAGTTACCGATGCTGTTTGTCAAAGCACGCATATGAACTATGTCAACGAGCACTCAACGAATGAAGAAAGTCAATCTGATGTCGGGTAATAATTGTATGCAGCAAAAAATGCGTCGGTTAGCCAAGCAAGCGCTCACTTGTAAACAAAGGCGTAGTCTCTGCCTCTAATCCATGCGACCAGTTGCCTTTTTTTACTACATTTTTGGGAAGTATTTGATAGCTCCCAGAAATGTGCAGAAAATTTGGGATTCTTTAATTTTAGATCACAGAAATTTTCGATTCTCTCACATCGAAGAAGGAGTGAGCATTCCGTTTCTATGACTATCGGATCTAAATTTGCCATCTCTCTATGCGACACTCACCATTCCTACTTTCAGCTACACAAGCTCAAACCAACATACTATGATTAACTTGACTATCCATTAATGACAAAAAAAAGGTACACTCATGTTATGAGCAACTGCAATGAAAAGTTATTTGAACGGTCTGCAACCGGCCGGTTGTATTACTCAGAGACTGCGTCTGCAGCAGAGGAGAGCGCTGAAATGCTATATGACCACATCCTATATGCAGGGCACATGCGATCGCGTTTTCGAAGTACAGCTTTATGCTCATGCTTTTTCGCGTGAGAGCTCTTTTATCAATTACTTTCCATCACCAAATTACACCAGCTTGGTTACTTTGTAGGTGCGGCAGGTGCGGCAGTGAGCGCGCAACGAGCCGCTTCGACCGCCCTACTGCAATAGATCCACGTCGTCCTTACTGCAACATCTCTCTCCCACCTCCTCAGCAAATAAAGCACCCTCCCTGCAAATCTCCCGTCAAAAAACATTATTAAGTTTTCATCACATGCAACGAAAATAACGGAACTTATTAGCTTGAATGAAACCCTTTCCTCAACTTTGCAGTTCTACTCGCAACTTTTCAAGAAAATCATACCGTTATATATGTACTATAAACTATCTTCCTCAATTACTAATAACTTCCGCTTTCTCTCATGAAAATAAAAAAAACAAGACACCTTTATACATCTACACAATAGCATATATATATATGTATATATAGTCAAAATTTTGACTCCTCCAACAGGTTAAAATTTTCCAGCAAATTTCCCTTCAGTGAAATTTACTTTTCGGTACGAACCACTCTCAAAATAATGGGAAATTGAATGCTCCCGAAGGTTTCATTCGGGCATGCGGAAGCTGGAGGATTTTTGGCAGTTTGCCGATCAATTCCACCTAAAATTTTAGCTTTTTTACACATAAAAGGCTATTTCAGCAGAAGTATTTTTCATTTATTTGTGGATCAGAAATGTCCCACGTTTGGAGCAAATCGTTATCCAATTATGTTTAATTATAATTTTCGTCGTTGTACTGTTAGGTTTTCTTGTCTCGACTCATATACCTCATGCTGAACTATTCTTTGATGTAAAGGTTTTCGTACAAAAGTGACGTTTTTTTTACAACGTATTGAAAAGTACAGATATCTCCTCCTCTCTCAGCAAAACACTCCCCCCCACCCCACCCCCCCCCCCCCCCCGATCGCGTCATTGCTGCGCATAAACTCTGATAGCATCTCAAATTGACGTAATATTGTAAGACGCTGAAACGCAAGTAAAATAGGCGTATTAAACTTCGGTGAACTCCTAGTTTCGGACGAGGAGTGGGTGTCGAGGTAATGAAATAACTTGGCGAGCGGCATGCTACAATCACTTCATTACTTCACAAAACAACTTTCAAGATTTTTTATGCCTCCTACAGCATGTGCACCAATTCGAAATGCACGTTTGATTGCACATACAACCTTACCTAAAGAAAACGCAAATAAAAACAAGGCGAAATCGATTGCATAAAGCGACGTTGCGATAGCCGATGGAGTTGAGCGCATATGGCTATGCCTAACGGAAGGGCATAAACCAAACACAGAGAAGGTCACGCAGAGCATATATCAGCTGTGCGGCACCGGTGCAACCCGAGCAACCGGTGCAATCGTTGTGCACGATGGTGTGTGCCCACTGAAGGGCGGATATGTTCAAGTTGTGGTTAGCGGAGCGCAAACATGTAAGCTGATACTTGAGCGTTGCTCATATCGCAACATTTGCTAAACAGTGTTTATCCTTAGCATTGTCGTATTGCGTTCTTCGTTTAATACGCAACACTACCTACAGAAATCATTTAGCAATGAAACTTTCACCGTTCGATATTGTTGTGAAATATACCTATGGAATTCTATAAGTGATTCGTGCTCTCAACAAGAATTCCATCATCATATTTCAAAAAATGGTATGCAACCTATGCACATTTTGAACATTTCATGAACAACATATGCCTTAACCTGCTATATAAATGAAGTTTGACATCGTAACAAATAAGTTTCCAACATTGCGAACCACGTGATAGCTGGAGCTAACCAAAGACTTTAGAGGAGGCTTTAAGGCCGGATGTGAATGTGAACAATTAGAGAGAGGGGCAATAGTGGCCACTTATAAATATTTCAAGAAATTCCCACTGTATCATTAAGCAGCAAGATGCGAAAATAGAAAAATAGACACTGAGGTCATAGTGGTCTGCAAATAAGCATTCGTCGACGATATGAGTATATTTGGAACGCATTTACTGTGACATACATTCACGTCAACGAATACCTTGAGCAGCACAGTTAGCCACACTCTAAATCCTGTTGAGTTTATAGTAGTTATGTGCCCTATGCCGATGTTTCCCTACACTTAATTCTTCCTTTATTTACAAATATTCTTGTACTTCCGCCTATAATGGCTATGCCTTTTCAAACGTTATCCAAAATGAAATCAAGTACACTGGTGCAGTCCTTTTACTCCATCTGAAATCTGTATTTCCATCACTCCATTGCACTTACTCCACCTCTTATTTCCTCATTTACATCCATTCTGTATACATCATCACCTTTGCATACCTTGTCTTGCCTTTGCGGTCTAGTCTCGTTGGTTTTGATCATATTTTATTCTTTTATGCTGCTTATCAAAAACTTTTCTTCCATATGTGCAAAATAAATTTGATTTATTCGTTTTTTGTTTTTTTTTAGTGGAATTCAACCCAAAGGTGGCTGCTATTAACTAAGCAAGTTTTGCAACGCTCATGGTTTCTAGCTGCAGTCGTTCTAAAACAAACATGAAATAAGTTGTAGCGCCAAGCCGCCTCCACCGATTTCAAGCAGTCTTTGCAAAGGAGTCTGATTGTTATCCGATGCCCGTTCATCAGGTAATCAAGTTTAATGTCGCATCCCACGGAGCAGCTATCGTTTTGTTCCTGTGGAGGAAAATTTTCAGTAAAGTTTTCAATGAAACCCTGATTGTTTCTTTCGAGGCGGAATTGTTCCACAACTAACGCAGAAACTGATGGATGGAAATAAATTTATGTTTGTTGTCGTACACTGTGTCTGTCGTGAATTTTATGGCCATATATCTGATGACTATGGCTTGCCTGGTTTGTAAGTTGTATCTAGGCATAGAAGAACTAAAAGCCGATTTAGAGATGATACTAGCACACAGCTGTTCGGCTTCGTTGTTGTGTGGACCAATTAGCTAGTGCTGCGTATACACGTGAGCCAGTTTCTAGAACGTCTGTATTTAGCAACTCTCCAACAGGTTAACCTCTGCTACATTTCGCAAGATCCTCTCACCCCCCCCCCCTCCCCTCCCCACCTCCTTGGATTTTGAATATAAAACCAGAGTGATTAATGGGAAATAACCGAGCTTTGCACGTAATTCGATCTACTGTTACACTGCTCTCCAAAGAGACGGTGTTCAAATTCGAAAAAGTAGGCATATTTACCGAGAATGCCTCTCGAGAGTATTATATTAGTGTCTGCTTATGGGTTTCAGGAGTGCTGACCAGACAAAAATGTTAACGACATGAAAAAACGATCGCCGGTCGACAGGCACAGCGCTATGCAGAGTTAAGCAAGATGGATTGGGGTCGTTCGTGGAGCAGTGCGTACATCTGCAAGCGATAAGAACACCTACGCACATATATACACACAGGCTAAGCACACCACACACATACGTACATACGGACGAACACACACGTGCACACACACATACACACGTACCCATACATTCACCCATAACACGTGCACATACACACATCACCGGACGCACATAAATACACACATGCACAAAGATACACATGCACACGTGAGCACATGTACGGACCCGAGCGCACACGCGCACATACACACAAACACACGCAAATGCGCACATACGGTGCAGACCCGGTCACACACAATGGGAGTATGCTCCTTCGGCCAAGCTTTTTCAGCTGCTCAAAAATGCTTTTATTTCTTTTCTAGGACACTCGGTTTCCAAGTAACAGCCAGCATAAGGGTCATTCCTCATGACGGGATAATTCTGTTTATGAGCCTCTACCTCTTTTTCTATGCCTTCCAACTGTTCACAGCACTTGCTGTAGGAACGGCACAATAAAATCATATAGTAATTACTGAAAGAGAAGTGACGATCACTTAGCAGTTTAGCTGAACCAAATTGCAACGGTTTTCTCTATTTTCCGCCCTCCAAATGCTATCAGCCCTCCAGAAAACTCACCGCAGTCGGTTTATCTGTGAGGAGGGCTTTCTGCATACGAAATATGTCATGCTTATAAGCTATGGTTGCGTAAAATGACGTGAATTGTTGCATTCGGTGGATGGTTCATTGATTAATGCTCATCAGAAATAAATTTTCCCTAACTTTATCCTCTTTAATCATTAATGTTTGCTTAACAGCTTATCTAATCAACAATTCATCAACATTAACCTTTTAGAAGTGTTTAAAAAAAAACGCCTTAAGGAAAGAACACAGAAAGAGGTTGTTAAACGCCATTCGATTATAACAGACAAGATGCTTAGCTTCAAGATCGCATATACTGAGCGCTTTGCTACTGCTAACATCCGACAATAACCTCGTCACCAGAAGAAATTTAGAGCATCAGAGATTGTAGCATTCCGGACTTCGGACTTATAATATCCCAACGAGTAATCGATCACATCACCATGAAAGGCCGTGATCGACTTAAGCGTTAAAAAATCATCAATGCTTGCTGCTATGTATCCGAATCGACTCATAATATGGAACATACGGGTCATTTTTAACTGGACTGCGATCGTGTCACATCCTGGAACGGAACTTTTCAACACGAACATTCCGTTATACACTTATTGTGATTGCACATCAAGTTCTACCCAAGTTTCACATAATGCGCAAATGGAAAAATAAAAGCCGGCAAAGTTAATGGAAGTATAATGTTGTGCCAAGTGGAAGCTTTCAGACGAAGCAGATATAAGTTGAGCAAAAGATGCTTAGAGGAGTAGGGGGAATAAGGACGGGGGATCGAGTAGACCCAAAGAGATTGCAACCTCTTCGGCATCAAGAGCGAATTCCTGCTGATAATATATTAAAAATTATGTATGTGCCATATTGTGTGCATATTGCATGTTTAAAATCTCTTGTAGTAAATAAATGAATGAATGAATAATTTATACATTATATACCTTCGTGTTGTCAGCATAGATGAAGCAACACCTTTTACCGAAAACAGTGATCGCTTCAACGAAAGAAATGAGTCAACCTCCTCAATAGCACAAAAAAGTGTTATTGCATCCTTCTCTCAAAACCAAATATGCCTAATGGTATTAAATGCATCGATGCATTACAATTTGATTCGTCTACCACTCATATAACAAAAACAAGAATTCGCATTTCCAGCATAAACGGACACCGAAAGACGAATCAAAAAAATCCTCAACGCCTTTAGCGTTGAATAATACGCCATTGAATAATTTTGATAAGATAGCATTCTAGTATGCTTTTCGTGTAACTCTTTTCAAAAATGTGTTTTTCGTCTCTTATGAACTACAATCAGTTATCATTTAGCCATCAAAGTGAATGATAACAACTGCAACCTGTTTCACAAGGTTTTTTACATAAAATCAATTAACTAATTAATCTATCGATTGATTATTCAGCTAAATAGAGTCAATGAAGTGAGAAAGGTAGAGGAACAATAATATGCAAATGTGTATTGCATCATATATATTGCTGCATAATCGCTCTTTATGTTTTGTTTATTTCGTTAATTGTTAGCTGATTTGTCTGATGTCTCGTGTAGGGAAAACATGTACTTGAGAGTTTGTGAGAGACATAAAAATGAAGTGCAAACGTGGTAAAGAAATGAAAAATGGCAAAAAAACAAACGCATCCTCAATAGTTAGTGTCCAGAATATACGAAGAAATTCAACCAAAAAAAAGGTGAAATTCGCCAAAACGGGCAGATCAAAACGACTCAAACATATCGCGTAACTGTCTGCTTCTTAAGATATTTTGAGAGAATATTTCACAAACGCAAAACACATTAATGAAAACTATCCATGTTTGTGGTACTTGAAACTTATTTCCGCGTTGCTAACTTCCGAGCAACGTCTAAAAGAATCAGGATGTAAAAAAAAACAACCACAGGCTATCTTGGAACAGAAGACCAAGTGAATATAAGCCTACGATATCCCAGTGATATCAAGTTAGAGATTTTCAGCCGAAGTAATGTAATCGAATTGACAGCGCCCAGTAAAGACTTAGCAAAGTAACATGAATAAAACAGTTTTGAGTATCTTCAAGCGGTGCAATATCAAAAACAAGGGGAGGAAATGACACAGGTGTGCAGTATTCCAGAATACACATATGGTATGCAGTTAATTTGGATAATGCTCGAATCACCTTTACATCGTTTAGATCAATTGCTGCGAAACAGCAGGTGCGATTTCAGTTACTTTTTGGCGACAGAATGACATCCCATTGTCCAATGAAAATCAAAATCATTTAGAAAATCAAGATTATATATAGCACCACCTGCAGAAGTGGGATTTATCAAAACCTTGAGCGGCGATAAATTTAGCCACTTTTCAAGGCAAATAAGGCCTCTTTGCAAGACCTGGAAAGCATAGGCAAGACCGCTTACGATCCGATAAATTTTTAGGCCCCCCCAAAGAGTCTGGTAGTACAGTGTGCGTTGACCGATACATCGTTTATATATATACGATAAACAAAACTAGGCTCAGTGAACCCTCCCATGGTATTTCACTGTAAATTCAACGAGACACCTCCAACAAAAGGCGACCATCTATTATTTCTCTACTTTCATTAATAGCTTTACATGGGAAACATGTCTAAGGCCTTAACGCGAGCGCCGTAGTCGATTCCAGTTTGAATTTTAACATCAAATGCCATAACGCGGTAGTCTAGGGAACAATGTGCTGTAGAGAGGGGACAGTTTTATGCATTGCGAGCATAAAAATGTTTCGAAGTTCAAAGAAAGCTCCTCTCGCCTCTTTCGAAGGGCCTAAAGCAGAAAAGAGACAGCTCAAATTTATGTTCACGGATGCAACTGAGTTGAACGATTTTAGTCACGTTTGAAAGTGTGAGAGAAAAGCTTTCAGTAATTGGGCTCAGACAACTTACTGTTGCACTTCGAAAAATACTACTATGTAATCAAATCGTCCAGAAATGTCAAATTTCTCTGCTATACACCGCCCCCTACCCCGGCCCGTACCAGCTCCTCGTCCTTCCTCTATACGGACATGATTCGACAGTGATTGAAAGAAGTAGATTGTCTACAGCGTCAAAAGCCATTCTGAGAAATGTTCGAAATGTATCTTAACATTTCTCTGACAGTACCGACAAACAGCCAATAATTCTACCTTTTGTGTTAAATTGTTTATTCCCGAAGAGAGGGATGAATTCTTTACCTGTTACTATCAGTCCAAGATGTGATATCACTGTCTCGGTAAGTCTCCTTGCTTTCACCTAAACTTTTTTTCAGATGTTTTTACCAAGCATGTTGTCTAACGGTAAGCCTACGAGAAACTATTCTTTTACACGGGCTGAAAACCATCACCTGAACCGATGGACGCACTGCCGCACTAAACGAGCATAAAATCATATAAATGGCAGATGCAAAACCACCTGACAGGACACGCATTTTTCTGCAATTTAACCTGTTGGGTTAACTTGCTGCTTAAATATTCGGACGATTGGGAAAGCGCACCAGCTAGATTAGTACGGTTTGCGCTGTTTGTAATTCTACGTGGAACATCGACCCCTTGTGCGAATCTTGAATACGAAACGGGCAGACTGCAATAAAAAGTAGTTTTCGCAACGTGAGCTAAGCGGATGCGATGATCTTTGAAATACAGCGGGACCACGTCTCAAGTTTTCTCCCCAAGTACTCCATTACTTGTGTAAGGCTTCAATTTTGGAAGAAAAAAAAACGTTTCTAGGTCGCTGGCGGTTGCATGCCAAGCCCAGAACATTTTTTAGAGGAGTTCGGAGTGCAATATCGAAGAGTTTAAAATGTGACGCCAGTGATGTGGTGCAAAAATATCAGCCTCAATTAGACTTATATTTGAGTTTGTGTCGAATAATACATTTTTCAGTTTTATCTTGAACAATTTCTTCTGCAGTTTTACCGCACAAAAGAATGTTCCCGGAAATGAGACATAAATGAGACATTTCCACTCGGTGCTCAAACATCGGCGCTACGTCATCATACGCCACTAAAATATGATGCGCTTTTCGAGCTGCTAGACCTGCATGATGCCTGCATTTGCTCGGAAACGGCATCATTGTATAAAAGAAAACAGAAGCATCGATCGACTGATTGGTCATTCCTATCAACAGTCCCAATATTTTTTCACTCGTTCTTAGGAGCTATCCAATAGGTTGTTTGTAGGAGCGTGGGGAGACGAAGGACAGCACTTATGCTGCGTCGCTACCGATGCCACGCTCAAAACTTGAATCGATACCTAGGGTCTGACCACGCAGCATGTTCGATGTGGTCAGGTGGCTTCTCTTGATTATGTTATTTTCAGCTGGCTCTCTGCTCAAGTCCAGGTGGTACCTTCTCACTGCATTTATTAGAATTCTATGGATGCAGAAGTCGATCAAGCTGGTAAAATCCAATTTGCACATGGAAATGAGCTCCTTGTGAAATGAAGTGTGAAATGGAAGGAAGCTAGTTTGATGCGATGGAAAAAACGGCATATTTTTCCAAATTTTTCATAATCAACAGAACGGAAACAATGTAGACCCTTACCTTTTGCAGCCTTACCCTTTACACATCAATTTCGGCCATTTCAGCGGGTTTAGTTAATGCCTCTTCTTTGCACTCATTGTTTATCGGTAAATGAGTGAGCTGCAAATTGTTTTAGCTGCGGGCTTCACCATATGAGAGTGGAGCCGAACTGAATACTTATAGTTGCTGGTTGTACTGATTATGTTACTAGACCGGGACCGAATTACCGTTTATAAAAATTTGTTTTTGGTTAAAAAAACGCCTTTTCAATGGGCGCCTAGATTTGATTTCTTGCTGCGAGTTCACTGAGTTCACTTCTTCACTTGCTCTTTCTTGATCGCGTATGTAATACTGTTAACATTGACGCGTCTATTTGTTATCATTATTACAATGCGTTGCGTACCGTGAAGAGTTCAGATTTCTATGCAGAATCTTCTCTGCTAGGCTCATTAGCCTTCTCTTCTTCTATGAATTTCTAATCTTCAGGTGTGATTGTTTATGTGTCCTTAAAACTCTTAACTAATTATCGAGGAAGAATTAATTCGGCTCTTAAAATTCAACTCAGTCCTCGTTAACTAATATTCGTGGAGCTATTCGAAGGCTGCTGAAACAGTTTACTTTTATTTTATTCATTTCTTCTTGCTGAAGAAGCATACGAACACAGAATGCTTTCAAATGAAACACAGTGCTGAATGTGCAGAAGAAATCGTTGTATTATTGCAGCGTAGTGTGAATTTCCCCTAAAGCATTAAGCAAATTCCCTCAGTGCATTATCACATAATACCTACAAGCTCGTATTTCATGAATATGTTCAAAATCAGAAAGTTTAGTGCATCTTTCGTGCTGGTGCAAAATTGTTTATGAACATTCTATAGGATAAGAGTGAAATGTCACGCTTACACTCTCAGGTAGGGCGCGTGATTTTACGGTAGGCTTATTGTGCAAACTAATCGCAAGGTGTTAGGAGAGGCCACGCCCTCCGTACTCTGGTCACACTGTTGATGTTACTAGACAACGTGAATTGATCTATATAAGCGTTGCAAAGTTGAGCTCCTCGAGGTTGTGCTTCTGGCTCCTTCAACCGACATGACCAGTTGCTGTCGATTGGCGCTCGTTTTCGCAGTTATAGTGTTCCACTCGCAATGGTATGTAAAGCCTCCTTCAGCCGATATTTCCCACTTTCCCCTCAATACTACAAGTGGAATAGACATTGAGTCGTTGTATAAATTTTTGTCCAATTTTACATAGAACGCCCCAATTGCCTTCAATTTTCTCTTCAAATTTCCTCTCGATAGCGAATTTTACTCGTCGCCGAAATAAATTTATAATTATTCATAGTTTTGGAGATAAATTTCCGATCCGCTCTGATTGAGTTGCAAGAGAAACTGTTAGCAGTTGGTGAGATGCAGTCGTACTGCTGAGAATGCTCCACATAATAGAAAAATTTATCGTGTGACGTGGTGCGACGAGACTGATATGAAAGGCAGTAGAGATCGTGTTACTTCTAAGAGAATATAGGTCTGATTTTTAACGAAGAGGCTTCCTAAGAACACGAAGTAGAGAACATAAATTGCCATATTTTAACTAGGGCATCGACACAGTAATATCGACTAATAAAAGTATCAGTCAAGAAAGGTGCGCAGAATTGATGAGGCACGTATAAAATTGTCTGCGAAAACTTGATAAAGAACTAATAATACACTGCGTTTTGAAAATAATTCCTAGCAGTTTTGCTCTAGCTGTTTGTTCAGTATTAATTCTGCAGACTGAAAGAACCTTCGTAAATAAGCGATTTACGAAACAAATTATCTGATGCGATACTTTGGCGAGCTGCTACTCGCTACTTCTCCTTTCAATTGACATTTCTGATCAGGAAGAACACTGTGAACATAACGAACAATTTGATGAGCCTCTTCTTGAAGTCTTGAGCAGCAATCGTAGCTGGATTTCGCTTGTGCACGTTAAGGTGCCGTTTTGGAGCTTCTTTGTGTTTCCAATTCAAGCTACTGATAAAGTAATAACTAAACCAGGGAAATAATGGATGTTATATTTGTTGAGGTGTTGGACGCTCAATTTGCCCTTCAAATCTATTGCCGTACGCTAAATATGGTTCCACACCCGAACACGTCAGGCTTAAATGAGAAGTTATTGAGCTTTGGTCGCTGCGATTTCACAATTATGCTTCTTAGAATGCACCGTCGCTGTTTTCACTACGCGTACGCATAGCGAAAACGGCAACGGGTGAAATGTAAATTCTCTTTGCAATTGAACGGAAGCATTGCGAGAACACAGTTGTAAGATTGGGATTTTTGTAAGGGTTACTTGATTGCATCGCAAGATTATCACAGAGGATGGATACTATTTAGCCGTAGAAAGGCAATATTGCAAGCCGTTTTCTACCAGCATTTGAGTGCCATATTCTGACTCGTTAGAGAATATTATTTTCAGTGACTTTCAAACAGTATAGCTTTGCTGTTATGATCGTCATACATTATTGAGATGCGTTTCAAAGTTTTTTTAGGCTTCACTGGGAAAAAATTCCGCTGTCCAATTCGATTTCATTCATGAGCTGCAGAGATGATAATAAAAACTCTCATATTCTTCTTTCTGATCAAGAAGAGCAACACTTCCAAGCTGTTGTTTATAGACGGTTGGAAAAGAATGCAACGATAAAGAGAAGAAGTTTGATGCGTTTTTCCTTCTTCCTTTCCCGTTCTTCATCATAGAAAACGTCTGATCCTGTCCTTCATTTACTCGCTTTATCGCAAAGGAATACATAAATTTTTTTAAAAACAAGTGAGAGAAAATAAGGAATTTTTGTAGAAGATAATCTTAAGTAAAACGCCTCTTGTTTTTCCATTAATATACGCCTTGTGATGTTTTCATGCATATGAGTTGTTTCTAAACGATTGAAACCTGAAAAACGAAGTGCTTCTCTTCGTTCCTCTATTTCTTTCGGCAGCGGTTCATGAAACGTTGTAAGGCTTTCTAAGGCTATTAATTCCGTTACGTTCACATGCATCGAGCACTAGTTCTGCTTGATTTGTCAGCATAACTTCCCCTAATCATAAGCATCCTGTGATGTCAATGCTAAAGCGTAGAATGACTTTCACGAGTTTTTGCAATTTATTTGCTCACATTAGCAGTGGTTAAAGTTATTTACTCTCATGAGATTTTGTCCGATACCCCTATTTGTCGGTCTTCCACACTCGTTTACTAGCACTTCAGTTCTTAATTTCAAAAGAGACAGCAGCAAACACAAACATACGTGCCTGAGTGCGCCACAAATAATTCCTATTTCCGTCATCATAGACATTTCCATTTCCTGAAGGAACTACACACTGAAGTGGAGAGAGACAAGCTCGATAGCGGACTTTTACAAATAACACATTTCTTAGTGAAGACCAAGCCTGATAAACGGAGTGGGCATAAATCGAAAGGCATAATCCTTCATTGTTTTTGTCCTGTTGTTTCTAATGCAAGTGTGCATCTGATTGACTTCTTCCTTGCAAAAGAGGAAGGATTTAGAGGTGGGGAGGGAATGTATAACTGAAATTGTTCCCTTCCTCACACCGAGGATTGGTCATTTGCAGGCACAGATAAGTATGTCCAAGAAGAGAGGGAAGGGGGAGGAGGCAGAGAAGATGGCGTATGAGGTACATGGTCGACCCTCGTTAACGCGAACGCCAGAAAGGAACCTCATGAGAAGTGGTGGCGATCTACAAACATATTTATGCTTGCTTTTTGCATCTTCCTCAAAATTTCTGAACTTTGGTGCATAATGGTCCATGTGTGAGTTGTCTATGAATGTTCTAAAGTGGTCTATGAATGAGTTGAAGCCTCTGCTGGGGCAATTGTCAGGACACTCTGCGAGTTACAAAAGCATATTACTTCGAGAGATAAGAGAGGTAGAGTATGGTCAAACTGCGTAGCAATGAGCAATACACGTCGCTTTTTGGAACCAAAAAATAAATAATAAAGATGCAAATATCAACCTAAGGATGAGCAAAAAAGCGACGACACATTGCACTTTGCACCACAACATACGATATTCGAGGAAACAGATTCGATCCCCCCTCTAACATGGGACCAACAGCTTCTAGATACCGCATTTCCCAAAGCAAAGTCATAAGCTTCCATTGCATATGATGTATCGGTTCATGTAGTACTATGTTCTGACGCTTTTTCTTCATGTCGCAATGAACGCTTCAGAAATTGGAGTAAAGGACTTTTTGAAACGTGTTTGCGGAAGAGGCAAAGAATACCATTCTCTTGGATGGATCGGATAAATATTGCAGTTTTCCCATCATCGCTTTGATTTCCCAATATGCGATGTTTCATTTTGTTTTGAAAAATGTAGTTATGTATATTCGTTCGAAATAGTTTTTATGCACTAAAACTAAATTCCAAAATATGTGTTTTATATTAATATTGCGAAAATTTTGGCTTATTCCTTTCCTTATTTGATAATAAGACTATCGTCCGCATCATCGACCGCTAGCATGATGTCACTTTTTGTTCATATGAAGCTCGCTTTTATCGGCGAAACGCTTGATGGAAGTGACGGGTAATTTAAGCCTTCTTCAGATGTTGTCTCAATGACGCGATGACTGTTGCACTTCACTGTGTGGATTGTAGCTTATGCTGCGGATGCAGCTTCATCAGTAATAGGTTCGTAAGAATGCCACAGTGAGTTGAACAAATTACTGCTTCCATAGTAATGGCAAACACTGAGGACAGATGAGCGTAATGTACACCCCTTCTAGTAATCGAGCGTAGCACTTCAACCTTAAGTGCAAAAAAGTCGAAAAAGATTCTGAAAAAACAATCCCAGCAATATTCTGGACAATTCCAGCAGTATTCTCTTTCTTGTCGAATTTATTATATGGAGCAAAAGTGTTGCTAAAATGCAATATAACTTCACTTCACCCTCAGTGCTTTCTTAGAAATGCCATCGTTAATCTTCATTAAACCCTGAAACATGTGCAAAACACTGAAGTGAAAATGTATGTATCATATATACCTTTTTCCAACATGTGTCCGTATATGTTATATGGTCAGTGAAAATGGCCGAAGCGTTTCTGTGATCTGTTTTTTTTAAAATCTAAATGATCCGCATACCTCAAGCGTTTCTATGCTCCGTAATGGAATGCATATTTCCGTTACGTTACATGCACTCTGGAAAAAATATATCTCGCAGTCGAGAAAAATGACCGACTGTAATTCTCGTTCTTAAAGACACCGGTAGCTCCAAATGAGTGACTTTTCATTACTATACTTTTTATCGAGTGCCGATCGTATTTGCCGATCGCTTGTTGGCAAATTACTACTAAAACTGTTCATGCCCTCTCCTTAAATTCGCATCTGAGATCATATATGCCACAAAGGTTGTCATTCGGGTCCTAAACTATGCTTTCGGCAGAACATTTCCACTAGCTTTAACGGGAGTTATTTGAAGGAAGCGCTTTTAGTATCATCATGAGAGGAAATGCTGCAGTTTTAATATCTAGCGTACTTCAGTATTAAAGAGTATAGTTTCATTTCAGGTTCACAAATGCGACATCTGTCGGGTGGGATTATTCGAAAGAAAATAGTTTGTAAGTGGATTGGTTTTATTTGCGATTCACCTTAACTGTTTGATTCTGTAAATCGATCATTATTGAAATATTGGAAATTGAAATACTGAAATTTGTTGAAAAAAACTGAAATAAATTTATTGAGAAGAAATTTCTCACCTTGAATTTAACTGCACATTTCTGTTCTATTAAATTATAGTCGCATGATAGTGCTAACAATCTCGAACTATGGCAATATCTTTCAATTTTCTCACGTGGTTTTCGTTTTTGCAAAAATGCGATGGGAATGTAATCACTAAATTCTCTTGCTATATTAAAGGCAACGACAAGGTGGTATATCACGGCCGATCGCATCATGGGAGGCGGCTCTCTTGGAGCAGAAAAGGGCAGTGCATAACGTTGACGCACGTTCAATAAGCCAATTTAAAAATTGCTATTTCTCACCGATTCAATGTGTGCTCGTCGAAAAAAGAAAGTAATGATCGTTGTGAGATATGCGTTGCTTTAAGCAATGTTTAATCTTTTGCTGTATAGCATTCATTTTCTTTCTGTCATAAAATTTGAAGTCAACTTTATTGTCACTGAGAAAAATAAATTGCTTGTTGATGGCTAGAAGCGTTCTTTTTCGCTTATCGCTTCATCACAAATTCTCTTTCTAAAATCTTAGCATTTCATCTCTTTTGGCAAAGTACAGCCACTATAATTACAATATTTCCAGACGAGAAAATATTTTCAAGTGGGAAAAATTTTAATATTCGCAAAAAATAATCACCAACATACAAATTCATGTGCAAATAACTCATCGATGGCTTGTCGGATTAATTCGTTTTACTATCAGGCTTCCGAATGAAATCCAAACTGAGGGCCTAAATTGAGATGATGCTCTAGCAGTGCAATTATAATACTAACCTTAGGCAATTTGTTGTGCAGAAATGAAGCAGCATTGTGTTTGTCCAGTAAGACCGGAAATGCGTTTTTGAATAGGTTTTTCACTATTGTGCCCAACAACGTTTTCACTCTCGAAACACTTTCAAAACCAACTACGTTGATGAAAAAGTGCTCAGTTATTTCAAAAAAAGCAAAATAAAAACAATGTGCCACGCTGCCATCCACTTCTTTGTCTTCGATCTCCCAGTTCTCAATGACATACGACCTCCGCCTACGGGATATCAAATCCTTCCCATTTCCTATCACTTTATATGTGATGGAAAATGTAAGCAAACGACAAAAGTATGGCGAAAACCTGGCTAAACATTTACTTCATTATTTTGCGCGCTTAAACACCATCCACGAGGCGACTTTTTCACACCAACGAATTTACGCAAAATTTGGTACGTGATGCCCACCTTCGTTTCATCTTCGAATGAAAAGTCATGAGCAGGCAGCAGTTCGTCGTTTCCCAACTCATGACGCTCCTCATTTGAATAGTTGCGAAATCTGTTGAGCGTGCCATGCGCAGAAGGAAAACACGGCTGTTTGCTTTGCGAAGCAAGATTATGCCAATGTAAGTTGCATGAAATTTTCTTCCTCGTCATTCGAAGGATTTCTCCTACGCTTAGAACATGCGCACCCTAAAGAACCACAAGAACCAGCTTTAACCATCACTCAACACATGTTCACCGAAAGGGTTACCAATATGATGAATGAATTTTCCACCTCCGAAAGATGTATTTACTTGCAATGTTTTGACGCTTGAACGCTGGCTGAGTTTATTACCTTTAAATTTCTGTCTGATCAATACCTATACTTCAGTGATTCCTGCATGCTGACTTCTTTGCTATCTTTTAATGAATCCTCCTTCACTTCCGAACGCAGTTGCGTTCTTTTTTAGCTGTCATCATGTTCCTTTTCTCTATCATTATGTTCCTTTTCTATGTTACTCTGCCCAGATTTTGTATTAATATAATTTCTTTTTCACCTCTTTTATTTATATATTATTTTTGCACGTTTTTCTGTTTCTACCTCTACTGTAAACTTCTTCTTCTTCTGCGGCGAATTAGGTTAAACTGGAATGAATTGCGCACTACGAGCTTTCTATCCGGAGAAGACAACTAAGTGAAAAAAACGAACTCGAACAAAACACCTTGCAAGTTCAATGATTTGAAGATGCTGAAAACAAACAAAGTTTTGCTTACGTAATTCTTTTCGTGCAAAGCATATGTGCTGTTTGAGGTGTTGCTGCTCGACCTCTCATTAAGTAGAAATTGAGGCCTGTCGTAGTTACTGTATTAATCTATTCAACTCGGAACACAACAACGTCTGAAGCAAGCAATATCCTCAACCGGAAATTTTTATTGCAACTATTAAAGATTTAACAATGTTTCTTTGCTAGCTTTATGCTAAAATCTTTGCGCGAACCGTTTCTTTACTGCTTGCCGTATCATTGAGATAAGATTGTTCGGCAAATCGATTGTGAAAGCATTATCTTACAAAGAATACTCTGTTCCTTGTGAAGCAAACTCTCATATCTTCAGCAGCAATACGCTAACTTACTTCATTGGCTCACTTCCCATTAATGAGCACGTAAGACAACAGCGTCACCACATCTTGAACCTCATCATGTGTTCCTCCGCACATTTACGCTGATCATCCATGAGTCTACTTGCTAGTCCCCGTCTCTTAAGCATATCTAACAAGACAGCCAAATTGGTCTGCAGAGAAGAAATTAGAAGAACATTTGACTCTTGACACACTCGCAATACAGGTGCATCATACGGAAGATCCGGTCCCTCTTTAACGATTTCTGAGCCTACACCAACCTGCAACACAGTGAATCCAGTATTCCAGCTTTCGTCTGTAATTAGAAGTTCCACATTAACTGGAAAGAAATTAAAGCTTACAGTTCTTCCGGTATATAGATTTGCTGTAAGAAGGCGTCTAAGAATACTCCAAGGAATCCATGTCAGATGGTCTCTAGTAACTCAGATTCAGTAGTCGCTACTGATGCTATATCTTATTCATGGATGAGCAAGAAGCAAGTGGGACCCTTATTGTCCCGCCTTTTAGAGGCGTTAAACGAGACGCCTGCACCGTCTGTTTCCTTCTATAAACATAGTGTCTCTCTTTCGAAGTGCCTCGATTCTAGGTTCTTATTGAGCGCGAGCAAACTCTCGCCAGTTTTTCTGCCATTCAGACCAAGCACATTCTATTAAAATAATTTCTCATTTAACTTCCCCAAACGAGTTATTGGGTTTATTGTATTGCTCGCTAACCCAACGAATGAAACGCCAAACCGACCTGGAAAAACTTCTTGTTATATGAGCATAAAATCGGTCCTCCAGAATCGCCCTGAAAAGACATTCGTTAATTCACCTCGACTTCGCTAATAAAGAGTGGCAGCTCTAAATAAAATGCAAACTCGACGATGGTCACAGAATGTAAGATATATATATAATGATCCGGAATGCACACTCATCCGTAGCGGTTATCAGTGACAGGTTTATCGCGCGCATAAAAAGATTTCTACCTGAAGCGAGTTCACTTACATCATAAAGCGTACTCATCCCAGCCGTAGGTCTGTGCTGCAATAACTGACACTCTCCTACTAATGCTACATTGTAGCTAATCGATCTGCCAGGGATCTGGATACGACAGCATAAATGGCCAGTCGGGTCATTATGTGTTTAGATGTATTAGAAGTGCAAAAATTCTTTAAGTAAGCAGGGACATTCGGAACTTGCGATGTGTTCTGCGGAATGAAATGAGTGCCATTCTATCTCTGCAAGGATTACTTTGCAGGCAGCAAGTACGACTCAACACATTATTTGAAACGAGAAAACCTCTCTAATCCAACGTCTTCATGCCAGAATTTAAATGAGGCACTTTAACAATAATGAAATGTGCTGCCATAAAACATTGAAGTCATGTTCCTCTTATCCACATGTCACATCGTTCCACTCAGTCATTCTCAGCAATTGCCAACTCGGGTAATTTACTCACCGAATTAAAATCCATTTCGATCACTAAGCAAAAAGCATGAATAGTTTCAGTTCAGTGTCTAAATAAAATAAAACCTATCATTGCAGTCAACTTTGGCTACAGCATAAACCACAATTAATGCATAACTTCCCATCTTCACTTAAATGCAATCAATTAACCTTTGAACCAAAAAGCTTTAACCATTGTTACATGCGCCCCCAGTGAACCAGTTGAATAACTATTTCAGAAGTGCGTTGCAACTGCTGCGACGCTCGGCGATGGTAGAACCCAACGTAATGCGAGACAATGAGCGGAGGGGAGACAGTTAAATCGGGATTGTTCGAGGACAACATTTTTACTGTGAAAAAGTAGAGAATAAGCAAGTATCAGCGCCAGCATATTGTGAAGGACGAAGATGTCAATTTATCGCATTTGCTCCGAAACACAATGCTTAAAGAGGGCAGTGCAATGTAGCGGATATACTCACAAAGCATGCTTTCTGTGTGTGAGTGCATCTTGACATAAGAAGCGGTGCCCGTCGATTATCCTCAATGGTGATCACATTCGTCAACGCCATCTTTTGGAGTGTTGGTGACGGCTCACCAACTGAAAACTTCATTTCCTGTCCTTTGCACACCATTTTCCGCCGATATGAAATGTCTTTTTATTGGTTTCAAAACTTAAGGCTCAATTTAAACTTTGCTTATTGGATTGTTGTTTCCTTCCTTCATCGGAAAGGTGATTTAGTAACTACGGTTGTAGTAACAGCTGATATGTGCAATTTACAAACTATACAGTGCTCCTTCGTAAAGGGAAGAAGCGTAGTGAAAGTGTGGGGTAGGGGAGGCATGCAGGGGTTGTTTGATCGAAAGATGTCTTGCAAACGGAAACAAGTTTCAAACTGAGAGCTATCAAATAGCGAGCCAACAAAACACAAAAACACTTTTTTGCTTTGATAACTTATTTACATCTGACTTAATTAACCGCAAATTTTCATGTATTTCAATTCCAGTAATATTTTGCGTCGGCAGTGCACATTCATTCTGATAAAGCTGACCTACGCATCCTATACATCCCTGATAGAGATAATTTAAAAACCTGTAGAACTAAGCGATCCGAAATTCCTGGGCGTTATCAGTAGTCCTAGAGTATCTCACTATTCGCCCTGGAATGGTGTGATCTGATTTCTGCTACCCTTTTCGCTTTTTTTCCTGCATCAGTTTTGCTAACGTTCTTATTGGAATGTTTTTTCTAAGTGGCACATGTCGTATGAAAAACACGGATGCCAAAAGGCCAATTTGATCTGTACTCTTTTCGCAGAATACACCTATTCATAGGTCCATTTAAGGAAGTAGTTGATCTGACTTATGCGGAAGTTGTTGTAGTTCCCACAGGATGTGTTATACCTATTCTTTAGTTGTGCCACGCTATCGAAGCTAGCTGGATTTCTGTTCGAGCTTGTGCATAAATGCCAATCGGGAATGTGCGAAAAGGCAAAAATTTGAAAATTAAAACACGTTTCGCGAGAGCGCACATTCATTCTATGTCTTGGTTTCAATCCTTCCACTCACTTTCTCTTGCAGCAAGGAGGAGGCTTTCACTCCTGAATTCGGAAAGCAACAGAAATTACTCCCCTCTCCCTACTTTATTGAAAGCGTGGCATGCAATAGGAATTCGGTTTGGAACCAGTTATACTTCAAAACGTCCGTCAACCCGACCAAATGCACCTTCGGTGAAAATTAACGTGTCGAAAATATCTGTTTGAAACTTCGAGCGTTAGAGTGCTACTGCAATTCGAAGAAATTCCTACTGCCAAAGCACGAAATTTAGGTTTTAAACAACTAAATTTTTATTAAAAAGTCAAAAGGATCGTGAAAAACTTTGTTTGATTATCACATGCTGTTTCAACGAGAACTGCAGAGATGAGTAATAGATAATCCATTGAGGGGAATGACGGAATAGGCACTGAAATTTTTTTAAAAATAGGAGTAGAAACCGGGTAGGGGAGAAGCAGAACAGAGAGAAAAACTCTGAAACCATGGCCAGCAGAGAGTGGAAAGCTATGAGCTATTTATTTCAGTATTTGCTTAAGAAGGAAACCGCCTTTTAGCTTTCAATGTATGTTATTCTGCTGTGGTCAAAACCGAATTTCGAAACTACGACTGTACTTTCACCGAATTCTGGCAGCTTGACGCGTGATTGTCTAGAAATCAATAAGCGCTAGCTGTTGCATGCTCGAGACCATGCCACCTCATAAAAGTGTATTCAGCTATTTGATCTAGCCTTTGGTTTCTCTCACTTCATCTTTGATAAGATATTCGGCTGAGGAAGATCGGGGTTTGGTTCCTTAAAGAAAAATCAACAGCTGCTTCTAAATGAATTACAGCAGAAGGAAGCATGATTACATTGAAAGTCTGAGCAGCAGCATTACTAGACTGACTTTTATGAAACGCTTAATCTGAACTAGTTAATATTATAATGCATACGAGCTCAAAAAATGCACATTTTTCTGGAAACTCTAGCTACAATTCTCTGCTCACTCTTATTAAACGTGAAAACTATTTCTTCAAAAACCTATAAGCATGCTATACCTCAAACTCGCTCTAGTAAATTGATGTTGCCCTTGTTAACCGCTTATATCCTATACGATTCCAGTGACTGAGGTGACAATTGAGCCGCGATTTTTAATGTTTGCGTTGATCATACAGGCATACGCGCCTACTGCTATCAGCGAAACGAATTACGATTGCTATAATCTCATTTGAGCAAGGATCTCTGTGGGAGCACCAAATGACAGAACTGTGTCTTCGGGAGGATGTTTCGCTTTTGCCTCTGAACATCTTAGGTTAAACGATTTCTCAACATCTGCGGGGTCTATACGAGCCAACAGGACAATTCTAGGGATTTCTGAGATCATAAGAATAAATGGAGATTATCAACTGAACGATTTGTTTGCAGTTGAGCCCAAATTAGTAAACGATCGAAGGTATTCGATTAAATTTGGATTTCGATTGCAAACCGAAAGCCGCGAAAATTTTAATCAAAATTTCCAAAACCGAATTTTAGACAAGGGAAAACAATCGAAATTTCGTTTTGTAGATGAAGTGCAGTCGGTCGATCATGACAGTCAACAACAACTCCACCTGCACTAAACTGAGAGCAAATTATGGACAGCAGCCATAGGCGCTTTCCTTACTTTCTTCTTTCTGTTGTTCTTCTCACATTTGAGATGACATTTTGCAACGGCAGAGAGCCGCATACTTTAGAAATGTATGCATGCCAACCAATTCAGCTCCCAGATACAACTGTACACAATAACGTTGGAATTAGAAGAATCGTTGAAGAAGAGAAACAATGAGCAAACAGTATGTGTGCTGGAAATGATCGTTCATGAAAGACCTTCTTTTTCACAACAACAGATGCAAAAGACTGACTTCAAGGTCTCAAGGTATGTTAAGAATTACTTGTGATTTGTTTTGAGAGAAAGAAAACGAAAAAAAATGGATAAAAAGAGAAGAAAACGAATGCATTCAATTCGGCAGACAAGTCTGTGCTCTAAAATATTTAAAATAATCGAGCGTATTCGATGAAGACGATTGTAACACAAGTATGCAAATTGTAGTTGCATATTTGCCGATATTTCAGCTGGTTGATTTTTCAGCTTGGATCCAAGAAATAATGCTGAAAACTTTGCCAAGTTTATGGGCCTATTGAAGAATAAAGCTTTGTAATGAAAAGTTGAAATTTATGAAGATGCGAACTGTCCGTTACGCCGAAGCCAAGCATGAAGCAATTTGACCATCGCATAATTTTGTTTACTGCTAATCCGAATGAATCCAAATCGAACAATAACGGCGTTACCATAAATTTCGAATTCGGTTGACATATTTTCACTCGCTGAGGCAGGTAGAGTAGAGCAAAGTCATGAGCTGATGATTTCACCTTAAAGCCGATAGCACTCAAGACATGTTTAGAAATTCTCAGCGAGCAATAAGGATCACCTAGTCGGATTTCGATCAAAATGCCTTAAAATCCATAAGTTTCACTGTCTCGACATAAGACATGTCTTGATTTCTATAAATGCCGACTAATCTTGAAACGAAAACGAGAAGAAAATACAAAACGTCACATGAAAAAAAACTAGTTGATTTACAATCCAAAATTTTATGCAGCATTTATGTAGATATCGTCCTTACTACTCAATAAATTGCAACGAATGCATAAAAAGTTAGCGAGTAAATACAGTAAATGAGAGCAGATCGTTTACATTCAAGTATTCACGATAAGGGTTTCTTTTAAGTAATCGGCTGCTTCTAATTAAATGAGTTTTATTTGCAACAGTCGTTAGCAAGTAAAGCTAATAGATTCAGAACGGACAACGTTCACGAGACGGAAACAAATAATAAACTTTTTCCCGATCCGCTTCCCCTTCCTTCCTTTGTTTGCCCCCAACCACTTATTTTCACTCGTTTGGTGCCGTAGTGAACCTATACCAACACAACGAAATAGCTTCGCATCACGCATCTTTTGTTTCGAAGCTATTCGCCATCAAAAACAGTGGAATCACTATAGAAGCGGCTGTTGTGTGTTATAAAACGAGTCCTTATTTGGAACAGCTGGCAAGATTGACCGCAATAAATTCTGCGCAAATGAACGAACGCTTTTGTAGCTGTGATTTACGTCAAAATGCGAAGAAGTTATTAGAAGTTCATTCCGTTCTTTCTGCATCAGGAAGTAGTCGTTGATTGTGATGTTGACGTATGTCGCACTGAAATAACATTTAATCGTTGAGAGTACTCTTTAAAAAAGCGATGAAATTGAGTGTTTTGCCATCGAGCATGACATATCAGCATCTGTCAAATGATAACGTCCTGCCTTGATAATGTACAGTGTTGATAAGCGTATCAGCGTGGCTGTGAATTTTTAAATCGATGGACGCCAACGAGTAAGGTGGCGGAAGTGAGCTATGGCCTAACTCCTCGATTGTCCAAGTGCTTTGCTGTCTGAAATGTACTCCACACAACATCCAACTTAACTATCCCTATCGGAGCTTGCAAAAAGTTTAAAATGCAAATTCCCTCGTGGTTTGAAGGTTCAATTTATCGCATGCACAAGGGAACTGTGTACTTTATGGCGATTCCTATCAAAATAGTGAGATGGGAGCAATGCAACGTTTATGGAAGATGCACTTATGTGTGAAATTTCATTTGAATTCACTACGCGTTTGACTCGATTTAAAGGAAGTATTTGCCTACGTTTCTATTTTTTAAAAAAAACGGCCTTTGAGACCAAGCGCCTTATTGAGATCCATAGGCAATGAAATTACGATTTGCACTCGTGAAAAATATTTATATAGACTGTCAAATTCATTTATTGTTACAATTATGCACCTCCCCCCCCCCCCCCCCCTCCCCTTTCCAATTACGTGCATTGTGCTTTTGTCACATAAGTATCGACTATTAAATTGTCGCAGCTATCAACAACTATGGGTGGAATATTCTAGGAGTGAGTAGTGCCTTTTTGGGGGTGGTTGTGTTTAGGCGATGAATATAAATCAAATGTTGTTTTTTTAAATACTTTTCTCAATTAAAAAAAGAATTCAGATTTTCACAATTACTCGTTTTTCATCTACTAGTGTTCTCTCTCAGAACACTTTGCTCGTATCTGTTCTCCACCAGGTAATAAATATATGCATCCGGCTGAAAAATATAGCATCAGATTAACGAGAAAATATTTTCGTAAATCAATTCTCGTCAATTTCAGCGCCAAAAATTTTTATAGGATGCACTCTTCTGAGAATACATTCGATGACGATGTTTAGGATTTATTCCCTCGAAAAATTCGCATCATAATTCTGAAATTAATATCTACATTACAACGATGACGGTGGGGAAATGCCCTCCTTAAACTGCAATTAATACAAGGAAGATGAAAGTGCTTACACCTGCTCTGAAACAGGATCGTAGACACAATGAGCAGCGGTGAGCACTGTCTCTGCAGTAATTAGAGATCCACCGCACAAGAGGGGTTTCTAAAAAAAGGAGAAGCGAGTAATAACGGTCACCCTATTCGGTACATCTCCGATGGAGGTGCTTCTCAATGAATCGTCAGGAAATCATTATGCGAAAAGGACTTTAGCGCATACCTTGGGATGTTCATTCTAATATACTATCAAGTGACACATCGTCGCCCGAAATCAAATCGAACATAGAGCATCTCTTTCAAGAAGCCGTCTTTCCTGTTTTCTTCAAGAGCAACGTTAAAATCTACTCTATTCTTTAGCATCGTACCATTGTTGCTAAGTATTATCTGCAGATGCCCATCATCAATGCTTTAAAGAATTGTTGACAATTAAAGTCTCTATTAACATCCGCATGTCGTAATCCATCACAACCTTTCAACTACATTGTTTTATGAAAGCAGTTTAATCCACCGCATTCAGTTACAAAAATAACAAATTAATAGGGTTGATCAATCAACTCCGCCACATTAGTTCGGTCTAGTTTTTGAGTTCAGAATAGCAGAAACTCGCTGGAATGAATGTGCCTAGAAAAAGGGATCCGGTGCAATATTGCACAAAACGCTTCAAGAAATACAAGGCCACTTTGTCGTACAACACTTTTTGAGTCTCTTCAGACGTCGAAAAAAACTAATTTGTCACGTTCCGTTTGTTAATTGCACATCCCACTGCTTGCACTGTCGAAAGGCGCCGCGCAGATCATGCAGCTTTCCAGTGCATTCATTTCTGCTTGAAAGTGGTCACTTATCAAAGCCCACCCACGGATTGCGCATTATATGCTCTCCAGGACATCACAACACCGACTCGCCGAAGTCATTACGATCTTCCGAAAAGGCGATACTTTTTGAATACGAGTTATTCCACTAACAAATGAGGTGGAAAACATCACAGATTTCAATATGCACCATTACTTCCGAAAGTGTTCACGCTGGAGAAGGAAAAATATGCTCGATATTACGACGGTAAATAGTGTAATTGTCGACGCAACTAGTGCTGACCCATCCAACTATGAAATTCGTTTCACTCCGTGGAGCATTTTCACTCCGCTTCGACAATTAATAAAAGAGCTTTAGAATTTCCTCGACAGACTACCAGAACCACATAAAGGATTATTTCCGAAGTGGTGGGAAAGGGAAACTCACCGCAGTATGCGGAAAACGTACAATTAGGTTTGCGAAGAATGGATATTGTCCAGGGTTCACATCGTCTCCACACAGCATACGGCGAGCACGCATGCTGGCCGTCGTGTAACTTGCATTGTATACTACTGCTACGAAAAGAACAAGTACACAACGGTGATCCTGCATGACGAAATTGGGCAAATGAGCGAGCTGGCGCCGATAACGCATACTGGGATGATGACGACGCGTCATCCATGATTTGTCAGTGTTATGGCTTACACTTGTCGTTGGTCTGCATTTTCCATGATTTCTGCCACATACTAACGTCGCTCCCTTTCCAAAGCTCGTCTCGCTGATGTCCCAAAACAACAATCTAATAGAAACAATCGATTAACTTTCTTACTTTGACCGCAAATTGTTGGTTGAGGTGCACTGCACCGACGCGACATACGCCGCGACACTTCCCCCTACCCGCAACAGACGCAACAAACCAATAAGAACTGAATAATTCATAGAATGCAGTTCGAAGTGCAGTTTAAAGACTAGTAAACTTCCTAATTTAATGTGCCTTCCACGGTGTTAGATAATTTTCAGTTGACTTGACGTCACATAATGTGTGAGGTCCGACATTAAATTTGCCTTCGTTATGCAGTGAATTCGATCTTCCCTATTTCAGAGTGCAACTATTCCTTTCTCATTTCCCGTCATCTGCTAACTGGTTCGTTGGTAGTGGTCGGCAACTCTGATTTTCTTAACTTTACACTTTCATTTTTACTCACCGGCAAAATTTCATTTCCACTGATGCACAGAAGTAAAGGGCAGTGCCGAATATATAAAAAGGTCGCAAGCTTTACGATTTTTCTGAACTTCCTGCAAAATTTACTACCGCAAGAAGTGATCCAAGAAATGAACTGGAAGTGAAGGATGCTTCAGGCGACGTAACGAAGTTTCTGGGACTCGCTAGACTCCATACAGAAGTTAAAAACATGGTTTGTCGGGTTCATTTTTTCGTTCAGGACAAAATCGAAGTGCAAGCGTTTCTGGGCACTAACGTGTTATCAAAAGCATCAATTAGCTGGAATGAAATTTATGGGCAGATACTGTTAACCGCGTAGAAAAAGTGCGGTGGTAAGAACCCCATTACAAGCGCGTTTTTATCCATCCAGGAAGGCATCAATGGGTTTCCATCAATATAGCTGTTATTGCAAATAAGCAGCTGTATCCTTGTCTTGAAATACCACTCATCCGCTCGGAATGAAGGTCAACATCACCTCATCGGGGAAGAAACTGGCTTTCAACGTCAGAGGCAAGCTACCACGAAACTACCGTGGCTGGCCTACCCAACAACATTAAGGATGCCGATTCGAAGTGGTATATCTTTATGAAAGTTTTAATAATAATGGTAATAATGCAATTCATGCTCGCCAACATCTTGTCTAACGTTCCATTTTCGAGATTCGAAGGCAAATCTCAGAGCGGAGAGAGGCATGCAGGGGGTAAAATAAATCGTACATCAACTACTGTTGGGATGAGCATAGAAATAACGGTCATGTGATAGAGCAAACTCTCTACAAATGGTTTGGGGCGAAGGTCGGTGACTGTAAAAGGATAGCCTATTTGACTACAGGACGTGTGCTTCTAGCTTTTTACGTTATGTGCCGTCTTTGCGAAGGTCGGTTCGGACCGTAGCGATGCGCAATCCGGCCGCGAAGTGTCTTGGGCGTGAGGAGTTTCTGGTGCTCGTTGGCTCAGATGTGGCGCTATTCGTGCCAGCGTGCTGCCGCAACGACGTCACCAACCCCCCCCCCCTTCCTGCAGTTGTATTATTCCCTCCGCCTTACTATTGCTGATTTTATTAAGGCTTAGTTAAAAAAACCTTAACATATAGTCTTCTCGCCAGATTACACAGCATTGGTCAGGCCTGTTTTATTACACAGCAAGCAGACTTATCATCTACCAAGTCGCAGACACCGCAAGCAAAAAAAAACCCGTTGGTCAAGCATCGAAAAACATGGAATCTGCGAATCCTTCGGGGACAGATCAAGGGTAGGGAGGCCAAAACAGAGCCCAACACCCTTACACTGCTTTTACCAGAAATCTCCAAACTTGTGCCTACCGGCTACCTACTGGAAACGTCGCAATTTACAACTGACCATTCTTCATCCGAACGGAGATGACAGACGGTTTGGGAGTAGCTCACTGTATGTGATTTAAGAAATCGATGCACTTCGGTAAGAGTACAATAGATTCACAAAACATTTATCCATTCTCTTAGAACGCTAATAAGCAACGGTTGATAGAAAAGCGAACAACTGGTATTCAAACAAGCCTAGCAGATGCACAGTGGCGAAACTGCAACCAGCACGCTTTCAAAGAAAGCCTAATGGAAATAGTAATTACTGATTTCCGCAGTGACCAACATCAGAGCCAAGCGCTAAAAAATGATTCATTTCAAGTCTGTGTTTTATCGTAACAGTTGCAGCTTTTAATTCTTTCCGCACTTTTCTATTTATATGCGAATAAGTGGTTTCTTCAACTTTTAAACAAACGTGCTTTCCAACGATATAGTGAAATGCAACAGCGGAACCGTCGATTGCGTAGCCAATACAACATGAACAAATAATTTCACAAATTCTGTACTTAACAACCTATTTAATTATTGATGACTAGTAGTAAATATGCACAAGCGATTCACAGACTAAACGAAATGCAGCAAACGTGCTTGGTTAAATGAAAAATAGCTGCTGGATTAAAGCCGAAATCAGTCGGCAAGGATGCCTGAGAAAGAACAAATTTGCAGAGAGAGACGTGCGTAGCAGAAAACATTGACTGAATGAGGGTATAAGCTTGCTGAAGCAGAATTATTATTATACAATAGGAGATTCCAAAAATCCACGACGTACAATGAGAATCACGAATATTATGCAAAAAGCTTTTGCGGTAAATCTGTAAAGCCAGGAGTAAAGCTCAACAATGAATGATACAATAAAGGCTTATTGCAAAACAGGTTTAAAACAGCAGGTAAGATTCCTGTAAAACTGACCTCTTTCAAAGACATTATGCACATAATTTAACGATAACCCGCGCTTCTACACTTCGATGGCACATTAGCTATACGCGTTTTGGAGTCATCTTCTCAACTCTTCCTCCTCGCTTCTCCAATGATTTCGATAACGGCGTTTACGAGGTCGCTCGATTTCGCCGAACCTAAGCACCGTCAAGCATATTCCATGGTACACACGTAACTTTTACACTCATTTGCTGGAAAGCACTTAAAAAGTTTTCACTCAACTCGCACAATCAATCGATTTTCATGCAGCAACTTACACGGTACCTTTCAAGAATGACCCACTTAAGCCAATAAGGTTAAAAGCCTCTCCGTCGGCACACAAGCAGTTATTTCTGATGGTTGAGAATGCAAGTGATTTAAAAGTAAGCTTTCACAGATAACGCATCACAAATATACCTTGTATATCAGCAGTGCGAACGTGTCTATCCGTAATCGCAATAAAAAGAGCATCGCTGATAAGATCGGCGTATTTGTTCAGACCGAGATAGCGCAGCATGTCTAATCCGGCTCTTATAAACGCTGTTGGATTCGCAATATCCTTGCCAGTCAACGCCGTCCCTGCACTACGAACACCCTACAAACGTTCGCATCCTTCCAGCAACACGACTACAACATCCAGCTATAGGGCAATAGAGAGCATCGCTACTCCCAAATGTGTGTTGTTAAATAAACACGTAAGCTTTGCACACTTGTCCCGAAGTCTCCAAGTTGCAAAACTTAATCTGGTTATAAACCAATACGACGAAATCTCCGACGCATTATCCACATTTGTACGAAAGGTGCAAAATTTTGTTGGGAGAAGAACTTCCAGGAGATTTCTTTAAACATTTCACATCTTGAACGTCAAAAATTTTGCCCGAACCTAACAGTAAAAAGAAAACTCACAATACCATCCTATGTCGTCCGCCAATATCTGAGTTTGTAAATGAGAACTCAAGATGTATCCTGAGTTCTCACTTACAAATTCACCTGGGCATGAATACTAAACACCTGTGTCAGCCTACTTATCATAGATCTCCTAGATACCAAGCCAATATTTTAATATATTTCGCTCACTTGGGATGCAACCTTATTATATACCGAAATAAAAGTGAAAACGAACTGTCTCAAAGACGGCGTATTTGTCACCAATATTAACACCGGAGACAAGACCGGCTCCACCAACAAGACCGCACCCGACGCTAGAGATGATGTTGCCGTAGAGGTTCGGCATAAGCATCACATCGAACTGCTGTGGATGGGAAACCATCTGCATCGACGCATTGTCCACAATCATCGACTCGAACTTGATCTGCGGGTATTCGTTTTCTGCTACCTCTCGGCACACCTGCAAAACCGCTTGCCACACAGCTTAAAAACTCAACTCCTTAAGCTCTCGAATATATATCACCCCCCGGGAAACCAAGAACGACTGCTTCATCAAATCTAAACGTAACCGCATCGTCAGTGGCATCTGCGAAGCGGTGCAATAATAAGTAACGCATCCCTTCCGGCCTGAATGCAAAAATACTTGAGAGTTCATGTATCATCCATCTTCATGTATGCCACTGGTAGGCTACGATGACGCATTAAAGGATTATCAACTTGGCTTCCTCTCGAAAGACAAATTTTTTCAACGACCGCAATAAGATAATATTCGGAGAAAACTGAGCCCGGTGAAAACAGGTTAGTCGAAATCAGCAATCATGTTCGCGATGCACAGAAAACTTAAGGCAGTGTAAACCACTGATGGGCGACCCCAACAAAATGACGTGATTTCGACACAGTGAAAACTTGAGGCTCTGGACTTAATAGTTTAAAAAAAAGCTAGCTTCTATTGATTCAGGTCATGGAAAAAAGTATCTAAATCCTGGTCTGGGACTCTTCTAGAGCAAAAAATCACTGTTGGGGCTGAC
Source organism: Ascaris suum (assembly GCA_013433145.1). Classification (NCBI taxonomy): domain Eukaryota; kingdom Metazoa; phylum Nematoda; class Chromadorea; order Rhabditida; family Ascarididae; genus Ascaris; species Ascaris suum. The sequence continues at coordinate 7,981,475 of CM024188.1, read as the reverse complement.
AAAGAACGAACTTCTTTCCTGTTTTGCTTCTACCGCTTCACTATAATAGCGGCTATTGATTTCGTTCGCCAGCGAATGCCGAAGAAACTTTATGCAATATTCCCGACATAAGCAATGAATGTACCTGCAGATCACGTCACGCAATTAATGAGAACAGACTCCCCCTTCATGGAAATAGCTCTCCTTTATGACGCTATCTAAGGTAGAAAAAGTCACAGTGATTTCATTCAAACGTTCCACAATGTTGTAAATTCTTTCAGGTTGTCCTTTAAGATAGAGAAAATGAGAAATGGTCCTTCTCAACCACATAACACAAAAGAATTTTTACTTTGCTTCAGAACCTTAGCATTTTCCTAAAGGAGACGGAATTAGAAACGTAGAACAGCGGCCAGAAACCTAAATACTGCGGGACTGATACACGGAAAAGTGATTCAGGGCCAAGAAGGTAAAACTGCAGAACGATCAGTGGCAATTGAAGTATTTCATGCTCCACAAACTACTCAGAAAGAACAGTCAGCAATGTTCGGAAAGGATAAATAAACTCAGCTAAAAGATTAATGCAGAAGCAATAATCAAACATCTGAGAGAATATGGATAGCTATAGTCACTGCCTGCAGCTATCAATAATGGTAGAGTGCATGACCGTCTCAACTCATCGCGCTATTTGATCAGCTGCCGTAACTGCCGAAATAACAATTCCCTGATCGTTAGAAAAATTTTTCTGCGCTCGACTACAATGCCAAAAAGAAGAAATTTCGGCACTTAAGACCGATGTTCGGTTCCTTTATTTCCGGAAATCGCCAATGATAGGGAGTCGAAGGAATGATTCTATAGGACTCATAACAATAAGGAAATAATTTGTGCTGCTTCAACATATTCAAGTGATGTCTTTAAAATCACAATACATGCCCTGCCACTAGTAAGAACTGAGAAGGACAAAGCATTGATCATTGAAATAGCAAGTAACAGTCCCACTTTACACATCGCAACGGCTGCAGCATCTCCGTCGCTGTACCTTAGTGATGGCTCACTCCACGATCACTGACGTTGCTTGCGCAACTCGACAGGTAGACGATCGGAGACCCCAACAATGTCAATAGTCCCAACACAGCGTCTGGCAAAAAGATATGAGGTCTTCAACACTTCCAAATATATGCGTCAGATAAATAAGCGTTTCTCATTGCATATATAACATACATGTACTAATTAATAAACGATGTCCGAGTAAAGCTTCGAAGGCACCTAGAAGAGCAAAATCCGATAGTTTTCAAAGCCTTGTTCAAATTAAACGTGAACATATATTAGAAATCTAAGACGCTTGAACAGAAGTTCTGTATTTTCGTCCTTCGGAATGGAAACGAACTGAATGGCACTCAGTGGGAAGCGATATTTAAATCTCTACGAGTAGCGTGGATGAGAAAATCCCGAAGAAGGGACATCGGTGGCGTTACAAGTTCTGCAAAAAGTAACGTGAGTAAAACCCGTCGAACTCTGTCCTCCGTTTTTCTCCAGTGGATTTCCTTGAAGATTCTTGAATGACAATTTGTCGAAAGGCCGCAGAACTGGAAATGATTTGGCCACTTTCAGTGAAGCTAAAGAAGTGATGGCAAGTAAAACTTATCGCTGCTACAAACGGAACGAATAAAGAGCTTCGTATTACTTATTACTGTACCTGCTGTTGAGCTTCCACTCTTACTAGCTATCGCTGATGTTGCCAATATTGCAATCCTGCTAACATTATCTCAACAATTCCAAGTACTGCTATTACAACTGCCACTGCTCGTTATATTAGTTTTAACAGTTAATGCTGTTAGTTGTAGCAGAAAGTATTTGGTAAGTATCAATAACCATAATAATAAACAATAAACATTAAATAATAATGATAATAATAACTATGCTACTGCTAATTAGTAGTAAATAGTAATAATTAATGTTGTCATTACGCAGCAGTGCCGAGAACAGCTCCAACCAGTAGATAATTTCCATTTCTGTTACAACGTTTCCATGCCATCACTGTCGGTAGCAACTAATGATAGCGGGTACAAGTAGCAGCACTACTGATTGATAATGCTAATGTTTATATACGTGTTACCTAGTGCTAGCAGTAGTATTAGTATTACCACAAACGCCAATATAAGTATTAATTAGTAATAGCATCAACACTATTACCAACCGTTCCTTGAATAATTAATGACCACCGGTCCAAGTGTTAAGACAGGAAATCGCCGGTGGTACTCGATGGTGTCGGAAGTCTTCAAATCGACGGCTAGGGCGAAGTGGAACCCCAGTCCAAGAGTTTCCGTCAGGAACTACCGGGTCTTTCAATGGTAGTGTCCTGCTAGGAGCGCCAGAAATAACATTAATAGACATACTTAAAAGGATGAAGGAGTTGAAATGATGAAGATTAATGACTACGGCTCCAGAAAAAAGTCGACTCTCGGTGATTCCGACTGCAGAAAAGAGGATAACCGCATAACTCCGACTCTTCTCGTAACAGACAGTAGATTTCAGCACTTAATTTCGGAGTCAGGAAAAAGGCGTACTCCTCGGGCCAATTTCCGAAATCACCCAGCATTGGTTTACGCGTTTGAAAGCGCTCATTGTGTGGGCATCGAAACATGGTCAGGCAAGTAAATCAGCACAAATCATTTCACTGATGTTGATGCAGTTCAAAACATTTCTAATCTAGCAGGAATTATCGACAGCTTTTGCCTGATCAGCTAGCAAAGAGCACGACTTATTTCACGATTGCTTGGGTACCTCAGGAATACTGAAGCACCTACTGCAGTGACGTCTAAATCGAGGTGCTCGAAGAATGTTTTTTACTTAAACCGAAGGCAGAGTGAGTTTACGGGAAGGTTAATCGCATAAGAAAGAACGCCGCTGAGCGGATTTTTTAAAGAATAATACCATCAGCCTGAACCCCGTTAAAGAGAATCTTGCTGTTTGCAGAAAGTGAGCGCTATGTTGATGCCCCTTCACGTGAAAAAAAATGAATGCAATGGGAAAGGGTAAGCAAAGGAAAGAGAAACAAACATGAAGAAAGAGGCCATCTGCGAGCTTCTGAATGTTCGCTTTGTGCACTGCAGTAACCTTCTTACGGCCATGCGAGAGTGCATATTCGAATGCAAATCGTGCAATACGTTCGATATTGTTTCGCGTCACAATCTGTAAAATAATCACCGATAAAAGTGGCGTATTTGGGAGAGCACTGCTAGTACCGGTAACGTTGACGGCAAGGCTGACTTCTCTTTATAGTGGTAACATACAAAATTAACTGCAACAAGAAGTAATAAACTAGCAGTAATAATAATAAAAAGACTATTAATATGAATAATGGTGACAGCAATGATAGTAAAAACACTTCAAGTTAGTAATAGCAACAGGTTGCGAGTTTCCACAGCGTCCTGGTAGCTGGGAAGAAGGTAATGTGGAATGCATATGACGGCAACCGTGTGACCGTCGAGATCAGAATAACATTTGAATACGCATTGGCAGCTGCAATAAAGTATAGCAAAAATGAAATGCCCGCGTTGTGTGTGGTTAGCAAAACGATCTGCTGATTGCTCAGATATATACTGAACGAAGATTAATAACCGAGAAAGCTACAATAAACAGGGATCACAGAGCAGTATACAGCGACAATGGAAAATGCGAAAAAAGGCAGTGAGAAAATATTTGAGAAAATCACCTCAAAGACTATAATGTGCTCTCTCCGAAATCAACTAGGAAACTCGCTTCATTTCAAAAAAAGGTTAGCAAAGCCGAAGAGGCGGACACATCGTAAGTAAAGTGGAATACTGCAACAACACAATTATCGGAAAACATAAAAAGAGCAATAATAATGAAGGAACTAGATATTGGGTCTGTGCCTGTTAGTAAATCTCGCAGGGGTAATTTCCATTAAGTAACTGTTACTTAATGCGAGATTTTCTCAAGACGCTTCAAACGATAACATTTCCTAATTAACAGCTAGCAATAGTTTACAAGAGCCTCTCAGAAAATTCTTGGCAATCATCAATTAAACAACTCGATGAATCATAGCTTAAATAATTCGAATCAACCGCAGCAATAAAAATTAAAAACATAAAGACAGCCATTACAAAACAAAAGGAAATTAGATGCTCATCAATCATTCTTAAGCATCTCACAAGGCTAAATTACGACAAAGCATCGAGAAAAAACTCACCTTAAGGCTCTCAACAATCCCTTTTCGTGCCTCGTGCTCTAGTCCAGAATATTCTCCTTCCGTGTTTTCCCTTTAAAAAAAAATAATTGCATATACTTACAGGTCGTGCAATATTACACGCGAAGACACTAAATAAAAAGCTCGACATAAGCGTAAAGATCAGAAAACACACTACTATATCAAACAATAGAGTTTTTAATGCGCTGTGGTAATGCGAATTTCGATTTCGATATACGTCTCAAAATTTCGATTAAGCAACCAATTAAATAACCAAATTTTCACACCGTACGATAACGATGTCGATTCCTTTGTGTCTGGCCGGAATCGTCGGAATGGAAATGCAATGAAGGACATTCGCGTAGAGGTCAAGTCGTCTACGAAGTTCGACATTGCGCGACTTGAATTGGGGATCATCAAAATGCGTTTCGATATTTCCCTTTAAACAGTGAATTCCATCAACAGGTCGCAAACAAAGATGTGAAGACGCGCGCTGCACAATTTTGGCAAAACGACAATCTTAAAAATCATCTGAACTGATTGACAAATCGTTTCAATTTGACCGCTAAGGGGAAAAAATGTGCTGAGGAATGCCCCACGCGGCAATGTTTTTTGCAAATTCAAATACATCGCGGAAGCGCCTGTTGGATGCACGGAACTATGGAGACGTTTTCTTTCCGCAAACGGTATCTTTTCCGGGCTCATGCTTTGAGATCACGTTTCCCAACTACAACAAGAGCTATGACAATTGAAAGCTTTTGTCAACCTTGCAAAAACAAAAATCTGGCTAACTTCGTGGATAAAAAAATACAACCATCGAGGGTCAGGAAAGATAACCGCTGCTACATTATAATACAAGCTATACAATTTTAAAGCAATTGGCGAACTTCAACATGCGAAGGTGCTTTTGGTGCCACTACAGGGGCTGTGGATCGCTTTATACGGGCAAAGTCTGCCAAAGACGAGGAGGCTCCCAGTCCGTAAAACTGATTTATTGGAGCCAGCTTTCGAGCAAAAAAAAACATTCAACCTTAGCTGTCTTCTGATTTAGGAGCTTCAATTTGACGGGGAAGGAAGGAAAGGAAAGAAGTCTGAGGATTTACAGAATGGCGAAGTATGGTGGTTTCTGGAAACAAGGTGCAGGATGAGTCTAGAAATTTACCTTGTGAAGTTCGTTAGAATAAGTGAGACAGATCTCAAGATCGAGACATATAAATCAAGGGATATAAAAACCAGTAGTTCTACGCAAGAGAGTTCGTAATGTGCCTGTTGTTAAGCAAATAAAGAACATGCCTATAGAAAGCATGTTCAACATTCACTGTATTTCGTCAAAAACAAAATGAAAAACATAGAATCCTTGCAAATTACAGAAAAAAAAGGAAAGCATTATTTTCAAGTCAGAATAATATACGTAAATATGCAAGCCTTTATTGCAACGCCGTTTCTTTCGATGGCCATGATGGCAGTATCCATAACAGTGTCATCACTGGCGAGATTTGAACTCAACGGAATTTCTTCAAAATCGACGGGCACCTCAAAAGACGAACATAAGTAACTGATAAGTGGTGTAACAACAGGACTTTTATCTCAAAGGCCTCATTATGAAAAATTAACGCTTACGATTATATATCTTTTTTAAAGGGAATTTGATGGAAATAAGCTTCACACAGCAATGCTTATCAATGAGTCACTTCTCACCTATCAACACTGAGCATCGCAACTTTCTTTTCTAAAACATCGTCAAAGCCATTACTGGAGAATATCCTTCATCGAAACGAAAATATTATCTCCGTTCTCATAATAAAAGAACACCACGATGCTAACTTCAGATTTAAGAACTCTTTCAAGAAGTTAGCCATAGCGACCAACGAACAAACTTCTTCCTTATTCGTTATCGACACTACCATATGCAACAATTAAGACAAACATTTCATAGCTTCAAATATAAGAACTGAGGTCTTTCTTGATGCTTCAATGATCAAAGATGACAACTGCTGACTGCCTAGGAAATATACGTCTTACCTTAGTTTTTAAAGTTTTGATATGTTTTCGGTTCGCGAAAAGAGTCGAAAACTTCAAAGTAAATGCGATCGAAGTGAATGGGAAATATCTTTTGATCGAAATGAGTGAAATGACACAAAAATTTTGGAGACGAAGTGAGTGGAACCAGTCGAAAGAAATTCTTATTGAAAAACTGCTGCTCAACAACGAGGATTTCGTTGACAGCAACAGCTTTGCGGAAAGAGGCTGGCATAACAAACTGAGGTTCTTTTAAAGAGCAGCTAACGCTTCGAGAGGCTTTTGCTGCTGATTTTATTAGGAATGCTCGTTGAATATTTCTGCTTAGGCAAGATGAGGAAAAAGTTCCGTCGAAACATTTCAATTATTCGTTGGCGTCCCAATCTTTCGATGACAATTTGTTATAGTTACTTAATAGCATATAGCAAGTCAGCGATATTTACTAATGTATCTCTTGCTTTGAGTTCGCTTTGATTTCCTCTTTTAATAATGTACCTCGGTCAGGTTGGGTCGCTAACGAGTTCCAGTTTTATTTTGTTACATGAGCAGATCAGCCATGTCGACGAAGTGTGCTAGAGGCCCCTCGGCACAGCTTACTATCTGAAGGTGGCTAATGCCTTGCAGACATGCCCCAACTAAATTAACAAACTCACATTGGCAAAGGCGAAGATGTTCTTTACATGAGCTAGCATTTCCGGCCCAATGCCATCTCCGGGAAGCATTGTCACTCGTTGACGACCACCATAGCGTGCCAAATGAATCTGTGAGCAAGTTTATTAGTTGCGAACCAAAGGAACGCTTATCAAAAATATATCAACGTTTATTTTCTCACTCATTTTTTAAAATTTTGACTATATTTTTAATTGCTTTTCGTGAGAGTCATCAAACCTCACGCAAAAAACAGCAATTACGGTGCTGACTCCCATGCCCCGAATTTAGTTAAACACTGATTTCACGCATCTCTATCGCCACTCACCGTGTCAATAAGGATAAACTTCCTTATACTGCTAACGACCCGGCCATCTAACCACATCAGTAGACATGGAAACGAGCGTTGTTTATATAACTGCATACAAAACAAATGAGAAAAATCTTCAGGAATACTCCAATTTACTCGAAGAATGAAAAATGACAAAACGATATAGAGAGCTGAAATGAAAAAAAAAGAAAAAAAAATTCCTCAAACAGGAAGCTGCAGCACGAAAGTGGAGTATACCCGATCTTTCCTATGAGGGAGAACATGCGAACGAAACTTCTGCATCTCGATGGCGCATTTTGTAGCATGCGAAGTTGCAGCGCATCGACCATCAATTCCGAGCTGAACACGCGGAATACAAACACCCAGAGACCTCATGAACACACACCTAAACGTTTCTTTTATAAATAACCATCGGCACTTAGCGATTACGAACACAAACAGATAATGAAGAATATAGTTAGAAACAACGATTTTAAATACTTTTAAACATATTTTAGTAGTAGTCGACAATAATTGTAAGTGAATGAAAAGTTCATTGTCCTCTTAGGTGAGAGAACGTCGTCAAATACATAAAATGAGGAAAGAAAGAGAGGAAGTCCCTTCACTACGAAAATTTTAGCAAATAATCGATGGATGCATCCAGGGATTATTTGAAAACTTTAAACAATCGTTTTATTCAAACAAACTTTCCCCAAAATATATAAAAATGTATCATCTGTGAGGTGAAACGGGTGTGACTTAGCCAGAAATATGAAAGGAGGTGGTTGCTGCACTTAGAATTCCTTCCTACCTCACAGTTTGGGAGTTCAACTTTTGACACTGTTGATTTTCTTTTTTTTTTTCTGGAAGTTTAGTTTCTGTACTGAACAAAGGAGAGTAAATTATTTAATAAGAAAATAGAAAATACTACCGGGAAATTCAGGGAGACCTGAATTTTCTTTCTCACTTGGCATTTAAGAAGGGATGAATTCACCCCTAGCACCTAGTCCCTTCCATACAACAATGTTTATGATTCATAGCTTCCTCATACTCATCCTCAAGCGTCAGCTCCAACTCTGATGGCAGTCGTAAACCTTCGCCATATTCATGATTGACGTGCAACGAGTAGCGGCATTTGCAGTCCATTTATGGGATGAACATGTGTAGAATGAGAACTGCCATTAGAATAAGAGCACCTCAATACTTCAACGGAGGGGAGTACATCTGACAAAGGGAAGTTTCGAATTTGTAACGCGGAAAGATAATCAAAAACTAAACGACGCGGATTCGAATTTCTTTTTTCAAACACATGAATAACTGAAAATGAACGACTGGAAGCACAGCTCCAAACAGTGCCGCTGCTCGTCTTTACATTAAAGCTTGCTTGCGAACCAACTCATCGTTCGAAGTAGCAGTGGTGAGGGCGTGATCCCTCTCTAGAAAATTTCGCGAGTACACAGCAGGAAAAAATGCAAACGTCCACATACAAATAAACAGCGAACTTATCGAAATTGACTGCTTCATCAAATCATAATTCATTACGTCGGCAGCTTGCTTTGCCTCAATTCAACACCGATCACCAGCCGGAAGTGGACAGAGGAACAAGAAATGGGCACATGTGTTAATCGCAATCCCACAAATCAGAACATTTGTTGACTAATAAATTTCCATTCGTTAGAATCAACACTTATTTTTTGGAAAACCAATGGGAAGGCGAGAACTATTAAGGCCCGATAACTAGGCTTGCAACCGCAAGAACGCCCATTGAATCCCTAGGTTGTATAAATGGGGGAGGGGGGAGGGCAAATATTAGTTTTAGTGAATAGGGATACACGGGGTGCTTCTGTCTCGGAATATATCACGGCAGAGAGGCAATATTTTCATTTAATGTTCCGGCACAATACCATAATCAAAAGCTAAAAGCGTGAGTCCTGCTTACAACAGTGAGAACCCCGGGCCAATAATATCCCATCTCTGCGCACATCGAATACAGTTATAAAAGATTTCCAAATTTCGTGCTGACTATCGTTCTCGGACAACAGCGGTGAAGTTTTGACGAGAAATCTGAACTCGGATTAGTTTCGGACCTTAGTAGTGGCCGGAAAGAGGAACATGTATATTTCGCTAATGCAGCCAAGTGGGATCGGTGGGGAGAGGGAAGGGAGATGGGGAAATAGAACAAGTGAAGTCTAAGGGGCAGGGACAGCGAAAAGTTTTTCGCGATCTAGAATAAAGTAGAAAATTTACTAAAATATGTACATAAACGTGAATTTTTTCGCTGGAGGAAGAAGTTGCGAAAGAAAAATCCGCTGAAACGTTAGTTTCTTCTCGAATCGGGTAGAAAGTGGCGAGGGGAGCGAAACGACGAAGTCATCTCATCCTTCCTCAACAAAATGAGAAGAGACGAAAGCAGACGGAAAATTATTTAGGTTATTTCCCATATCACTTCTTATTGATAGAGACGGAAAACGATAACCCCTTCATCGTAAGTGGAAGAGTTTGCTGTGGGAATGAATGGAAATGACGATACATACATTTCAGGTAATGCATTACAACGTGTTAAACAATGATATGATATATGACGATGTAACTGGAAGATTAATGGCAAAAAAGTACCGATTGGATGGCTTACTGTGACGGGCGGAGAAGGGAGGATCACCGTTTGCAACTGAAACAGGGCGATGTCAGCCATAAAGTCTTGTTGCATTAAGGCATAGCGATTTGGTTTGTCAACCAGGGCTACTGCACAAGAGCCATCGTGTAGAGGGTACTCACAGAGGAGAAGGAGAGGGAGTCTTCCGCGATGCGAAAACTGATAGATCGTTTTCTCTACAAGAAGGGATTTCTCACGCTCGCGAAGGCGTCTGGGCTTTCCTGTTCTTAAAGCTCTCAGAGATGACGGAGATCTCCAGGCGTGGGCGCGCAGTGGGGCCTATCGCTGAAAATAGAGAGCTGGAGAACGCTTGATTCTATTGAGGGACTCTTTTTATATGGTTTATATAACTTGCACAGTGTCATATTCACCTGCAACTGCATTGCGTCATCAATTTTTGCGAACTTGCGATGGTGAGGCACCGTTACGTTGGAACCCAACTCGCTCGACACAATAACTGCAGCTGAAGCTCGAAACATGCACTTGCGCCCGCACTGTGGCGTGCTTCAATCGATGTCGTTATCGCCGAATGTAACCGCTTTTGGGTTGATGCGAGAGATGGCCATGGCAACGCTGTATCGTATTGCACTATGCAAGTTGCCATGATGAGAAGTGAACACATGCGAGGTGAAAAAAAAACTCTCAATAAAGGTGCACGAACATATGGAAACCGCGCGAGACGGTGTATTCGAACAAGATACGCTGATGGAAAAATTGATGCAGAGGTGCTAGAAGAGAGACAATGATTTATTGCAAGTCAGGTGTAGTGCGCATACTCGGCAAGCACAAGGAAAACTAAAAAACGCTGAACCTGGTCAAGCTCAATATTGATCAAGATATTTGCATAAAGGTGCAGTCAGAAAAAAGCACAAAGTTTTGATTGGAATTACAAATAAAGTGCTGAAAAAAATTGAAACAAAACAAGAATTCATAACTTGCCAAAAATTTAAGCCGAACGTTTTTAGCAATCACCTACAAGATGTGTTAGAAACGAACACTGCTTCTCATTCTGAAATAGAAAAGTGAGTTTTTGTAGAGCACTGAGAAAATTGCAGATTTCAAACAAGGAAATTCGAAACTAAACTATGGCTTTAAATTCATAGAGCAACATGTGTTTGTGGAACGAAGTCAAGTCCTATGCTGCCTTTACCGAAAAAAAAAAGCAATTTTTTGGCAATTCATTACATTCCGGTTGTCATGAAGATCTAAAAACTGTTTCGAAAGAACTTTGACTATTCTAACGTCTGCTGTTTGCAAATGAAATATAACCACGCGACATTCTCAGGTTTGCTAACTCGTCGATTGCAGGTGTCTTATCCATGTTGGTAGCTCAATTCTAAAACTGAGTGATATGCTTGACTAGATTCGGGGTTTAAGAGCATTGTGCAGCAAGTATCATAAATATGGAGTTTGATTCTGCGAGAAAGTTGTCGTATCGATCGCACAATTGATCCTGGCAACTTAGCATATATGAAGCTTCTGAAATTAATCCGCTTTTAGGCAATAGTGTGAAAAATTCACAGCATTTTGTATGTGTTAATAAGTTGATCCTTATCTCAGTGTACTAAAATTTCCGGATAAAGTTCTTGGAAAGAGTAGTTTTTCATGCGAAAATTGGAAAATAATGGAAGAGTTAAAACTTGGAGGCGAGCATTTCGCCCACTGAGGATTTATGTTGAAGAGAGTGATCACAGGTCAACTTTCTAAGAATACTCGCAATACTAAAACGAGGAAACCTGTCTCTATGAATGAACAACTATAACCAACGATGTGCGTTGTGGACGTTTATAGTGCAAATATGAAGAATCAATGACGCCACGTGCACAGGTGAGATTTCCTTCTACCTGCCTCTTCCAATGTGTTCACAATATTTTCAGCTAGATTATCCTCTCTTTGCAAATGGACATGAAAAGGGTTAGTGCCAGTTGCTGTTACTCTACCTCTCTATAAGTGATGGAACTGTTTTTGCACATTTTCGCTATTATTCTCTAATAGCACTAAAATTGCACCAAAATCGCATTCATTCTTTTTCGAAGCGCTCGCAACAAATCATGAGATTTTACTCGATAAGGTTTTCAGTAATTGTTCGCTTCGATGCAGCTGTCAATAATCTCAGCCGAGCGTAGCGCAATGTCTCATTTCCTAACGGTTCCCGTTTATTTGTTCGTTTGCATAAACTTTCTAAAATTTCCAGCAGTATAAACAACAAAGACTTACTTCCTTACATACGTCGATGCTAGTGAGATAGTTGGCGGCACGGTTCAGCAAAAGCGGTGTATAGCTTAAGCATAGGTTTTCGCACTGAAAAGTGTTTTCGAATAAGCTAAAATTTCTTACATAGGTGAATGCAAATAAAGACTTTCTTCATATGCGTTTTTCCTTCGTCAGAGCTTACGTATGGTCTCATCAAGTGGAGGTGCGCATGACGGTAGGAAACTATAATGGTGTGAATAGAAGTGCTTTCCATTCATTATCAACCAGCTGCGGAAAAAAACTAAGAAGCATTGACGCACAAAAGTTAAGGGTTTACGCTGAGGAGATTTGGATGGCACCGTTTTATGTCTAGTACATTCAATATAGCTGAATAGCTTAAAACGTTGAGAAAACTCTGTTTAAAAAACGCCAGGCACAATACATCATCCGAGGGCAATCTTTCAAACAGTAATGCGAAGAATTTCTGTTTCATCAACATTTTGTGAAACTAGAACTTACAAGATTATAGAATGAATCAGGTAAATTTGCGCACACGTGGTCGGAAATTCCATTTTCTAGACTCTGCCTGAAGTCGTCGTTCATAAGTGCGCTCTTAATGAAGGATACGAAGTTATGGCAAGATTCGCAAATCACAGGTGACGCCTTATGATTGCCGAAGAACCAATGCGACAACGCTGCAACATAGTTGCACAAAATAAATTACACCAAGTTAATAACGCAAATAGGAATCAGAGTGTTTAAAAGTCTTTTAAAATAATACATATTAAAAGAATATTTTATTTAATAACACCTTAGTGCCGCTGACGCTTTTCTCAGCAGAATGTTCAAAAAAAACTTATCAAACTTTTCTAACATGGCGAAATCAGCGAAGCATATAAAAAAAATGCCTTTAGCGTTCTAGAAATTGGAAAAAATTTAAAAGAAAATACCCGATATGCATGAAGAACGCGGAAACGGGGGTTCCCGACATCCGTATCTTTTGCAGAGTACCGTAGAAAAAAACTGATCTGCCGAATACATGAACGTATTCGCTCCACTGATATGCACAAATCTCGTATGCTCTGAGCGATCGGCAGACGAAAGCAATCCAGAGCGCATATTATCCTGCTTTTCTTTGAAGCTTTTAGTAAATAAATTTTGAAAGCGGCACTAATCGGCTGTATTTCAAATTTGGTCGACTTCGCCGCACACGCATTATGAATTCCAAAATCTGTTGACTCTATCGTTCTTGTTTTATATTTCTTGTTCAGTTATAAAATTTGCGCTCAAATTCATCGAAATACAAATTAATTGTATTTGACTAATTGGGCACTCGAAATGATGCAAAATATAGGCGGTTGTTCGTCACATTATCCCTAGTCACAAGGTTGCAACTGCTAACGAAACCACACAGTAACTTACTTAAGTTAGTAGATCATGTTTCTTTTCCTACTTGCAATTAAATTTGCACATTCACATAGTTTTGTTTACCTCCTTAACGAAGCATGCTGACGCAAGTGATAAGTCGTTTCAAATTGCATTCTGAGAACAGCTTATAGAAATGCAATCACTTACACCAAGGATTGCATTATCCAGCTCATCGCGCATTGCTCCAGCAATCGTCTCACATTCCGCACAGCGTAAGCAATGAAGAGAGTCGTCGGTTGCAGCTGCGGTGTAAGACTGAAAACGAAACTTTCTAATTCACTGTACCTGAGAATCATCATCTGATTCGTCACAAAGTTAGCTCTCGAACTAGCAGAACAAGTAACGCACATATAATGGACTCTTATGTGCTCGTCTGCAAAAAATATGTGTAGTTGTTTGTCAAGCCAAACATTTGACGTTGAAGATCACCGAATAAATCAATCTTCCGCAATGATCGACTATCTATCGGCTCAAACCATTCAAAAATACATACTCCTCTTCACAAGACGCTCTGTAAGGGACTTTAAAAATGATCTCAAAAACTAAGAATACACCTCGATACGACGTTCCTGGAAAATTTGTTGCCCTAAAATCGGTCTTTCACCGCACCTTAAATCTTTGTCGCCGTTGTCATTCATGTGCCTTTATACACTCAACTAAATCTTTCACTATTTAAGGTCCTAGGCGCCGACAGACGCCCCCTCATATGTGTTGTATAATTCCCATCCTGGAAAGTTTTTACTCCATTATGACCACTATTTCATCATATTTCGTGTCTCCTTTCTCGTTACGTATGCGATTTTGATTAGAAACTCCCCTCCTTAAATTTATGCTTCAGACTCACATAAAACTAAACGTCTCGAAGTGATCGTTTTCTCGATTGTTGCTTTAAAAATATATCAGTTCACACATTAAGGTCGGAATACCTAAGGTCAAATACACAAAACACGGAGAGCCTCGAACGTGCTGGTAGAGTGGGAGAAGCACGACATCGAATCAGCCATCGAGACCACCTCAGATTTCCGCATCTCATATGAAGAATTTCCGTTTCATCGCCATATAAATGAACACATAAGGGAATACTACATGAGTCAGTCTAATTGAAAGTTTTATAATACCTTTACGCGCAGACGCAAAACCTCTTGGCAGTTATCGACGGGTTCAACGGTTCGAAAAACGGAAAATATTTTTTGTAGTTGCGCATTTTTTATAGATAACAGCCGATTCTGCAAGGTGCGCCAAAAATATGCTGGCGAAGTTTGGCGCGTTCGTAAAGATGACATAATCAAGATCAATACCAGCAGAACTCCACGTTCCAAATCCGAGCTTTTTCATCATAACTTCTGTTGTCACGGTGTATCTACTCAAATAGGCCTTCGAAAACATTCATGAGGATGTTTGATCCCCTTCGCCATCTCCAGAAAGTTGAGTATCATACACCAAACCGTCCACCATACGCTGAAACTCCTCAAAGCCTCCGGCATTGCCTTCTCCCATCTCCATCCCGGCCCATCTGTCACATCCTATATTTCCAACTTCACGAACACCCTTAGAGAGGGGTTTGAGCGGAATCTTGGTTAAAACACGCACAAGATGAGCGAAAATCTCGACTTATCTTTTACAATGGTGCGTCGCGTCGTCTACGATCAGTTCGAGGTTTTTTGTGAACATTGTAGTTGCTATAGATTGATGGACGTCCATAAAGCAGACTGGAAAAGACTCGCGGGTTGCTCAGAAGGACAGTGGAGGACCATGGCCATACTCTACTTCGATGATAACTTCGCCCAGAAAGCCATGGTCAATCTCTACAATGCCAATGTCATCACCGGCTTCCCTCGGGAAGCAAAGTCAAGTGACGAATAGTCTTTCGTACTCCGACGCCTCCAGTGCTACGGTTTGGACATTGCGATGTATAAGGTCGGCTTCGTCTTCGTTGAACATAGTATCAACATCAATACCGACTAATACGCTCAGCATACCATCGCGAGGAAATTTCTAGCCGCTGCTCGAAGCAAACCTCTCGGTGTCCCAACAAAACTCGAAATCTGCTCACAAGATCAGGTTGACGCATGCGTAATACGCGGCTAATCTACACGTTTTCCCCTACACGCAATGGCCTCTTTAACTCTCTCTACCTAAATGCGTTTAACATTTATGTCTGATCGGTCGCCCAGCAGTACTCCAAGGATACCCTAATTCTGACCCCCTTAAGGCACACCTCATCAAGCCATGGAAGAAAATCGACGTCAGTCGACAAAATCGACGTCAAAATCGACGAACCATGATCGAATCCATCTTCCATCAGCTCAACATCATGATAGCTACCAAGGTGGTCATGTAGAACAAGGCCTCATTAACCTTTCCCCGCATGAGTCAGTGAAATGTCATCCAGATTTCACGTCCGTGAAATTACTCAAAGATGTTATGTGGTTTTAATCGCGTCACCATACCTTCGGTACGCTTGCTCATGTAACGCTCATCGCGTCTCTTAGGTAAGTTCTGGTCAAATATAATCGTTTTTTAAGCGAAAATTAGCAAAATGTGAAACGCACTGTACCGTTCATTTGAACTACGAAATACAATGTCTATTGCAGTACTCTCTTTGCACCTATAGATTAACGCTGAGAGCTGATCAACTACAGCAATGAATTAGAGTAGCAAGTTTTCCCATTGCAGATACCATCAGGACCGGCTCCTCAACTACGCTGACTCTCTTCTTGGGCAAACTGTTGATAGAAACGGCTGACAAATTTACGACATCAATATTACGCAGACGAGGATTTCTTTTAGATGAAACTAGAAACAGATAGAACTTTAGATTGATGACACATTTCTTTCTAGATGACGCTGCTACCGATGACCGCCGAATCACACACTTTCAATTTCTAAGCGAAGAATCGATCCTTTATGACTACCTAAAAGTTCGAATCAAGGCTACAAGAGTTCAAAGAAACCACTTTCTGCATTGTGTCTTCAAGCCAGAGGTTTGTGTTTGCAATGTCCGTTTGTAGCTAAACGGTTCTGGGAATGGATCAAATCAATAGGCTATTGCCGTCAAAACACACAACATGAGAAACATTTATCGCATCGAAACAGCTTCAAAAGCGTCAAAACAATACTGTCAAGCACCACTGATTAGTGCCGTTGGGCTTGTGTTTCTAAGTTAGTGAACAAAATAAGTACCACATGAAAGGATTCAACGGAATATTCTTATGATGAGGAAGTTCGCTCAGAGCCGGAAGCCCGACAAAACACTGACCTGCTCGTCATCTGCCATAACCTCACTCAGCAGCTGGCTTTTCATTCTGCATAAGCCCAGATCCGCACAGAACTGCAATCATATCAAATATGCAGGCAAATAAATGTGCTGCTTTACTCCAGTGATGTTCTCTTCAGTTTCCACCGAATCTTTCTACCAAACAAACTCTACACCACTTGAAATACGACCACAGGATCACCGATCTTTTCGTTCCAGACCTTTCGCCTTCTTGTAATGCACGAGCTCACCGATGGTTCTGGTTTAGCACAACCTATATTCTGCTCCTCAATTTACCTGCTCCAGAAATATGTGACATATGTAACCACGTTCACCATGCTCAATCATTCGAAACACAGGTTCATAAATGAACTAGCGACTACTGCCGCTAAGATCAAAGCACGTTCCTGAAGAAATATGACACTTTGGTGGCTCATCTCAAGAATTCTGAAGTAATCTCGTGATCAATGGCTAATTAATTTGAGATGAGTCAGATAAGCCAGAAAACTTACTAGGAAAAGATTTTGAGGTTTATGAAATATTTTCTGGATTTCAGGTATAGCTAAAACTGTAGACCGAGTGCCTCACGACGCGAAAATGGAGTGCTTTATATAACTGATGTGATCGCAAAAACACCCCAGAGGTACCTGTTGGAGAAGCAACAGTATGCAATTACTCTCGCTTCTCCAACAATCACCTCACAGGTTTTCCTAACGTCTGCTTAGCATGAAAATCCGTGCAGAGAGCTGAGTCAAATATTACGAGATGCAAATCTTTCTTTCAGGTGGAGCGGGGGGGGGGGGGGGGGGGAGAAGAAGAGAGAATTTGTTACATTAATTTGACAGATCTTAGTAAAATGTCAAAATTGCTAAGAACGAAGCTGTTGAAGTAATGAAACTTTGATAAAACCGAATTACTGCCTGGGATATTGGTATAGGAAAGCGGATCCACCTGTTTTGTGTTATTTAGCAGTTTGCCGAGTTCCTCGAACAGCTCCGGTATAAACTGGTCGAGCATCAGGTCGCACTGAAAAGATCATTTCGCTTTCACGAATAAAGAACCAGTGGAAGAGAACTCCTTTCCGTTAACTCTCATAGCAGAGTAAGAAAGCACGGGCAGATGAGTCGGTCATGACAAAAACTAGTGCACTCCATCGATTTCACTGCGACAGTTTGAGCACGGATAACAGTTAAGAACACACGGGGAAATAAAAGATAAGATGCAAAGTATTTCTCATAAACTATGTGAATGGGCAAAAAAAGTAAAACCACACTGGCGAACACTTTTGAGAGCACATATTCACCCATCGAGGAGGTGTGACAGTCACGTGATTAATGGCTATGGCCATACTTTTAAAAACCGCCAAAATGTGCGGTCTCAAATTTGCAGTGAAGAAAGAAAAGAGATTATATTTTCCTACGGTCAAGCCATCTAGAAATCTTTCGATAAGTCGAAAAATCGTATCGCACAGAACTCTGAAACATCAAGCACCTATCAAAAAATTCCTTGAAATTGATAATTTGAAAGACTGCTCGTATCTCAATGTGAGTGCTTATGTCATGGATTTTGCTGGAGTTGGTATGAAGGTGAAAACTCTCAGGGCCCTATAAAATAACAGCATCAACGGGACCACAAGATTTTTCCTCTATTACACGTAATGATGGATCGAAAGGACTGATTTATTAATTCATTCAAACTGGTAAAATAATTTTGAAATGAAATGCGCCGAGGGGTGACGATCATCAGATGCCATAAAAAACACAAAAGGAACACAAGTAAATATGGCACTAGAACCATTTAAGACTGAAATAACGACAGATGCGATTCTAAGATAGCACGTAACGTTTATGAGGTATATGACACACAAGAAACACATGGACAAAGTCTGTGAAAAGTCAACTCTTTGAAAAGAAAAACGCACCGATCCCTGATATTTTCCGAGACGGCTGCAAACTTCTTCTGAGAGAAACTTCTTAAGTTTCTCTTGGCTCTGTTCTTGGTCGACAAGGCTTTTCAGCTCGCCAGCAGCAAACTGACATTCTTCGCAAATGAGATCACTCTGAAGCTATGACTTCCTCATTTGTTTACAACAGCTAAAAAACGATTAACCCTATCTCGTCCTCTCGATATTTCCAATGAAATATTTAACGCGTTCCTATTGATGATAATAAAACAGCAAGGGAGTACAGCGGAATTGCTTTCAATGCAAAGAATATTACACATTACAGCAGAGGGATATGGCAAAAAAAATCAGGTATGGCACAGTATACCATAGTTTTAAACAGGAAAATGTATACTACAATATAGGTGAAAACTAAACGCATCTTGCAAGTATAGTGTAACCTCTTAATCGTGAAGTATGCATTTTGTTAAAACACTTCATATCGCTGGTTTGAAACACCGGCTCGGCACGTTGAGGTCGCGTGAAAGCTCCCCGAATTCATTAATGCCTATTGCGATATCACGAGATTTTCAACATTTTCAGTGTTACTAAATTAAGAACCACAAACTCCTCCACCATTTTTGCATACAAATTTATTAATGTTATCAGTGGAATAAACTTATTACCACTCCATCGATTTTTTTCATATATCTCCCAGCGTACAGAAGACCGATACGATGGAATTGCGTGATTCTGCTGTTTGCACACATGTGGAAATGCTTGCAGACATTTTCCGGGTTCTTCTGAAACAATGAAACGAGGTGGTTTATTAGACTATCATCTGACTCAAACACATCTCAGAATTCTTTTCCGCCTTTTGTTTTAAATTCCACGTCATAACTAATAAAATATTCCAGAAACAATCGTTGTAGACGACTAGAGTTGCATCTCTCACAAATTTCAAGTGGGCCTAAGAGAGTGAACAACAGAGGCCGCTAAGTGCACGGGATTGCAACACACCTTTCCACTGCCATCTATTACAACGATGACCAACTATACTGATAAGCATTTCTTCAACCTGGAGGCCAAAAATGCTATCTTCTGCAACTATATACAACTGTGATATTAGTGGCAATAGAAAAGATATTTAACTCTCTTCCGATGCAATCAGAAAAAACCGACATCGTCCTTTTAGCTCAATAGGCTGCGAACAACGTTTGATTTTTAAAGGGTGAAGCCTTAATTTCTTCACAAATATAAACACCGAATAACGAAGAATTAATTGTGCCACAACGCCAAAAAAAATTATAAAATAAAACAGGATGGATATGAAAATATTACAAAAGATGCAAAGGAAGAAGTTGTAGGAGATAACTTGAATGATTGCCCACAATGACTAAACTCGTTGAGAATTTATTGTCTGTAACGATAATCGCAAACGCTTGTGATTGTTTTTTTCCAATAGATTTATAAACAGGACCATTTAAATTCGTGACAATACACTGAGTTGCAAATTAAATCATCAAATTGAACTTCGTCGTACTTCGGTGAATCAGGAACGCACTTTCATAGGCAGAATTCTCGTGGACCCAAAACAGTGCATCTAGAACGGTCGAAACGCTTCGATGAAGTTTAGAAAATATGACAAACGAATAAAAAGCTTTTTTTTGCAAGAATTTCTAGAGAGAAACACACCAAGTATGGCTCGAGCCTTTGGAGGAAATAGTCGAGCTTACTGACGAACACCTTACACTCTTCGATATATGAGGTTTCATGACAAAGGAAGCCAAGAATAGCTTTTAGTTCGGCCACCTTTGCTGGATCTTTCATTGCCTGCGCAAAGCGTGTTACTAACTGAAAACAGTTCGTTAATCATTAGAGATATTATTTATTTGTTGAATTATTAAAAAAAGTTTGACGGCATTTAAAGCAGATTGAAATGCTTCTAAAACCAGTGGCGCTTTATGTTACGAATTTCATTGCTTCAGCCAAATTTTGCATTAGTTGTCTCGATCGAATAAATATATGGACTGTTACTTAAGTGATAAAAGAAAAAAAGCAACTGCGCGCATCTCAGATATTTATCGAACCGAGAACTAAAGAAAGAAAACGCTTGAAAACAACCATTTTGCATTCGTCGCACGTTGTGGTTATCTGAGAATCGGGAGGACTGTCCTTTGGTGTTTTATTCTCTTCGAGCATCTTCTGCTTGTAGCATCTTGCGACCGCAACAACGCAGACAAATATCAGGAATGACTTCATTACTCTGAATTACTATATTCATTTATTACTAGCGGGTATCTTGAATGGCACGTGAATTCAGCAAGCTGCAGATATGAAACTTCAAAAAAAACATATAAATAAAAATAAAAATAAAAGAGCTAATTAATTATATTTACAAATATAAATACGAACTATATATATATATATATATATATATATATATATATATATATATATATATATATATATATATATATATATATATATATATATATATATATATATATATCATTTAATCGGACGTCGATCATGCAAGCAAGCATCAGTATTAAAAGCGATCAGGAAGTAGTCAATGAAATGGCAAGATGATAGATATTTGAAGAAAAAAAACGCGCTTTGAATAAAAGCAATTTGAGCACATTAGCAACTGCCGAAATGCGCACAGCAATAAGAATTTCAGCACACTTCGACGAGCTTCAATAACAACTTGAACAACACTATAATAATTAAGAGTAATCCATCGAAAATAATAACTTTTATCAGTTGTAGATGGGAATATGACCATTGAATAATCCGAGAACTTATCAGACAACGAGAACGACAAAGATGGAAGGTTCTCATATTACTTGTTGGTGAATATAGACATAAAAATGCTGGATATCAACAGATCGAGCGAGTGGTCCTCTAATTAAGTGTGCAACCTGGTGGCCTGATTAAATACACAAGTGAATTCACAATGATAGACAAGCGCTGATGCACAGTTTGCAGCAGAAAGTCCCAGTAACTGTACACTGTAATTGAGCGCATTTCATTTTAGGAGGGCAAATAACATTCAACAATAAACAAATGGAAGCTGCTCGATTGAGCACACTTACTGATAACCATCGAAGCAACCACTGTGTAGTTGATACCGCTTGTAAGCATAGAGAGGAAAGAGAATGCGGGCCGTCTCCAACAGCAGCCACATTGCTGAACAGCTGACGCCCGCCCGAAAGGTTAACAGCTGAGCGAACACAAGCTAATTTTTTTGTGGTCAGCGCTTATTCCGCCTTTTCAACTTGCTAGCATTTCTGCCACACTGAATAACGCTTGCAACAATCGCACTGTTGACCGCTTTCCCAACTGCTAATTTGGAATCGCAAAAAAAGAAAAATGATGTGTGAAGAGCTCTAGAAAGATCACTTTGAGAGCACCTCTCGCAGCTTCATCTGCTCAACTTAACAAATTGCACAAATGAATAAAATGTCTACTGCAATGCAATTTTTGGATTTGAAGATTTCATTCAGCTTCAATTACCTCATTTTTCCTTCTGAAGATCCGATTAATTACCGCATATTTACTGAAATACCTGACAGGAGATATGAGTTTCTGCGGTATGAGTTGATGTAGGCGACAGGTATGCACATGATTTAAAACCTTCAATGTAAACGAGGGGAAGAGTGATCCATTAAAATAGGGTTATCCCATTCTCTATTTGCTAGCACACTAACACTGCTATACCTGTTGAACACTGAAACTAAAGCATTCTCCAATAAAAAATCAGAAGGACTTCCCCTTTCCATTAATGCATTCGTTCCATACGCATTTTTCAACACAGAAGCACAAACGACATCTTATTGCTGCTTTTAGTGTCTTTTATAGTGTTTAAACTAAGCTCACTGGGTTCAAAGAATCCTGTTTTCTAACTCATAAGACAACCATTGGCAATGGAGCTTAATCAAAAAAAGAGGCACATGAAAACGTCAGGAGACATCCGGAAACAAGGTACGAATGATGCGTTTATCACTCACGAGCACTAGGGACATAAATAGGAAAGAATGCACAGCTATCGATACATGTGCACTGAACAAGTAGAGGCTTCTTCGAAACTAATAAGGCCTCATTGATCAAAGATGGGTGCAACTGTCTATCGAAAAATGCCATAAACATTCATATGACGCAAAAATTCCGCATCTGCAGGTTGCATAAAGATCAAAGTTTCAGATTTCTAGGACGTGGTTCTTGACCTATCACTTGGATTGCTAGGGCTGAATCAGGGACTCCACACAGCCAGTTTCGCAGATGGCAGCCTCGACCCTCATCTAGACTGTGACCAGTCTTGGTATATGCATGGGGCGTTGGCTGAACCCCAGCATGGTGTTCGCGAACAAAAACTTCATCACTATCGCCCTCCCCCCTACCCTTTAAAAGTAATTACAGGAGTGCAAGAAACGCTCTATATATGAGAGAAGGTAACGAAAAGGTTAAGATTCATTTAACCAGAAATGTTTCTCTTTAAAATATGTTTTAAATAATATTCATTGATGAGAAAAAAACAAATTTAAAACATATTTGAAGTGAGATCAAATTTGCCTGGAAAAAGAGTTGAAGGAAGTGCTTAATCTTCTACTAAATCCAGGTAGAATTAGTTGTCTGACAATAAAATTGTTTTATTTCCGCTTAGTCTCATTTGAAAAACATTACTGTAGCTGATGAGAAAGTTGTCAAATCTCTCATATCCATATTAAATGCCTCATGATTGACCTTAAATGCCTTATGTGTAAAAAAATGTGGCGAAAACAAGGTGGGAAAGTTATCAGTAAACCAACAGATGTCAGTGAGAAATATGTAAGGAGTCATGAAAAGCTTTCGCGACCACACACTTTCTTACTACATACTGAGTATATTCCATCAATTGTTCCCCCGCCTTTTTGCAAGTACATGGTTACGGAAACCTTTTGAGACACCTGTGAGTACGATAAAAGCGTGTAGTCCTTATGCAGCAGCCGGAAGATGACACGCAAAAACATCGTGACACTGGAAATGAGGTCGGTCTTTTGAGAGACTTTTAGTATGAACTCTGCGATCCACAACAGAAAGAAAACATGACATCAGTGAAAATACATCTCAGGAAAGCGGTTGATGCATGCGCTTTTCCGTTCACATCCTGCTATTAAGAGAATTGGAAGATAGGTCACATCTGTTAGTTGCGCATTCGCGGTTACTCGCTAGTTGTGACAGGGACTACTCAGTACGGATTGTTTTGAAGGGCACTGCAGACCACAAATATGTGAACTAGGGGGAGTGGAAGGAAGGCAGTGAAAATGCGAATACTTAAAATGCACAAGGAGATGACCAAAGAACATGAGCAAAGCACAAGGTGTACATCTAGTCAGAATACAATGGCCGCAACT
The DNA here is from genome assembly GCA_013433145.1 of Ascaris suum. Lineage (NCBI taxonomy): Eukaryota > Metazoa > Nematoda > Chromadorea > Rhabditida > Ascarididae > Ascaris > Ascaris suum. The sequence continues at coordinate 7,957,504 of CM024188.1, read as the reverse complement.
GATCGTTATCGTTGCGTACCCCTTGAAATCCCCCAGAAATCCCCAGAAGAGAAAAAACGTTACGGTTAATCTATAGCTGCTGTCGGAGAACTGCCATCCACAACGATAACAGAAATAATACTGCAAAGCAACCGCTTAGTGACGTCTTAATCTGCGATCAGCATTTGCTCTAAGAAAAATTCTTTTTTGCGGCTCCGATGCGGTGTCGCCTCGTATCGATTTAATGCGCCCACAGAATGTAATGAACACTCGAGTAAAAGGGGAAGGATAAGAAGATGTCATTCTGTTATAGGTTATATTAGCCGGTCAATTAATCAATCAGTTGTGATCAGTTGTTTTATTCACAAATGAGCACAAGAACAACAAGGAATGCACATTGATAAGAATGTGACAGGTGATCCCAATCAATCAGTACCCAAGGTCGTCAATAGTACACAGATGGAAATTTTCACCATTAGATTAAACAAAGTCACGATTTTAGCAGTGAGAACATTGTTAGTTAATGCGGTCCATATGCGGACAAACCGGAACTGAAAAGAGTGCATGATGGCCTTTGGCGAGCTAACTAGTACGAATTGGCTCGCCTCATTCTTATTGCAGTTCACTCGCAAAGATAATTTGAAACACAATAACGTCAATGATTTTTATAATCGCTTTAAAAGACAGAATTAAGTTAAAGGAGATTCATTTGTATTTCAGGCTTTGGGAGTTGAAAACTATGCGACGATGCAGGTAATCAGGCCTATGTGGATCCAACAGATACTTTCAATATGCCCTCCGGATAAAATACCCCTGCAGCCGTTCCAAGCATTAGTTTCTGAGTAATTGGAAGGCAACCGGACTGAGGTATTGAAGACAAGAAGCAGCGATTAATGAGGCAAAGGCCAGGCTGTATTTGCAAAATGCATAGTTCCTTAAGCCATTTCACCACAGTGAGCAGCAAAATTCAGGTCATATATTGTTTTACTGCCGAAATCCCGGATACCGTCATAGGGAGCTGGTATTTTTTCCCTATTTAGTGCTTAGATGTCTCACGCCTGAAGTTCATGCGCAAAACATGATACCCTTCTGCTGAAATCTGAAGCCGCCATTTACTTAACCAATGCGATCGACAGACTGGTCTGGAAGTGAACGGTAGGCTTTTAAGTGGTCAGCAAAAGGTGCACTCGTTCCAGCTCATTCTGGCTAACAATTACGTAATCGAACAAGAACAGTGCTCCGGACCGCAGTCATGTGCGACAATGCTGCAGATGGCACTGTTTGCAGAATAATTCTTTAACGATCTTCACTGCAGCACTTGGCTCACTATCAAAGCACTAAGTCCACTTGAGTGACCAACCAACTGTCTTTCTAATTAAGGGCCAAGCTTTATGTGGTTAGCTACGCCAAACGGCTTAGCGTAAACTCTGTAAAATACCTCTTTTTGAACTTTTCCTCCAAAGCCCGACATCCAGTCGTTTATGCAACATATCAAACGGGGAAGCTGTTAAATGACCAGGCAAAACATCTTACTAAGCAAGATTAAGAACTCAACTGGTCAAAATGTGAAGAAGAAAGGAAACTTCAACAACGATTTCTAACAAACAATTTTTTCTATTTGTTGACCTGCGATCTGTGACAGTTGTGCAACAATTTCTAGCAGATTGTTTGGCTAAGCAGAAGCTAATTGTTTACCTACGACAGCGATTTCACTACAGAAGTCACAAAAGTTTGCTGCCAGCCACAAGGAAATGTAACACATGAGACATCCCTTCAAATAATTTATTCAAGCAGTACGAGAACATGGGCTCAGTTTTGTTGATGAAATAAGACGTTTTTTTTTTCTAAATCAATTTTTCTTTCACTTTAGGAACGATCCGGCTGCCCCAAGTTTCTGAAGGATCTCGTCACGAAGTCAAGTTTGACGTCATACCTATCCGCGGGAACACTGGATAACAATTTGCCAGAACTTTGCATTTTCGAGCGGCTTGCAATTCGTAGCATGAGGGGTAAAATTTTCTGACTCTTCTTGCAGTAAAGTAATCAATACTTGAAATGAAAAGAAGTAAACGAGTCATGTAAAAATATGGGAATGTTGGAGCAGGAAAAGCCATCGACTGCGTAAACACTATAAAGGAAAATGTGCGAGTCATTAGGACCACAGGAATTGGACCAACAACCTAGCATATCGCAATCTGTGAAGTCAACAATGTTCCTGAGGAAGAGAAATGGGAGCGGAGATCATCCCCTTCTTCGGTACGAGACAGTTAGGTGGGCAAAAACGAGTTTGCTACTCTCACAGAAAGTTGCACATCACTCAGCATAAGAGCACTTTCCCACACGAGAGACAGCCAGCCCCTTCTGCTCGCTGCAGTGAATCACCTCTCTGACTGGAGATTGCGTTTCGTAATCACACCATCGGCGCTTGCTGCCTGCCCTCACCGTTCGGAAAAAACTCGACAAATAACCGCCTAATATTCATTCATCAAAACCTCTAATTCGCGGTGGGTGGGATGTTTTATATGCATAAGGACACAACACCTAACATTTCTCTTGTGCACAAAGAGATGAGATTCTTCTGTGAGATGCAGTACCCTCATGAGGGATTGAAAGTAGTAACAATGCAGCTGAACGTTTTGTATAGACGAAACAGATTCGATTCATTGGGAGCGGCTATTTTTGCACATAAAATTCTTCTTGAACGAAACCCGTGCTGCAATGAAGTATTATACTGGAATGATACTAAAAGATCCCTCCGTCTGCATTAATATCAACGGGGTCACGCCACTCGCATGGTTGATTTTCATAAGGCACAAACAACCTTTGCTTTCTGAAACGCTCAGCCCAAGTTAATTATAAAGTGCTACATCAGGATCTCTCCAGAAATATGACTAAATCTTTGGCAGCTTTATATATCAGCTGAGATCTGCTTACTTTTACGAGTTAACTTTTATAATGTTCCTTAAATTTTACAAAAACTTTACAAATATTCTTTCAAGAAAGAATGCTTAAAAAGTTTTTGTTAGGCGCTCGAAAAATCCACTTCTTAACGTTGGTTTAGCACCTTCATTCATCATTCGTTTCAAATGCTCATAGAAGCACTCCTTCTTCGGCACAACGGTTGACTGAGTGCCATCACCTCACTGTGGTTGAAGTTCATTGTTGCACTCACTGCTGTGATGTCACTGGTGCATTGTGGGGAGGGGATTCAGCTGTGGAATGTCCTTCGTTAACGCTGATGGCCCGTTCTGCCAAGAATGCTCTGCCATTGACTCGAGGTCGGTGAACGAGTCGACATGTGTTCCTAGTTTCGGTAATACAATCACTTCAGTGATATGAAGCACGAGGGGCGTAACTTCAAATCGAATCGTCTCACATTTCTGTCGCCTCCTCCCTCATGCTGCAACTCGCGATCGATAGACTGCTAAACACAGCTAAGCGAGAACAACGAATGTCAGAAACACCAACTAATTTGAATGAGAGTTTATTTCAAACCTCTTTAAGTTACTCGTTCGTCCACACATGTGAATAGCAACTTTATGCCTAATATCGGCGCGATTTTATTCTGCATTTTTGGTGTTTTTAGTGAAAATACCATACTATTTAAGGCTCTGCAGACGTTTAAAAAAAAACAACTACGAATGCATTGAAAATGCAAGCAGCTGCCGATCGCTTTATGCAGCGCGCGTGAACGATTGCCGGTCGCTTACTGTGAGTGCGAACGATGGAATTACTCCAGGTAAAGCTCGTATTGATGGTGTCATATTAGCTTTGGAAACGCCAGAACTCAAATGACGACAAATTTTGAGTCGGCGACCCCTTAACAAATAGAGCGATGCTTTGTACCTCTGTGGCCATCGAGTTTCGTAGGTCTCGACGTATAAGGCGCTCACTCCAGAAACATCACTCTTCATAGAAATGAAATGCATACCTTCGAACTAGACCACTTGCGTGGTTTAAATAAACGAGCGAGCGATTTACTGCGCTGTTTTTCGTTTCCCGCAACTTGCATATCCGCTTTCGGAATTTTGCATCTCCTCAAGTGCTTTCACTGCGGACGGTTGGAAAGTTGCATCGATTCCCTTGTATGGAAAAGCTGCAAAATCACTTCAGAAGATAATCTTTAATTCTTCAACGCCTCTTATTATTGTATCTAAAGTTTATTGGACTTTTAACGGGGGATAAAACGTAATCGGAAGAAATAATGGTATAGATTCCAACTCGAAGAACTCTGACACTTTTGCGAAGAGTTTCGAGGAAATTAGTAAAATATAACCTTGCAAGCGGAAATATTGCTGCCTGTACGAATCAGATGTTTATTTCACTTCTTTACTTTTTTGCATCCCACTAATAGATAATGACACATTCATGAAGCGCAACGTGTAAACTTCATGTTCGTTTTTATTGTTTATTGTCAGCTTTTTGAAGCTGTTCCTTTCGTAAAACATGACTATAAATGCTGAACTTTTGTCAATTGCGTAGAGAAAACTGGAAACTGCATGCGCTCCCCTTTTCTGTTCTTTCTTCTGTCCGCGGACGAATATAGTCATTCCTGTCATTAATAAATACAGTCACTGCTGTTCTTATGCGGAGTACTGTTATAAGCTATTAGCAGATGGTGGATAAGATTTTCGCAGTCATCATTTCTTCTAACATTTTTCGATTGTATGCATAGATGACCATTAATTTTCAGCTCTTTTAGAAAATCAGTCGTTCTAGAGTTTAAATGGAGCTGTGATGCATCAAAATTTATTTTCACTCGGAGGCTGCAACCTCACCAGTTATTCAATACTTCCTCAGAGATAGGAGAAACGTCATTGATGAGGATGTGGTGCTTCCCATAAGAACTCTTTTCACAACGTCGTCCACAATAAGATAGGAAATCTCCAAATTTATGTCTAGAATGAAGTTGAACTCGATATCTCCATCGTCACCGCGAACAGCAACAGCAAATCTTCGCCAACTTTCAGCCAACCGGCATAGAATATGGATTGTAAAACAGTAAATATTGGACATACCTGCAATGAATTTGTTAACAGAGAGATTAAGGTACTAAAGTCACCTCTCGAGCGCCTCCTATCTTGGCAGTTCACCTATGTCTGTCTGCGCGTCCGGTAACTTCGACGAGGGTCTGACGAAGTTAGAGCCATGAAATCTGACTATAGTATAAACCGCAGGTCGTCCAACTCTCTACCACTTTTCACACTGGTCCATCATCTCCAAGGAAATTTATAAACGTAAAGTGCAAAAATTTATGCATCTAATATTGACTGGAATACAAAACGACCAATCCGCTGTAGATCATTTGCTCGAGAAGTTGAATCATTTAGAGTGTGATTGCCTTATTCCGAATACTCAATTTTCTTTAATTGGTGCTCTGTGAATTTGCTCGGTTAGATGAGCCGAATGCTGAACGTATATCTTGCCAGCACCCTTGGGAAGCTTCTTCACTCGTCTAATTTGTCGGTAACTGCAGAACTTAAATGTTGTTAAACGACTGAATTATTACAAAGGGTTAACTTTTATCCAACTCTTCTAATTGTTAGTAGAAGTTTTTTCATGATTTGGTGGATCAGACCAGGTGCCAGTCGTTACATGTGAACGCGTCTCTTGACCGTCTCACGTAAGACGACTGCACGCATCACAACGCTATCAGGTTATGACAACGAGATTCTCTACGAATGAATTAGAAACTAATAAAATTTCTTGTTCATACCTCTAGATCGTGCTTTTCCGTAATATCACATTGTAGTGTCGTACACACGTTTCTAGCCTAGTGCAAGGTTAATGATGATGTGGTCATAACATGACCAAGCAGAGATTCTCACAAGCTTGTATCACAAAAAAAGTACTTCATAACCAAAATTCCACGAAAAGCTAGATTTAGAGTTCAAATTTTTTGCATCAATGTTTTGTGCGAAAGTGGATTCTATGAGCTTGTCCACCTACCTACAGTTACTTAAATTCATGCTGTATTATGAATAAGGATTAGGGGAGGGGGCGAGGAATGGGAGATCTCTGCAGGTGTTTCATCGATGGAGATTTACACTCTACTTTCATCGCTCTAGCATCTGGACAACTGCGTCTGGTAGGGTGGCGATATCGCATTTAACCAAGTATTACTAAGGCATCAGCCACAATGCAGTTCCCACTATCTCGTGAAATACTGCTTCTTATACCTCATTCCAAATGCCTCTCCTACAGCTTTCGCTGGTCTGAACTTTATGAGACGGTGCTCCAGTCACAACACCAGACTAAACTTGTGCTTAAGCAATAAACTTACATATCAGTAATCCCCTCGTGCTCGTTCATACTGGGGAACTGCCTTTCGATTAAAGCAAATATGAAGTAAAGGTAGACAGATACTGACGGAACTTACAATGAAGTGGAAATAGGTATGCTAATTTAAATTTGTCGTAATTCTGTGAATCGAAATTACGACACCGCATATCCTTGACTGCCAAATGGCGCATTGGCACCTAAATGAAGGTTGCGAAAGAAATTGCCGACTGCAATGAGAACATTTCAGTTCCTGACATTAGTCCAGGAAGTGGAATGCGCAACTGAGCTAATTTCCTACTGTTTAACATAGCAGTTTCCGTTTAAAGAACGGTCCATTAAGCAGCACCACTGTAAGAAATTCAACGAGCCTCCACCGGCTGTCATTCGTCTTTTAGCACCGACCGAATTTATGACTGAAACTACAATACATTAGCAGCGCTCTTTGTCGTTTCATTCCCCACCCCTTTTCTTCCCACTTTTTTGTCACGTAATGCATCTCTTTGAAATACATCGTTAGTATCATTGAAAAAGGCCAGAAGTAACATCATTGAAAAAGATGACAGAGTACAGGAGTTGTTCCTTCAAATATCCGAATACGTTACTTCTGTGCACACAAGTGGAATGCTGATCCAATCGTAGATAAAGAGCCGGAAGAATCCTTGACGGTACTTTCCCAGGGAGTCGAGAATAACGCGCATTTCGTTAGTGTGCGTCAGAGTACCCATCTCAAAACATTGAACAAAAATCGTTGGATTCAATTCACGGGCACGAACCATTGCCAAGAACGGATCATTTAATTTTCTATTGTCCGCAACAAACATAGAGAACGATTACTTTTTAATAAACTTTGCGAACTAAAAAATTCGACTGAGATATCTCGTTAGGGAGGCTGAAAGCGATAAATATAGGGCTGGCTGTCAGTTGTTAGTACTTTTTGATGCAGGGGATTCTGGAAAAAAGCTCCATACTCCAAACTTTTATCAGAAAGTTTCCCAAAAGTACCTTTTCAAAGAACAACGCAAACTGGAATAGTTTATGTAACACTAGCAAGAACCAACAAAATAAAGGAAAAAAAAATCAAAAGCTATCTTTCAGCAGTGATAATTGTCCTCTTTTATTCGAAGCAACGAGCTTTCATTAAAGAAAAAAAAATCAAAAAACACGCTTTAGAGTCCAATTTGGCCTACTAGCTGTTCTTCGGCCGTTGCCATTGGATCACTATATGAAGGAATGAAAGAACTGGATCACTGAAAGGAAGAACAGTCGATACTGCACCTAATGAGGATCAACTTCGACTCTAATCGAAGTGAGCATTTTTTGCTCTTTACGTGTCGGTAATCCGCTTTGGACGAGATGTTCGTCAGTGGGGTATCGTTTCAGCACACGAATTGAGATGCTTCTCTGCGCTAGCACAGCAGTAAGCAACGTATACCTCGCGATCATGCACCTTATAATATGTGATTCTGGCTGCAAATAAAAGTTAAACTTCCCCAGGCGTTTTTCAGCCGTTTTAGTTGTAACCGTGAATCTTTATTGAAAAATACAAAGAATGTTGTTAAATGCATAAGACATACGATGGATTATCAATGATTGGCGCAGAACTAAAACATCAAGAAATATTATAGACCACATGGAATCGCACTGACACTGTTTCTTCGGAATGTAATTATAGGCGTGAAAGTTCGACAATATTGCAATAAGAGAATAGGGATAAGCCTGAAGAAACTTCTTCGATCATTTCTTTACTGCAACACAATCATCCATCTTACACAGATATGAGCCGCAATAAGAAAACGAAATGGGGCAATGTGGGAAAAACAATAGCAAGAGGAAAACACTGGCTAAAGGTCTAAAACTACGCGAACGATAAAGATGATAGATGTTGAAGAAAAGCATACAACGAATGTGTGGAAGAAAGTTCCGACATTTTTACAACGGGGCATTTACTCATAACACGCTTTGATATTAAGTGCTACGAGAAAGGGAAGTGCCTTATAAATGAAGGCACAATGCGAGGTTGTACATTTTCGAGTGGATATAACAGGTTTGAGCACTCAAATGAAAAGTCATTATTTAAACGTGTATTTATCAATAATTCATCATTCGAAGTAGCACATTTTAATTTTAAATTTGCCGAAAAAGGAATCAATTCTAAGCTCTACAACTACAAAAAATATATGAGAATCCCAAGCAGCTGCCATATTTTTCAGGTGGACTCCAAAGACTGAAGTGATGGTTGCATAGCTTTTAACAGTCAGCTGCTTGCAGCACGCACCGTCGAAGAACTATGAATAAAATTATGCGCGATGCCCTGAGACGTATCTTGGCAGTCACATAAAGCGCACCCGAAGTAAACACTTTTGCATAAGCTCTGCTGAACAAGCCTGCTTAGAGGGCAATATGTCCTGAACATGTTTAACTCTCCTTAGCCAAGCTGCAGCTTGAAAAGTCGGCATCAGGGCCTAAGCGTGCATATTTACGAATTCTTATCTTCCAGAGAAATTTTTCCAACAGCACTCTTTGAGCATAAACAAAAACTGTAATAAAATACCTACGATCTGCGCCTCAGACAAGCCTCTCCAGCTGCTATCGGCTGAAAACGAGCACTTAAGTCGTTACCGCGCATTATATTTTTCGAAATATTGACTGCTGAGCGCTCGTCATCGCGTACCTGTAGATCACGGTTGACAGCTAACACAGAAGTTTTCGCATTATCTCCGTGGAATAAAAAGTTTTCAGTTGCAACTCGCTAACCGCCCCACAATTTATTGGACACTGGTACTACGCCTCTTTCAACCGCCGATCGTGTAACATCAACCAAAGGCATTCAAGAGTGAGGTGTCTTCATTAAAAAGTATTCTTAGCCCCCGAAGCAGATCTCTTTTCGTTCTTCAGTGGGCAAAAAACTACCACACTATCCATCAAGTTGGGCACTGATTAACTGTAAATCACGCTTATAGACTAATAAAAGACAAGAAATAGCAGAAGTCGACGCCAAATGGCCTTCCAAAGTAAGCCGTTCGAACGTATGAGCAACGTCGCTGAATAGATGATCGTCGTTGTACATAGAGCTGTTTATTCATTTCGCATCTTTTCGACCTCTGCACTGAGATCACTTCCGAGCGCACACTCTACAGTTGTTGGCAATGAGCGCTTTGATGAGCACATATTCCAACGTTTGGAAGAAGAATGAAATTTCTTGTAGACCTAAGTAATGACTATTACTTTATTGAGGAGTACGAATGCCCGAATCGTTTTTATGATTTTGAATGTGAGCAAAGGTGATCAAGCTCCTTTGCGTCGTTCGAGTGTTTCGATGTACTGGGACTTGTCATCTGTTAGACGCTGGCTTGCAACGAAATATCGAAGCATATCACGATTTTAGAGCTGAATAATGAAAATTGTTCATTTGTAAATGAAAATGATAAATCGAAGGGCAGGTGGCCTACCCCCACTCTTTAGACAGCGGGACGTTTATGTGCAAGCATTCAAGGGAACTCATTCAAGCGATCAGATTTCTTTTGAAGAATCTGCGCCATCTATAATTTTGAGAAAATGGATTTGTTTTGATTAATAGAGGAGTCAGCTGGCACCGCACAAAGTCTGAAAGTCCTCTTTGTCAAAACGTTGAGTTTGTATCGCACTGAAGTGGTGCGCGCTATTATGACGCCCAGATGCCCAACTCCTGCATTGGCTGAAAGAATAACCACCACATACTACAAACTATGGAAGAACGGTCTCCAGTGCACGTAATAAATGATAGGTCTGCCAGCGTGAGAAGCAGAGAAAAGCGCGCAAAAAATGGAGCACAGAAAAAAGACGTATCACTGAGCTGTGTGCAAAAGAGGAGTCGCTGCGTGGTCGCTTCCCACAGTTGAAACAAAAAAGGGAATAAATAAGAGAAAATAGTTGAGCATCGCACGGTCTGAAATTATACTCTTCCGTGCTTTCTTATCTCTGAGTTGGACCAAGCATCTGAAGGGACAGCAACTTCGGCTCTTTAAGGTGAACCGCTTTAAAGCGACCTCAAAGCAGAGTGTTCTGTTTTTGAATGGATTAAGAAAGTTTTGCGAATCTGTCGAGTTTTTTGCCACACCTCCATCTCCTTTGCTTCTCGGATTTAAACAACAACCTGAGTCTCGCATCTTTGTGACCACCTCCCGTCCTCAAAAAAGCGCCGACATATGCATGACTTTTACCTGGCGTCATCCCTTCATCGACACGCGTGTAACCTCGTAACTATGTGAGAGAAAACACACAGCCTTATAGCTTCGGAAGTTTAGTATGAAACTTCAACATGTGGCGTAGGCCTTGTAGAATTCCTTTCGCCCATGCTATATCTCACTTTTCTTTACTTCGAGCCACATACCTACAACACCCTGGCTTATAGTTTGGCTTGCGCCGCCCTCAGATAGCAAAGAAATTTTTAACTGATGTGGTTTTCTGAAAATACACCTGTTTTCTTTCTTCAGCAGCACGAATTACCTGCGAATTCTTTCTCTTCTCGATATATCCAACGAGTTTTGCTCCGAAGGATGCCAGAACAAACGCACAGATCCCAAAGACCTCAGCCATCACAAGCGCCGCCGGTATGCTTACTTCTTCACCTTGATGTGGCTTACACGTTCTCTTTCTCAGTGCTCGATGACGCCTCGATGCTCCAGTTTTTAGTGACATGTCTCTTTGTAATGTCGCATTTGCTTGCTGAGCACCTAAGTGGAATCAAAAATGTTTCGGGCAGTCATTTAATCCTCGATTCCACTGAAAATATAGTTATAAAAAAGTGTCGAATCATCTTGCGTTGAGCACAGGTCTTCAGCGAAACAGGTACTCCAACCGTGCTCAAGTCCTAAATTCAAACCTTGGGCTCGACTTTGACTATGCAAAAAGTATTTCGACTCCTGCTGAGACCATTTTAAAAGAAAGAAGAGTCAAACTGCCCACGCCGACTTCATGAGGAAAAAGTTAATTAGCAAGTTCGTCCACGAACCAATTTCAAGTGATGGCTGCTGATTCTGCTTGTAGAACATCAACGTAGTAGGCGTTTCAGACGTCATTTACTAAACAGTGCCAAAGCAAATGCTATGTACACATCTGAATACCATCCCCAAATTCGCTTCATTTATGCCACATGACTCAGCGATAAAAAAAACCATTTCCCGCATTGAAGGAATCAAGGTCATCAACTAACCCGAAAATAAAGTTCTTTTGCTATGATCGATTTAGACTTTCTTTGTTTATTTCGAATGCTCACGCAACTAGCACCATTAAATGCCTAACGATCTTTTGTAAGTGCGTAACATCTGCGGTCTCAGGTAGAGTAGCTGAGAGCACCGATGGGCCCTCACTACGCACAAAATAAAGCATTCAACGCGACTCAGTCCAGGCAATCCAATTTTCTGTTGCATCTTCTTCGGATTTTTTTTAACATTTCGGTGCTTTACGTAGATTCTCTAAGTCGGCATATATATTTCTTTTTACGGCGCTTCCTCAAAATTCATTCTTTCTACAACAAACAGGGCTTTTGATGATGAACTCTTGCTCTCAGAGGAGGATCGAGGAACAGAGAAACGAACCTGACGCTTAAAAACTAAAGCAGAGCAGTCGAACTTCACTTAGCAGCGAATAATGTCATCCGGTTCGACAAATTTGCCGAATGATAGCTTCATAATTCATAAATTATTCCATAGGAACTTGTGTAGTAGCGTCTCTATTGTGCACTCCTCCCGAAAGGCCAAACACCATCTCGTGCGCATCGCTCTAACAGAAAAAATTTTCACCAAACGCTTCAAACTGACGCAAGATTTTTCTTTTTCCTGGCATTTGGCGAAATGGGCAAGATCAAAGATCGATGTCACTCACAAGTTCTCAGCACATCCTATAAAAGTGAGTGCTTGCATGCGTGCTCGTCTGGCTCTTCAAAAGTTGTTATTTCACTACAAATTTAAAAAAAAACCATGAAGTGGACATGTTCCCCAACTTGTGCTAGCACATAATGAACCACCATGGTTGCCTTGCAATTCCCACTTGTTAGTTTCTTCAAGAGAATTCACACAGAAGTGGTGTCCTAAGAGCTTGTGAGGAAGCGAATCTCATTAGAACCGTCTTCCTATCAAGCCACCAACTCAAAAAATTGCAAAAGTCAGCTCCTTCCGCGACCACTACAACATCTCCTTGGCGAGTTGCTTGCGGTTCAAATGCAGAGGCAGTCGTTATGCGTCGCTGACGTGTCATTTTCTCTTAATCCTTCGGGCTGGAATTTTTCTTCTTTATTCGTTTATCATTCTTGTTTGTTATTAGCGTTGACGCTCTGGCTTTATTATTGCTAGGAGCTCCACTTAGCCGCATCGGCTCTCGTTTTATTGAGTCATAACTTTCGTTCAGTTATGTCAAAAACTGTCGCCATGTAATACCACTGTGAAGCATCTTATGGTTTAATTAATCAAGTTTGAGATTTAGGACGACCGCAGTACCGAAGGCACGCTTCAAGTCTAGTGGTTAAAATTCGGCCAACTTTCACGGTCCAGGAGGTTGATGAAGTTTGGTTGAAGAAAAAGAGAGCAAGTGGCAAATTCCCAGAAGAATCAGGCCACGCCGACTGTTGATGAACGTCTCGATTTTCGGGAGTAAATTCGAAACCACTAGCATCGAAGAACTTACGAACGGAGTTACTGGCCACTTGTTAGTAGACTCGAAAGAATCTGGTTGTCGTTCGATCGTCCCACGCCTCGTTTTCGTTGTGATCTGTACAGTGTTTTTGTTTCGCATCGGGCAGTTACATAATTCACAGAAGTGTCGCAATTTTTACGCTAGCCCCGCAGCGCATTTTGCATTTCATTACTTCACACAACGCACTTTGGACCGTCATTGGTTTGTTTTATTTCCAGTTTTGATAATTTTAATGTTTTAGAGGTCCGTCCTGCTTCAAATTTTCGTTCCACATGCGCCGTGACTCTTATTTTTCTCTTCTCTTCTGACAAAGCGACGATATTTGTGTTATCTTTTCTGTCGTCCTCGCACAAACTTACAACTCGTTTTGTTCACTATAACAACGGTACTGGGCCGGAAACTGGAAATCGCTTTTGAAAGTAAAAATTTTGCACTACTTCAAAACGCTTTTTATTGGCAATGATGAGCTGTTTTCTCACGTGATCTCTGGAGTTGAACATCTATGAACTGAACAAAAAAGCAGAACAGAATGGAGAAGGCAGTTTCGATAAGTCAAGAAACAATACAGCCTGATGCATGGCTAGGACAGTTTTTGTTCGTTTTTTAATGCAGCCTGAGGCAAGAATATTCATTACTTTTTCCCGCTTTTCTTGAAGCGGTGGTTTCGGCATGGGTACAACATTAAACAGTCTTCAACTTCTTACTGCCAAGGTTTATAACAATCCAGCTTTTATAATTGGAACGAAACCCATTCCGCGTTCGGTAAACCCCTGAAAATGTTGTAGACAATGTACGTGGAGGTGTTTCGTCGTTAAAGGTTTTAGAATTTGGTGACCATGGTAATATATCACTCGAAGCGCTGGGCAGGCTTGATAGGAAAAAAGTGAAATTTCAATTACAGGTATCCGGTGGGTAGCAAACAGTAAAAAATTTTTGGACAGTCATATACGTCTGACTTCGTTTATTTCTGAAATACTTCCAGAACGCGTCGTCTCATGCAAACTTTTGTTGCATTCAGAGGGATATATGCATTGATGGGTGCGCACGATTTTGAAAACATACAACTGCTTTCCGAAAATTTGTTACTGTAGAAAGCAATTTGTTCCTTCTTGCTCATCCGTGGGCATCTTGCAGTGGAGCGCGGTCGCTGTGGAAGAAGCGTTCTACAAGAACGTAATTCTGAAAACAATTTGTTTTACTTCGTAGTTCTCTCTCAATACTTTTGTTCTAAACACACAACAAGTATTACTCCGGTTCTTCATTCTCTTTGCTGCTTTGAAGCGGTCGTCGTGCAAAACTTCAAAAACCAGCTAAGTGAAAAATGTATATTCATTGCAAATTCTGCAAGGAAAGCGGAGCGCTGTTTCCTGCTAAATGGACTGATCAGGAAATGGCACTACAGCACAAATATAGCAATTCGGATGAGTTTTTTAGCAGTTCACTCACTTGACAAAGCAGTTTCATAACTGACCAATAACCAATCGAACGAGCATGCTAATGAAACTAGTGGCTTCAAATTGTAACTGATCTGACCAGATGTGCGCATTTTCGGTAATAAACGTGTCTAACATATATGACAGAAGATTATATCACATCTCCATCGTCTTACTGTTTCTCTGTGAAAGAAGAATTTTTGAACACATGAACCTTTGGCGTAACGGTGAATCGATGAGGTAGACCCTTGGGGATGACAAGAAGGTCGCCTTTTTCCACGTTTATGCGAATCCAATCGTCCTCCTCCTTCTCTACGTCATAATAAGCGCTACCTTCCATTATGAGATAAACTGAATCCTCGTCCTTGACCACAGGCTCGTATAACTCTTCGAGCTGAAACGACATTTTGACACCATTTGGCGTGCTGCAAATTTCAGCAGATTCAGCTCCATCGTCAGCGAGACTTTTTTTTTCTTGGATCGAAAAAATTCTCCTCTTGCCGTTGGATCAAGCTACCTCCACAAAACAAGGCAATATTTTCAGAAAAAGAGTGGGCATTCTCAGCTTCTTAGATATCTTTAGCGCCTGGCGTTGCAAGGCTGACTTCACGTGCTCGTATTATAGGGTAACCGAGTAATGCTAACAGTCTGGCCACTGGCGAAGTTCGTTGTAAAATAGTGAGTCTCATTTGGAATGGCACATGAGCAAGTATTTTAAAGAACGGAAGCTACCATATTACGCTCCCATTCCTCCCTCCCCCTCCCCCCCACCCCTCCATCTGTTCCTCAAAAAAAAAGAACCCTTTGATTCTGCAAGATTTGCAAACATCATTTCAGAACCCTTTGGTTCATCGAAAGGTTTTTGGGAGCAAATTGAGAAATCAGTGAAAGATTCCAGAAGCTTACCTTTTGCTCAAAGTCGGGGAAAGATGAGTTTATCTGGAAAATATCACTGCTCGAAACATTCCTCTCTGTCTTCACTTTCGAGAGTCTCTTCTTCAGGGCATTCGGGTCGTCGATGTCAACCTTCAACGAAAGGCCGATGATTCAACATTCAACCCTCCACAAAATTTTTTCAACTATGTGAGTTTAGCAAAAATCTGACCACTTATTGTTTTTGGCTCCTTGAATCATGGTGAAGAGCATCCACGGTACCAAAATTTTCACTGATGAGGTGTTTTCGAGCATGGTGCCTCAGGTTTGATTATTTACCTATTGATGCGTTTCCACCTCTCAAAAATTCCAAGGAACTCATTTCGTCAAAATGTTTGCGGTGACTTCATATGCAGGAAAGCAGTGCTGCGAAAAAGGAAGTAACTATCATGCTGAATAAAAATTTGGAACGCATTAACCTTTACCATATAACCAAGCGTGCTAGAAATCGCTGAAGAGTAGAACCGAACTCATGAGACTAAAAGTTTATTAGTCAAAACCTGAACAACGCTGATAGACAGCAAAACCTTCCAGCACGAAAATAAACACTAAACTACTGAAAACTTTCGCCACAACCACCTGCCACTATCTAAGAGAACAACTTTGAAGACACTTGCAACCATATAGTGTAAACTTGCAGCATCACTCAACCAACCTTGTAATAGACAACTCCAGTGAGTGTATGGAGCTGATCCGCAGTTAAGGTTTTCGGCGGAAAAACGTGGTGTGGAAGTCGACGATCCCCACAGGCATATGGTTCCATGTGCCAGATGCGCATTTTAGGCTGATACTGAAGACAGAACACGTTTTTAAACAGCGTTTTAGGAATACAGTAAAGCTGGATCTTTCAAAGTCAGCGATGCAGCGCATCACCGCTTATCGGCATTTTGAGCTGTATGACCTGTAACATTTATCGTGTTATTTTTGAAGGTATAGTGACGTGCATTGTTCATAAAAAACTGGTGATCCAATAATGCCACTACCGGCGAAAATAGTGTCCATGAACAGAAGCTCCAGTCAGCATGATGACTGCGGTATGTTCTGTGTACAGACGCTACCTGCTGAGTTTTACGGATCGCTCATGCCTTGGTGATGCTTGATAAACAGAGCTAGACAAAATAAGACTACCGTTTATAAATAAGATTTTCAAATGTCAGAGGCGGTAAAATCGCTTAACGCACTGTTACGTAACTTCGTAGCTAACATACCGACTAACGTATTTGCCGCGGCATCGTGTGAAATGCCGTAATGCCGCGATCGTCACTGTGCTAGGTGGGACTGTAGAGGATTTAATGTTCGGCAAAGCTCTCACCTTCCTGGATCACACGTGAGTGGCTTCTCCTTCCTCCCTCCAAGGTTTTGGAAAACTGCTGCTCTTTAGTTTCTTTTGGAATTTGCGGCTCATTAACTGGCAAGTTGTCAGCTGCCACAAATCACTTTTGCATAACGAAAGGGAAAGTTCAGAAGTAAAATTGTCAGGAAGTGTCTTTTCAGTGCTTGACAAAAGTTGAGATTTGAAGCTAATCTGATAGCAAAGGGTGTCGAAAACTGTGCGTCTTCGCCGATACTTCCTCCAAATAGCGAAAATTTTTAGCCCTTTAGTGTCTATATGCAGTATGGTTGCGGCTCAAAACCTCGGAATTTATGGCCGACGTCGTTTATTGCTGAAACGGATGGGAACAGAGCAGAGTCTGCTCACAAATTTAATTAGCATATAAAAGCTGTTTTGGCTGCTGATTTCTTCATTTTGTTTACTGCGCTACCACATAGAGCGATGGACTATTTAATACTTGTTTGTTTTAACAGTTCCAAAAAGGTCTACCTCGAAATCTGTGGTAATAAAACCTCGTTTTACACAGACAATTACGAGTTTAATGGGTATCATCTTGCCTTGGACAGGGACAAATCATGGAAATAATTGAATTTATTGTTAGTGAAAGCTATGTTACTTTCGCCGGCTTCATTTTAGGCAGATTAAAGGAGTACGATGGGCGGAAATGCCAGTCCTAATATAGCTGATCTCGCTCTCTCCGTTATGGAATATAAGTATGCCAAGATTTCACTTTTCAATGCTATTTGTTGTAGGTAAGTTGATGATCTACTAATATTCAATATTGATCACTTTCAGAGTATTGCTAAATTAATTTATGGAGAGTCACTACAGATTGAGGTCACATATGCAGGTAGCACAGCTAACTTTTCGGACTTAAACTTACATATTACTTGTAATGGTGTCGTCTCAAGTGTCTATGACAAGACGGACCAGTTTAATTTTTCAGCAAATAAATGCACTCAAATGGACAGTAACATCCCACCGTTCATACACAAGAATCTTATAATCTCTCAAATTCATAGATTTAGTAAACTGTGCTCATTTAAGCCTGATTTTATTACTGAATGTAAAGAACTGCTTAAAAATTACGGGGACAAAGGTCTTGAAACTCTAATAGAAAATATCTACATAAAGCATTAATTAGCAAACCAGAATTGGTGTATAAATTAGTCTACCCTAGCAGACGGAGTATCAAAAATTTGATCAACGAAATCTTTTATGGAGTTTAATTTTTACGCTTATTAACCACTCACATTGCATAAATCCCTTCATTCGCATAACCCTAAGAGGCAATTGTATGATGGAGTTGTTTACACAGGACTAGCATTAAATAAGTAGCGCTCTACTTGTGCTAGCACTTCGTAGTACGGTCACTTTGAACACGTACACCAAGATTTATCGACTACCGCTCCCTAACAGTGTATTTGCTTCCTGCAACACTGTCTCTCTATACATTCCATATACACGACGTCTCAAACGAGCATTCATTTGCGTAATTTTATATCTTTATATTGTCCTGTGAATTCTGTGTATTAGTATTAGTACTTTATTCCAGTATTTATTTTTGTATTAGCATTTTCTTCATAATCTTTTAGTGAACTTTAAATGTTATTGATATTGTTTCGATGGGATTAGCATTAAACATAGGTCAAAAATATTGCTTTACTGATGTCACTACTGTTAGGTCAATGGCGTCAACATATACATTAGGTTTATCGATTATCAAACATGATTCATTATCCTGTAGATATCATCTCTTTCCACTTTATAATGTAATCTATACGAGCTTTTAGCTCAGTATATCGTATATACCTAGTTTTACAAATAGGTAAGGGCCATCTTGTACAACTTATATACTTACTGCACATTTTTTATAGTCTTTTTTATCTGGAGAGTTCTTTTTTTCCACCTCCTTTCTTTCTGATTTTTCTCCCTCTTAGTCAAGTTGTCTATATAGCTTCTTATATTAATAGGGTTATGCGTTTCGTTCTGACAATGGCCCGCGCATAATTCGAATGCTCACGTCAACGGATATGGGCCGAAACGTGCTCACCTTTTGTTCTTATAGGTAATCTATTGCGTCTAACCTTTTGCATTCTTAACATCCACTCTCCTAACAGTCGTCTATTCCTTCTGTGTTTATGCTCACGATAGGCTTCCCTGCGCCCTAAATTCTTTTTTAATTCTGTTATCCTAGAGCACCATTTTTCTCTTCGCTTCTACTAATGCTATGCGTATGTTGGACCTTCCATCACTAAGTATACTTTCACCCATTTGTGTATAGCTTATAGTTTATCTAATTACATGTCTGCTAGCTTACTTATTATTCAGTTTCAACAAATTTTATGTGAATTGTATTACGTTTTGTCCGCTTTTTATTTAAACACCTACAATTTAAAACAACTCAACGACACCTTCATTAGTTTTTCTGTTAGAGGAACTTTGAGAATAACGGTGTGCATACACATTTATTTTTTTCTCTTTTGCAACACCTTAAATAAGTCAAATAACTCAATGCACAACTTTATTGGTTTTTCTGTTAGAGAAATTCTAAGAATAAGAATCTATTTATACATTTGTTCTTCTCTTTTACAAAACCTTTCAAAGAATCGCTTAATGCAGCAGATGTTGCTGCGGCACGACACGAAATTCCGCAAGAATCAACTCTTGCACATACGCACTGAAATCAACAATGAAAATAACTATGCAACAGCGTTGCTAGTACTGTTTATTAATATTATTAGCACAAATCGTACCAATTACTTACAGTACTCTAGCATTAAAGGCACTTACTAGTACTGAAGTACCAGTTACTATCATTCACACAGATATACTAGCTCTATCCAACCGTAATGTACAGTAATGTATCTTGCACAATAAAACGTTTACTGCAACACTTGTAATCACTAACTACACTGGAAGTATTCACTACTTCCATTGCTATTATAGTGAAATAGTACTACACCACTACTATCATTTAATTGCGCATCTCGTGTTAAGTGACACTAGGGTCTATTTGCTTAATACAGTATGAATCAATTCCTAAAATTAATTCCGCAACTATTGCTGTTTATTTATTATCGCTGTGCCACGGGCCATTACTAATACTACTTACCTATTGTCGCTACTTGATATTGCTACCACTGTTGTTTATTATCACTTAGAACCTCCCTCTAGTGTCACTTTTGGACACTAATACTGCTATTCAGTACACCATATCATTTCCTCATTGCATTAATAATGACGAATGGACACACACAAGCATCAAGTACTACAATACTATTTATCACTATTAACACTGCTTCGAATTGCATTGCAATGTCAAATGAGGCAAAAGACAATTTTTCGGCCGTTTTTCGCGATATGACATAAACGCAGCAAACCGAAGTGCTTGCGATTTAAACATGGCACAGTGTGAAGTAAACAGTTCGCCGAAGAAAGGACCGCACACTATAATTGCCCATGACTCACTCGTCGAAACTACATTGTCATACTTTTTTTGCACATTTAACGCTGAAAACATTCCTTATACATTTCTCATACAGCCCATATGCCTCAACAATTTCGAACGTTTCTTTTCTTAACCAGTGGACCCATCGATTGCACGTTTAATTCAAGTGAAGATAGATAATCCAAAGTTTTGGATGGGGAGTCAGTGGCTCCGGGCACTTCTGGCTGGGTCCGTCCAAGATTAGGGAATCCATAGCGCTCTATCATCCAAAAAAGAAGTTCGCGATTGGTAGCAAATTGCACTTTTCTAGGCTCAAAACGGCACTCGCGCTTTTTTAGAATCAACGTCATAAAGCACTCACGGCACACTCGTCTGCGAAGCAAGGTATCAGGTTAGCGATGGAAAAAAGCATGGCGTTCTTCCCAACGCGTCAAAGTGCATGACTACCGCTGACGTCAAGCTGGAGCTTCAAAGCGGGCAAAAATCGAATCTGTCACAGAAGGACAAAAGCACCAAGTCACGAGTTCCCCCACTTCGTCGCTTGGCCACGCCGTGGCCGGAACCACAGTTTCCTGATCCTCCAATTCCTGACATAGAATACTAAGAAAAGAAATTTGCCACCAGTACGTATAAGGCTGCGGAACTGTGCTGAGAAATTTGAACGACTGATACCACTTGTATCTTTTTTCAAGAGACTTATTGACCTCAAAAACAGCAAATGGAATATCTCTTGGAAGGCTTTCTTCATGAGTGTGTTTAACACTCCTGCAACTCGACTTGGATCACCTTCAAGCTATAAAATCTGGAGTTTTATTATTGAAAAGCAGAGTAGACGCAGGGTGATGGATGTGGTGAACAGGGAGGAAGAGAAGTCGTAGATGTCCTATGCGCCAGAAACTGCAGTCACTATAAGCGGATCCGCAAAACTTGGATTGCACACCAAAAGTCACAGCACAAACCGATCGAGAACAAAACACTTAAGTTAGCGTGTGGTCACTTGACAAAGCGGCCAATTATAATAGATATATAGGGCTCTCTTTCCCAATTCACCGATGTAGTACAAATGCAGTTACAGAGCATATGAGTAGCAACACCTAATCGGTGATTACTTGATCGCATCGGACACCTAATGCAGTGAAAGGTGGGCAGGAGGCACAACTGAGGTTTCGTGTCAAGCAGCGCCTCGTTCGTGCTCGTTTACTAGGTGATGAACGAATGTTTGTAGAAGACGAGAAAAAAGAGCGTTCGGATGCTTGATCAGCTCGAAATGGTTAAACCATCATCCAGACAAACGCCTGCAGAAAGATAAAGCCGCCATGAAAATAGCATCTTAAATTGCGACAGCAGAAGCGAAGAAAACTAGTTACATTTTCACGCGCAAACAGTTTGAAAAACCTGGTCAGAAAGCAAAGCAAATACTCCTAAAATGGATAGCCCTTGAAACTCTTGAAATGAGAAGAACCAAATCCGATCTTTATGTGTTATATAAGATTGTTTGCGGATGTTTCTACGCACTCTTACTCCTCTGCATTGTCCCATCGAGAAGGGAACATAATTTGATGCTCTGAAAAGCGTGTATGAACAGTACTACTCAATATTCCTTCGCCAACCATCCGAACAGCACCCTGAGTTATTTCCCCATTCCCATCCCCCTCTCTCCTTCCCGCCAAAGTAGTAAGAACTCGCCTTCCTTGCTTTTGACAAATTCTGGAAAAAACTGCGGCAGCTGCATCATGTAGTTCGATCTCATTCGCTTATGTATGAAAAAAGTGCATTTTCACTGACTTTTGCTGCATGCATCATTTCCGATCTCCTGAAAATTTCCTTCGCTTATATATTTCATCCCCGTTAGTATCACACCCTCGTATACATCTTAGTTTTCTCCATCCATACCCCCCGCTCTATTTTTGTCGTGCGCTCATCAGTGTTCGGTAAAAACAAATTTCATTACTGAAGCTAAGCTGAAATTTACTTCGCCAAAGCTGAAATTTCATTACTGAAGGCTGTTGTCGAAAAAAGCTTTATACCTTCAATTAATTTGGTTGCCTTTTTAATACGCACCGATGACAGATAAAAGAACGAGCAAGAGACCGAACAAGACAGCAAGGAGAAGTCAAGAATAACTCTGACAGTGCCCTTCGAGTCGGTGAGAGGCGAATGATCCTTAAATGGCGTGACACGCGATTTAAACAAACGCTGTGTGGGCGGCGCTTATTTTCATGTTGGTAATGGATGAAAAAGAGCGTACTTGAACGAAATCTCGCTAGGTGACGCAACCCTTCATTTAACGCTAATTTTAAACAGAATTTTAAAAAGCAAGACTTTGTTGTTATCACTATGTGAATTGCGGGCAAGACCCAGTCTCAAAGACCGCAGTCCGATTATCGTCACCAAACTGCTTCCGGCACACATCCGTCCAGCGCAAAAGCTGCTGCATTTGCAGATCCCGTTCGCTTCAAGTAAAACCGTTGTGGGAGGTCGGGATATGTCCACTCCTTCGTCGTTGTCAATTCAGCGACGTTTCTATGTATTGAAGAACAGTACTACGGCTGTTAGCCGCCGATCGTGTAACATCAACCAAAGGCATTCAAGAGTGAGGTGTCTTCATTAAAAAGTATTCTTAGCCCCCGAAGCAGATCTCTTTTCGTTCTTCAGTGGGCAAAAAACTACCACACTATCCATCAAGTTGGGCACTGATTAACTGTAAATCACGCTTATAGACTAATAAAAGACAAGAAATAGCAGAAGTCGACGCCAAATGGCCTTCCAAAGTAAGCCGTTCGAACGTATGAGCAACGTCGCTGAATAGATGATCGTCGTTGTACATAGAGCTGTTTATTCATTTCGCATCTTTTCGACCTCTGCACTGAGATCACTTCCGAGCGCACACTCTACAGTTGTTGGCAATGAGCGCTTTGATGAGCACATATTCCAACGTTTGGAAGAAGAATGAAATTTCTTGTAGACCTAAGTAATGACTATTACTTTATTGAGGAGTACGAATGCCCGAATCGTTTTTATGATTTTGAATGTGAGCAAAGGTGATCAAGCTCCTTTGCGTCGTTCGAGTGTTTCGATGTACTGGGACTTGTCATCTGTTAGACGCTGGCTTGCAACGAAATATCGAAGCATATCACGATTTTAGAGCTGAATAATGAAAATTGTTCATTTGTAAATGAAAATGATAAATCGAAGGGCAGGTGGCCTACCCCCACTCTTTAGACAGCGGGACGTTTATGTGCAAGCATTCAAGGGAACTCATTCAAGCGATCAGATTTCTTTTGAAGAATCTGCGCCATCTATAATTTTGAGAAAATGGATTTGTTTTGATTAATAGAGGAGTCAGCTGGCACCGCACAAAGTCTGAAAGTCCTCTTTGTCAAAACGTTGAGTTTGTATCGCACTGAAGTGGTGCGCGCTATTATGACGCCCAGATGCCCAACTCCTGCATTGGCTGAAAGAATAACCACCACATACTACAAACTATGGAAGAACGGTCTCCAGTGCACGTAATAAATGATAGGTCTGCCAGCGTGAGAAGCAGAGAAAAGCGCGCAAAAAATGGAGCACAGAAAAAAGACGTATCACTGAGCTGTGTGCAAAAGAGGAGTCGCTGCGTGGTCGCTTCCCACAGTTGAAACAAAAAAGGGAATAAATAAGAGAAAATAGTTGAGCATCGCACGGTCTGAAATTATACTCTTCCGTGCTTTCTTATCTCTGAGTTGGACCAAGCATCTGAAGGGACAGCAACTTCGGCTCTTTAAGGTGAACCGCTTTAAAGCGACCTCAAAGCAGAGTGTTCTGTTTTTGAATGGATTAAGAAAGTTTTGCGAATCTGTCGAGTTTTTTGCCACACCTCCATCTCCTTTGCTTCTCGGATTTAAACAACAACCTGAGTCTCGCATCTTTGTGACCACCTCCCGTCCTCAAAAAAGCGCCGACATATGCATGACTTTTACCTGGCGTCATCCCTTCATCGACACGCGTGTAACCTCGTAACTATGTGAGAGAAAACACACAGCCTTATAGCTTCGGAAGTTTAGTATGAAACTTCAACATGTGGCGTAGGCCTTGTAGAATTCCTTTCGCCCATGCTATATCTCACTTTTCTTTACTTCGAGCCACATACCTACAACACCCTGGCTTATAGTTTGGCTTGCGCCGCCCTCAGATAGCAAAGAAATTTTTAACTGATGTGGTTTTCTGAAAATACACCTGTTTTCTTTCTTCAGCAGCACGAATTACCTGCGAATTCTTTCTCTTCTCGATATATCCAACGAGTTTTGCTCCGAAGGATGCCAGAACAAACGCACAGATCCCAAAGACCTCAGCCATCACAAGCGCCGCCGGTATGCTTACTTCTTCACCTTGATGTGGCTTACACGTTCTCTTTCTCAGTGCTCGATGACGCCTCGATGCTCCAGTTTTTAGTGACATGTCTCTTTGTAATGTCGCATTTGCTTGCTGAGCACCTAAGTGGAATCAAAAATGTTTCGGGCAGTCATTTAATCCTCGATTCCACTGAAAATATAGTTATAAAAAAGTGTCGAATCATCTTGCGTTGAGCACAGGTCTTCAGCGAAACAGGTACTCCAACCGTGCTCAAGTCCTAAATTCAAACCTTGGGCTCGACTTTGACTATGCAAAAAGTATTTCGACTCCTGCTGAGACCATTTTAAAAGAAAGAAGAGTCAAACTGCCCACGCCGACTTCATGAGGAAAAAGTTAATTAGCAAGTTCGTCCACGAACCAATTTCAAGTGATGGCTGCTGATTCTGCTTGTAGAACATCAACGTAGTAGGCGTTTCAGACGTCATTTACTAAACAGTGCCAAAGCAAATGCTATGTACACATCTGAATACCATCCCCAAATTCGCTTCATTTATGCCACATGACTCAGCGATAAAAAAAACCATTTCCCGCATTGAAGGAATCAAGGTCATCAACTAACCCGAAAATAAAGTTCTTTTGCTATGATCGATTTAGACTTTCTTTGTTTATTTCGAATGCTCACGCAACTAGCACCATTAAATGCCTAACGATCTTTTGTAAGTGCGTAACATCTGCGGTCTCAGGTAGAGTAGCTGAGAGCACCGATGGGCCCTCACTACGCACAAAATAAAGCATTCAACGCGACTCAGTCCAGGCAATCCAATTTTCTGTTGCATCTTCTTCGGATTTTTTTTAACATTTCGGTGCTTTACGTAGATTCTCTAAGTCGGCATATATATTTCTTTTTACGGCGCTTCCTCAAAATTCATTCTTTCTACAACAAACAGGGCTTTTGATGATGAACTCTTGCTCTCAGAGGAGGATCGAGGAACAGAGAAACGAACCTGACGCTTAAAAACTAAAGCAGAGCAGTCGAACTTCACTTAGCAGCGAATAATGTCATCCGGTTCGACAAATTTGCCGAATGATAGCTTCATAATTCATAAATTATTCCATAGGAACTTGTGTAGTAGCGTCTCTATTGTGCACTCCTCCCGAAAGGCCAAACACCATCTCGTGCGCATCGCTCTAACAGAAAAAATTTTCACCAAACGCTTCAAACTGACGCAAGATTTTTCTTTTTCCTGGCATTTGGCGAAATGGGCAAGATCAAAGATCGATGTCACTCACAAGTTCTCAGCACATCCTATAAAAGTGAGTGCTTGCATGCGCGCTCGTCTGCCTCTTCAAAAGTTGTTATTTCACTACAAATGAAGGAAAAATTACAGCACCCTTTGCATTTGTCGAACCTACTTTAGCATTGCTTTGCATATTTGTTTGCTTCTTTATATTCAAGTAAACGTTTTTTTCCATTGTTTTCCAACATCTTTCATTGGAAAAATGCTATAGGAGAAGCTCGGCACTTTGCACCGAATTTGTAACTGAGGCATGAGGTGCGGAAGGCAACTGAAATGGAGTAATCTTATGGATTTGTACTTCGCCGAAGTGAACACATTTCCAAACTTCTGCAAACACATAGTGAAGCATTATGATTGCCTTGCAATATTCATCCGCTGTTTTATTCAGGAGAATTCAGAAGAAGTGGTATCGTAAATGCTTGCGAGGGAATGAATTTCGCTGCAACAGTATTCCATCAGAAAATGGAATGATCAGCAATGGACGTGTACACTTTGAGAATACTTCACAGCGTTTTTATTGATAGCAATCAGGCAATTTTCGCGCATGAGCTCTATGTGAACACAGGTGAACACAACAGGAAACAAAATAGAATAGAATGGAGAAGAAAGTCACGAATAGCTAAGAAATATTTCAGCCTGATGCATGGCTAGGACAGTTTTTGTTCGTTTTTTAATGCAGCCTGAGGCAAGAATATTCATTACTTTTTCCCGCTTTTCTTGAAGCGGTGGTTTCGGCATGGGTACAACATTAAACAGTCTTCAACTTCTTACTGCCAAGGTTTATAACAATCCAGCTTTTATAATTGGAACGAAACCCATTCCGCGTTCGGTAAACCCCTGAAAATGTTGTAGACAATGTACGTGGAAGTGTTTCGTCGTTAAGGTTTTAGAATTTGGTGACCATGGTAATATATCACTCGAAGCGCTGGGCAGGCTTGATAGGAAAAAAGTGAAATTGCAATTACAGGTATCCGGTGGGTAGCAAACAGTAAAAAATTTTTGGACAGTCATATACGTCTGACTTCGTTTATTTCTGAAATACTTCCAGAACGCGTCGTCTCATGCAAACTTTTGTTGCATTCAGAGGGATATATACATTGATGGGTGCGCACGATCTTGAAAACATACAACTGCTTTCCGAAAATTTGTTACTGAAGAAAGCAATTTGTTCCTTCTTGCTCATCCTTGGGCATCATGTGGTTGAGCGCGGTCGCTGTGGAAGAAGCGCTGTATTAGAACGTAATTCTGAAAGCAATTTGTTTTACTTCGTAGTTCTCTCTCAATACTTTTGTTCTAAACACACAACAAGGATTACTCCGGTTCTTCATTCTGTTTGCTGCTTTGAAGCGGTCGTCGTGCAAAACTTCAAAAACCAGCTAAGTGAAAAACGTATATTCATTGCAAATTCTGCAAGGAAAGCGGAGCGCTGTTTCCTGCTAAATGGACTGATCAGGAAATGGCACTACAGCACAAATATAGCAATTCGGATGAGTTTTTTAGCAGTTCACTCACTTGACAAAGCAGTTTCATAACTGACCAATAACCAATGGAACGAGCTTCAAACTAGTGGCTTCAAATTGTAACTGATCTGACCAGATGTGCGCATTTTCGGTAATAAACGTGTCTAACATGTATGACAGAAGATTATATCACATCTCCATCGTCTTACTGTTTCTCTGTGAAAGAAGAATTTTTGAACACATGAACCTTTGGCGTAACGGTGAATCGATAAGGTAGACCCTTTGGGATGACAAGAAGGTCGCCTTTTTCCACGTTTATGCGAATCCAATCGTCCTCCTCCTTCTCTACGTCATAATAAGCGCTACCTTCCATTATGAGATAAACTGAATCCTCGTCCTTGACCACAGGCTCGTATAACTCTTCGAGCTGAAACGACATTTTGACACCATTTGGCGTGCTGCAAATTTCAGCAGATTCAGCTCCATCGTCAGCGAGACTTTTTTTTTCTTGGATTGAAAAAATTCTCCTCTTGCCGTTGGATCAAGCTACTTCCACAAAACAAGGCAATATTTTCAGAAAAAGAGTGGGCATTCTCAGCTTCTCAGATATGTTTAGCGCCTGGCGTTGCAAGGCTGACTTCACGTGCTCGTATTATAGGGTAACCGAGTAATGCTAACAGTCTGGCCACTGGCGAAGTTCGTTGTAAAATAGTGAGTCTCATTTGGAATGGCACATGAGCAAGTATTTTAAAGAACGGAAGGTACCATATTACGCTCCCATTCCTCCCTCCCCCCCCCCCCACCCCTCCATCTGTTCCTCAAAAAAAAAGAACCCTTTGATTCTGCAAGATTTGCAAACATCATTTCAGAACCCTTTGGTTCATCGAAAGGTTTTTGGGAGCGAATTGAGAAATCAGTGAAAGATTCCAGAAGCTTACCTTTTGCTCAAAGTCGGGGAAAGATGAGTTTATCTGGAAAATATCGCTGCTCGAAACATTCCTCTCTGACTTCACTTTCGAGAGTCTCTTCTTCAGGGCATTCGGGTCGTCGATGTCAACCTTCAACGAAAGGCCGATGATTCAACATTCAACCCTCCACAAAATTTTTTCAACTATGTGAGTTTAGCAAAAATCTAACCACTTATTGTTTTCGGCTCCTTGAATCATGGTGAAGAGCATCCACGGTACCGAATTTTTCACTGATGAGGTGTTTTCGAGCATGGTGCCTCAGGTTTGATTATTTACCTATTGATGCGTTTCCACCTCACAAAAATTCCAAGGAACTCACTTCGTCAAAATGTTTGCGGTGACTCCATATGCAGGAAAGCAGTGCTGCGAAAAAGGAAGTAACTATCATGCTGAATAAAAATTTGGAACGCATTAACCTTTACCATATAACCAAGCGTGCTAGAAATCGCTGAAGAGTAGAACCGAACTCATGAGACTAAAAGTTTATTAGTCAAAACCTGAACAACGCTGATAGACAGTAAAACCTTCCAGCACGAAAATAAACACTAAACTAATGAAAACTTTTGCCACAACCAGCTGCCATTATCTAAGAGAACAACTTCGAAGTCACTTGCAACCATAGTGTAAACTTGCAGCATCACTCAACCGACCTTGTAATAGACAACTCCAGTGAGTGTATGGAGCTGATCCGGAGTTAAGATTTTCGGCGGAAAAACGTGGTGCGGAAGTCGACGATCCCCACATGCATAGCGCTCCATCTGCCAGGCATGCATTTTTGGCTGTTGCTGAGGAGAGAACACGAATTAAGCTGCAAAAAGGTATCAGTAGGACACTTCGTCTGAGAAATAAGGAGCAGTGTTCAGTGCAGCGAACTGATGGAATCAGCTGACAGCGTTTCCGGCATCATCGCTCCTACGAAGAAGGACGGTTTTTAGTCTAAATTCGTTTGGTTATTGTTGCGCAGGACGAGTGTTCGATGTAAAAGAAACTGGCGAAATCTCCTTTGTCGGAAATTCGAAGGAACCACCACCGCGTGATTGAAGTGGCTAAATTTCAGCCGAGAGTCAATAATTTTGGCACAAATTTCTTGTCCAGTAATACCTCGTTTGATCTCGTTAAGTGAATCGATGAATTTTAAAGGTCGCCGTTTATAGCTGGCGATAGAGCCTAACATGGGTAACTGTAAAAACAAACTGTAATGTATTCATCAAAACTAAAGCCAAACCAAGCAAAGAAAATCGAAAGAATTATCGTTCATCGGTCGATGGAAGAAAAAGGATGAAGTTAAATAAGTTGCAAAATAGAAACGTGAAAAGACGACTGAGTTTGCAAAGTCAATTTGTAAAACCTTTGCCTGTTATAATGTGTAAGGCCAGTGGGGAAGAATGCATACTATCTGACAGCTGCGAGTATGTGCATCCTTCTGCTTATCATCGACAGACCGATCGCAGAAATGCACGAAACTACGACGTTTGTGTGCGCTGATTTTTTTACTCAGATTCACATGAAACGGCCTCATCCCGTGAGCACTCCAGAATCACTGCCTAACAAATGGTTCGATTTCGAGATCGAAGCAGGCTTGGGTTCGGCGAACCTCTCTCTAACAAATTTCAGCTTGACTTCAATAATCCAATAAATTCAAATGTTAACAGAAGTTCACAAAAAATGTTAGCACTATATGCCACATCCGTGAATTCACTCTCAAAGTAGGGCAAAAATCACGTGGGAGAAAACCTGACTGGAATTTTACGAGAGTTCACCGACCGTCCGAATTTCCTATCGATCGGTGCATATGCAAAATTTCATTTCGGTTGTCTTTTGGGGCACGAGTTGAAAGTGGTGGGCAGAATCCTAATACTCCCCTAATGGTTCTTGTGAATGCAAATCTTTGCCGCCTTAGGTTGCCTGAGGCTGCTAATTAGCACTTATGTCCTGTGATGCCGTCCACTTTCATTGGGTGTAACTAAGGTCCTAAAATTCTCATTGAGGAAAAATTACGCGAAAACTGGTGGTAAAAATGCGACGAAGAAAGCGCAATTGCAGAAACTGAGGGAATAGTGCTTCACCAGCAAAATCCACTAATCCTAGCTGCTTAGTGACCTCGTCATACTTTCCTTATTCCTAGTAATTTGCGATGGACATTTCCTTTGTCAACAAGCTCATAAAATTTTTCTAGCAATGAAACAATTTGCCTTTTGCTGATCAGTAGGGAAAAGCCGTCGCGCCGATGATGCACTTTTCGGTGCATCGAGGCGAAAACGGTTCGAGAGTATACCAGCCAAGACCTCTAAAACTGACTAAAAACAAAAATATCCTCTTCCAGCGCAGAAAACGGTTGACCAGAAGAAATAATGCAAATTGAAGGAGGTGATGTGGAGAATTTAAACAATCGAAGCACAAAGAGGGTCACCCCAGATAGCGATCGTTTTCGTAATTTTATGCGCGACACATATGATGGCATCGTGCCCCCTCCCCACGCGCCTCCCACGTTTGCGCTTCACTGTACTTGGAGTTAACCCCTGCAAAAACCCTCTCGGCGTGTATTCGATGTCAGTTATAATCGACGCAACAATGCTTTGTTCTTCACTTACGTGACTTGCCATTGAAAGCTCGTTGAAATGTGCGAAACAATAGGTGTAGATGGCTTAGCAATGCGACGTGGAATGAACTGTTTGCTTATCGAAATTTCCCATGAGCCACATCTACATTTGCGTCCGCTGTAGAAGAACGCGTATTCTTCATGCTAGCAGTGAAACCGAACCTACTTCACTGTGCGAAGAAAGCATCCAGATACATTTCTCCAACGAACAAAACTATTAAAAAGTAAGCTGTTGGTGCTGTCACGTAAGGGGGGGGGGAGGGGTAGGGGTGGGAGGGGTAGGGGTGGGAGGGTGGCGTTGAAAATTGTTTCTACACGTTCCCTATTGTCTACGATGCACATAACTCTTCTTTCATAAGATTGCAAAATTTGAACACAAACATCTCTTTGTCGAGGCCAACAGACTCCTTAAGTCATGATCGAGGACCGATGGGAAGGAAGCCTAATGGATTAGGGCCCTCGGCCGGATTCTAACTAACATCAGGGCACACTAAGGGCGCCCTCATATAATATGTGAAACTTCTCAGAGTCTTCGTCACAGGAACTAATTTCTGGAAAAAATTGGGTACTGCTAGCGTAAGACCCACTAATAGCAGATACGAAGGCAGAATTTCAAATATTGGACTGACAGCAGAGACGATATATGGCTTACGATGTGGTAGCTACTCCTCCTTTCAATTTAATGTTTTTAATCCACTAAAAATTGTACTGCCTTAAAATTTGTGAAACAGCTGAGTGGATATTTTCACAACGTGTGAAGTCGAATTATCGGTTTTGCTGCGCAGTGAGGGCTATATGAAAGGTCAATATAGAAGCAATGATGGTTTACACTAAGTGGCGCATAAAACTTGGTTGGAATAAAGAAATACATAGCGAGACATTCGGCAAATTTGTTTTGCTTCGCTACAACTATTCATACCTCTAACTAAGCGTCGGAATGCTAGAAGTAAATGATTCTAGTGGCTGATCTGGTTTAAAGGTGTGAATGAACTCAATATTCAGGCAGATCATAAAGGTCGTCACTGTCCGCAGAAGTGCTCAGTGTGCAGAAAAAAACCATCGCCGTGAATTTTGCAGAAAGTTTTTGAAAATTTCATGAGAAAAATCGATGATCGAAAGGAAATAGATAATTCTTTATAAAATAATGATTTTTCCCAAGAAATAAGAAAAAAGAGAAATTCACGAACTTTATTCTGAAAAATTAACAATTTAACAAATAGGTGGCTTTGAAACGGAATGGAATGAAAAAAGCAATTGGAGCAGCGATGTTTTTTTTGGTAGTCATTCAGTCACCTTGGCAGCATAATTTTTTGGGAAACAGTCTTCACCGTTCTGAAAATGGCGCTATCAAATGATGAGGTTATTCCCTACCATTCTCTACGCGCACCAATGCCATATTTTCGTGCTCTCTAAAAACTGCATCAAAGCGTTCATGTTGGACAAATAATGCTTGCTTTTAGGTGCTCGGCGTGCAGATTATATGTGTTAAAAAAGGGGTCGCCGAATAATCGGTTTCAGTTCGAGCCGCGAATCGATCCTCCACATCTATTCGTCTGCAACGAGGTGTATCAAGCTGTGCTACCGATTGCAATATAACAATGCCAGTAAATCGTTGGCGAGGTCACGCTATTCACCTCGACTTTTTTAGTGACCGAGGGGCATACCGAAAATTCTCGGAAAGCGTCCTGAAAAACCTATGTAAAAATTGAAGAAAAATAGCAATTCTTCTCAAGAATTTGAAAAAATACTCTGAGAAGTTGGTCAAATTTCTTTTGAAAAATAATCATTTCAAATTACATGCCTCACTCTTGCCTGATTTCCTTTATAAACAGTTTCATATCAGACGCGTTTTTAGACTCCGATTCACCAATGCTGTAGATATTGTCGGAAGCGTTCAACGTTAACTAAAAGAATAAAGCGCACTCGTTTATCACAGCCGAACCATCGAGTTACCAGAATCGACGGGACTTTTACAGCTTCTAGTCATGAGCGACATTCCAGCTCAAGAAGTTCCTTGGACTTCGTGAGGGCGTACTCATGTTACATAATAGGTTTATTTTCGTGGTCAATGCGATGTTGAGCTCTTCTAAGCCTTTGATGACCTATTCCTAAGTAAACGTCCCTAAAGAGTGGCAGCAGTCCAAAAAGAAAACAAGATGTTTTGAGTGCAGATGTGTACGAGTTTCGGCACATGCAACTGCAGAAACATGTATTTCGGTTCTCATTTCTGAGTGCAAAAAGATTTTTTTTTTTAACTGGAGCCAGTAAAATTCACCAGATCCAGCCTGTTTGACCGCTCAATTTGGTCCATCAATCTTACTTTAGGCCTATGATTAGCACTGCGCCAACCCAACAGTGAGTTTGAACTGCGAATTATTTACTGTCGACCTGTTGAAACAGTTAACAAATTGGTTTACCCGATTGAACTTCACAAGATGCTTGCCTGAATGGAAATTAAACATATCGACAGCGCATCGCAGCAGCTGACGTGATATGTGTTTCTTCGACCCCCTCAATTAGATAACCAGAAAAGTGAACCGTCAACAAGCATGTGTACATTTCCTAAGCGAGCTTGGCTCTACTTTTTCCAGAAAGCACGTTATTTCCGTTATTACGCTTCAATTCTTAGTCCTTCCCATCGTTTGCACAAATCGTCAGCAGAAATCATTTCTTCAACCCTGTCAGCACTGAGCCGCAACTCGATTGATGTGAAGCTCCTTCAAGGTGCGGAGATCTCTGGACATTTTAATTGCATATAACTCC
The DNA here is from genome assembly GCA_013433145.1 of Ascaris suum. Classification (NCBI taxonomy): domain Eukaryota; kingdom Metazoa; phylum Nematoda; class Chromadorea; order Rhabditida; family Ascarididae; genus Ascaris; species Ascaris suum. The sequence goes on along the minus strand of CM024188.1, from coordinate 7,924,004 downwards.
TTTCGAACTCAATAGATCAATCTGAAAGATGTGACAAAAGACCAGCAGTCAGATGGTGCAGGTCATGCTCACAAAGTTTCGCAACACAAGCTGCAGCTATTTCTGACTTTAAACTACCAGAGAGTCAGATGCACACTGTACCAGAGGTGCTAAAATAACATTAGCTTTTGCACCTCGCTCATACAACCAACCTATTTCAGAAGTTGTCAATAAAAAGTTGAATATGCGGATGTCTCACATCTTTTAGTTTCAATTTTTAATGTCTTCATATTAATTTTGAGTGAGTTTTGTTTTAATTTAGTTTTAATGAATTTTAATTGAAAGTTTGAAGTTTGAGTTATAATTTTAATACGAATAGTTTCATATTCCGACTAGTCGATCGCTCACGAAATTATTCTATATCTTCCGCAAATGTCATTTTTCCGCAAAGTTACAGCTGTAAAATATGTGCAACTTCTTAACAAATTTGAACTTAAATAGCACTAAGCTATTTTGAAACTGACAGATCAGTGAGGTTTATGCGATAAGAGCTGATCCGAAAGCTCATGTAATAACCTCCGAATTTCGTAACTACGACTTCAGTGCTTTCCCAGTTAAGCGCTGCACACAGAGACAGACCCACGCACACACGGACGTATGTACATGACGCCTATTAACGTGCTTTTGCAAGACAATTTTGCATAGGCGCTTAAGAGAGATTTTGCTGCAACAAATATTAAAAGATGTGACAAGACCACACTCAGTGAGGGAGGTGGGAGAAGTGGAGGGGAGAGGGAGAGAGGTCAAATTCAACAGTGCTTTAGTTCTGTGATGTGATTGCGTGAGCAGAGAGCTGCTTCAAAAGGTTTACAACAGATGTAAAACCGCATTATCCTCACAAAAGAGGTACCTTGAAGAACCGGAGTTAAGTTGTTATAAGTGAACAGGTGGTATTTTGCAAGTTTTTCGATGAAGCAACTTTTAGCAGTGTTAGCAAGGAAGTCAAATTTTGTGAAACTGAACAGCAGGTGAGGGATGGAGTCCATTCTTGTGAATATGGGATCAGGACCTAATAAATTTTTTAGCAAATAATTTTCGGCTTTTTTTCAACTTCGCAGATTAAGGTTCAAATCACAAAGAACAATTTTTGGGAGGAAGGCGAATACGAGATGAAACAGCTGTCTCATTCGACAATAAATTCACTTTTATCTCCGAAGAATCGGTGTTCCATTTGATCTCGAATGTTGTCGAAGAAAAACTTAAAAATCGCCGTGCGTCGATATCTGTATTTCCACTGTTCGGAGTAAGAAAATCTCATTAGTGGGGAATGAATGATCTAAGATAACGGCAAATACCGTTGGGCGGCTGCAATTTGAGGTGTTGGTGTTCCATTTGAAGAGGCGATCATTAGTACACATGAACGGCAACAAATTATGCAAACGAGTCAATGATATTTATTGAAACGCATTATCTCAACATGCATCTCTTGTCGCCTTAACGTTTCTCTGTAAAAATACAATTTCCGTTCGAATAAATCGACTCGGAAATTAAGATGAGCTGAGAATAAAATTCGAGCTTGGTACGATAGATATTCGAGAATTCGATTATATTAGATCAGCGTCATAATCAACGCTGGCAAATTAATTCCAATTTTTGCTGACTCTTTGCTGTTATTGTCAATATAATAAACAACATAATGTCTAGTGGATTATCGAAATAAAAAACAGGAAGAACTATGAGAAAAAATTACGTTGCCTCGAGGCTGCAACAGTTCAACTGCAAAATTACTTCAACGAATATAATTCATAACGACGAGAAAGGAGATCTGCAAATGACGAGAATGAAACTTTTCCTTCCGGGTGAATATTACAAACCACAGAATTTACACTCTGACTGGAACAGCGTTACTAAATTCAGCATGATATTAATAAAGGTAGCAGATTCTGTGAAGCCACAAAACAGTACGGCGTAAAAGTGAGGAAATCTTCGAGCAAGACGATGTGATGATGAAAGAGCTACATATGAATGATAGTATGCTCAGTCGAAAACGAGAACGATAGTGTGCTCGATTCAGAAAGAGGACACATTTGAGAACATCGCATGATAGAATCAAAGAACATCATTCACATCGGTATTATTAAAGCACACCTAAAATAGGGTAGATGCGGCAGGTTTTCCATCACATTTTGATTGTTGCTAATGTCACATCCCCCAATCATAGCGACGAGTTGGCATATTGTTCGCATAGCTTCTGCAATTTTTTTAAAAGACCTGAACGGTCTAATTAATTCGAGTGCGATAAATAAGTGCACTCTTATTTCATTCAAAGCATTTGCAAATTTTTTCACAAGATTGCAATCTTCAAACAGCAATTCCGCCATTCAAACAGCACCATTCTGAGACAACTTCATTAATTTCCAAGCTAACCAATGTCGGCATTAATCTAATTTTTGAATATTCGCAAAAAAAGCAACACAGTACCCTCTCAGACGTTCAAACGTCAACGATCCCAACACTTAAAACATCAAAAGGTGAGAAACGGTGTTGAACGATTAGTAAAGTAGTTTAAGAAGGCAAACGTGATCATTATGCGCAGTGAAAAAGCTATTAAGGAAACGCAAATACACACTCAGAAGCACTATATCCACATATCCATACATGAGCACGCAGCCTGTGAGCGTGAGCTCAAGAAACTTTGAAAGGAAGAAGTGGAGAACGGCAAAGCAGTGAAGCATTTATGATTAGATAGGCGTCGACTTCTGTGCACCTCTGTCGAAAGGAAGAGTACGCTCCCCTTCCCTTGGCAAATTCCCTCCCCCCCCCCCCCCTCCCCCACGAAGGATGAAGTGAGAAGTGTGGTTTCGCAGGTCGATTTTTGTAATGGATTTTGTGTGCGAATAAAGGAATGTTTTCATGACAGTTTCGTTATACGCCAATGTATTTAACGTAATGGTTTGTTAGGAGAAGGGCAAATGACAAGATGACAATGAGAGGAGGGGCTGTTTTGACGGTAACTAGGAAAGGTTGATGAATGAGCAGAAGGGAGTGATTGCTCGCCTACTTCTCCAAAAGAGATCGGCAGAAGTGACGGGGAGGGGTCGAGTGAGAAACGCAGGCCAGCTCTGGTTACAACGGTTCCTTGAAGGATAAAAAGCTGAAATGAAAAAAAAACTAGGGCGTAAGATGAGAGGGAAGTAGAAGAATTTGAGATTTCGATCCCCTGTATCTCAATTCTGCATGAGAAACTCAGGCACTTTTGGCTTGAGTATACAGCACCCGTCATCGAAGCTAATATTTGCGAAAAAAGAAGTGGAATGAACCCGAATTCAGCTTTTAAAGCTCTAAAATGCAGAGATAAGGCATGATGTATTTTTTGTGAATTTAAAGCGTCATTTCGTTCAGTCTCCAAATCGTCAAAAATGCATCTTCAGCGACATACAACTTTGCAAACTTTCGCATCCGAATATCTCAACACCTGTTTTCTCCAAATATCGATAAAAGCATTGAATGTGACCAATGTCACCACGTTAAAGCACTCGCATTGTAACCAGTGTTTCTCCGTGTATATCATGTACCCGGTTATATCGTTCAAAAATATCATAGTTCAACTGATAATCGATACGCATTCTGTGGGATTATTCGGTCATGCAAATAGAATCGGATGTTGTCTGTCTGATGTCTTCTGAGATCCACTTGATAATGCTTTCTACTGTTGCATCGACACAAGGGCATTGTCGCCACAAAATCCCATAACGAATACTACTTCTAACATAAAAGTGTAAGTGAATGAAATGATAATGTAATACCTGAGATAGGCCACGCAAAAACTGAGAAGAAAGGAATGCTCAGAAGGACGGACATAAACATAAGGATATAGGGGTAATTATTCTATGGATGACTGCAGCATGCGATCCGTCAAAAAAACGAATGGCCAGTATTATATAGTGTAAACCACTGTGTACAGTGACTATATGAGCGTGAACTTGAACTACTATATAAGTTGAATATAGAGTATCGTAATGCATTATCGTTGCAAGTGAGCGATTATATACCTGCAGGATAAACAAACGCCATCCAACGATGCGTACTCCCCAGAGTTCTGACATGTGAACATAATTATCTCATATCAAGGACGTGACAGCTTTTTTCGTCACTCACTGAGGCACGCTTTTTAATGTGCAATCCACAGACACAAACACACAAGAACGAAAGTGCCAGTCCACAACAAACGATCAGAGTTTGGTAAAGGGTAGCATAGAAAAACGCTTCATCTAGCAACTGACGGATGTGGCTTTTTCAGCCGGCTTCCTGCGACCTGAATTTTTGTCATACAAGCGAGAGATAAAGCTAAGCAGCTGTCTGCGAAGATTCTTGCCAAGTTTGTAAAAATTTTTCAGAACAAGCTGCAAAACTTTTGTCGAAGCCAAAGAAGCCAATCGTCCAACTTTGTTCACGCTCTCTAAAAGTACGAACGAAAGGAAACCGACAGCACTGAGCGCAATCAAAGAGACAAAGAGATGCTGTGGATCGCGGTGGAGTGATTATAGTTCTGCATGATCTCGGATAGCGCAGACGCGGAGTTGAAAAGCACGTCCCGCACAGATAGCTGATATCTGCAATGCGTCACAATTGTTTGCACTCATATCTCACGAACGTCTCCTCGAAAACTTCAAACTTTCATCGTTTCCTTACTTTACAGATAAAGTGTGACGAAGTGAACGAGACAACTCTGGAACGTAATCGTCAAAAGGAAGACCTCTACAAAGCGTCTCATAAATATGAAAAAGCCGACCGATGAATCGATAAAATGAATCCATCCCTCTTGCTGATTATGAAAATAAATTTCTCAGTCGCCTTCGAAATCGGATGGACGGACAACTTCCTCGTGGGACATTCTCTTAACAGTGAGTGAAATGCACATAAAAACGATAGGTGAGCGACTTTTTTTCCTAGTTTCTGCTCTTCGATTCGTTTGTGGAGGAAGCGTTCTTCGACTTCGCCGCGTTTCTTGCTATATTGTCTTCACACACAATCTTCACATTTTACCGTTGAATGTTTTGACTGCAACGAGCGTCTATTGCGGCGTTGAGTTCCCACGACAAATCCTTCGCATCGCTCGCATTTTATTCGTCACTATGCACTCAACAGTTTTTAGTATCTCTCATACCGAATACATTCCAATAGGATAACACCGTTCAAAGGTGAATGAAGAAAGGCGTGTGAAATTGCACCGCGCACAAGTCATAGTGCTGCGACAGAAAAAGCCGGTCAGGTTTTTACCCCGGGGTCTTTATGTAACACTGTGCCGTCCGGCTCTGTTCTCGATGGTCGATGGAGCTCTGCCTGTTCCCTTTTATATTACAGCCATTCTCCATTAGCTACCCCACCACTGAGCATCAATGAAGGGTCAAAAATGCATCAGGCTGCAACTTTGCTGCTTGACTGGCTCAACATGTCCGACCTCTCTGCTTGAATTAGACGAGATTAAAATGGCGACCTCAAATTCTCGCCTTATTCATTCAGCTGCGCGACCTATATAACCTGACACTGATGTTCCAAACTTACAGATCATGACGGCGCGAATGGAAAATTCGGGTTATTTCATTTAATGTGGTAAATTCAAGCGCAAAGATGGAATGTGTTTAATGGGTGGGGAAATAATAGTTTCCTTTTAAATATTGTCCAAAACATAGCGCTGACTTTACGGTTTAGCATATAGTCAACACAGAGATTTTGCCGACCAGCAGTTTTTGTCGATTTTTTGCTTTTGTGCGTTCAAAATATGCTGGTATAAAGACTTCGGAAAGGTTTGCTTGTCTACTGACGAAATGAATTGAAGAAAGAAATGCAGTAAAAATAATTAGCTATCAATCGTTTCAAATACGGAACTGTTATTTCAATACGTTTGTTCAGAAAATTTGAGACATCTTCATGCGACCCGATATTTTTTATAAGGCGTTTCTATTTATTCGGCAAGGTCGGGCCAACAACTGCATACAATCTTTTAGATCACTCTTTAAGCTGACGGATCAACCCAAAGATTTATGATTAAGTTCATCGATCGCCTTGCTGCATTTTTTATGACTCTATTTTCAATTGTCTTTGATTTAAAACTGCCGAAGAGCTATGAAAGATGCGTATATCCAGATACGGAAGACGACTTCCTTATAAAATGCACTGCAAATGCAAGTTCGCAAAAATGTATGAGAAAGCAACAGATTGATAAACGTAAACACTTATTTAAGTGATATTTTTTCTGGTTCAGTATCGTCATCTTCCGCACCCATCCGTGCATGCATTTTTCCCACTGGTGTAGCTTAATACGCCTTGATATACATTCGTTTATTATAGCCGCGATGGTTTTTAGATGCTTCCGCAAATTTACATTTGAAAGGCGTATTACGGCGACGTCGTAATCAATACGCACGTAAGCCTGTTTCCACTATTTTTGGCTCGGGAACGGCAGGAACATGACCTCGTATACATTTACTGAAGTTGATCCATCTGAATGTGCTTTTGCCAATATCTGCAGATGGTCGAATCTTTAAGTGGCAGCAACGAAATTTTTATGGAATATTTGTGGGTGAGGTCAGATAATTGGAAAACTGGATGCATATTCTTTTGTTCTCAGGCAACTCATAAAAGTGCTAGAGGAGGTGATCGACACTGCAAAGCGCATATCGCGCCAGCTCATTTGGCTGATTCTCCACTCGTTTATATCCCAGCAACTTTTACCTGCTACAATTTCTTTTACTCTCGCCTGTGAATGTCATTATCATATCTTGCCTTCAATATTTAGCGCTTTTCTACGACAGTTACAGTACTTCGTTACACTCATACGAGCCTCACGAATTTATTCGCGTCATTGCTCGCTGTTCTTGATCCCGTCAAATTCAAACTCAAGTTACCTGCTTCCTGAACACCAACAGATATTCTCCAAATGCGTCATATTCATAATGACATGGGTCAGCTGATGTTTCTTTGCGTTCCATCCGAGACCGTTTCGCAACGTTCTCAACGCAAAGGTGACTAGTGATATGAATGTTCCCTATAAAACGCGAATTACATCTCCAAGCCGCTTGCTAACAGCGCGTAACACTTATGAACGGTGACTGGGTACTTCTGAAAATATGGAAGCATATTGCTGCATGAGGTGTGATACAGAATATAGGCGTAAATGAGGTGTATAGCACCAGCTGTAGGTCTACATGAGTTGTGGTACAGCTGCAAATATATTACGACTGCAGAGCGTCACTAATTGAAAATCTAACGAACAAGTAGTTTCATATATATTTGAGATAGTCTCATGTGAATGCGATAAGGGCAAATTGCTGTAATTCATGCGTCGTGCTGCAAAAAGAAATATCAGACATAGACAACACATCTATCCCGAAATCTGGCAGCCGAATGTCTTCATTTTGCACGATGCACGTTTCATTGATCGGTCTGCTGTCGCGATCAACGTCTCTCCCAGATTTGATCAACAAAGAATGTCTCCAACCGATAAGAAACTTTAGTCGACCAACAACAAACAACGACATTCGACTAGTTTCTGCAGATATGATATCGTTGCGCACGGTACAAGCAGTATGAGTGCAAACATGACCTCACCGCACGATCAAGCGAACTGCCACCTGCTCTTAGAAGTACACTCTCCTCATACTCGGAAGTTAGTCCCTAACAGCTAAAATTACTTGCACACTAAAACCGTATTCAAAACGATGCTGATGGTTCAACGAAAAAAACGCTATTCATCCAAGCAAAAGCACTACGTGCTTATGCATCGTTTGCCGAGATTCTAGTCAGTGAAATGAGCCGACGCAGATCTATCTCTATATTTACTGTATATTCGTTCAAAACCGCTGTTCGTTTTACTGCTGAGCCAATAAAACGCAGGAAGCATTCGGAGCATCAAGTTGAGCCTCCACCAATACCCGGTGTTTTACCCTCAACAGTTGCTGACATTGTAATATCCTCAAGACCTTCGAGATATCCATGAGGAACTATATGAGAAAAAGGTTAGGAATTAAAGAATAATTCAGTTCACTTGAAATGCAGCTTTGCATCGATCCCGCTACTGCAAACTATAATATAGACGTTGACAACATTGACTCAATTTGTAATTCACTACCACTGTTAGTCCTGAAAAATGAATCAAGACCGTCAAGGAGTGAAAGTGGACTGTCGTACTTTGAATGAAAATTTCACAGCTTCACTGCACCAAAAACGAAAAGTGAGAACTGCCTCTGCCACGACATCGTGTCTCACGATAAGCATTAACCGCTTAAATAACAAAGCAGCAATTTGTACGTATGAAGAACACAGAACGTCTCATCACTAACCGCAATGTCGATGTTGAAACGCTTTATTTGTACAATGGCAAAATTGATGAGCAGTAATCCTTATAGGACTCAACAAGAAAATTGGTTCGCATATGATTTCCTCGAATGAGCGATACTTCGCTGGGAAAACGCGTCTGCATAAATAAAGAGACAACACGCTACTTCCTTGAAAGAGCAGGTGATGAAGGAAAAGTTTAGATGCGTCGAAACCTAATGAGCCGTTCCACGTTAACTGGCTTTTCAAAAGATGAAGAGGAAAGCGGTGAGGCTTATCGAAAGAATGAAGAATGGAAAGTTATACCCATCTTACGAAAGAATATGGGAAAATATAATCTACCCAGAGAATGAGGAAGGGGGTTGGCAAATGCAACTTCGAATCATTATTTTCCTTCCGAAATTCACAATAATCCAATTAATATTATCTTCTGGTCTTTCCTCGCTGGACCGTGATTCGTCAAGATCTAGACTGCTCCCTTCTCATAGCAATAGTCGCAAATATCCGCGCCTTTTCCTCTTGTTTACTCAACGAGCAAAAAGTACGATCACATTTCTGGATTCAAGGAAAGCCGAAAAGGTAAATGTAAGGCACCTCAACAACGAAAAACGTCAAATGTTTTGCGAAGGAGTGAAACGTCCTTATGTTATGAATCCACTCCGCAGTGCAGAGGTTATAATTATACAGTGATGCCTCACTTCAGCCTTGTTGTCAGGCCCGTTTCACTTGGCGTCTTATATTTTGACTTACTAAAGATATGGCCACCAAAAACAAAAATCCCTGAGATCGTTAATACGAGTATATTGGAAGGGCTGTGTTAAACCAAAGTGTCTTATCTAATAATCTTTGTATTACAACATGTTGAGACTCGGATATTCTCTATAAAAGAGAGGAAAAAATAAGCCAATGTGATAACAGCACTACTTGCCGCATTTCTGTCATAAGCAAGAAGTTACGAAACAAGAACAAAGGACGAGGGGCAAATAAACACCAAATAAATAAAAGAAGAGTGGCAAGCATGCGGCAACATGCAAAAATTTTTGTGCCGCCTTGCAGTCACTTCAGTACTGAGTACACAGAAAACGATTGTACAAATAAGATATTCAAAAAATAAACAAATCGAGCGGAGTGAAAAACCCTGAGATACCCGTGCGGGCCAATAAAAACCAGTTACATGAATCTCGCTGAACAACAAACGGACACTACGTTTTCAGTGGGGGTGCAACTTTGGACAAACAATTCCACCAAATTTTAATTACCTGTCATCATGTGATGCAACTGAAACTTCCCATCACAATCTGCCAACACTTTGGTCTAGAGAAGTAAACAATGTGCGGATTCCATCTGGACCTTTGCTGGTTGGTTATTTTGAGGTCACCCTATTATTACCTTCCGCGAACCATTTAACAGCGAACATCATTAGGGCAATGCACACATGGAAACCATTTGGAGCCACCATAGTGGAAAATTGGGGGACACATATATGGATAGGTGGGTGCTTCCAATCCACACTAATTCCCAGAGCACTTTATAGGTGCGTGGTGCAGATAACCTTATGAATCCAACGTGAACGGCTTCGCTTTTGATCAGATAAAGTCCCTTCGCCGCTATTACTTCAGCTAGGTTTGCACGAATAGAGAACAGTGCACAGTTTGGTCGAGATCAATATTACCAAAAACACAAATGCTTTAACGTAAGTTGACGTTGAAATGTATGTGTCATGCTTATACGCAAAAAAGTAAAAAGTAACCGCCACACATCCACGCACCAAACTACGGCAAGAATCAAGAGTTGGCAGTATGAACGCATATAATACATGGCTGCATCTCAAATAATACAAACTTGCATTTTCATGAACGCCTTAACAAACAACGACTAGCGAGACCTGTACCAGGACGTGCACTCTCGGAGTGGCCCACTGCGTGCAACCAACGGAAGATACCATATCGATGCGACCTATATATGAAACACTACGAGGCGAGCAATAAGCCAGCTGGAATCTGATGAACATCGGCTTCCGTTGTGACTACGCTTGAGCAGCCATCCTCATTTGCGTAAATTGTTGTTAAAACCGTTCTGCCTGTTTGTCGTGATACATTCACGCTGAAACGAAAGACCTCCATTGAAGCATGCTAACGCAACGTTATTCGTCTAGTGCGCCAAAGTTACGATAATACAGCATTTTAGTTACCTTCAACCACTCTCATTCTACCTGCAACCTTCTTCAGTGACTACAGTCTCTCCTCACTCCCTTCAGCTTCAGCGCAAACAAAATCAAGCCGCTTTAACAAATCACAAAATCCGCACCCATAGAACACAACATCTTCAACAACGAAAAAAGATGTATTACGATGACAGTCTATCACCGGCGAGTGGGAGTCAAGCCACGATTGCCTACTGAATACACGGAATGTTTCCTCCGAAACGCCAATATCCTCGGATGGAAAGGGTGGACGAAGGAAGGGAGCGACTTACTAAGGCGTCACAGAACTTTTATAAAATGATTGTGAAGCAGAGAAAATTAAGACAAACAAAAGTCGAGGCAAAATTTTTTAGCAGTTCCAGCACTCGCACAAAACCAGTAACGCCACCCAAGCGTTTTATAAGAAAACAAGGGAGAATATTTTCTGGTAATACGTACCCATTTCCGAGTACGTTCTGACAGAAAATAAGAATTTCCGCGTTTTGAACCAAAGACTTTGCTAAACATTCAAAAAGAGTAAGTCGTGGTAGCAAACACTTAGGCGAGTCGACTAGGCGATTTATAGGTAACCAAACGATAGAATGCGCAGTACACTACGCACCATTCTCTGCCTAGGACTGAGCAAGAAGCTGTTACCTGCTGGCTGCGCATTCACTTTCTTCGCCCGCCATCCTATCAGTCATCGTCGAATAGCCGTGGTCACTCGATTCGGTACGAGGCGACATTCGGTACTGCGGACGTACCGTGGCAGGAGGATTGGAGGCACGTTCGAAAGACGCCAGCTGGATCAGCGTCATCGTTTTATCTTAAAGTGAATTCATACGACCCTACTTATCCAATACTTGTTCGAATGACACACCGAATACGTTTGCAAATCGCCAACATGCTAAACTGCTGAAGGAATGTCGACAATACATCATGGAGAGGTATTTCCTTTGTCAACTAGATCCCGTACGGTTGTCTGAGGAGTTATCGTTTGAAAGAGGAAAAGCTGCGAAGGTAAATGAAGGTGCAAGCGACGAAACAGCAAGTACCACAAAAAGTCGCGGGAAGGCGGAGGGGAAGGAGGTGACCGGGGAGTTTGCTGTTTCCTGAGCCTCGCTTTTATCGCTCCAAATCCCCCGTTGAATGTAAACCAAAGTTTTTAAGGTTCCGACACGAAGAAATGAACTGGTTTCAAGAGTTGCAATACTAAAAATAACAAGAAATACTTGTTACAGCTAATATCAATACTAACTTCCAATATTGCTTACTACTGTCTGTTGGAGCACTATTTACAACAACTACTAGCAGTGATATCTGCTGCTGTGTCTAGCGCTATCTGGTACTACTACATACACCACCACTTTGCCTTAACGGGAATATCATTTTACCACTACAACAGTTTTGTCATCTACGCACTATAGTAAATTTACCATAATGAGTGGACCCAAGTCCCTCTTTCAAAAGAGGTGAGCTGGAAAAGAGGTCTGACTGCAGATATTCGAGAAAGCATGCAACGATCTGAAGTAATAAGGTAAAGCCTAGAAAAGTTGAGGGCCCTCCTGAATCCAGTAGTCCCATTTTCCAGCAACTGCGGCAATAATATTGATGCTGCTTGTGATTCCAAAATCATCCACTAGGCCCTATTTGAAATTTATCACTAGGAGGTGTAGTAATTCTGAAAGATCTAGGAGGAACCACGTGTTCTTGTTGACGTGCAAGAACATATAACACGACGACAAAATTTACCACGGGAATGCGGAAAAGGGGACCGAACCCCGATGGCGTTTTGCAGATTTCAGCAAGACTTGGATACGGAATATTTCGAATTTCCCCGACAGTCAAACTCATTGGAATTCCCTCTCCCCACACAATCCATGTTTTGAAAGAAAAGGTAAAACGTAAGTGGCTGAAAAATGTGAGTCTGCGCAGAAGCGACTAAACATCAATTACTGCTACTGAAAGAAAGACCCCAACGAAGGAAGAGAACGAAAAAGACAAACAAAAGTTTCATATTAGTACGCAAGAAATGTTGTTCCTACTGCTGATCCGCACCGCAAAGTCAAGTGCCGACGGAGTTTTGGAGAGAATCTATCAAAACATTTTCTGAGCCAAAAACGTAACAAATATTTGATAATTTTGATATCGCAAAATTGCAGACGCTGTCATGTGAAGAAAACATCGAATTCAGACCAAAAAGCGAAAACTCTAAAGTGCTACCATCAGACGATGCAGAGCCATCGTGATCAAACTGAAAATCCTCGTCGTCTGCGGATCGAGCACAAAGTGGTGCGCCAAATGAATCGGTCAAAGAGCGCGTGTCAACGAGCCGGTTCACTTGACTGCGGTAACAATATACAGCAATCACCTAAAAACGTCTCGCTAAACATGGCACACCTGTGCACACTGTCGAAACGGTCTTGTGTACCACTCACTTCCCGCTGAGTTGTAGGAGTGCACATTTCGGTCTCTGGGCACAATAAAGACAATATAATTTGTGGATACCATCAACATCCATCCAAATAGTGTAGCTGTGGCAGTGAACATAAACACCGCATGATATACACAAAAGATCAAATTTTGAACGTCACGACACCTCCTCACTCTCAATATTCCGTTTTTTTTTTTTGTTCTCAGTCATCTTAGCAGTAGCTGCAGCATTATGAAGAAGGTGAATCAAATTCTTCTACTTAATTAACACACTGAATCACTGTTTTCGAATTCGCTCAACCTTATATCCCCGCAAACGATCAAAAGAAACTAAGTCGGCTCCCCTTCAGATAAGCGAACGAAGCAAACTTGACCAGGCAGAGGTATAAGCGAATGGAATTGAGTAAAAAATTGCAACTTAACTAAAACAAAAATGTACTTTTCGACTCACCATTATTAAAAATACACTCATAATGCCCGCCGCAACTGGACCAACTGGAGTCGCTTTTGACCACTGGCTGGTCAGTTGTGAGGAGTTGTCCAAGAAACCTGAAAAAGAACAATTTTTAGATCACTTCGCAGCATTACTGCAAATCATTGGACAACAGGAATATGCTTCGAGTCACAAAAATCTCTCGCTTGTTTGGATGAATGAAGGTGGCAACAAGGGAACCATTTCGTGAGGCGGAAAAACAAATAAACATGCAGCATAGTCGCCACATTTGCTATACAAGCCTAAACGAATCCCCACTAAAATGAACAACGAAACGCACTGAGAGCTTTTTTTGGGCGAAATAGCAAACCATCCTCGTGAACTGCTGAGTCGCTTCCATTTTAACGTTTGAAATCTGTACTCAACAAAGTATTCAATCATAAACTAAAGAACTTTTAAACTAGACGAACGAGCGTCACAGTCGCATCTAAAACAGGCTGGAATGCTACGTTGATTAATCAGAACTTAGCTTGTCATCTGCAATTCCACCTAGGAAATGATGCAAGAACGCTTTTGGTCATACTTCTTATTCGACGACCTTTGATACCGCTATAGCACTGGTCAATAGGGCTACAGTAGGCGCTCTGCAGAGGACTGCTGCCATCCTCGTCTGTCGTACACCACTGACATCCAATAACGCCCAAGCAACTCTCCATCGTCTCACTTTCTTCACACCTAAACGTTTTTAAAACTCTGTTCAGGAAAATTTTCTTATTTCCGAGTAGTGTTCTTGAAAGGAAGAGACAGAACAAAGCAACGTCTATGAAGTCATTCTTCCGAGGCGGGCGAAAAAATGCGGGAAGTGTCTCTTTATGCAGAATTTCGCTTGTAAGGACGTGTTCGTTCTCACCAATAAAACTGCGAGTGAACATGCTGTCAACAGCTATCACTCACCACGTATTCCATTTTCACTTTTGTTTGGTGTAGTGAATGTGGCTGTAACAGCTTATTAAGACACAAGATGCTCGATACACAATTTGTTACTCGTTCCAATATATAGGTCCCTAAAAGATAAAGTCACTTATTAGACATCGTCTCTGCCAACAGCAACCTGTGGACCTGATATTTCTTTTCAAACACTAAGGCACCCTTCAAAAAGTCTTTCTGACTCATCTTTCAAAGACAATCTTTATGACTTAATTCCCCCAAACAATGAAAGGAAAGGACCTCTATTAAGTGAAGAAAAGAGTAAAAGGACAATTGAAGTAATGCAGCACTGATATTGTTTACCTGATATCGATACATTTTGGCAACGTGGTTTTTTGTGAGAGTCGTGCAGTGAAAGGCACCGTTCTCACAGAGTCGGAGCACTGCTCAATTGGTGGTGACACTCCTTGATCAGCAGAAATCGCCAACAACTGCAAAAAAGTCTTAGACGTCTATCGTACATTTGAGACAGAGTGCAAGTTGAATGGATAAGTACGGAGCGTCCACCGTCAAATCCTAAAAATCGCGCGCCCTATTCACAAAGCTCAAGGAGTATTATCAGTCTGACCTATCAACTCGACCTAATATTCAGTTATTGTATCATAAGTAATGTGCATCGAACAGGATTCTCTGCATTTCTTCTATAAAGTTTTTTGGGTCGTTTCTATTTCGTTGTTTTTAAGACAAAAAACAACTGCAGCATCTTTCTAACATAAAACCAATGGCGTACCCCCCTCTCAAAAAGAAGCATTCTAGGCGAGCAACCATAGCCTTCAATATAACCAAAAGTAAACACAAGACGACACTTTGATCTCCGAACCCTGGAAAACGAATAGAGCAAAACGTGGGTTACTGCCACACTCGAAGTGCTGAAGTTGTACCAGGCTGGCTGGAGTATTTTCTGAAGAGTTGGACGACTGCGAAGAACACTGTTTATCAACATCGATAGGACACTGGCATGGGCATTCGCATTCCGCATCATCGAAACGGGAGCACAGCAAGCAACGGCGATCGCTTACCGAGCATGGACAGAACGCCTACAAAACCAATTAACGAACATGAATCAAACGATTCTTTTGAAATCATTTAACCTTGAAAACCGATCCTGTGGCTAAATTATGAAAAAAAAAAACGCCAAAAGATACAATGAAGCAGTATTAAAGTGCTAAATGGATAGAATGGCATGAACGCATATAATTTTTACACAAAAAAACGAATATAGCAGTAAAGAGCAGTTACATATTGCAGCGCCTACGTTTTTTCCAATTCTACTGTTCACTCCATGCAGCAAATCAATCTGAGCAATCCATATTTCATTGGCGCACAACATGAAGCGCACCTGGATTGGATGTACCGGGGAACAGCTCTCGTTGATCAGCGCAAGAAAGACATTCGACTGCGGGACTGGAATCACCTCTGCTCGCAAACTCTTCGGCTTCATGTGCGTCGCATATCCGTTTTCATCACAAGAAACCTATAATCCACAATAAGCCAACTCCTTTCATAACATCCTCCAAAATTATTACGACTGATCGCGCTAGCCAGCCAAGGAACGATGCCGCAGTGAGTACTATCCAACTGAGGATATTATGCAGGGATAGGAGGGGACATTTTCCATTCAGAGGATATTACTTTTAGGTACAACATTTTGTGGAAAGAAGTCTTGTAGTCAAGAAAGGATACTATGCAGGAAAGGGGGGATGGGAGGGGCGGAACATTTTCTCTACCTATGCATGAGACGAATTTTATCTTTAAGCAGCCATACTACACAGATGGAAATTTTCTATTTAAAGCAGGATGTTTAGGTGGAAAAGATGACATTTCCGATCGAAAGGTTTCCACGCAGGGCCATTTTCTGTTTGGGAAAAGACACTATGAGCAGATGAAGATGTTGAAACAGAGGTAATATCACTTAAAGAAAGATACTGCAATTACAGCAATCATTAAAAGCGAGCCGATGAAAAAGTTTGCGCAGGTAACTCACTGTATGGCGTTATTAAAGGAGATCAACTGGTAATACCTCTCTTTCAACACTTTCATCTGTTACGAAAAGTTGTTGATCGATCACGACCAATTTTTGTGAATTACCTAAAAGCCACGCTTGAGTGGGTAATTGATCAACCAGTGAACATGAAACTCATTTGCATATTCAGGATCACATCACTGGTCCATTTGAAAGGGTGGTCGATCAACAACAACGGTGTGCTTCAACATGTGTTCAAACATCGTTCCTGCCGATTACATTACTTGGATTTGCTGAAGCCTACCGAGTGAGTATGTGAGACAGCAAAAAAGTCCACTTAGAAAAGTTGTCAAGATTTATTACAACGGTGCAAAAATCAATGAAGCCTCTACGTGGTAGGATGGTTTTTATCAACATCGAACAGAGTAACACAAACTATGATCTGTTCTCACCGTTAGAGCGTCAGAAAAAGAGACATTGAACTGAAAGAATCTTTCGACGGTCCTCGTAGCCCATTGTATGCACTGTTTCTTTGCGACCAGCTGTGGATTCATAATGAGGTGTGTGGCCAACTGCGGCTCCAGATGGCTCATATGGAACTTCTCTACAGCATCTGCACTCGGACTACGTGTCGCTGCACGTGAATCCTTCTTGCGAATACCAGTTTCTGTGCCGCGCGTTACCAGGTAGCCCAGATCATCGAACAAAACACAACGTCGCGACTGAACAATGCAAACTGAATACAATCTAAGCGTCGTTTCTAGAATTTGGCTCATGCAAGGCTAACGTTTGACTGGTGAGGGGAAGAGGGGAAGAAAAAGGATAGCAAGATAAGGCTGGGCCCTGCTTTATCTACCGCCCCATGCTCTTTCTATATATCGTATCTAGAATGCCTCCATTCAATGATGTTCTCAGACAAGAACTAAAGGTGGTTGAAAGATCTCAAGGTATAACAAGCCTAAGTGAGATATGGCCGAGTTATCTTGCAGTGCAGTGAAACGCCTAAATGCAACGAGTTCAACAGGACTTTTTTGGTTTATGAGTAGAAAATGAACGAAGGAATACTCGTGGAAGCTAACAAGGCCATATGGAATGTCGCCAGCTAATAAGCAGAAACGGTCATTTATTCAAATGGAACATGCCTTGTGCCAGTTTTTAAAGACACTGCTCCAAGAAACACATGGTAGCCGGAAAGAGGAGATGCAAACTGGAACACAAGAAAAGAAGAGTGGGTGAACAAACCTCTTTACAAATAGACAGTGTCGATCTTAGTAGTCTTGCGAGGAAACCCACAGGGACATCCATCGCGATCACCGCAAAGACCTGATCCTCCTTAGAATTGTGCATGCTCCCAGCTTGACCTCAAAAACAAAATTTCATGGAATTTTCCTGCGCACGACATAGAGTCGCACCATTCAGGTTTAGGCGTATGGCTTACAACAGAATACTGAAATGATGCACAAGGAGTCTTGATTCCGGCTCAGTGCGTCGGGAAACACAGCAAGATAACTGCAAAATGGAAGGCTGTAGAAAAGTAGATATTCAAAGCCAGCTGATAGAGTTACGCTATAAACTTTATGTTTTTACAACAAAATTGTCGAGTGATAAAAAAGTCAATCACCATTCCCTAATTCTTGAAGAGCTGAGAAGTACAAAAAGAACCTTCGAAAATGGCCGTAGATATAGTGATTATCTGACCCACTTCGTCATACAAGATCGGACCTGTGAACACAATGCGTCCTGGAAATTTCATTGCACGAGTGTACCTGCAACATTAAGCAGATTAGATGTTATTAAAACATTGGCTAACGCTCCTTCCCACAGTGTCTGACCTCGGTGTCACAGGCTTCGACCAATGAAACACCATCCTGTAAAAACGTCTTCTCTCACTGGATCTATATCCAAGTCAGTCGCCGCATCAGCAGTTCTTCAGCGTAGGAAAAGGCAGTAGGGGGGGGGGGGGGGGGGGGGGAGAGGGGAGCATGCTAACGCAGTCTTAATAACTCTGTCAAGTCATACCTCTGCCATGCATAAGCTATCAAAATCCGACATCAGCATCTTAACGAATTCATTTATTTTCAGTTGGCCACCTAATCTCCGTCATTGACATGCGAACGATGCTGTACTTGCTTGCAATAACGCGATGAGGTTGCAGCACGACAGCGCTAGCAAAAATTGCTGATCGCAAAGCAGATCAAGTCAGCGCCTTCGGTACGACAAACACATGGAATGTTTGCAGCAAAGCTTGCCATGGATGCAGATCGGGATCATAGTTGTCACGAATGACGGTCGCAGGATAGGTGATCATCACTCCTCTCGACGTGGCCACATATCGTCGAACAACGTGTTCTTTAGATAGCGGTGCCGCTTTGTCGCGCCAATAAGAGACGATTCCCGAGAGGGCTCCCACGTGCTCTCGCACACCCGAGCGGATCCCCGTGTTGCGGATAAGCCCAAATGGGTCACCTTAATCCAACATTTAATTGGCTTTGAAAACACGCTGACAGTTGATTGTCTTTGCGAGGTTTCCTCCCCCTAGCCCCCCCCCCTCCTCAAACAGTTAAAACGGAAGGAAAAAATATGATGAAGCTGCTCGTACTTCCTTTTATGCAACGCAACTTTTCGCAGGAGTCAATTCGTTATTTACGTTGACTGATTCCGATGGATATCAAACCTGTCTTCGCGACGTTGGATAGAAGCAAGGTAAAAAAAGGGTGATTAATAAGCAGGCCACTTCATCGCAATAAACGTACGGTGATGGTAGGCCAATAAGCAGATGTGGACAGACCGCATCAATTATCGGAACGTTAAACATGAGGCCAATCTTCTGATGTACTTTTAAGGATTTACATCACTAAAGCGAAAGACGAATGGACGTTGCGGCGCACACACTTGCACACATTACAAACCGAAGTGTTTATACCACCATGCCATTTAAACAAGTAATGTTTACCGAGGTAAACCCAGTAGTTGGCAATCCATTGTGGAGATGGCGGCCGTTGAATGGAGGAGGCCGTGAAGCAGCTCGGGCTAAGGTATACTCCACCCAATTTCATGCTCGACAGCGATCCCGAATGTGTGCAATACGGAAGATATGAATCTCTCTGAAAATAAACTCATTCAAAAACATATACAAATGTAATGATGTCCACAATGCAAAACAAACGGCAAGCACATCTAATCAGTAATTTAGAGTGACCATCACGATAAACGTCTGGTGCATTTCAGAGGTCCACGTTAACTAAGCTTGCTCAGTACACCTAGAACCTCTTCGACAGCACTGAGAATGAAGGAGAAAAAACTTCGGGAAAGCAACGTTATACCTGAATATCCAAACGATGATAGGCTACATTGTCGAGGCCATACTGCTGCCGCGTATTCTTCTCCAGCAAGGAAAGCTTCGTCTCGACGCCTGATTCCCTTAGCGCTAGCACAACCACTAAAGGGGCGCTGTTTAGCTGCAAATACGCAAATTCATTCAACAATTAAACGTTCCACTGCCCGCAACAAACATGCGACCGCACAAAAAAGGTACGCAGTACAATCGCTGTATTACATTGATAAATGTTCGCTCTGCTCAGCCAGCCTTCTACAGCAAAGCACTTTAAATGCATACTTAAGCACATTGTGAAGTTTACCTATATCACTTTTCACAAACAAATTCCACACAATTATCTGTCGCTAGGCCATTCTACTTCGATAAATACGAAAACTCAACCTTTGCACCAATCTAGCAATATCTTCTCTTCAACTTCAAATCGTTCAAAACGATCCAATATAAAATCCACTTTATTTCAACTTGCTCTCTTCTGTCTACGTAGAATATACACTAATTTCAACAATCTCTATTCTTATGTCATTTTATCTCATTCACATTTAGCTCATTACCAAATGAACATCAAACATGACCAATCTACGCTGACCCCAGTAACTTCAACTCACCCTCTTCCAGCTGTACTTCAATTTAATACTTGTATTAGCACTTTTTCTCTGCAACTCGAAAGTACCCTCATTGAGGTCATGAGAAGAGAAATGGTCGCTCAACCATCGATCCGCAGATGACCATGATTCCAAATCTGCGATATGAAGTGGCCAAGGCTGTGAATTCCGCAGCTTTGAATCCACGATCACGCGTCTGTAATCAATGCCACGCGTTTGCACCTAATATTATTGTAAGCGAATCAACGTTCTGACGAGGATGTTACTGAAATGACCCGGAAAAAAAATATTTAGAACTATTCCAACGCTCTCAGGTTTCGTCTAGGATAAAAATACATAATGCTTAGAATTCAGCACCCAGGCAACGTTTATATGAGATATAATAAAGCCAAAAAACAGTTCTGCTCATCTCGTTAGCAGCACAGTACTTACGATCTCACTCGCGTCTAGATCAACAATACAGCAGAGATATTTCCTCGTAAAGGAAACAACACCTCTACAAGACGAGTAGAAAAACTAAAATACGCTAACGAATGATGCTCTTTTATTTAACAAAGAATGAACCGTTCTACTGATATTGTCGCTGCTATCACACCCTTAACGAATATTAACAAAAGTTTGTCTAAAAACGTATGGCACTTCCTTTAAATACGTAGTACTCGACTGCAGAACTACAGTGTATTTCGTTGCAGATCTGGCATCAGTGTCTTCCACCGATGTTGTTGAAGAGGAATGGCAACAGAAAAAAACGCCCTAATGTTCAGCAACAGTAGCAGCAAGAAAGCCATTAAATAATTGTTCTTCGGCTGCAGAATAAATTACATAAAAGCTGCATACCCTTGCAAATCACAGACCATCATACGTAGGCACGCTTTTGGCGGAGCCATCAAAACTAAATCCGTATACTTGACGACATCGGCAATTACGTCCAAATTTAGGTCCATCCCAACAACCGATGTCTAAAACATTAGAAATAAAAACACCACATATAATGTGCGAACCAAACATAAAATTGCATTATTTCCCTTGATTCCCCTCTAGAACAGGGAGCAGATTCACTTTAAATTGTAGAGTGTATAAATTTCACAGCAGGTAATTCTAAACAACAAATATGCAGGTATTTTGCTCGCAAATCGAGATACAATCATTTTGGCCCGTTCCCTCCTTCTTCAGTGAAGGACGTTTTGGAGTCAGTAGTTGACAGCAATAAAAACAAGAAGTGCGGTTACACAGAGAAATGCAAAGGGGGATGAACGAACAAGGATAATAACGCTACCAGATTCTGTTCTTTGTAGACGGTGGTCGAGACAGAGAGGAGTGTTGATTGTGATTCCCTGAAGGGATACGACCAGAACACATCGCCAACTGCACCCTTGTGCATATCGTGCTCATCCCGCAGCAACTCGAACATTCGTGGCAAGGTAAGGGAAGAGTGCTCGCTGTCGTTGATTATAACCATCCAAAATATACATCACTAAGTAACGTGGCAATGAAAAGAAATGATTTTTAAAAACTTAGCTTACGTAATAACCGGCAAGGGAGGCACATATTGAAGGCACCAACGATGCAGAATTCGCTTAGAACGCTCAGCAAACGGTTATGAGAAACCACTTGTCTATTCGGAATTGGTGCCGAACTTTAGAGGTCAACTAGTTTCGGGGGAGTCCCCATAACCGTTCCGGATTTCGCCTTTGAGCTTAATCGTTCAGAAGTAATCGACTTCACAATCTGCGAAGCAACTTCGAATGCGATCTCTACGATTCTTTGTGAAAAGTAACGAATAGAGAAAGCATACTTTTGAAGAGCATGAGAACAGATAGAACACCGTTGAAAACGATGACGCTGTGCGTTTTAAACAAAAGGAACGTGTGTTGCATTATCCGAGCACAACCTTTTAAAAGAAGCATTTTGGCTATAGCACCGATAGAACTGGATTAAGAAAAGTCGACAGAACTAAAGCCACCCTCCGCCTTGTTAATAATATGACCCTAAGCAGAGACAAAATTCTACGAAAAAAAAAACTGACCACATCGATGTTTTAACGGCTTAACAATATTAACAAAACACAATAATACTTCGTTGTCATTTCTTTATATATTATTGCTTAAAACGTTTCATTTATTCAAAAAGGTGCTCTTTATTCGGATCGGTAAAGTAAAAGGTATGCAAATATAAATAAAGAAAATATAACAACACACAACTTCTACTCTTACCTTTCCCTTTGGAGCAGAGAGCCGCACTGTGCCTAATGCAACCTTTATTTCCTCCTTAAACGATTGGCGATACTTGGAAAAATTCTGCTCAGCAATGTTTCTGAGGAATTCCGTTGACCACATTGGAGCTTTCTCGCCTGAAAAACTACATAAAAGGCTTCGCACAAATGAATAAATAACGTTGTGCTAACATTGCAAGTCAGAGGGAGTGAATGACTTTTTCCCCCTTAAAATATTCAACAATTTAAACGATAACGCATTTTCTCAGTTTAAAAACGAAAGGTAATTAGAGTTTATATTATTCCCGTGCTATGAAATCAGACGAGCTACTCTACTATACATCGATCCACTATGCATCAATAAACTGTTCTTGAATCATTACATTCTCTACTTTTTCCATTTAGAACCAGTAATTACGGAAATGGATCTAACATTTTCATCAAAATATAAGGTTACATTTACCTGCTTACTTAAAGAATTTTACCTACATATATGGGAGTCAAAGATGGAATAACCACAGCAATCCTAATCAAACGACAAATTCTCCATTATAATAATTGCAAACCTTCAGAGATTCTATATTTGCGCGTATCGACACATTAGTTTGGAGAAGAACATTTCCCCAAACATATAAACTCTTTATCAGATAGTGATGGCCACCAATTTCTTGTGCACAGAAAGTTACCTTCGGAACACTTTGCCGCAGGTTTCATTCGAAGCACAACGTCAACAACGTAAAAATTTTCCCACCTTGGGATGAAAGAGAATGGTTAATTAAAACCACAATTTAGTTTAACTTTAACTTTAGGAGTCCACATTATTCCGTATCTCCTTTCTTTACCTACGATAAAATGCTCTGTAACTCAAAAAAAGGATTACATTCATTCATACTTTCTTCTCGCTCCTTGACAGCGCACACTCTATTCCGTACCCAAGAGTAAGAGAGCAAAGTATGGTTTAAGAGATATGGAAAAGACCAGTGGCAGAAGGCAGCAGATGTACCTCGTGAGAAAACGCCACGAGAGAAATAACAACAGTGTGATCGGAGATCAACAACAAAAAAAATCAGAGCTCACCATAAACAAGCGCAAGAGTGTTGATTTTGATGCGAACATTGGTTTGCATAATAATTTCAGCCACCGCACTCAGCACCGACGCCGCCTCACTCAGCTCCGACATCACACCCCGACTCACATAATGCAGCACATTGTAGTACACATCGTTTATACCACGTAATCGGCAAATCGCTTCTTCCTAAAATCCGTGCCTTAGATAAGTGGGACAACATCCTTAGTGGTCTTCCCTTCATAAATTTCAGCAAAAAGTAATCACCTACGCACAGGTAGGAAGGGCAGACGGCTCTAAGGAGCATACTTCACAGGTGACACACAGACGGCTGTATATTGTTCACGTGGCAAATTTATATCTGGAATGTAAAAGAGAGATGAGTCAGATGCTAAATACTTATTCCTTCACAGTGAAGATTTTAGCTTCTCCTAAGCCGACAAAATTAGTAGACCGGAAGCACGTATGGGAACGTAAATTATCGACCTTTTCATGACGGTGCTGTTTCTAGAAGTTCAAGTTGCAGGTAGATGCTCGCACCTTGCTCAATTTCTCGTATATGCAAAATGCAGCTTTTAGAGCTCTGCAGAACTGGAGAAGCTTCAAGCCGCTGTAAATGCTGGTGGTGCAGTCACACAAAAAACGGTCATAAATGTTGCAAGATATGAGAGCGCTTGTAATGACTTCCTCTAAGAGCAGAAAAAAAAAATTCAGGAGCAGCGCTAACTGCCCTCAAACGCAGGTTTGCGTATCCTTCATGTTGCCCTAACGATGTAGCTGAACGGAAAGAGGAAACCCTACTCTTTCTCCTATTTACTAAAAAAACAACACTCTACCCATCAGCACTCGCAACTTCCTGTTTTCTGTTCACCGAACGGTATTCATTAAAAATGCCACAAACATTTTTACGAATAAAACGAACATTATTATGCAATAATAACATTTTACAGCCCTCGCATGGACATTCAGATGAAAGGTCAACCTCAGCAAAGAGCTTATATGCACTTTGGACGGCTCGAGTATGCGAATAACCTTTCCCCAGAGACAACTCCAAGTTGTCCACAAATGTGACCAGTAATGCCAGCTGGTCGCTCGTTGAATCCACAAAATTCCTCTGCGTACATGCCTTGTTCACAGTCGATCCGGTTGCCACCATAACCATGAACCTGTGAAATACGCCGTTACTAATGCCGTGCACCAGTGGAATGCAAGAAGTAAAGGGAAGGGGGAATCTCGATTGCAGTCAGCCACACAAACGCTTTGAGAAAAAGATGGACAACGATAAGCACCGTCAGCAATATGTGATTAAGCTACCTTATAACCTGCAATGATTCGCATTACAGATGCTACACTTGTATCAGTACTTCCTAAACGAGGCAGTTCATGCCTCGTTAACCGTTGTCATTCGTGGCTTATCCGAAAGACCGTCGGATTTTTGAATTAGTGAGCCGATAAGCGCTACTAGCCGGATGCATACTACGCTGCAACGTAGCTGCGACACCTGGAGACGGATCAGGAAAGCCGACAAATTTTTTTTTTCACAAGCTGAAAATGAAGCTCAAGTGTTGATGTTTTCAACTGATTCATACGACAAAGATCGTTTATCCAGAAAGACTCTTCCAGAAGTATTCGAAGTGTGTATGCAAAACGGAGGACAATACTCTGAAGGCGATAAGGCAGAACTTTCTACGGTGAGAGGTTTTCATTTAAAAAGTTCGAGATTTTTCAGGACAAATCACCCATCGCCTTAACTTGGCTTTACATTTGACGCTGAAAAATCTTTTTGCATTTACTATGAGCATCGACTGTCCAACCGACGTGGAAATAACCCTCTGCTTCGGCAGCTCCAATGCGGAAGTTGAAACTCCACATTAAAAAACCCCACACGCTCCAGCGGCATACCCTAGCCCGATCAATTTGGCTAAAATTATTCCCAAATCTAAAATCGCGCCGCAAATCTTGAATATCACTTTTGACTGAAAGATAAGAAACACTTGAACAGATAAGGTGATAAATTTTATTTAGGTTATTATTTTTACGGTATGCAAAGCCCTAGAAAAGAAGGCAACGTAGTCATTTCCAGCTGCATAGCTTATTGACGACGAGTGCACAAACCTGTCACCGGGTGTTGCGCCATCCAGCAGTATCTTCGCCACATTTTTTAAACTCGTCAGTTGGACATCATTCTGAATCGTTCCTAAAATGAGCCATTTTAATTAACCACTGCTTTTCACAACAACTAACGACAGTAAACGATGACTGCATAATTTACATGCAGTGCTGATCCGCTCACGGCGGCGCAATTCAGGTACAGATTCCTTAAGTTTATGGTCTGCGCAAACAGAACTGAAGCCAATGAAGCCGACCTCAGCGATCGAACCCCGTCATGTTCAGATCGCCAGTAATATACACATAGATCACAGCAACAGTACATTTATTTGCTTTTTACAAGAACAACGTTTCTACTAATCATCTGTCCATCACAGTTAGCAATCAAGGGACAAAAACATGCAAACGCCTCTTATTATATATGTTATGGAATAAGCTTATGAATGAATAACGTCGAGTTCACTTGCTCAAAACAATTTCTTCAACGATCCAGACTAAACAACACTGCTGAAATATCAAACGCCTTACCCAAATCAAGCAAGATGAGTATCCTTCTTTTATATGGCAATGCAGCAGACAAATACGGTGTCCAATGCCGTCGTTTATGCTCCGGAAAGATATGCGCTGGATACTCGACATGAGCACCCTGTACTCCTATCATATATTGCCATCGAATTCCTCCGTCACGTGCATTGGACTGAAGCACTAAAATATTCCATTCTTGCAGAGTACAGTTGATTGCGAGTGCCACTTTTTATCACCAGGTGAGTTTCTTTGCACTAGTTTCGCTTAAATACAGCCAGTAAAACACCTCAGATATTCGTTGGAAGCTTTCTTTCGTAATGCCTATAAAAGCAGAACTTATTTGTCAAAATATTACTCCTGCATATAAAGTTGCTAAAATATCCATCCGTGGTCACGATCAAAACATAAATATAAGCTCAGCATAAAGCTGTGAAATGAAAACAGACGGAAAATATACCAACCGTTGATTAGATTCTTATCGGGATAATAACGCACGTTGACGGCGTGTCGATTGACTACACTGCACGCACTCGAGAGATTTACTCGAGTGCCGAACTGCTCTTCATAGCTGCAAAATACTTCAGATATTACTTGCAACCCAAAAAAGGCAAAAAATTTTTCAAAGTCAACCAACGACCCAATCTGCACGAAGTGAACTGTTCAGTTGCCATGATAATTTATATGTACACTTTGTCAATCTCATAAAAATTAAAGGCATATGGCAGAGTAAACAGCAGATGACATTTTGCAGTAGCGTCAGCACCTGCAACTTCGGTCATATACTGACACGCGATCCAAGAGGTGACATTTGAGAAGTGAGCTGCTCGATCGCTGAATCTCTCCTTCGCCTTATTAGTACTGCACCTTTCTTCTACGCAATACTTTTGTTAAGTTCGAACAAAGGATCTTTTTTGTAGAAGATTTTCCAGGTAGCGGCTACTTCTTCATTAATACCTGCAACATATCCTGACTAATTTTTTCTTAAGTTATCCCAGTTGAAAAGACTGCAAAAACCACAGAGGCCATCGTATTCACGTAAACTGTAGATTACTCGGAGAATGTTAGATTGCAAGCCTGGGTTTGGAGATCTAATATAATAGAGCAGTCTGAAGCAAAACTTCGAAACGTTTTCTGTGTGCGAAAATTCGTGACTTCATCGCTGGTCAATCCTAGAGTTCCATTTTTGTCTAAGGCCTTAACTCACAGGATTTCACTGATTGCAACATCTTCGTGATGAGACTAAACTGACTGCAGCCTTGGGTCTACTTTTTAATTGTACTCTTACCCGCATTAAGTCGAAAACTCGTTTGCCTGTCCAACGTACCTTTAACTGCCCTTGGAGTTTGCTAATTTTATTAAGCTCACATAAGTATAACAGCTGCGCGCCACCACCTTGTTTTTGTAAGTAGACCGCATTCAGGTCGCATAAGAAGAATGCAATCAGTAAGAGATGAGGCACATTACCTTGCGGAACGCAACTTCCAGGCATTCAAAACATACCTATTTGAGACTCTGCTGACTTGAAAAATCAGCAAAATTCGTATCACTGAAGTGGTCGATTCCCCACAACACGATTGAAAATTGGCAGCAACATTAGCCCACGTAAATACAAGATAACTGAATAAGTAGTGTTCAATCCTTCATTCTTTTGCGCTGCGTCATAGCGTTAAACAAATGTCTTATGACCAACCAGAGGAGTGTCGGACTGATTCTTGAGCACTCCACCATCGACCTATAGGCTCTGAAGTTGGCTGCTTCTCGACGATGATTTGCGGCCACATAATCGCGTGTTTTGTTGAGCAAAGTTGCGTACTTGAATAGAGCAGCATCGAGACGACGTGCCACCTCGTGAACTAAGGAAACATTCAGTGTCGTCTGCTTGAACGACAATCCGTCGATAATTGACTGGAAAATGCTTTGCTATGATAACATAACGCTTCCTTTGAAAAAAGCAAAGAAATATATAATCGGAATAATTGAAAGATTCACAGCGAGGCATCGGAAGTAGCACATGTGGGATACAGTTTACTTGCAGGACGTTAGGAAACAATATTTTTAGCTAGCTGGCACACTTCGCTTTTCAAGTGAAGTGTTTGGCGATAATGAAAGAATTTTGAAGAGCTCACCTGCATAACGGGCACGCCCAGCAATTCGTTGACTTGTGCACGCAAAGCCTTATGTAGCTGATCAGCGGTGAAGTGAGCAGCCAATGTCATGTAGTTTTCGCGAACAACATTTTCGGATGCAAGATAGATCGAATACGACGGACCAGCGAATAGGAACAGCATAAACCACGTGAGGGTAGAGTACATCGCTGTGCAAGCAGGACCCTAGGTTGAACGGCGCGAATAATCCGAATGCAAGAAAACGTGGCGTTAGCAGCGAGCTCTACTGCGTGGAGCTGGAATCGTTGCCAGAAGGTAACATCGCCGAAAGCGATAACCAGCACCTGAAGTTCCCCCTTATCATGAGCAATAATAAACTTCCAGACGGTGAGAGCGACCCCAGTTCGCGAAGCGATTGACTACGCTGTGTAAAATAAAACCCGTGGGTGGACACCAGTTTGTGCGTGGACAAGTCTGCTGTCACAACAAAAAATCTTTTTACGGGTCGAAAAAATATAAAAGGTTGGCCAAGAGTAGAAAACAGTACAAAACAGTCATAAGAGGAAATGACTGAGACAGGGCAGAATCGAAAAACGGAAATGACTTATTCGTCTTCAAGCACTTTCTCGACTTTTAAACTAATTCTCCCCTTTTCATCTTCTAACGCTATCATTAAAAAAGAAGTTTTGAAGGTTGGCAGACCTTCAGGTCCTCAAATTTCTTAACCAGGAGAAAAAAAAAACTCGAACGAAAACCGGAAAAGTTGCCTCTATCAACAGCACCACCTAGATCCGGAACTAGTCACCGTCCACAACTCCAATAATTTCAGTTTGCTGTTACCAGACTCGACTTGGCCACAACCCTTGGACACCTCCACTTAACTGACGAATGGAATGTATCGCCCCTTTTGGTTTCTTCGACCCGGTTGGTGAGTTGCTGTCGAGGTCCTCAATTTCGACGAATCAATAAAACCAAGGTTTCCAAGGCGTCTTGAAAAATTTCCTAATTTTTTGGAAAAGCCGTTCTTTTTTCTTCGAACACTTCTCGACTTTTCTCGGTCTACATCCATTCAGGCCAGGATTTTCAGCCCTTTCCTTACGATCTTCGACTATGTTTTTGCAGTAATGAAGGCCTCCTCAAGCAAACACTTGTCAGTTTGTCACTCGCTTTATTGTGGTGAACCGTGTTCATTGTGTCAGTCAGACGTTCCCGTACAGACGTATCAATCGTTGACTGACCCGGTCGGGGGCTATTTACTTCCGTCCACATCTGATGTTTCCACAGTGCCCCATCAGGCGTAAAATGCGGCAACTGGACCTCTTACAAAAGCTCCTTGGCTGCCAAGCAGTCGACAGGATAAGAAACCTTGAAGCACTATTAATGTCAATATGCTGAACACAGAACTAAAACGTAACAAACGCCTAAACATGAGTCTGAGCCTAAGTCTTAATATGATGGCCACTTACTGCAGATGCACTTATCGCACTCACAAACGCATTTGACACTATGCAGTTGCCTGTGTACTCTACTGAGCAATCACGTCGTTTTGCCCTCTGAAAATAGTTGAAATGCAACCTAGGTGATAGTTCCCCGAAGAAATCCTGAGCTCAGACCACCACACAACAAAAACTGGCCACCACGTAAATGCGAAACAACCAAAATCGTGCATAGCAATATCGTTTCTTATTGGCTGATATATTAGCATAAAAATTGTCCAGTGAATTCAGTGCATTGAACTCTTCAAAATGCTTGCTCGCGCCCACAACGTTTACTCGCCAATCCAATATTTCCCACAACCGTTCGAAGAGTAATTTCCAATAAATCGTGCGTGCTGGACTGCTTCCCAGAATCACTCAAAAAACGTGCTAAGATCACTCAGAGATCGTTGCAGCGCAATTATCATGTGGTGCTCTACTAGGGAAACGTATAGCATCAGCGGTTTCTTGCTTAACAGATAGTTCGTTAGTAAGATGCCTTATAAGTTTTCATACAGCTAGGCTGCTGGCGATTCGGGCGTAAAACGTCACAAAAGCAGATGTGGGCTTTGTGGAGACACAGAGGGCGGAGCTAGGAAGACCACTTTTTGGGGATATGACATCATGAGTACTGAACAAAGCGGAAGAGAACGTTACAATGTAGAAGTCTGAGATTCATAAGAGAACCCTTCTGGCTACAGAACCGTAACACAAAGATGCACTTCCCACTACGGTGATGATCTGATACTGCTTCTTCTTACAGGCAGCACCACGTGTATACGTAAGATCAAATTATACTTTTCGCTTCGTTCGGAGAATTGGAGGGGGGGGAGGGGGGGGGGGGGAGGTGAGAAAGAGCTTTTCCCGATTTAAATCATGTGAATAGTAATATTCTTGAGATTTTCAATTTTTTTGCTTACTTTTTCAAATTAACGCTGAGCGTGGAGGGCTCTAAAAATCCTACCCTCTTTTGAAACAGCCTACCCCCCACCTGCGGTACCCAGAAGCAATATAAAGGATTGTGCTCCCGATATTTTCTAACTTCGCTTTCAGCGGCTCCCAAATTGCAACTACCAGACAGACAGAGAGACACGTATACCCACATACACAAAGACACAACTTTATCGTAATGCACCTTACCAATGCAAGTTTACAACAACGCACGAACAACAAAGAGATTTTGTGCTGTTACCTTCTTGTGATTTACTTTATCTCTAAGTCACACCCTAGGATGCTATGTTCGCAGCCGGTCAACAGCGAGTAGCAAGCTCACAAGAAAAGAAAAGGAATTTAGTGCATAAAAATAAAATATCTGAGAGCAAATTCGCACTGGAAAGACGAATTTCTTTCGCCAACAGTCTTTGCGCTATACAAAATGCTGAGACAGAAAAAAAGGCCACGTGGGTGGTCGGTCACACATTCAAACGGTAATCGATGCTTCGACACTAAATTCCATTCCTCGATCCGTGGATTAAGCATAGAAGTTACTAGCTTATGTACTATCCTACTTAAAAATTTTTAAAGACAAACTCTACTTGATTTTACTCACTCTTTACTTTAACAAAGGCAACTAAAAATAATTCAAGATACACTTCTTTTTCTACTAGACAAAGTTTGAGAATTACTAGACAGTTGTTGTTGTTGCTCGTGTTGTTGTGATTTTTTCTATTGTTCGTGTTGTTGTTGTGATTTTGTCTATTGTTCGTATTGTTGTTGTGATTTTGTCTAGTAGACTTTGTCCAGTAGACAAAAGTCTACTTATACATTTGTTTTTCTTTTAAAAGACTACAATGTCTAATAAAGCCTACCTTTACATTTGTTTTACCTTCATAAAACTTTTAAGCATTTTATGAAAGTCTGCTTACAGATTTGCGTTTTTCCTCTATAAAACGATAAACTTTAATAAATGTCTACATATACATTTGTTTTTCTCCTTTATAAAACCTTAAAAACTGAGGTAATGCCAACTGAAGAATGAGAAATGATAGACTGAGACCATTGATATTGATCTTCAGTTCCGATTTTAGCAATGAAAGGTCAAGGCAAAGCGCAATACATATACCTAATAACTTTCAAATTAAAAAAAATAGACAAATATACTATGCAAAATAGAGACAACCTCACAATAAACAAAACATATATAGTCATGCCTGTGGAAAGACAAAGAAGTGAAAGCGAAAAGAGCATATTGCCAAGTTTTGCTCTACAAAGTGCGTCAGTTTTGCTCTACAAAAGTAAATGCAACAGTTTTTGGGCAGACATTGAAGTGCTCACACTGTTTTGAAAATAAGAAATTAGCAACCATAACTGAGTTACTGACAAAGAGTTTTACATAGGAACGAAACGAAATGTAAACGAATTAAACACATTGGTTCTGTTCGCTATTTCCTTCCAGATTTTAAATCGATACTGCCTCGAACGGAGCGCAAATTCTTTGAAAGCAACATATATAAAAGCATGCCCAATTAGCCTGCGCGATCTACGCCTTTGTAGATCTCTTATCTGACCAACCGATCTCACAAACTATTAACAAAAAATAAAATATCCGCAATAATGCCACCATATATGAACATCAGCAAAAATCCTGTACGAAAGACTTTTTTCTCCTGCAGCAGCAGCATGCAAAATGATGATCTTAGCGGAAAATTTACTTCGTGATGAAAAACATACAACAATTTAACTACAAACATTTGTATGTGTGCAGAAACAAAATTTTTAAAAAATGCGCAGCGAAAGCAAAACATCGACAGATGTCTGTGTATTCAATGTTTCGCGAATACACCAAAGGACATAGAATAGACATCCCTACTGAGCATCAAGTTTAATCGAATACTGTTGAAAGTCCTTTCAAATGAGGCAATGTCCTCTGCGCATACAACTTCATATGGAAGGGAATTCCACAAATTGACAACTCTGTGAGCAAAAAAATCCTCACTTTTTAAACGCGATCTCATTTTGTGCAGTTTATAACAATGGCCACATTAGCTGTGTGAAAATGAAAACTATTCTGATGGGTCAATATGAACAAAACCGAATCTAATCTTGTGCAACATGCAGAGATCAAGTATTATTCAACGTAATTCAAGTGGATTGAGGTGCATTGCTGAAACTCTTTCCGTACAGGTCGCCCCAGGAAGTTTGCACCATTCAAAGGCTATCTTAGGAAAAAATCATTGGATCTTTTCGATTTTAGAAATGTCACATACAAGATGGCGATACCAGACCTCATCTGCATATTCAAGAAGGGGTCCAATGTAAGTTAAGCAAGCCGACGTGTACCCTTACAACTTTGGGATTTCAGGATGTGTAGAAGACAAGACATGCAACATGTCTTCCTGAAAATCGCAGCAATGTGCTTATCGAACTTTAGGTTTTGGACCAATCAAGCAAGAATCATAAGTCCCTAAAGCAACCGGAAATGGGAAATGTGATCTTGTCGATATAATACATCTGAATATGTGCACCAAGAGGACATTTCGCAATAAAGCTGCTAAGACCTTATAACTGAGATCACCGAAAAATCGAATTCAAAGCGACCCATGGTGGTGAAAGTCACAACCGACACAGCTGGTAACATACAGTTTGACGTCAGCTGCATAATGACGAAAGAAAATATTGTTCGGAACACATTCAGGCGGGTCGTTTATACATCAAAAGCTTCTGTGGAGAACACCACTATTTCTCGAATTCATTGCAAAGTGCCATACCCAATCTTGCCTGTTTAATTCCTTCCAGCTAAAAAGACTCCATTTCGTAGGAGCCTTCCGGAAACATCATAAGAATGAATTTTTGTTAACAGAAACGAGCTATCTACAGAACCAAACACATTTGCGAAATCAATTTAAGCATAACCATCGCCATGTCGTTCGGGATACCTTCAGTCTAATGGCACAGGAACAAAGCAGCTGAGAGGAAACCAAATTGTTTCTCGGATATGAAATTATTATCGAAAAGATGAGGATTTTTTGAATCAAAGCATTAAAAAATGCGACATAAAACGCATTTCAACGATACTGTCACCCAATTTGCAACGACACTGCCTGTGCCTTTTTAATGAGTTGGGATTACCACTGTTTTGCACGACTTAGGGACGATGCCGGAATGCAACAACTTATTACGCTCATTGCACCAACATCTCTGCACTTTGCACAAGCCGAACCGTGCAGAAAAAAGGTTTACGACAGCGCGCAAAATGTTTGAAAAATTTTGCAAACTACAGCGCCCGACTGCCTCCATGATACGTAGACTGCAATCCCTAGTTTCCAGATAATTAACGTAGCCCTCCACTCTGATTCATGGGAAAATGAGCTCTCAACATCCCAGACAAAACTCCACGGACCCGGAGGTTTCTGGATAGATGATGTTCCCTGTGCAGACATCTCCCAGATGCTCATTTGTAGACACGTTAGGGAAATACCACAAAAAAGGTTGTGGTACTTTCCTAACGCGCAGAACCAAATGCGCCCACTGTGTCCTGCGTAAATACGTTGCATGTGAGCCGCAGCTACCGTATCAAACTAGCTCCATTCAAACGCAATGAAACCCCATAACCGCCACTTTCAGAAAACTGCTGATCCACCACAGTTCTTTACGAACATGACACAGCGCAATACTGCACAATACAGAGACGTTCTCCTGATAAAATGGGGGTCCCGCAGGGACGAAATGTTCCTCGCTTCCTCGGGTGATACGACACTACAGCACATGCCTCCTTCCGTATACTACTGGGATGTACTACCAGCTCACCTGATACAGCGTACACAAAGAAAGCTTGTCGTTGCACTTCACCTACTGCTGCCCCTAGGAACTGCCCACTGCTGTCTCTTGGTCCACCACCTTTCCCTACCGTACATTATCGCACAAAGCACAATGCAATTTGACACTTGCTTGAGGCCGCGTGCTTTTTTACGCACATTTGAGAAGTTTCAATGCGAGGGCCGGAGAAGACAACCGTTTTTCAACTATTGATAAGACGATCGTACCAAATAAATTTCACTCTTATACACGCAGTGGGCAGTGCTCTCAGACGCCTGCTGGCAAAATGCTGCATCACATTCTGGACAAGTGTTGCTACCCACTGCTTGGTAGACATAATCCACATTACTGCTTCATCTCATATTCCCCCACTTCGTTCCAACAAACAACTTCGTTTATGACCAGCGTGAGCCTCAAGTTTGCATTCAATTTATTTAGACGATTGAATGCGAGTGCAGACAAACGCACATTTACAAACCTTGTAAAACCCGTCGGTATGGACGAAAGGCAAGCAAACCGCGTGTAGCATTATGTGGTTGATTTATTCACTTGCGAAAGAGCAGAGGTATACCAAACCGTTTTTTCCTGTCCTCTGCGCACTTCACGATGCGAAGCCATAAGTCTGCATGGCTTGCAAGTTCCACCTACTTGTAGCGCCTACTCAATGTGCGCCTTTTGAGGTATGTAAGTTATTGCGCTTGAATAGATCCTATAAGGAAAAAGCGAAAGTGCGATAAAACATTATGTAAAGGAACGTTTATGCATGCCGCATGGAAAACGTGTTGCGTGTTTCAATAAACGAGTTAAAAGAACAAAATGAAACTTTTAAAGCAAAATTCCGAGAGGTTTCTTTGTACCGACAAAAATAAACGAATGGAGCGACTTGAGTTGGACGACGGGGAGAAGCGCAAAGCAGAGGGAGTAGGGCTGACTCCAGTGCAGTCAGCCTTCTGGTCCGCCCAATGTAGAACTACAGTACAACGGGTGTTTAGTACTACGCGTCCAGTACAGTTTTTGGCTAGGCAACTCTATTCAGACGTTTGGTCGAGGTATTCAACACGCTGTGTTCAACCGTCCAGAATATCGACAAAGAATACCACATCGTCAACCTACTTCCAAACAAATGGTTTTTCCACTGCAGCCGGCCACAGGCCAAAGACACCGGCATGATGGATCCGAAAACTACATTCTCTATGGTTTCCTGTCGGCTCCGAAAGTTGGTTTTTCAATCAGTTTTACAGAAGTCATCCACCGAAACGCGACAACTATCCACATTTAGTTCGTGAAGTGGTGTTGAGCACGACGGCTATCCAGTAATCAAATACACCTGTGGGTAACCGACCCAGACGCTACTTTCAGGAGGAAGAAGGGGGACCAAACAGCCATAACAAACGAGCAAATAACACGCAAGACAAAATAAACAAACCTGTGCGCTAAAAGCGAAAGGGCTCAAAGTGGGTTATTTACAGCGGGTTACAGTAATTGTAGCTCTTGGCGATGAATACTACATGGCTGGATGACGAATAAGTATTATTAGGGAAGCCAGGTAACGGTGGTCATGACCAACATGTATACAAGAAATACTGATGAGTGAAAACAGAAAGGAAGTAAGGTGACGTCTTCCTCTGCAACACATTTGCTGCGTCATAACATTATATCACAGTGACCTCACTCAGCTTCCTATGTATGTAAATTATAGCTTTGTTGTGGCAGAGTGAAGAAGGCGTCGAGACCTAGACGCTGCGGTAAGCCACAATTCGCTCCTTGGCAACTGGCCCGCACGTCTGCACACAGGCAACAAATCGTCTAACGGAACAACGATACGTACCCGTAACAACGAATGAAATACCGGTAGAGAGCACAACAAAGACAACAAATCCTTAGCAACAAGAAAGCAACATATAAGCGGCTCGAAGGTACAGACATTTAAAATCAACTGGCGGTCAAGAATAATAAGAATAAACCGCAATTCGCGTGGTATATTGATGAGCACGTCACCGATAATAGGCGATAAATGACCTGTCTGAAAAGGAGATCAGACTAAAATCAAAACCCATCGCAACAACATGACTCCGGAAAAATCAGCCTTAGATATAGCGGAAGCCTGTGGCTGCAAAACACCCCTAGATACCGATCCGCGGAAACTTGTTCATCACTCCATCCATACGCCGTTGGTTCTCATCTTCCGAACGTGAAAACAGCAATGGCCTACGCAACGCTCGTGGTCCATGATTCGACAGCGCACTTGTGCCTTGCGGCTGCCCAGGATCCATTGGTTTGCCTCCGAAGTGGCTCTGAGTGTTGTGATCACCATTTCCTCCTCCGGTGCCATTTCCTCCGCCATTGAAATTACTACCATTTTCATCGCTTGGTGATCCTTTTCTTGGCATCGGGTACTTTGTTGCCAATTCTACGCTATATTCACTCATATTCGGCAGTTCGGAGAAAAGCATGAAGAATTCGCCGACTTTCATTAAATCACCTGCTTTTCCACAGGATAAACCTAGTGCTCCTTTGAAGACACTTGTATAACCATTCCTGGAAAAGAAACTTTTCAATTAGCAATTTCGAAGTTTGATTTTGAAGAAGAAACGAAAAGTGTGTCGAAACAGCTTTAGATAAACGCAGAATAAAACAGAGACTTTCGACAGATACCTCAAGCAGTACAATGTAATGCAGTTGAATAATGTAGTTAGGGATTAGCGCCCACAGCTGATCCATGTTAAGAAGAACTGGAACCGTTTTGAATATACAACTGAACGCGATAAACCGCAGCATAAACTCAATCTCTAATCCCGAAAAGTTCAACTTGGTTTACTATTACATGAAATAACATTCCTTCACGTAGAGAAAAAAAAGTTGCAAGTAGGACCACTGCCTACCTCAAGCGCCAAATCTCGCCGGATTTGATAACTTCAGCGACAGTATCCCAAACACACATCAAAATTGAACCCGTTGGATCAGCTACACGCACTGTTCGGATATCGTGTCCTTGCTGAGTGCGACGAGAAGGTCCTAAAAGCAAATTCAGATAGCAGAATAAAATCGGACTGTCAAGGTCAGCTCCTGCCAAATTTTCCCTGCTCAGTTTTGCGTAATTTCTTTTTTTCGGAACCTAACCGGAGGGACCTTCTGATTTCCGCTCCAGCTTAAATGTGCGTTGGTATAGCAGTTTAGAGGTCATCGATTTGAAATCAGTACGAGGAAAAAGATTACGATATTTTCTTAATCAAGAGTGCTTCTTGCTTTAGTAGAATTGATGAAACCACCTCCATTTTAAGTACTAGAAAGTCAGAATTTGGCACTAAAGCCTCAAAATGAAGAAATTCAGAGACACGTTTCAGCGTCAAGCACAGCCCTTCAATACCTCTTCTTGATACAACGTTTCACCGAAAAGCAATGCATCCGCATAAAATAAACCAACAATATTATAATCAAAGTCGCATGTTTATTTTGGATTTCCCTTAGTGGCTTCTTATATTCTAGCATGTCGGTGCATCAACCTCACCTATGTTACTATACTGCTAAAACTTTCCACTAAAACATCAAATCTTCAAACCACATCGCAATAGGTTTTCTCCAGTTTTCAGGCAACAACTTGCATTAGTTTCATAAGGGAAGCGAGAGTCTGTGTATAATAAAACACGATTCGTTTAAAAATAAGCGTTGACGAGTCGAGTAACACACCAACGTCAATGACAATAAATGTCACATTGAGGTTCTTCATGCCCGGCACAAGCTGCCCAATCGTAGGAGCCCTGTTGGCCGAATCATTCGCCATCGTCGCTAAACAATCACAGCTCACATTCCCATAAAAACATCTGCTAATAACGAAGACGATTGCAAAAAGACTCTTTCTGGCAATGCATAACTGACACTGCGTCACAAACGGCATAAAACTAATAAGCGATGCTTAAAGCATATCAGATACAACCTCGAAATCATTTTAAAACGGCAAAGGCAAGTTGCTAATCGAAAGACGGAGGGATGACAAATGAATGAGCGATCTTCAGTGGTGGAGAAAATTCACGCAACAGTTCAATTTTTTTAATGGAAGTGGAAGTGGGGAAGGGAAGAGGGAGAAAATGGCAGAGCGAAGGGAATGAAATTTTGAAGAAATTCCGGCTCAAGGAGCCTTAAAAATAAAAAACAATTTGAATTCTTTTCCCAGGCAGGTCCAAGTTTCTGCAACTCCGAAGACAGTAACTAATCCCAAAAAACCTCCAAGATGCTCATCTCACATTAAATGAAAAACAGGTGAAGCAACAACAAGACGGTCAGACAACGACTAACAAATGTGGAGGTTTCTTTGAACTTCTCGTGAAAGCCCTTTGGATGTTGCTGTAGTTCGCATTTTTTTAAGATGCAGATTCATCCGAGTATCAGTCAATGCTGTCTCTCAACTAAAATGTTGGCTTCATATGGGTGGCAATCAAAACTTTTTCGTTGTTCATTGATATAAAGCAGACCGACTTGCTTGCAGCGAAGGTCCGATGAAGTAGCCAGTGCTACTGAATTGATTCAGACAGAACCGAACGTTAGTAGCACTCCGGCGATTTCAGATATCGTTTCCACAAAGGCCCAAACGTTTGCATATTAGTCACGCATACTGCGTCAGGTTTGCTTCCTTTCAACTACAATCTTACAACTAAATATAACGCGGCTTGAGGAGAATCAAATTCAGCTGATGTAACAACGGCGTCAAGCTCAGAACGAAGTAGCAACAACCATTACCTGCCTCCTCATGGCATCAACAAAGAAATGACACTGTCCTAAGTCTGAAACCTTCTTCGCAACAAGCAATCAGCGCATAGGAAGCGGGCGACGAACTTCACACCGATCATCACCATAGTGAACCGCTAGCGAACCATTTTATATGGCTAAATGCCAATTTGGTAGCAACTGAGGTTGAAAGCCTTGCCAAATGTTCCAAGGAATATATACGTGCATAAACGTTTCAGGAAAGCTTCATTTTATGAAATAAGCTAAAACACACAAATATAGTCTATTTTGGAAAAATTATTTTCTAAGTTATAGTCACTAAACTAAAGCTGTTTCCACCGCCACATAGTCGGCACTTTCAATTAATGTTAGGTGATGATGGATGATGGAGATGATTGCTTTACAGTAATGCAAACTAATTAACAAATGATCAAAATCTCCACCAACTGCCCTTAAAAGAAAAATCCGATAAAAAGAGGAAAAACAAAGAAAAATAAAACTTAAATATCATTTCAGAAGTGCTCGATCTATGAAATAACATTTCCACATTTCAATGAAAAGGTAATTCCTAAAGAAAGCCTAAAATAGATACGGGTTGTGGGAAGAAAGGAGATCGCAGACAAAGAGGGTTGATCCTAGACGGACTGATTCAACACTCTGTCTCTTAAGAAATTCAAGTTATTACTGCTTTCAATGGTGATGGATTAAACGCAGATGCGTTTCTCGAAAGGTTTCATTTGCCTCACTTCGACAGTTTACATTTGTTCATAACAATAACAAATTTATTATAAGCATTCATTCAAAAAAAAAAAAGATCACCTCAATGAAACAAAAACGAATTTTGTAGGTGAGAGCCACACCTAGAAAAATGAGCAAAATGAAGCGCCCACTTGCAGCCAAGCAAACGGCTCCATTCGTGAGTGCTTGCGAAATGTCTAGTCCCCTTAAAAGCAAACATTATGGCGCAAGGAAAAGAAATGGTGCATTTGATTGCAGTCTGGGTGTCTCTAAACCTGGAATTTTAACCGGAACTTAACCTTGCCGAAGTACGCAGGTGTACCACAATAAATGAAGGACGTACATACTGATCGCTACATTGAACCTCAATACCTCTAAGCAAACTGGCCGAAACACGTTAACAAAATCACTGCGTCGCTGAAACAATACAGCATTGGCTGTTCCCATCGCCTGCTCACGAAGAACCGAACAATAAGTAGCAGTGTGCGAACAGCCGTTTCAGGACGCCACATTTCAAATCAAACGCTTCAAAAATCGTGCACGCGCCAAACGCACCTTGCACACTACCCGTCAACTACCTGTCATTCCTTCGATTTCGGGAACGGGGAGAGGGGGAAGGGGTGAGTGTGACGTAAGACCACTTCCCATCCTTTACTAGTGCATGTAATACTAAGACTGCTCGTAGGCATCGTACCTGTTATAGTGCGTGTGTGCTATCTTCGTATGGCCAATGAGGCTTCATACAGCGGAAGTATCAATACTTTCAGAATCCACGTTGTATTTGTCCACAAGAATGCTATAAGAGCGATTGTTCACACCTGTGACATCCCAATATTACCTCGCAGTACTATCAGCAAAGACGACAATAAAAAAGCTTTTGTTGTGGCCAACAATGCTCAGCGGTGATAGTATCTTCAAGGTGGTCATTATGGGGATGCTAAAGGATAACAGCTAAAGGTGCGATAGTTATAAAAACTTGAGCAGCAATAAAAATTTCAGCAACCGTCCTTTCATGCCGATGTCGAGCATGCCAGTGGAACCTGCAGAAACCGCTGAAAGAGATGAAAATATGATCTACTGCGCACACAAATACAATAGAGAATCAAGACGTCAGTAGGGCAAGAGGTGCCAATAAGTGCCAAGATCCGCACTCTGATGCGATGGGGCCGTGAACATTCATAAGCAGTGCTACTCGAACTAGTAGGTACCCCTACACCTCTCAGCATGAGAGACAAGGATTCAGAGAAAAATTCGCTTGGATAGGCATACAGACCGTGGCCACGAGTGCTTGTTCGCAGTTGTCTCCAAAGACAGACAAAACGTTGCGGCTCTGGATGCCTTTCGATAGCGCAATAACGACATGATTAATGATGCCATGAAGGAGGGGAAGGCCGGATTAGAAGAAACATCGAAATGGATCCAGTTCAGAACCCCATTTTGAAAATAACCAATCGAGAGCCAAAAATCCACGTGAAATCGCGGTAGTACCGGCAAATGAATTGGTCACTTAAGCTCGATTCGCTAGCTTCCTTTTAGTTTGAAAGAGCTGTAGCATCGAATATGAAGCAAACATTGTAAAAGACAAAGTATGCTCGAATAAAATCCCAGGAAAACCTTTGATAATCTTGAAAAACAAGTGTAAGTCGAATTGAGCTCTACGATACCACAGCAATTTTAAATCAAAAATAAGGTGTCTTTGCTCATCATTAGGCTGGAACGGTCCACGAAATGTTTGTATAAAACCCGCCTAAATGAAGCGTCATTGAGCTCATAGACGATCACCAAACTGTAGTACGGCATTCCAAAATGGGGCAGCAGTAAGCAGCGAAAGCTTTCCGATAATTTTCCACACAACTCTATAGCGAAACACGGAGGATAGAGTTCGCAACCTGAGCGGCTCTAAGCCGTTGTTGTCTATAAGGATACTGATATGTCTAACAGATTGTTAAGATCACTGCATTCCGAAACAAGCCTCGAGTGCTATCTTAATTCATTTTGAGAACTCGATGGCACTAAAACCGAGACGTAACACAACGTTCACCCAACACAGTTCTCTTCGATATGCTTACATGTGAAGTCTATGAAAAAGTTATTTGCGAATTGTTCATACTTGCATTATATACCAATCTCGTTGCAAATTTTCACCAATCTAACAGAGTAGAAATTTGTCTTTCATTACCTTTGCAGCACTGTGGCGCTAACTTTTGATCTTTACTTCAGATTTCTCGCGTTAGGATCACGCACAAAAGAATTCGTTGTTTTGATTCCATAAATCCGTAAATGACTGTAACGTTGCACGAGGTTCAAGATACAGGGCCGAAAAGACACACTCTTTCACAATTTGGAATTTCGTCTTCCGTATGAATAAACTTCCTAATAAAAATTTTCCGCATGTTTCAAAGGATGGCGTATAAATCGCGGAACCATATCAGAAAAGAAAGATCCGACAAAGACGCCCTCAGTTCTTTCACTATTCCTCGTTTTGACAAGCTTCACATCCTCGTAGGGGCTCCTTTAATCGCGGAATTATTCTCAGTATAACATCTAAACCGTTTACTACGACAGGATGTGTTCGTGAAGTCGGAACTAGACAGTGGCGCCTTATGGCCGCATTATTCGGGAGGCGATGTTTATGTTACCATGGAGAATAACACCTAAACTGTTTGCTGATTGTTTGATGCATTTCTGTACATGAATGCAGAGACGAACGTCGTCCCGGTTTGCCTAATCGGCGGTAATTGGGTGGCTGCTGTATGTGAGGAATGGATATGCTGTAGCATGATAGAAAGAATGAAATTTTCACTGCACTCAGCAGGCAAGGCCTTTAGCTAAGAAAAACTCTGACCCAAAAAACAAAACCGAGTGTTTTCATTCCTCGTCAGCGTTATCCGTCTATTTAAGCGCTCATCGAGCTACTGTCCAAAAGTACACTGGATTCTGCTATGCTATGATACATTTCAGTATCCTTTGGTGGTGCAGACATTAAAGAAACAATGAAAGGAACTACTACCTCCATATTCTTCTCTAAAATAGGGTTTTCTTGCACATAAATCGCTCTGTCCTATGCTTTCCTTCGCTTGGATCAGATATTATATGGATCAGAATGCGCCCCCACTTCACTTTTCCTTAAAACTAATCATTTTGTCATTTCCAGCTTTCAACATAAAACAAGATGCTCTTGAGAAGATGATATTCACTATCCGCACATTTCGGTTCAGGGTCCACTCTCGTCTTCAGTTAAAAATAGTATCTGCTAACCTGCAAGCTCATATTCTAGAAATTAGAATGAACTCATTGCTTTATTGTTCGTTAAAAAGTTGACCAAAAAATTTCGCTGCCCTCTAGGCTACTTTCGCATGTGGTTAATCCAAGGATGACGATTGAATTTAATGACGCATGTGCAGATATGTGACCGACACTCTCGGCCGGCACAGGGGTGTCAAGTATCTGTGCTTTGCTGAGTGTTTATTCGGTCAGGTCTTGCGCCACTCTATCTAATCAAAAATTGTGCATATTCCTCTTATTTGCTTGTGAATGATGGAATTGCCCCAATTTTCTACCCGATCGTTCAATGAACCTATCATCCGCATACAGTGGCGCATGGTTCCGTCTGAATGTCCTCTTCTACTACCTCTCAAATCAAAGGTAGCAGAAAGTGGTGAATGTGAGAAACTGGGGTTACATATAGCAAAGTATAGTGTGCACATAATTAAATACAGTGATGAGTCTCGAGTAAAAGTGATATATGAAAGACGAGGATAATCTTCAATTAGCAAGGCCATCGAACAGCACATATAAAGGACTTACTGCAGTAAGCTTAACCTAAAGCAAAGCACAATGCTTTGCCTGAATTTCACTGAGAAAAATAAGAGAATAAGACTGTAATGGTGATGCGGTTCCCAGATGGATTCACGTTGGTCCGTCGAATTTAGGGAATGGGCAGAGTCCAATCGTCGTCACCCTCCGCTTGAGATGGCAATCATGGAACAGAACCGATGGTAATTCGAGGAGTTGCCTGTGCAACAGGTGAAAGTATCGAACATCCCAGAGTGGCCACGGCTATTGCTAGCATATGTGATCAAGAACAGATTGAGCGCCTAGCTCTGTTGCTGCATAAGTTCTTCGGAGCTGAATGGAGCTGGCTATCGATCGCCAGCAACTGAAGAGACTTGAGGCTGAAGGTCTACAGTAACAAGGCAGTAAATGACGCCTGGAACAGTTAGAAGGTGCTGGTTGCAACTGAAAGGCTGCCATCACACAGCGGGCGACAAACCATGTGGCACTGATCTCTCCAGTCTGCCTGCTAGCAGCGGGTAAGTTTCGTCTCCCTTCAGCCCCTTTAGACAGATCCTTCTCACATATAAAAGCAATTACTGAGTTAAAGGCTCAGCATGGAATAGTTCCAGTATCTCTATTTTACAGCCACATCTACCGCATTCCCTTCGTTGGTCAATCTTGTCATGCAAAAAGCACTAACGAATTTCAAAAACATTGCTGCGTATATCATGTTTAATCAACCATTTTCCACTTATAGCACTCCTCATCTTTAGTTTAATCCTTTTCTTACAGATATTTTTCTATGAGCGGTCGTCGGCACATATTTTGGGCGTTGCCTGATGCTTGTCTCTTGGTATTTAGTAGCCAGCTCTTTCTGACACTTTGACAATCGTAAAAACTTCTGATTCCTTCTCCAGGCCGAACTTCAGAATATTTCGGCTCAAAATTATACCTATGCATGCATTTATTAGAACGGACCTACTGTAATAATTGTCATAAATTTTGTATAAATGATGTCACTCCGAGTTTGTTTGGTACAAACCATTCTCCGAATGTCCGATAAATGTCACCAGGTGGAATACAGCATGTACATGTTGTTCCTCCGTTTTGCCTTTGCCATCAGGATTGTCGAAGCGTTCAGGAATATATCTCACTCGCATTACATTTCGTAGATTATTTCACGCACCCTTCTCATTTTA
This sequence comes from Ascaris suum, assembly GCA_013433145.1. Taxonomy (NCBI): domain Eukaryota; kingdom Metazoa; phylum Nematoda; class Chromadorea; order Rhabditida; family Ascarididae; genus Ascaris; species Ascaris suum. The sequence continues at coordinate 7,879,068 of CM024188.1, read as the reverse complement.
CCATCTGATTCAGTCAAAGATTTCTGCTCTTGAAATTATAAAAGGGGTGAAATTTGTGATGATTCTGTTTTAAATAAAGCGCTTTTCTGAGGCACTTATCGAAACTATCCTTTCGTAAGTGGAGAAACATGAGTGGAGAACGCAAAACATTCTCTACAAATAGCATTCTTTACAGTTTTCAGTTCAGACTCATTTGTATTTTGGGAGGCACCTTGATTTACTTGAACCGAAAAACCTCATTATTTCAGTCTACTAAGCATTATGTGCACCCCCTCCCCATACATCTCATACAATTACGAAACCATTGTCTTAATGGACTTCTTGCGAAGCATATTATACGCATCCTCTCAGTAGATTCATATTCCGCCTTTCGTTTTTGAACAGATGCTATTGTGTGGTCTCGATCCTTCCACAAGACTTCACGAAGGATTTGAGTGTTTTGTGAGCATCTTAGCTGACATTGTCAAAGTGCTGACGTTTCGTGGAGAGCTGCTCGAATTGCGAACTGTATTCTCCGTACCTCGCAGTACAGTTGTGTTGAAAATTACCGGAAAGCTTTCGTTGCTTACCGTCGTCCTATTTTGGGATATTGTACGAAAGATTAACCGCCGTCTGTGAAAAAGGATATCGAGATAAATGAGGAAGTCCACGGCGCTTCACTAATGCGGCTTTTACAAAAGCATTTCGTGGACCATTGCAGCGTAATTATGAGCAGCGATATCTTATTTTTGATTTAAAACCTCTGTGGGGTGCTATTTATTCAAGTAATTGAGGGCAGCCTCGATTCCACAGTTGGACAGAATGGTCAAGTGCTATGAACGCATAGCTTCAGTTTGCGGTTTATTTCGAAGACTCTAAACGCCGTTTTTGATACAGCGGAAAAGCACCTGAGGATCCAAATCGATAAAAATTAGTGGCTTACACTCCGGCACATATTGGAGTCACAGCTGCCTGACTGAATCTTCCCACAGTTAATATTCCATCTCTTTCTTTAACTCTGGGGTTAGTAAAAACGTCGACTTCGCAGTGAAACTCGACATATTTTTAATGCAGTCGCCGAAATACGTTCTATAAGTGGCAGAACTTTCTGCAAAAATCATAAGGCTAGACTTTTTGCTGTAGAAGCATTAATCATTTAAACAACGCAGTTACGCTGAAAATGTTGACGGGTTTTAACGATATGGCCATACGAGCATTTCAACGTTTTTTTTGCAGTAGCCGCATTCAGACGCAGAAGTAGACCTTTAGTTCTTTTACCAGAAACAACTCGAGCAGCCGAGACGCTTTCAAAACCATTTCCGACGAATTAGCTCCGAAGGCACTCCGGAACATAACTTTTAGTAGCATAAAGCAACGAAGCAAGTGGCACGAACCCCTCTAGTTGGATTCTTGGCGTTTAAAGTGTTGCACTGATGCTTTGACACGGAAGCCTGCTGCTTCCTGAATCTTCGCATGCGAATTTCCAGCACTGCGTTGCTCTAAGTACCGTTGGCGTATATGTACGTATGACTGACTGAAAACGAGCACCGATATGCCTAACTTCCAAAGACTGTCACCATTCCCGCAATTTTAGCATCATATCAGTTATTGGTATGCATATCACCCAGAAGACAGTTGGCTAAATTATGAGCGACGGCCCTGAAGATGTGTGCGCGTCCACTCAGACAACGCCTATTTCGAAATTGTATTGCGAAATAGGGGCACGGCCGTGCACGATCGATTTCGTTGCAGCCCGTCCCTGATGGCGATTACGCGCAAATGGTCATCGCTCTGACTAGGCCTTGCACTGTGTTTGCGCAACGATTATCTTTGCGACCAGACGATGACGACGTTCGCTCTCAACAGAAGCGGTGCTTTTTGGTTCTGGAAGAAAAAGCAGCCGGAAATTTGCAATTTAGTTCATCAATGGAATTGAAGCCGTGCGTGATTGTGCCACAATGGCTGCAAATACACAACCGCTGATATATTGCGAAACAACTGAGTTATTTTAACTGGACGAGCCAGCCATCATTCCTGCAGCCGATGTAAAATGAAGCACCGCAGTGCAGCGAAAAAAAAAACGAGCACGCATTTGCGCTTGAGGTTTTGGGTCAAATTTCCGTTCATGCCTGCCTTCTGTTTATTGTATGGCTTGTCGAATTCACATATCAAGGCAGTCTTCAAGTGGAACATCGTAATGGCCTCACAAACAATGACGTAACCTCCGTGAAAACACCAACAGTTAGTGAAATTCAGCTAGAGCTAATTGGGAGTCGTCGCAGTCCACGGATCCCAGGAGAGATCCGCACATGGAACTTGCGACAAAACTTACCTCGACGTTTTAAACTTTCATTACAACGGCGCACGCCAAAGCCCTGCTGCTGCAAAAACTACGGACGCAGCACGCCCGCCCGCACCACGTCGACCGCCGCGCACTGCTTGCAGATGATACATGCGCACATCAGCACGCCTGCACCAACCTCTTGCACACTGCGACGTTGGAGCAGATGGCACTTCCCATCAAAGATGCACGCGAAACGAACTCAGGTCGGAACCGCGCAAGCACCATTCGGCAACGACGGGGTTCGACACGACGATCCGGACAGAATTTCGCAAACAAACATTAAACCCCCTTTGAAGCAACGCGACCCTCTCTCGACACTGATGGTCAGATACGACTCTACAATTTCCACACCGGACACCCGACAGCCCATACTCATCGCACCACATCACCTCGCATTAGAAAAATTAGACCAGCACACACGCCGGAGATACTTCTAGTCAGATAACTTGCTCACAGCAGGCCGCGCACGGTACCACGCAGACACCCTACGCCCAATCCTGCAAACTCGGTGCTGCAAACGATGCAACCTCCTAGACACCCACATCAATGCAACTGGAACTTAAGTCGAGTCGCTAATCGCCCCAGTCGCCGTCAAACGTTTCTTGTCAGCGTCCTTTTTTGCGTACAACAACTACACCAGAATGTCTCTCTCCACCGCCAATCCCACATAATTGCCGATACTGCAACCAGCAACACCCAAAAGCGACTTTTTGATCCCCTTATTTGAAGCATGCAAGCCTCATATCACTCGATGTGCAGACACTTCAACCGTCTCTCGTGTGCACTAAAGACAATGTTAGGAACACAAAAAGAATTTACTGTTTCATCATCGTACTAAAGATCAAAAGCAGCAGAACGGAACATCTCCAAAGATACCCGTAGGCAAGCAAAAGGAACGCGGGGTGCACTTGCTGGATGCAACGCATCACTAAAATTGCAGAGAAGCTGAAATGTACCAGCGCGGTAAAATGCAGACAGTAAAAAACAAGATGCTTAAAACAGAAGTACAATTAAACAATGGGAAAGTAGAGTACGATGACGAAACGGTGCGAGCAGGGGACTCCAAAGGGTTAGGGTTTGCACCTCGACCTCACTCCTCCTCTTGCTCGGTATACTCGGCCTCGCCTTCGTGGTCCAATTCACCCTCATCTTCAGCAGTGGCGTCTTGATACTGCTGGTACTCGGAGACCAAATCATTCATGTTGCTCTCCGCTTCTGTGAATTCCATCTCGTCCATTCCTTCTCCGGTGTACCAGTGCAAAAACGCTTTGCGGCGGAACATGGCTGCAAAAGAAATTACTGTTGACACATCCTTAGTGAAATTCCTGCTAAAGATCCGGAACTCCCCCACTTCTTACTCTCCAGACCCAACCAAAATACACTCATTGGGAACGCGCACACTTCATACACTAATTGGTGCCACATCCTGCTTTACTAAAAACAAAATAACTAACCAGTAAACTGCTCCGAGATTCGTTTGAAAAGTTCTTGGATGGCTGTTGTATTTCCGATGAAGGTCGCGCTCATCTTCAACCCTCTCGGCGGAATGTCACAGACTGCAGTTTTAACGTTGTTCGGGATCCACTCCACGAAGTACGACGAGTTCTTGTTCTGCACCTGCATCATCTGCTCGTCCACTTCCTAGAACAAACAGCGTTACACCAACCAAATTCATAAACCATGGGCAAGCAAGACCCAACTCCCCTCCATATTGGTCTCGCCACGACCAATCAATCTCGGCTCACCTGCCTTCCCAGTGTTCGCAACCATCTCAGATCGAAGGATTCATTGGGCGTCGATGCTTGTGAGGTCACACTCGCCATACCCACACCACCCCTCGTTCCGCCAAATTGTGTAAACGTAGAAACTGAAGCGGCCCAAATAGTTCCAACAGCACATGTCCCAAACAACGATAAAAACTTACGCGCATTGACATCCGTCCGCGGAACATGGCTGCCACAGTAAGGTAACGACCGTGCCGCGGATCGCAAGCGGCCATCATGTTTTTGGCGTCGAACATCTGAAAATGGCACCATCTCGTCTGAGAAGACCCAAGGAATGAATAACTCCATTCTTTTTAGGCATTAAAAGACACAGATATAACCTAGCTGAACTACTACAGCTTTATCAACACCGAACACCATCAACCCCCACCCAGTTCTTATTCAAGGCGTCAACTACCGTGAAGTGAGTACGCAATCGACACGAATTTGATTTGCAACATCAGACGACACTGAAAATGAAGCGCTAGAAACCTGCTGAGTGAGTTCAGCGACGTTGAGCGCCCTGTATGCAGCCGCTCCTCGAGCAGACAACGGAGCGAAACCTGGCATGAAGAAATGAAGACGTGGGAAGGGCACCATATTGACTGCCAATTTGCGCAAGTCTGCATTCAGCTGGCCAGGGAAGCGCAGGCACGTTGTGACGCCAGACATAGTCACAGAAACTGCAAAAGAGATCTAGATGAACGTATCTGACCTATTAACTGACGCCCAGCCAAATTTCCCAACTAATCCTGTCGCATACTTACAGCTCAGTGAACTCAAGCAGAACCACAACGAAACACACAGTGACGGCTCTCTTCCCGTACCGTCGCAGCAACATTATCTGCCGAAGAAAAAAACTTACTGCAGCTCTGCCTAAACCTGACTCACTTCGCTATAAACTGGATCATGACACCCGCACAAGAAATTAAGCTTCCATTCCAGCTCACAGACGTGACAGCAGCATAAACTCTGCTAAATATTCCACTTCATACCCTCTCGGTGAACCTACGGCAACCTCCATTCGAATACTGAAATTAAAAATGGGAGACTGATATGAAAAAAACTTACCCAAATGGTTGAGGTCTCCGTATGTGGGATTTGTAAGCTTCAGGGTCCTGAAGCAGATGTCGTACAAAGCCTCATTGTCAATGCAGAAGGTTTCATCGGTGTTCTCAACCAACTGATGAACGGACAACGTTGCGTTGTAAGGCTCCAACACCACATCAGAAACCTGAAGGTGCAGCGCACAATCCCTGCTGAAGCTATCATAAGCAAACGTATCTAAACCAACTGTGGCTCTCCATTCAGCTGCCCATCCCTCTCTGGCAAGTGAACGACTCGAAGCATTAAGAACTCCGAAAGTCTGCAGACAATGCAGACCTCGGTCAACGGAACGCAATCCCTCACTCTCGGAACAGAAAATATGGGTGAGTGGGCAGCAGCCACACTTGAACCTGCTAACGTTCTTTGATGAACCTATTCTGTTCCTCTCAAATCCACCAACAAACGCACCTTTGGAGATGGAACAACTGAGAACGAGCTCATGATTCTGTCGGGGTATTCTTCACGGATCTTCGAAATAAGCAACGTTCCCATGCCAGATCCTGTGCCTCCACCAAGCGAGTGCGTCAGCTGGAAACCCTGAAAACTATGACCGCATTTTCTCACATACTTGTTACTGCTAACACATTTTAATTTCCCAGGCTGCTAAAGTCGACAAAACTCGCAGAAAAAAAGCGTCTTGACATGCTTCCCTACGACTATTTTAGATTATATCCGCAGGGATAGTTCCTACCCCAAAGGTGATGAATTGGTGTCACCTCAGCAGACCATCTCGTAAAGGCGACAAAATGCCACGACTTGAATTCACTTTGCAAAGACAGGCATTAATCACTTACAACCCTCAGGACAATTCGTGTGTAGAAAATACCCACCGCTTGTGATGACAATTCTTAGCTCAGTCCAATGAATGGAACTATTTCGCAACCTCCACCTGACGTGAGGTACGACCCCAACTTCTGATTAGGACTACAATTACAATCCAATTTACCACTGGAAGCCGTTCCACGACATCACAAACTACTCGAACATTTTTCTCTCCCATATCTTTACTTTTTATTCGATCCGGCTGAGATTAGCTCACGAAACTGAGCTGCTATCTGCGACCGCCATGCTTCCTTCGATTGGAAAAAATATGACAAGTATGCAGCGAAGCTCAACTTTTGTTCTATTCAGAATGGCAAGAAACGACCCACCTGGAGGCAGTCGCAACCCTCGGCCTCTTTGCGAATCACATCGAGCACATTATCGACCAACTCTGCACCCTCCGTATAATGGCCCTTCGCCCAGTTGTTTCCCGCTCCACTTTGGCCGAAAACGAAATTATCCGGACGAAAGAGCTGTCCGAAAGCACCCCCGCGGATTGAGTCCATGGTCCCCGGCTCCAGATCCACCAGGATGGCGCGCGGCACATACTTTCCACCTGCAAGCGAGAGCTCACACCTCAAAGCGCCGAAAACTTAGGCAAGCGACTCCTCACCCAAAAACGCCAATTAACTACGGGGCACACAACGATGGCAGATATGTGTGCTCAAATGAGGAAACCGCGATCACATATTTCACAAAGAACCTCCACTCGAGTTTCAACCCGACAACCAAATGAAACAGATGAGGGGGCATAGTCCAGCCACACAAATTAATGCAAGGCTTGGTGACTAAGTGATAACTTCCTCCATTATACACAGCCACCAACATTCTCATCAATGCCACAGACGGTATTATTTCGTTCCATCAATTTCGGTGATGTGACCCTTCCGACAACCAAAATTCTGCGACAACAAACATTACACGCAACTACGACTACAAGAAAATGACTGCTGCTGAAATGATTTCGCTTCCGACGTCCCAGCACTCACGATCAACTTTTTATAGCAAAAGCTGCAAACTCTTGTAGTGATTTGCAGTGTGCCACCATTGCGCAACATGAGTGGGTGTCAACTGACCGCTGGCTTCGTTGTAGTAGACGTTGATACGCTCCAACTGAAGGTCGGAGTCGCCTTTATAGGAGCCGTCGGGTTGAATTCCGTGCTCGTCTGAGATCACTTCCCAAAACTGAAAGCAAACATTCGGTACACCAGCGCTTAGCAACACTTCCAGTTTCATGTCTGCGAAGACGCTAGGAAAGCACGCTCAGTGATGTTCATTATCGAGCTGATTCCTCAGCGATGCATATGAGGCCAAGCTCGCGATGCACCCACCGACAGCACAGTGCAACAGTAAGGACAGCGGAAATTCACGTAACATTCTTTCATCAATCTCAGAAATGAATTACTCAACGCGCTGCTGCGAAGCCAGATATGTAACACTGCATATACAATACCGTATAGACAGCATAAATGAACCTGCCGAATGCAGCTGGAATCAACTGCCACGGGGACAGAACACGCCTTATTTTGGAGCTTGCTTCCTGTTGTTGGAACGTTTTCTTAACGAACGTTTGCACGTAGAACAACAACCCACCCCCCTCCCAAAAGAGACCAATTTTTTGGCATTACCCTAACTGCGTTTTGTACCTTCATCATCACCTCCTCCCTTTTCTCCTTCCTCCCCCCTCCTTGGGGGAAAATTCTCTGCTCCTATATACTGCATCGGAACTAAAGAGTTCATATTGAAGCAAATGCAATTATGCATTCGCGACAGGTGCAACACCGATAAAACGTTTGTGTCGACGACAACCGTAACACAGAATTCCCTCGAAATGCTTTTCGCTGTTACGAAAACTTCATCACACACATTTATCCCGAAAATGAACCCCGAGGAAGCCAAGACTCATTCACGCCACCCATCTACTTAATTAACTAACAGTGACGTCCACAGCCCGCTCATTCCTTTGGTGGGAAAAAACAACCGATAAATCCATCCTGAAAAGCAATACCTCAACACAACGCTGCTTTATTTCGCATCATCAAATATTTGCAGCAAGTTCTGAACCAAAAACTCGAATTTCGTACAGCTGTTTACTTTTAACTGCACTGCTAAGCCGCTATACCCAAAATGGAACGCCATTTTAAAGAAAGCCTGGAAAACGCTTCAAACAGTTGAAATATCCACAATGCAAGAAATGTTTGAAAGACAAACCTTCGCACCAATCTGGTTGCCACATTGGCCAGCCTGAACATGCACGATTTCTCTCATACTGCTCGCACCAATCGAGACCCGACCTCACGAGATGTACCGCTACGAGGACAGTGAATCTACGCGTCCAAATGCCTACGATGCATTACGCAATTTTCTTTCGTTTCTCTGCTGCTAGCTATCTCGTAGAAGTTTTCTTTGTCCTCCTGCCGTCTCCTCACTTCTACACTGCCTCACATCTCACAATGCAAAAGTACGCCCAATAGATCAATGCGCTGCAAGCGAAACCCGCCCGAAGGACGACGCATCAAGCGCGCAACATCCAATCAGCGAATGCGATTTCGAAACGACCGCGCGAATGTTATAAGTGTTTTGATCGATGCAGGAAACAGTTTTTGAACATTCACGCATAATGGTCATGCAAATGTTATGGCGAACAAGTCCGCAAAAGTCCACAGCGAAATGCTCCAGCTGTCTCGTGCTAGTAAATTTGGCTCCGGAGTGTGCATTAGAATATCGTAAGGTGGGGCGATTTCATGAACGCTTGGGAAGGGAGAAATGGGAGGGGAGGGGGGGGGGGGGAGGAGTGGAGGGTGATGAGGTACCTGTGAAATGTTATGCGAGTAGGGATAAATTCATTCTAATTTCATCCAGCGTCGAAGAAATGTATGAGCTCTTTTTAAGCTTTCTGCATAATGCTATTGCGGCGTGTTCATCGGAGAAAAAGACCGCCGAGACAGCGCCATGCTCGGCACACCTTCAGCCCTTGTCTGGAAAAAAAAATTGCTGCTAGTCGATCGGCAGATGCATGTGTACTGACGCCGCTTAACGTTTGCCGATCTTACTGGGGTAGTTTAGTAAGGTTAGGTTGAGTCGATACAGGAACTACAAATAACTGAGGCATAACCAAAACGAGATATGCGAATGCTGAGTAGATTTTAATCACAAATATAGTGTGACGAATTTTAAAGTATGAAATTATTAGGTTAAAGATGCTGCTGGCATTTTTAAAATGACTGGACGGAAAGATAACTCGAGGTTTCTAATTTCAGTGATCTCATTATGTCGTTCGTTCTAAGCAGTTGAAGTGGTTAAAATGTTAGCCCTATTTGCGAACATTTTGATGAGGAGGGGGAGAACATCATTTCTTCGCGGGATGCTAAGAGGTTCGCGAAACCAGTTTATAAGTCTGCATCGGCGCAACTGTCTTTACTTAATCTTAACAGAAGTTTGCGGTCAGCGCAATTAAGGTGATGTTTGGTGCGAATAAGGTTACCGTCGGCAAATGAGTCAGAAATCAGAGCTTTGAGCACTGCTAAAGTTTGTATTTTGCAAGCAAGATAAAGGACACTCAAAATAAAGCCTAACAAAAGAAGTAATTATGCATGCAATCATGATGATCGAAAAGCCAATGTCAGTCGAACACAAATTCATAGATTCTCGCCAGGAGATGATGATTTAGACGACTAGTAAATTGAAACTGAGAAGACGTGAACAGGAAGTTTATTGCACGCTCTGATTACCCGAAAAGGAAAGCGGTTACAGCCTGAAGAGCAACTTATCCACTTGTCGCTTCAAACTACAGGTTAATGCACTTGCTTCAATAGCTGAACGACTGTCGAAAGAAACCAAGATAGATATCGATCATTACTGAGAGTAGAAGTATCACTGCTGAAACTGCAATGCAACATGAGTACACGAAGTTGCCTCGCTAGAATACTACATTCCATAAGGATTAAGTCCGTTAGCTTTAACTTTCCATTTCGTCTTTACTGCCTCTCCAGCAGAAGAAGTGTGGTCTGTTCGGGAGTTTGCTAAAATGTCATGTCGTCAGTGCAAGTGCTAGGGATGGATGCTTTCGGCTTCAAGTTGTTACGAAGGTAGTTCCCAAGCTTCATAAGTGAGCAGCCTTGAAGTGATTCACTTCCGCAGTTTAGAAATAGCTGCTTTGTCTTAACTTTATAGTCTTGAAAGCTTCCTTATGCAAAGCTAACAGGCGTGCCTTGTGGCTTCTGATCAATCTTAAGTAAACCTAACAGAGCTGCTTTTGTTTTATCCAAGGCACATCGGAAAACTCGCTAGTTTTTTTACTCTGTGAAGATGAAGAAAAAAAAGGCTCATATGATCTAATTAAGGTGCCATTAAAGCAATCCGCTACTGAGTCATGCACCCAATCCAGTAAGTAAAATATGTTCTCCAATCGATAGTGGTCAAGATCTAGTCGATAGCATCGAACTTGCTGCGGTAATAAAAACTGAACAAAATGGAATCGTCAGAAGCGATGATAACTGATGTTACAATGTAAAACTTCATTATAACCAAACGGTCATCGCCAAATAAATGTGAAGGGACGTACACCTCACAGATGCAGAAAGGGTGGTTTACATCAGAACATCGTCTGTTATGCTTGAATGATAAGTCGGCGTGGTTATGAATTATAAAAGAATTAAAGTTTATCGGCTCTTTGGAGGAAGACGAAGAATTAAACACAAAACAACCGGTAAGAAACCAACGGAAAAGTTCAAAAAGAGGTATTTTACAGAGTTTACGCTAAGCCGTTTGGCGTAGCTAGCCATATAACGCTTGGCCCTTAATTAGAAAGACAGTTGGTTGTCACTCAAGTGGACTGAGTGCTTTGATAGTGAGCCAAGTGCTGCAGTGAAGATCGTTAAGGAATTATTCTGCAAACAGTGCCATCTGCAGCTGTCGCACATGACTGCGGTCCGGAGCACTGTTCTTGTTCGATTACGTAATTGTTAGCCAGAATGAGCTGGAACGAGTGCACCTTTTGCTGACCACTTAAAAGCCTATCGTTCACTTCCAGACCAGTCTGTCAATCACGAAGTTCCACAACGGATTTATACAACACCGCCGAGTTGTCAAACGGTGTTGCATAAAAATTTCGGTATGAGGCATCTGTTCGTCAAAGAGAGGAGCACCGCCGTTTGCCGAAGACGGTGTTCGCGATCTCGGTCTTAAGATTGGGTGGCACTTGAACTTTGATCCTCATCATTACAGAGCTTCTTCAAGAGCAGTGCTTATCACAAATAAAAGCATTACGCTACCGATTTCTGCAATGCTTTTTCGTTTTATTGTTGGTACACGTTTGTGTACCGCAGACAAACTTGGCAAACTAGTACAACCTATAGGAATTGAGAAATAGGCGTAAAAATTTCGAGCTTTATGAGTCAACACGAGAGATGAATCTTGTTTCATTCAATTCTGTCGTTTAAATTCGCTAAAGGATTCGTCTATATCCTTTCCGAGAATTTTTTTTTCGGGTAAGCTCTAGCAAGAGTGAGACATGCGCATCCCTGTCAGTTAACTTATCGAACGTGCAATCTAAAAATAGCTATGCACTCCTACCAGTCCGTATATATAGGTACCTTTTTCTTGCATACCTGGGCATTCTTATCCGCATGCGGGTAAAAACACTGACTGATAGGATTTATGTGAAGCAAATTGAAATCGCGACTAATGAGAGTGCCATTGGCGTAAAGACCGATATGAAACGGTTAATGTTCTAAGGCGCTGTCGGCATAATTAGAGATGAACCGGCACGATGTTAAATTGTTGAAACATCAGGAGGATTCAAATAGTTGGTGCCAATTCAGTTGGATGGAACTACTTTGACGGTATATTGTACGTGCACTTTATAAGCATTGAAGATGGCTTCCCGCTATCGGAAATATGTTCACAGACCGAAAGGTTGGGATATACGTTTCGAGCAATGAAATATGCTTTTATATTTTGAATTCCCCGTGCAATCATAACGCATACACGTTCCTGCGAGCAGCATAATCAACAATCTGGTCTCTTTTGTGGTGACTACCTGAGGTTGTAAAACGACTGTGCTGGGGATATTACAACAGTACAACAGTGAGTGAATGCCACTCCCAAGATACCTCGCAACGTTTCCACGCGCATGTGACCTTAATGGAACTTCCAATATATGTAAGCAGCACTTGAAAGAAAGTACGTATAAAGTGATCATCCGCGAAAAACATGCTCTATTTAATGTTGGATGGGCACACAAGAACCTTGCAGGTATAATTCGACTCGACCTTCTACGAGTTTTGCAACGATACATGCAACATCAACTAAGCTAACAACTTCCTGAGGAAGTGCTGAATGGTGAATTGTCTTTGGATGACTCTTCCTCCAAAGAGGAGGGATTCATCGGGCGAAACCATCGCCATCATAGCATGGACGACTTAATAGCATGTGACGACTGCTACCGTACGTCTCCTCTTCGAGGGAGTGGAGGAAGGGAGGAGGGAAGGGGGGGGGGGGGAATTGTCCACGACGGCGTGGCTATTCCCACTGGCACAAAGATGCAGGAAGTTTTTATGCGTTTTTCCCATAAACTTTTTGAGCGTTTGGCTCTGAAAATAATGCAATACGGTCTAACTTGTGCTTGATCGATGAACGTTTTTAAAGTGCTTTGGATATGCTGGTGCACATCGAATAGCCACTATTTGATAGTGACATAATTGTTAGTTTTATCCCAACAAATAACAAACTTTGAAGCAATTCAACAACGAGCACACAACAGCAAACGAAGAACAATGCACTGCAAAATTAGACAACTTTCATGAGAGAAGAATGAACAACGTAACACAAAACAGTGACACTCTCAGCGATAAAGACCGACGATTAATACAGCAATGAAAGATGATTTTCAGGGATAGAAACGGTTTCCGAGAGAACGTTTTGAAACATTATTCAGTTGTGATGTAGCGACACTGCTCTCTACGCTTTGCTATGAGTCAACTGAGTATAACTGTGTAGCAAAACAGTCGGGAATGCCATCAGTCATGCCCAAAACTAAAAAGCATTGGTGTTTAAATGTACCTTTCTCTGGCTAACTTTTATAAAGATCCAAATCGGCGACAGTGCATGCGCGGACCGGTCGATCTCTTGCTCTTATAAGTTGCGAGAACATTTTCGATGATACCGCATCTGACTGGTTCTTTTACTAGTGCTAAGTTGCACTGGTCAAGCATTAGGAAAAATGTGAATGACCCAAATTAAAGACTGTGGAAATGAAACAACGTAAGGACTGCAACGAGAAGGCAATCGGCAAAACCGCTGATTCCGCTTCCACGGGATTTGTCGATGCTTTTTTGAAAAAGACGAATTAAAAAACCGTGTACGGTGCGGATCGTCATACCAATAAATGAACGGCGATATGTAAAACTTAAAAACAAAAAAGGAAAGCACTTCTTGCTCATGGAAACGACCAGAAGACCAACTGTAAGGATAGAAACTGGGCAACCGTTTGTCACGAATATCTGAGTGTTCGAGAAAAACCCATAGCCATCCCAAACACTTCTTTCGCTAAGCATGACAATGTTCTTAAAGAGTAAGCGTGGATCGTTGAAGATAAATTTATGCAATAACAAGCTGGAAAAGAAACTTGTTCTTGAACATAGTTGAGAACCGGGATTAAGAATACCGTAACAAGCAAGCCTGTTCTGTGAAGAGAACACATCCTGATGCAAGCTACCACAGTTGTCACAACTGACACAATTCGAAAGTTTTTTGTAAAAGAATGAAAAAGTTCATCACCCACTTCGACGAGTTGAATTTTTGCATCTCTGACAGAAATTAATCGAAATTCGACTCGGTCCGGAAGGCTGAAGCTTTCTCCTGGCTTTTAGGGAAAAAAGTCTGTCAAAGCGCAAAGAACTCATCGTCCTCTCGAGCGAACGAACTCAACTGTAAGAACACGTACATCACATTACTTTTTACAAAAGCAGCTCGTGACGGCACAGCAAATAATTAGAAAAATTTCTCTAAAGGCGACACAAAATAATACTCCGTTTCTATAAGACGAGAGTCGATCTGAGATTAAGAGAGAACGATACTGAAAATTCTAAACAACGCTTAAAACAGAGATAATATAGACGAGATCGCAAACTTCGAAATGCGTCTACATGCAACATCCCCCTCGTTAGGTCGCAAAATTCAGAAACCTCAAATATATGTCCTGCTGATTTTTTCTGCGTTAACTCTCTGAGTAGTTCTAAAGTTCATAAAAACTATTCCAACCTTTACCAGGGGCCAGAAGTAGAATGCTGTACAACTTTACGGCAGTCCAAGCAGCGGTACGACTGCCGGCATTTTCTGGAAAGAAATGCTGGGTTCTTGCCACATTCCGAACAGTTCCAAGCCCTGCTACCGCAAAAACCGATAATGCTCCGAAGACGACTCCGATCCGCCCGCCGAGAAGGTGTCAAAAGTGCCCGTAGGACTTTTCTGGGTTTGTACTACGTTTAAACCCTTACTAGGCTACTCGACTCCGGTGTGTTGCAGCAGAGGAATTCCAACGAATTGCTGTTACAACTGTCCACGACAGTTGCACCTAAAGAAGCTGGTGGGATTTGTTGCAGATATGAATCATGAAGCGTATGGTAATGCACGACAAATGTATCCATAACGACAGGCATTCCCATTATTCCTCTAAACAGCCAAACAGGGACTTACTTAAAATTCATATATGAACCAGTCTTGAATAGTCACTTTAAATCAAAGTCTAATATGCGCCCGCATATCTCATATTTCCGGAAAAGAAAGACCAATATAGTAAAGAAGTGACGAAATGCATGTGCCAAGTTAGGTGCCATCCTCTGTAGTTAAAGCCTTTATGCTTTGATCAGCGAATTTGGTGGCAAACAATGCATCAGGACCGCAGTAGGGAATAGCGGGAACTACGTGAATTCCTTATCAAACAGAAAAAAAAGAAACGCAGAGGATCTATTTAATTTTCCTCCACACTGCTGCTGCAGAAACGGATCGGCAATTGGAAGATTTCGTGTTTTTGCGGGGTGTATAAATATGGAACAGAAGACCACCAATGATTGTAAAATTTGCACTGAATTTCCGCCATCCCACGTTTGAAGAGTTTTAGTGCAACTGTCTGTTTTGTTTCCTTTGTGTCATTGTCGTCTGCCGCTTAATGTCATCAGGTAAATTAGGTTTCAGGCTAGGTAAAGTTACATCAAGAAAAAAACTATTGCGCACTATGAACAAGTCGAAAGAAAATGCCTTGGCTGAGTTGTCTTGACGTTAATTTGTCCTGAATAGCAGCTTACCGTTGCTCTTTTCCAATCACGTTTCCACTCTCTCCATTCTCTATTCCACTCCCTGCGTTATTGTTAACACTACGCTTGTCTAAATAAGTCTTGCTAAAGTCCTTGATGGAACCTCTTTTTAGAGAAGTTCCGGAAGTTTTCTTCATATTTTTAAATGCACTGGGAACTGTTCGGGCAAGCTTAAGTTGAAACGCTTAAGTCCACCTTCACTTTTTACTATGTTATCTCTTTCGCGAAATATTTGTTATAAAGACCACATTCTACCTCCCTGGAGCAAATTCTGTGTACAGACCTATATAATAACGACAGAAGATCGCAACCTGGACGACAAAATGAAAGAAAATAAAGCAGAGCAACAAAGTCGCAACGAATCTGTGAGAAAATACGGACCAACTTAATCAAAAAAAAAGAAAAAAAAAACACGGAGCAGCAGTGACATAATGACAACAAATGATCACTGCTGTTAAGTTTTTCGTGGCAAAACCACAACGCTCTCTGCTGATAAAACACCTCGACTCCATGCTCATAAAACAGTTTGTACCGGCTCGTATCAACATCTTCCATTATCGCATCATCAGAAATAAACCTATAAATACTTTAAACAATAGGAAATGTTCAATCTGTGCCATCTACAGTTATAAAAAGCGCACTGCGGTTACGGTACCACGACAAACGACGTGCAAGACAGTGAACCAACAACCAGCTAAAGTTCTCTACCACATGACGATCAAGAAGTTACACATTAACAGCACAGCACCGCTAGCATAAACAGCTAAAAGCTCTTAACTCACCAACGAACATAATATATGAACATAACTCAACGAGGCACACCTTGCTCAACTTTCGCCACTCAGCGCCTCCGATATGACTGCATCAGTCGTCGAGAAAAACGCACAAAACGTGACCACGATAAATCGCCGACAGCCTCGATCGCGAGAATGACGTCATACCAAGGCAACATACGATAAAGATTACCCATAACAGCCGAATAACAATAAAGCCACAGAGTAGGCGCATCCTTTAAGTTGTTGAAAGTTGTTTAAATCCACGGCCATGAAAGCTGTTGGTAGCATCAGACAATGAAAAAATTTCGAAGTTCACACGCTACCATGCGAGATTTCCCTATTTCTATAAGACCAACAATTTCAAATAAGCGTTTGCCACAGGTAGAAGGGAAGAATAGGTACGGAAGAATAATATATTAGCCTTCCCACAATATTCAGGTACGTTCCCACACTGCAACACAATAAACTAATGTGATTCGCGTGATGCAGCACTTGTTAGATCATTCACACAAAAGAACGCATGAAAGGCCTGTATAGCAGAGGTAAATGTACAGGGACCTTTCAACAACAACTTCGCAAGTTCAAAAACGGTTAGGTCGCGCTTCTTAGTTGTAAAGAATAAATATACAATAAACAAACGCAGGGAGTTTAGGATCTTGAAGAAAGCATTCATGAAATTTTGAATGGTAACCACGTGAAAATTTTGAGAACGGAAGTTTTAGTCAACAGCAAAAAACTTTCATAAAAAACGGCGTCGCGCAAAACTTCACGAAAATTGAGGGAAGCGATACCTTATTTGTGGCTCAAAGCAAAAGGCTGAAGTGAAGGAAGAGTGGGGGGAAAGACAGTCTCAACGCTGACGACTATATGTGGCGGGTAGTGAACGTCACGATGGTGTTAGGCGATCGCTTTCACATATACCGTAAATTTAACACTTCTCAGAGGGCAACTGCATCGCTTTCAACAGGGTTTATAAGCAGCTATGCCATACATCAGGCATTAAAAACCTACACTACTTCCATAGAGTCTCAGATGGGTAGCAGCACCCATAAAGTTTTTGAAGCCTCATACGAGAAATTAGAAACAAACTTTTTCGCGGAAGACAACGGACCGCTCTACCTTGTCGCGCAACCAATGTTCGGTCTCACTTTGACATATCGACTTCTAGTGCCTTTAACAGTTCCTCCTGAGTTGACCTTTCCTGACCCATCGGAAAGCGCTTTAGAAGCCTCGTCAGGTGCGACGTCGGCACTGCTGTGAATGCATACTTGCTGTATCTTTTGCGAACTGGGAGTTAGTGTTGCATCTACTCCACTCACGTCGGCAGTACGTAAATGTGGGATGTCAGCAGACAATTTTTTGGGTGCAGCATCATTCGTTGAAGTTACGCTTCCCGTCTCTGTTGACGCATTGTGGATGCTTCTGTCAGGATCTGGACTTTGCGACAACCCTGATGTTAACGGATCCTGAGACGAAGACAGCTCAGTTGAAGGAACAGATGTACAGTTACTCGAGGCAGCCAATTCAGAAGTACAGCGGGCAGACGAATGTATGATACGAACCTTTGGGTATGAAGAATCTGAATCGCGTCCCAAAGCTGCCATCGCAGCAAGTCCTGTAACATCCTGCAGCTGTCCACGACAGCTTCTCTTTGTCACCCTTTCATTCCTATTCGCTACAGCAGATCTCTTTCTCTGGCCAGTTACAGTCATTGATCCGTTTGTTTCCAAAGCCGAAGACAATTGTTGACTGCTGGGATCCGACTGTGCAGACAGCTCTTTTTTTGTGCTAACAACATCTCCCAGTGCCATATGTTCAGCACTCTTCAGGTTTGGACGCGTCGTTGCGTAAAGAGTTTCACCACTTGACGATACCACTACTTCAGGTTTCCTTGATGCATCCTCTTCGATTACAACAGTCAGATTAGTATCTGCTTGCTCCGAAGTTGGCACAACGGACTTCGAAGCAAATCGCTTAGCCGTGCAGACTTTCGGAGGAACTTTTGTATAACGACTTCTGACTGCTAATGGCTCTGCCGTTTCCGATATTTCCGGTTTCCCTTCCTCAACAACAACGCATGACTTTCGACCTTGTTGCTTCGAAGCAGAAACAATATTACTGGAATCTTTTCCCAGATTTCCTATTGCCCCAATTCCAGTCGACGATGAGGTCGACGTGCCCACAGTACTCATGTCAAGTGAATTGAAAGACTCGTCAACTGGATGGTGGGCTGCATTCTTTTTCCCACTCGCCGTCGCCAAGTTAGGCGCCAATTTGGCATATCTACCTCTGGACACTCGAGGGGCATTCCGTTTTAACTGTCTCTCACCACTGCAATTTTCGACTGCTTGACTAGAACGGTCTGCGTCCTCTCCTCTCAGTCCTGCATCAGTTCTTTCTGCGACAAGAATAACCTCCGCTGTTGCCTTTGTCGACATCAGTTCACTGAAAACTCGACAATTACCAAACTGGGCCCAAACGCCGGGAACGATTTTTATGCAAGGGTAAAAAAATGACTAGAACCGACTATAAAAAATATGAGCGCAAAGTAAAATCATCAGAACTAACGTCCCGTAAGATAACCGCAAAACTAGCTATGGTGTTTCAGAAAGAAATTGAAGCGGACTTCAGTTGTCTTCAATTTTCTGTAGGAGGCACAGCTTATTCACTGGACTAACAACCGTGCCCGTAAAACTGTGAGCTCAGTTGAGATATTGGAGATATTTAACAAGCTGAACGACTTCATTACTGGCGGTAAGCATGGGCACTGCTGACGAAGCAAGGATTATCATTGAGGACGAACCAAAATGCACTCGCCAGAAGGGAGACGTTTCACCGGCCGCTATCGCAAAGAATAAATTCAAGACGGCAAACTACAAAGTTAAACCAACTACAGAAACAACGCGCCGCATATTCGTTTCATTTCCCTCTCGTACTTTGGCAACATTTCGAAGTGCAGTACTTTTGTAGACGCGGAGAATTCTGCGGCACGGTTCTCAAGGCTTTCAAAACTTAATCATTACGAGACAAATCACTATGTTGCCAAAGTGAAAGTCAGCTCAAAGCGAAGGGCCGAAAAAGAATCTGTTTATAGCGTTTGCTGCAAACTCGCAACCATGGTTTCTGATCCAGCAGATTCCAGAGCAGGATCGTAACTGAAATATCAGCAAAGCTCCTAGACGAACATCGTGTTCGCAGCAAATACAACTGAGATAAAAAAGGGATGAAGGGCTGCACACGCGCTGGTTACATCAATATACCAGTATAAGCAACGATGCGTGCGTCCATCAAGAATTCTTGCCGAGCATTTATTTCAAACAAAATAATATTTGGGGGGGGGGGGGGGGGAGAGGGGCGAAAGGATTATGCAGCAGATTCCAATCCCTTCGGAAGAAACATCAGGAAAACCGGGCAACTCTGTAAGTCAATAAAAATCGAAAACTTTCATTAAATGTTAATACTTCGAAAAAATTTCGGTTCATTTTGTTCCATAATAATAAACGCAGAAAAAAGGATCGGAGTTCCCACTCTTTCAACAAAATAAAATATAGATTCGAAATAAATCTACGCAGACATGAAAACTGATAACTTGTAACAGCTGCTTCAAACGCTATTTGGAGTAACAATTCAAGCAGGTGCTTATTTTCTATAAAAGTAGCCTTTCGAAGTATAAAAAGTTTCCTCGTGAGAATGCACTTTTAATCGTCATGCGGAGAACATACGGGTCAGGATGCAGGCAGAAGAAGAGATGCGCCACAGGAACTGAAACGACATGAGGTTTCGCAGTTCGGCTCGCTCAAGCGAACAGTTCCACGAACTGCCAGCCAATTACACACTGCATTCACATTTTAGCTCACAAGATCGCTTGATCATTTTCGATTTTCAATCGCAAAGAATTCAAGTCGCGAAAGTTCCGTTCACTTAAAGATGCCAAAAAAATCAGGCACATTTTGCATGCGATGGGGATTCCATATTAAATGATTACACACTATATATTACATAATGCCCGAATGTTTTGTGGAAAATTTGCATAAACATAAACAGTTTAATCAGTCAAAAAGTGGGTGCACTGCTAAGCGCACGCATATTCCACTGCAAACTGTGATGGGTGAAGCTGCAAAGGCTCTATCATGTCGGCCCTCTAATACGTCTCACCACCTCTATATGTGCTAAGTGAAAATCCAATCTAACAAGTGCCCGTAAACTTTCCGGCATCTTTAAATAATGTAATCGTTTTTGACGTGAACAGACCAATTTGAAGGCGTACAGATCAATTTGAAGGCAGAACGGCATACAAGAATTAACCCGTTCGTCATCAAAAAAAGAAAACGGGATACAGTTCAGACATAACCATGCACCTGCCGCGTTGTCATAACACAGCCTAATACTATGCTGCTACGGTTTCTGGATTTTCCTTCAAATGTTAGAATCCTGGATCCTTCATAAGGTGATCCACACCACCTTGTGCATAAGTGACTTTTTCAAAACCAGCTCGACTGGCAATGTGCTTTTATCAATTTGGTTTACAAGTTCACGTCCATTCCAGATTTTAGTAAGCAGTATGCGGACAGAAGCACCTACAGCACTGCCCACCACCAATATAAGCATAACGTCGAACTGTATCAAGCGAGTAAAATAACCTCTGGCTCTCTGGAAGTAACGAAGCTTTTTTACGAATATCATCGTCTTTGAAATCAACGCTGATCGGCGACATTTGTGACGACTGATTTCCATTCTCTAAAGAGTCAATTAATATTTTACAATCAGTGCCAAATCCTGTTCATCGTGACTTCCTCTAACGCAACACCACAACACCGGTAGTGACGCAATTCTATGCGAGCGAGCAAGTACCCTCACTGTTACATATTATCAACTATTACTTTACCTCAAATCGTTAACGTCACAGCAACATCACTGTACCGCACAATGCGGTCTTATTTACAACGCTACAGTGGAAAGAAGCGCACAGTGCAGCACAACGATGCTATGAAATTACCTAGCTATCACTGGGAAGAACAGGCAGCAATGCAAAAGTGAAACAACATACCGCATATGCACGCAATTCAGTGATCCACTTCGTAAACGGCATGAAAGGCGGGATTAAGGACGTGAGAAAACTAAATTGAAATATCGATATACGACTTGATTTTTATACATACCGCCTGTCTAGTCAAGCTTCCATGAGTCAGCCGACAAATTAAAAAGCCATAACACGCACCTTCAGAGGATGGCTTTTCTTGCTTCACCACATTCGGCGAATGCCGACTCAGACGATCGGAGCTCTTAAACCGAGTCGTGTTTGTGAATCGAGACCAAGGAAGTCGGGGCAGAAGTTTTACCTCGGTAGTTTTATGATCCAATTCCTGCAAAATTACAATATTTTCTTTTATGATCCAAAAAAAAAAAACAGATTTTCATCTTCGATAAGAGCACAACATCAAATCCAGGAAAGGGATATCTTTCACAGAACAAAAACTTCACTACGCGAATACATCTTTCACTGACGAGACGTGAGTGTCGTTCGTAGGAACAGCGATCACTGCTAGGAAGAACAAGAGCAATCCCTCTCTGTGCTTTCTCGAAGTACAGGTTAACGAGTGAGCGTCGTCTGGCCAATTAGACTTGAATTCGTTCCATGAGAATTCTTAATCATCGGTAGGCTCATTTTATTCAGTTTGTATGGAATAAGCTCAAAACTGCAATCATATTTCCTCCGAGAACACCGCCATAACAGCGCCATTTAGTGGACAGATGATAGGCGAATAACAACACTAGTCTGCAACAGTGCATTTGCGTTCCCGCACTGAATGCAACAAGCAAGTGAATCGTATGCATAGCCAATATCCTCATCTCGTTTTAGACACATTTACACTTCCCATTCTTTACACGCATCGCTCGTTCGGCATCAATCGTCCACTTAAATATGCATTAAAATCTGAACATCAAAGCTCCTGCACATAAAATTCGAATACGATCACTCTAAAAACGCAAGCGGAAATAGAAAAATGACTGAGCATCAAGGTGGCATTTTTGAAGTAAAAGGATAATATGAAAATTCCATACTGAGACAGATATAAGTTCCATCTCTACCGGATGTCTTATATCCACCGCAACACAAGCCTTTAAAGAAAACGCTGGAAGAGCAGCTCATCACAGTTTTGTTAACAATAAAGAGATCGCAGTTGTATGCACAGTAGCGAAATAGGGAATACGTTTTTGCAGAAGGCGAAAAAAGCAAAGGTAAAACCAAACGAACAAAGTGGTCTACCTTGTTGTCAGAGAAAACTGCCGTGTTCGACTGACTAATAGGCAACCTTGGTGACGAAGAACAGCTGTATTCCGGTGACTGCTCACGTTTCAAAGTGTTTTCACCACCTGGAGTACCACCACCTAGACAGGAGATGATTTCTGTCCGAGTGGGATAAAACGGCTTCAACGCACTGCTCTCTGAATCCTCGATTTCCTTCAGAATCTCATAGTTGATCTTATTCGATAACCTCTTCTCCTGAAAAGGAAGCCGGTTCAATCGATCAACTTTGGATGCTGACCACACATCACAGCAGCAAAAAACTCAAAACATGCAAAAATCAAGCCGTAGTGTCTCAAGTAAAAATGAATTCATTCAAAGCATGTAGCACAAAATGTAGATTAGCTAATATCCTTTCGACTGATGGGTGCCCAAAATAATGATAGACAAATTGCATACAGACAGCTAACTGCAAAGTGTGCGCAATCCACAGTCAGCCAACAAGCGTATTACATTCGCCAATACAAAAATACAAAAGCAATATGGAACATATGAAAGGAACGTGCCTCTCCTCTTCCCCATAGCTTTTACAAATTTCCCATTCAACAGATACAACGCCTGCTTGAAAGCATTCAAAGTGTCGTTCGTAGGAAAACGCTCCCAACATAACAATCCACATATGCTCCATTTGCTCGCATTCTCCTGCTTAATAAACGTCCAAATTCTACGCATTTCTATATGTAATTCTGATAGCTCATTAATGTATTTGCTGCGCGATAATTGCAGCAGCCAAATGCAAGCAGTATAAAGTTTCTTGTTTAAACAGATGACTCAACGGCTGCGTTTACGCCCCTTAGTCAAAAAACAGAATTTCGCCTGAAAATAGGAGACGTCCTTTCCGACGTGAGGATGCACAGTCGAGTTTGCAAAGCTCAACATTGCAACGCCGTGTCTATGAGTTTGTGTGTATGCACATCCGCTTGTCTGTTCGTAGATCACAGCGAAAAGAGTAACGAACATTTAAAGCTGCCAAAAATTACATTTCATATGCTATAAAAGAGTGAAGAAGCATGGTAGAACACGTGGCACGATAAGCGTTTTTTTATTCCGCTCACCATTAGTGCTTGTACTTTTAGCATACCCGCTACTCGCCTGAACCACTCAAAAAACATCTCTTTTTTCGAGTCGATTGATGTGAAACGAAAATCCAACTGATACATGATGCAGGCAAATCTTCTGTTACTTAAAACTACTGAAGACATCCCACTCCCTCTTGCAGAGCACACATACATACGCATTTATCTGTGCAAACATGTCTCCATGATACGCCGTTGTAAATAAAACTGAAGTTAAATTATTAAAGAACTAGTAGATAGTTAGATTATTCTGCTGACAACTTGTGAAAATGATCAGGTGAACAGACCGAACGCGAAACATATTCAGGTTCTTGGAGATGCGTTTCCATCGGTTTAAACTGTCAGCAATGACCCTCTTCAATTATCGTATTTCAGATCACATCAACGACTTTATAAGGACCAGACTTTCCTTGTAATGAATTTTTTAGGCGCAGTATATCTGTTACTACTCTTTTGAAGTGCGATTTCAAGTAGCTTCCATAGCACCTAACAGGATTCATCACCAGAGATTCAAAAAAAGAGAAAAAAAACGCACCTGGATAACTTTGACCATTGCCTCCTGAACAGTGGATGCCACAATTGGTTCCTTCTTTTTGGCTGCACCACTCGATTTTTTTCGTTTCTTCTTTGCCGCACCCTCCTTTTCCCTCTCCTCTTCTTCTGCTCGTTCTCGCTCTCTAAAAGCACAATGCTAATCGAAGAGAGCAAGTTTATGAACAAGTCGCCCTCAACTACAAACTACTCCATTTGCTCAATGAAGCCTATTTATTCCAAGCTCGAAGCTTACCTGAATATATGCTATGTATGGCTGGGACGAGACTCCATTCAGCTTCACGAATCTTTTTTATTGTTGCAAACGTATTTCTGCAATGTCACATACCAACTTTTTGAAAGCCGTTTTGCTCGTTGCACTGTTTAAATGTGTGCTAGATTGGGGAGCTGAGTGGCTCAAGTTTTAGTCTCACAACTCTGGAAATATCTGGTCAACAACGTGAACTTCGATGCTGGATTCAAAAAAAAAAAAAGAAAAAAAACTGGCAACTGAGCAGTGAACACCAAAATCGAGCACAGGGAACGTCAAACAACATAAGGAGAAACGAAGAATTATTTCATTGGCAGAATCTGTGAAAAACACTGAAATCCGTTACGGAATTGTACATTCATGAAGAAAATTCAGTGAGCTCAAAAAACGCCCGATGGCGCAGCGGCACGACATACTGCCTACACCTCGCTGCTCGACGGCTCGGCACCACACACCATGCCAGCGGAAAACAAACCCGCTAAAGCAAGCGTGACGTTACACAAAAAACGTTTCCACTAGATTTATTCATCCCTCTACTTTTCTCCGCTCCCCAAACTTAACTTTACCTCGCTTCTCCACCATGAAGAAAGTTAGTTTCCGGTAATATCCTCTAGTTTTCGGCAGGGGCTATGTGTATGAGAAACGTCGAGTGCTAGATGTACCAAATGCCGTTTCGTTGACCATCGGGCACATGAGATAACGAAGCATGATGGTTAAATTTTTTCTACCGTATGCATTCACTCGCAACGTTCTGTGATCCTCAATATAACGATGGAATTTTCGTAACGAACTTTGCATAAAAATGCCACCTTGATTACCGCAGTTCTTTCAAAATAGATTTAATGATTGTTTAAAGAATGTGCAAGCAAAACGAAAATGACGCTACTTAAATGCAAATTCGAGTGACTGACTGCTGAGTGAATGGTCGGTGATACGAACAATAAATATGCAAAACAATGGACACATAGACGGTCAAATACCGACACTTGTTATATACGCTGCATCTTATTTTTTGGTGCGCTTATTCTTGGCACATAGAGATAATAACGGCATCACATTCCATGAATGCAGACTTTTATAAAGGCTCGGCAGGAATGTCGAGAAGGCGTTTCGAAAAGGAATATGCCACTACCGTGAAATGCGTTGAGATCCGCTTAGAGTTTACGTGGACAACATACAAGGCGAAATACTTCTGTGGCAAAGATTCCTGTTTCGATACAGGACTACAGTTGCTAGAAAAAAAGGCAAAACGATGACAACAACAAAAAGAACGTTTTGAAAAAGGTGCAACAAACCTGCGCTCCATTTCAGCGAGATGTTCCTTGTTTAGTTTCATCCATAAACGTGACTTCATCTCTGCTTCTTCCCTTGACAGGATATATGTATCAATTTCGTCGTCATCTATTCCTGCAGAAATATAGGTAAACACAATTACTGATAATCCAGGTAGCTAACATGTCAGGTGCAGTAGTGACGACCACAGAATTGCTCCCGGAGAGGGTAGATTGAGGCCTTATTAACCGCCGTAAAATACCATATTTTGCTATAAAGCGATTCGAAAAATACTTCGAATAAAATATCGGAAGCAAATCGAGGCATATATATTACTTCCACAACTACCGACACAGCTGATTTGCAAGCTTCATATCATATCCATAAAAACAAAACATTGTTTGGCATTCAGTCAATTTCTTTCACGCTGAACAGTGATAACCCATTTCAAAATTTTGTTGCCATGTAACAGAAGGCTCTTAATTCATGCATGTTACAAACAGACGAAAGGAAGCTGTCTGTCAGCCGTCTAAAGGACAATGAGAACACGAAAAGACAGCAACTGAACCTCGCGTGAATAAGAAATGCTAAAGTAAGGCGGAGAATTAAGCAGAAATAAGTTCCCATGCGACTGATTACTTCCTGCTGATAATTATTTTCCTTACTCCGTTCCCATTCCATGAATCTTTAACGACGATAAACGAAAACTTTAAAACATTTGTTCAAATGAGGTAGAATACGGCGCATTTAACTGACAATAATGAAAACCTGAGCTGAGTACACCTCATCACAAGCCCCAAGATTGCAGCAAAAAACATGACGCAACAATTTGCGATCAAACACATCCCCGTACCAACAATATTCGCTTCTACTCAATGCTAAAACTAGGTTGCAGAATAAAACTAAATGCAGTTCATTCTTCGACAGATATTATCAAAGCTGGCATTATGAAGCTGAAGAAATGGGCAGGAAAGAAGGAAACCTTCGAGGTCCAACTCGCCGTTGCTGTTCTCTTCGAAATCGTCAACTTGTTTCGATGGAAGTGGCTGTGGCTTCAGAGGATCTGAGATTCCAAGACTTTCAAGTGTAGGAGCGTAGCAAGAAGACATCCCGGCCACCTGTCTTAAAAGAAAACACACATCGACTGATTCGTCAAGAAAGCCACTCCTGTAACTTGCTCTAAGCGAAGAAAGGAGCGAAAAGAAGTCAAGATTCCTCATTCGAGCGCAAAAAAAAGTTTTCAAAAAAGACAGAAATTCTTTGGAGGTGAGAGAACTCGGCAGAGAAAGGCCCACTCAACTAAGACTGTCCTAAAAAGTTTGTACCCACTTTTGAAATTATGCTGCTGAAATGCAGCCGAACAAATTCTAACTTCCAGGGCTACTACAATACTGGTTGCACAGATGACTTAAAAGCAGTGTTTGAAAAATACCCATGAGACTGTCACCTCAAAAGTCTGACACACACCGACAATAAAGAACTCCTACGCTGCTCGAAAACTGCAAAAAAAAATTGGCATGAAAATATAGAAAATATTTTGACTAGAACTGAGTGCCCGGATAACGCCCCATAACGCCCAACACCATAAAATTGCCAGAACGAAACATTACACATGCTTTTAACGGCAACTTATGAGTCTATTCATCGATTATGTACAGAGTACGCAATGAAATGAAAAGTTCTCATCCACCTTTGTCGTTCATCACCAGCGTCGAATGCCATTTCAACGATTTCGTCACGAACCAAGGGATCGGCTAGACGCAATTCTGGGGACTCCTTCACCAGCGATTCACTCATCATTTTTGCATAAGGTGTCTTCTTGAACTTTTCACGACGTTTCTTTTCTAGCGCCTTCTCAACCTCTTCTTCAAGCGGCTCCACCTGAAACGGCTCCATCCATACAAAAACTGCTTCATTTAATTAAATGATGTCATCTTCTCATATCAGCGGAAACAACTGAGAACGCATACAAGATTTATTCAGTGGATCGAACTGACTTCTTGAGTGTGGATGTGGATCGAATTGACTTCAAACCTCCTTGCCACATGCGTCTACACATGACAATATTAACCCACCATGTTATCGCCACTCAACATTTATATCCTTTGAAGCGCAACAGTGCTGAATAAATAAGTGAGAAGCAGTAAACAAGAAATCACAACAACCTCTAGCTCAATCTTTTTCGCTGTTTCTTCCTCCTTACGCTTCAGCTGTTCACGAGCCTTGCGTCTGGATTCCCGAAATGCCGGAGGGTCTTCGCAATGCTCCTAAAGAAAAAATTATTTCTACACTTCACCTGCATATCACAATTTGCAAAAACCGTTTAAACAGCAGGTTCCAACGTCTCGAGAAGACCACTGAGACACTACGTACTCCACTTACGTACACGAAGCATGGGCACATTTTCTTCCCTTCCCGTAATTTTGGGCTTTCAACTGCCGCACCAACTTTCGATCTTACGGTGTCCCGAGTCGGACTGCATCAGTCCGTACCTTCTCGTCCCATGAATTGTATGCAGGTTCCTTGGGAAAGTCGTGCGGTAATCGATAGGAAAGTTGCAAGGCAGTAATTTCCGATTTCGTTGATTGCACAACTCAATTAGCGCGGCACATAAAACAAACAACTAAAATATAACTTCAACAAGAGAATTAAAATATTCTAAGTGAATGCAGTTATGTTATTCGAACAAGGCTGACTAGCTGCGGCAATCAGTCAACTGAAATTCGGCTGGAAGCTGAAATTTTAATCGACTTTTAGCAGCAAAAATTCGACTTCTGCTCTAGCGGTTTCAACCAAATTCCGCTGTAATCGTTGCTTTTGTTGGGTAAACGACCGAAACTTCTCAGGCACATTTCGTTTCAATTGGAATTCTATTTAAGCAAAGGCGTCAGGTCGGTCAACGTGCTCATTTCCTTTCTGCAAGTGCGCTTATTAAAGCAAGTGGCCTTAACTGGAGTTCTAGAAATTGTTAATGGCATAGCCAAATTAAGGAAATTCGCACAGTCACAAATTTTCACTTCTTCGGCATTCGTGAGAAAAATTTTTTCATAGGTCTTTGCATTCTTCTTTGAAACCCTTCTGATTTATTCTTTACGAAAAAGTAAAATTTGAAGTTGCTATGTTCTATGAAGTTGCTATTTACCAGCAACCCGATTACATTCTTCTAGAAAAACCCGATGATCTTTTCTTCCCCAACTCAAAACTGTTCTTGGACCACCAACGCCCAAAAACCAACTCCGGTCCGGAATGTGACGTATCTGCCAGTCACCACAACTGCTTACTTAACAAGCGCCGAAAACTAACTACATGACAGGGGATTCCGTCTTAGCCATACAATCAACAGTCGTCAAAATTTTTCAGAAGCACAAAAATCAGGCGAGGTGTCCAAAAATTCATGAGACAATACTTCAATGAAAGTCTGACCAAGTCAACGGTAGTGAACTCGTCGATTGTTAGCTCACTAGACGGAGTTTTGCCGAATTCATCAAGCCTCTTTCTGACAACGGTCTCACTGATATGCACAACCGGACGATATCGCCAATGGTGCGGTTGAAGTTGTAGCACCTTGCCGCCAGAACCAACGCCGCACCGCAGAGTCCAGTTGGGCGACGTCCCGTAGCAATCCAGTCCCGCTTCATTCGCTGTACCAGACGAGTCGCAAGAGACACCACCTGCAAACAATTTTCGCATAAGATGAAATCACTTGAGCATTGGTTCGCTGTACCAGAGGAACAACAACAAAACAGCGTGTAAATGAATAGACCGACTCGTCTGGATACAACGTTTGTTGTATCAGCACACAAGCTCTAGCGATGCAAACGAACTATCAATCAACAGACCTCTTTTTCCTTCTCTCCAAATTCCAGAAGCACCGCGAATCGGAGGATATACAAGCATGGATCCGTAGTGGGTAAGTTGATTTTCAAAGAGCGAGCCAAGAAATTTAGCGTGCGTCCCAAATCGAACACATTCACCTAAAATTTGCAACATACACAAGATGTGAATGAAGCGTCCTCAACAAGCAAACAACAGAAAGTGTACCTCGCCATCAACATGGTTAAGTGGTTCTCCATTATGAAAGCACAATGATGTTTCACCCCTCCATTTTGTTACCACCATTTTCCCTTTCAAGAGTTTGAAAGGGTAGATATAAACCAATTTAAAACCAATGAAAAAAAAAGCGAATAATTCCACAGAAAGTGCAAAGTTTTCTTTGATAAACTACATAAAACCATATCCCTTTTAACGCCCCCTCCCAACAGATGAAATGAACTCATTAGAACGCAACGTGCGCAACCAGCAAATCTGCAAATGAATCAATTCACGATAAAGCCCAACTACTTATGGAACACCTGATGAAAATAACACTTTCGTTCTCTTCCTCATACAACTTGCTCGATAACTGAAATTGTGACCTCGGGTAGTGGTATCTTGTCCGTGATGTGGGATACAATTCCCAGTGGGCAACCCTTACACTAGCACTCTTCCAATTGCTCCCCCAACACCCCAACCGAAAGTGGGAAGGCAATCTGATATAACTCCCTCTCTCTACTTATCAGAGCAACGCCTCACATCACAGCACCTACCTCACAGAAGCACGTGTAGAACCTTTGTAAAATATGAGATTCCAGCCTGAACTGTACAGTGTGCACTTACAACTGTTCAGCTAGGATCACTAACCCAATCCAGCCTGAACTGTTCAACATGCTGCAACAACTTGCGTCAGCTAATACCTTTTGATGAAATCTCATCAAATAAGCTGTTAGTGACCAAATTTCTTCACTCCATTCAGAGTGGAAGGCAGCACGTGGCTGGTCAACGAATTCAGCGAACCTGAGTGACATCGCTGAAATCGAGCAGCAGGTGAGCGGTATTCTCGAGACGACAAGTCATGTAAAGGCAAGCTGCCACTACGTGCGAACGCACCCGACCGCGAGTGAAGTTACGAGAGACACACATTTTGAAGAAGTTATATGCAGTATCGATGCAATGCTGATTTATACGCAACTGACTCGCTATCTACAAAGGAAGGAAACTTTAGTATGGGGAAGCGATGAGTCTGATGAAATCAGTTCATCAATCACACAAGAAAATAAGAGGTAGCAAGCACACAAGTGCTTGCGAATAATTGACATAACTGCTTTTTAACAGGATTAGTAACATCGTTGGGAGTATGTAACCGAACATGTGGTGCACTTCAAGAAATTTAAAAGCCATTTCAACAAGGTGCATGAAAAACATATCAGTGCTTTCATACACTTGATTCAGATACTTCAACATAATTTGAAAGAAAATGAGACATAAACAAGCGTCACCGCTAGAATTTTACCTCCTAAAATGTAATTAAATCAAGGATTTCGACTAGTGGACTAAGGGTGCTTATCAGCAGAATCTCAAGCATACCAGACAGTATATATCCTGCACCTAATAACACAAACGCCTGGGGTAGCGTGAGTGTGAAATTCAATAATCACCCCTTCGATGAGCTTCTTTCCTTTCATATAGGTTACTTCTCTGGACTCTTGATGCATAAGGCCTGGCACGCCAGAGAGAGTATGTCGCTGCGCACGGTCATGAGAAACGAACTGACCTGAAAAAACCGAGGTTACGACAACATGTACCGCGCTCATGGCTTCCTGGATCTATTAACTTTCTTTTCGGTGCACCTAGGGCGCTGCAGATCCGGAATGCCCCATGCGATAAGACAGGAAATCTGTCTGTAACTCCCAAGTTGTACTATATGGCCTTCCTGATCGACATGAATAAACCGCATTTGTTGTCGAATATGATAGGAGAGCATCTGATCTCCAAGAAATATTCTATTTACATGTCAGGCGTCCCACAACCCTTTATTCATTGCCAGCTTCTGTTCAAAATCTTTTGTCGAAGACTAACACTCATCCCCCTTATTTTTATCGGTAGTTTGCCACCCACAAGCGGATATCAATGCTAAAAAATGTTCCTATGGTTGCATCTCACCAGCTACCCATTCGTCGTCAACGTTATTTGTGAATACTAATTCAATGGACCCAGCGCCAAACAACATCAATCCGTCAACCAGCTTACGCAATCAATCTCCACCTTTTATACAAACAGCCGACACCTTGGCATGAAATTATCCTCTTTGTAGAATTGGTTTGCGATTGTCTCAGGGCTCTAATCCCCCTTTCTGTGTACGGACTACAAATAATGCTAGTGTAGTCTCTCTGAAGAAGAAACATCATGTATTAAACGATACTGATGGAGTAGCAGTTTCTCGATCATTCCGCATACATACCATCTGCGCAGAGAAGTTTGTGGACTGAAATTTAGAGTCTGCTAGCATCCCTGAAGCGCGAATTTTAGTGGTTTCCATCACTGATCCACTCTGATGCTGCAGCCGCGTTCGGCCAGTGCCACTTAAACTTATCAGTGCGCAATAAAGCGAAAACAGGGAAGATGCAGCTACAACCTGTCATCGAAACATACTATGCCATTGGAACGCAAATCAAGCAGATTAATTCGAATAGTATAAGGCGGACCGCGTCATCGAGTATATTTTAAAGGGGAGAGGGGAGCCATGGGGGATATTTGGCTGATTCAGTATATACTAGCTATTTTTGCATTGACAAATAAGCACACAACGTTCATTTTTTCGAGAAGATGCACAATTCTTCCTCCAACTCTCACCTCAAGAAACTTTTCAGGACGACTGATCTGTCAAGTCGGGCGAGAAATAAACAGGAAGAAGGAAAACACTTAACCCTTGCAAACCTTTTTAACCTCCAGCAAAAACCACCTGCACTCATTAGCGTCATGCTGCGTGCAGGAAAAAAGGTCCTATTGGCAAAGAAAGGGAACATCGACAAAGCGCTAAGCAAGATTTTTTAAGACTCTAAATCATCCAAAGGAAGTTCCATAGTTGCCTGAGCGATAAAAAAGTCCTGCTTTTGCGAAATTGGAGAATGAAGCAACTGGCGAGCAAGTTTCTTAGTTCCAAAGCAAAGAAAGTTTCCTTGTTGAACAACTGGAAAATGCCGATGTTGCCCAAAGTAGTGGCACCAAAATTTGTTTATGAAACGAAGTTGTAAATAAAAACATGTGCACAAATGTAAAAAAATGTTTAGAAGCAAAATCCAAAAGTATTGCATGAGTGGAGATGAAATAAAGCGACGATATGCTCGTAACTTAACACTCACCAACTAAAGTACTCCCACCCCCACTTCTTTCTTGATAAGTCACATCAGAAACAATCGTAGACTCCTCAAGCACCGTGCCGCAATTCATACATGTCGAGTCGCCTCGAGCCGCATCGTCATCGATATCAGAACTTCCGCAGTGTGGACAAGTGCGCCCCATCCTCTCACCCTTAAACAAAATTACAAGCGAAGATTTCAGAGAGAAGTTCTAAGTTGAAGTTTACACCTCAGGTCACAGACGCGTTCTCACCGAGCAATTCCACGCAATTCACGCGTGCTGCCTTCCACAAGGTAAGAGTGGATCGGCTTAAATTTTCAAACAATCAAATCTCCTGTAAGTTTTGTGTGCAGAAACTTTAGCACACTTTTCTCCCCTCTGTCGATCTCTTCAACATGACTTTCAACGGCAGCTTGCGCGCCGCCTCCGAAAAACGGCTGCCTGTTGCATCTCGTGTTCGCCAACTGCTCTGGAGAGGAGCAAGTTCGATAGACTCATTTATGCTTCAAACCAATCAATGCTCAAAGTAAACCGCCTAACCTAGCCTCACTTAATTTTCTGCTGCAGCCGAAGCCCACAGATGTAACTCCGTGGAAATGGAAGGCGCTCTTAGCACAACCTCGTTCAACCAACCAAGTCGGGGTGTGCACGATAAAGTCCACCTTCCACCCAAATGGGCATTCCACATATATCAATCTTTGTGTGTACTTCTCCCGCTGCATGCACCATCTGCTTACATAAGCACCGGAAACAGCAAGTGGGAAAATACATCGAGAAAGCAACGAGAAAAGTGAGGCGACTACA
This sequence comes from Ascaris suum, assembly GCA_013433145.1. NCBI lineage: Eukaryota > Metazoa > Nematoda > Chromadorea > Rhabditida > Ascarididae > Ascaris > Ascaris suum. Next base: position 7,845,526 of record CM024188.1, on the reverse strand, counting down.
CCTTCGCTTTACTTCATACAAAGGACGGAAAACTTTCACTACGACTGAGAGTAGTTATGGGCAGACGTCGACCTGCAGTGCGAAAAGTAAATGGCGAACTTCGGACCAGATGTGTCGTTGAAAAGTCCAGCGATTCATTAATCCACTCGCCTCCTGTTACTACAACGAGCTGGCAAAAAGTGCTAGGATTATCGCAGCTTTCTGACACCTAAGCATTAAAATAGAGCAAGTTCAAGTGAAGGCGCTCACATGGTTACCTGATGGGACATTTCTTACCCACATGTTCAGTTTTTAGGCAGCACAGATCCCCGAATATGGTGGCGATAATTTTCGGCGTCAAACAGGGGGTTGCTGTAGCCATGCTCCATGACCCGCGTACAACAACCAATTTACCGTTTTATGCAATGTGATGTTTGATCATTGCCATTGTGGAAAACGCTCTTTTTTTGCAGATCCAAGCCCGTAGCTAGAACGCTCCCTCTGGAATGTTTATGCATGGATAATGCAGTCCTCTTTTTCCCACCTCAGCAATTACAGCGCCATAAGGTGATATAACCTAAAACGCGATATTCCACCCCCCCCCCCCCCCAGTCGGCCTAAACAGCACAATGTGCCTATGCAGCAATGCCTGGTCAGCTAGACCCATAAATCGGCGCGCAGCATAACGCAGTTTTCAAAAAGAACATAAACTTCGAATTTAGAGTGTCTCGCGCTCGTGCAATCAGTAGGGAAGTACATTGTCGTAGGGACGTCTGGATTATTTTTGTGAGGATCTGTTCCATACGGCCGCTTAAATTTCTGCAGACCTATACAAAGCATGGTTAAGGTTTTCTTATAACAATACGAGTGGTCGAATATTTAACTTTGGCTGAATCCTTTCTGAATTAGAAAAACTGCCTACATTACTGCCTATAACCATAGAAAAGCCTGAGAAACGTGCCAAGAACATTCTTTAGCGTATTGGTATGCAGAAAATGATCTGACAACTTGCCGGCTTTTACTCCCGTGTCGGTCTATTAACAACAACGATTGGAAGAAGCTTGCAATCCACCCCAGTGCTGCGATACTGGATATCATGGCGCAAAACATCACCCGCTGGAACTGCAGTGCCTAGGAGAGGATTGATGACTTACGGCCAGTATTAGACGATCAAAACTGAAGGGGCGGCGACAAGGTTGGTATTCCGCACCCCCAACGATCTTCAGCGACCTTCCAAGGGGTCCAAGTGAATTCTGAGTCCCTCTCCTTCCCAAACGAAACTTCTTGAGTCCAACAACGCACAGGGAACAGATTTTTAAGGCAAAAACTGTTTACTTCACTACAAAAAAAGAATAAACTTCAGCGCTATCATCGAATTCCTTCGAGCTCGCCTGATTGGCTTCGCTCATCTGAATCTCCGTCATACCAGCGCACGACGCGCAAAATGAGCGCACGCAGCTTTAGGCGCTGGGCGGATAAAGGAGCGCGTTTTATTAACATAAAAACATTGCAGCTATCATAACAAGCCGCAGCTAAAATTGCTGACCCGGTATCACCAGGCTGTTGAAGTTGGCTGTAAGATCAATGCTGCAGCAAGCCTGTTTGATTTCCTACGGTCTATCAATAAAGGAACAAAACTCGTACGATGCTATCTTGTCTTTTATTGACTGTTCCAAACCTGCAATTGTTTTTGAATCCACTCAACGCGTTATACAACCTGCAGTATTGATGGCAGCGCTGAAAAAAATCTCCATATTTGAATCAAAAAATACTTACGAAGTCGGTTCGGATTATCCCTCCCGTAAACACCTAGAACTGCAGTTCCCGAGTAAAAACTACCGCTGCAATATGTGCAGTAAAAGAATAAATCAGAAAAGGAGAATTAAAACCAAAAAATCACAATGGTTTATTTAGTTGAAGTGAATATTCGAAGAGCCGATGCTAACCATTTCTACGTCCTAGGTAAATTGCCTATTTCACAGCGTTGCAACTGACAATAACGGTTACATCAATGCAGAGGCGAACACTAATAATGAACAGCACAAATCAGTTGGTTCGAAAACCCCAACAGAAAGAAAGAATCCCCCGAAAGGAAGAAACTAGTCTCTCATTCACAAGGAACCTAAAGCCCTTGGAACATTTTTTTGCGAAGTCGGTTCGGACTGAACAACAATTCTGCATACACATCTTCGTGTAGCACTTGTGTTTATACCGATTAAGCAGTGAGGAAACGGGGACCATAGGCAAAAAGTTTGTGAAGCGAGAACACTTGGCCCGATTTACGCGCGTAACATCAGCGTGAACTCGGTCACATATGAGGAAATATGGTTGGGTCACGCCCAAGCACAAACCGCAGCCCCTCGACAACCGATGGGTGTGACGGGTCGCTTGCTCGGACAGGTCTACTCTCGTCATCGTGACGCTGACTCGACTACGAATTCAGTCATCGCGACCTCCTGCAAGCTGCTCTGGCGACGTTTTTAAACGTGCTCGAGTTGAGGTCGAAGCACGCATGCGTAACACACCGATTATTCTTCTGCCTCCTAGCACACTTTCCCACTTCGCTGGAGTCCAGTGGCCAAACTTCCTCGTTTAGAGTCAAATGTCCCGACTTCAGACTCCACTAACTTCATTTAATAAGCAACGAACCAGGCAACTTCAGCATGCTAATAACACTGCCAATAACTCAAAGAATCAACCACGAAAACAAGTAATCATAGAATGCTGTCAACACCACCAAGGCAAACGGCTTATTCGCACATCGTTCGCACAATGCAAGGCCATTACGATCCTTTCGTTGCGAGAGCAAGCATCGAATGCCGATCGTTACAGCTCGATGCTGACGGATTCATGTACACAACAGAAACCGTGCCAGTGAAATGGAAGGTGTGCACTGTGTTGCAGCTAGAGAAAACCAAGAAAGAAAGGAGGGAGAGCAATGAAACATGAACCGGAAGTGCACTGTTTGCAGGTCTGAATGTTAGAATTGAAGCAAAATAGGCTACTGGCAGATAAATATGGCGTGACAGTATTTAAAAGCGCTCGAAAGTTGTGGTAGAAATATGCTTGAATGCCCTCATCAACGATCGCTGTCAACATGGACGTTATTAATCTCGTAGACAGGTCACGCTGAATATCTAAAATAACTATTCGCTCAATTGGCCAAGTATTTTATGATGACTGCACCTTCCACAGGACCCACCTCGCAAATACGATCATTCCCGCTACCTGCCGCTCGAGGAAGCCTAAACAAATCAACTGTTACATTCTCCTACTATAAAAGTACACCATCACTGCCATACACGAACCTTCGGTGGATCGATAATGTCCCGTGCATTTATTTCCACCCTGTCTCTACAGAGCTCTGTTTTGCTGTAATGCCGTTGGTCCTAACGCGTTGCCTTATGCTGCGAAACAGCGATTCTGCCGTTCTAAAAAAAAGACCGGTACGGCACGTTTCCCAACCTATTTAGCAGTATGGCAGTGGGAGATCTCCGGCGAATAGCACTGCTATGGGATAGTGCGTACCTGATGAACGAACTGGACTAGTGGCGAAGAGTCGATGAGCGACGGATTTTAACAAATTCGAACAAGGGCGCGTTTTTCAAATATGCTCGACTATAAAATGCGAAGGTAGCGGAGGGTGCGGCTATTCGAGGATATATTTCGCATTTGACGAGAAGGTTGGGGGTTATTACAGTATATACGCATATACATCCTTAAGGAAACCCCCGGCGATATAACAAGACTCCCGGAAAGGCATGATTCCATCGATGCAATAAGAGAAATCTAAAGGGCTCAAACGTCGTCATTTCCTCACAAATTAATTGTTGTCGCGAGACTCAAAAAGTCTCGAGGGCAATTGCACCGCTGTGAAATAAGCTGCCACTATACTCTCAGATCCGATCCGACAACAGGTCTTCTGCATTTTTAGGAAGACTCTTTACACTGAAACTTCTTAGTGAGAGTGCAAATGTTGGGGTCGAAAGTCAATCTTTTATACTCCTTCACTGAATACTTCAGCTGCAAAACTCAGTTTTATTAAAAAGATGTGGGGAAAAAGAATTCAGCATAACCCAAGTTTTAATAGTGACCTGCAAAGCATAGTACAGCGGTGCAATACCGATCTTTGTTGGGTGGTTTTTCGATCTTTGTCTTTGTTGGTACAGGTCTTTTGATTCATAGAATTAGAAAATTTGATTGTTGGCCTCCATTTAGCAAGAACCATTTAGGCCCATTTGCCTGGTTTGTTAAATTGGCGAAGCAATTGTTGATGGCACTCTGGTCAGTTTGACATCTTTGTACGAAGCTGTGTGCAGATCGAATGACAAACTTCCTTTATTTATTCACTCTCTCAGAGAGAGGAAAAAATACCTCAAGCAATCACAGAAATAGAAACATATACACCCAATGGCTAGCGTACAATATGCACTGAGTATTCAAGACGAGAAGCATCGAAAGAAGCTTCACTTTTATATAATGCAAATGTGGGCCTCATGTATGTTGCCATATTTATATGCGGACGACCGGAAGCTATATTTGGAGGGACCGTATGATTCGGTGATTCAGTATCGTCGAACTGCTAAAGACATAGTAATAATTGAATTTATGTAGCGCTAGTACACAAAGAGAACCCAAACGAAAAGTTTAAAACTGCCCAAGGAAGCAGCCTATCTCGGAGAGGGCCTCACATCTCCGCAGTCACTAGTCTTCTAGAAAATTGAAAGATCATATATAGATCTTTTTCGGCGTCTACTGCGAGGAATTCTCTAATTTCGATCTCTAATACAATTTCGGCGGCAGACGGAATGGGTTGAAGCTGAAAGAAGAATGATCGGGAACGAAAACCAGAAAAAGCTACTTTATGAACTACGTTATCAAGACCTCGAACAATCTCTGTAGGTTACCGGTCACCGTTCACGACTCCAAGCAATTGAAGACCCTCTTGTCATGCTCGCGTCGAACCATAATCCTTGGATATGTCCGTTGCACTAACAACTGAAACGTATCGCCTTTTTTCTTTTCGCACTACACCGTTTTACTTAGGCTCAGGTAAAGAAAAACGGTCGCTGCTTTTGTCCTTTTTGCATTTCCCTCAGTGCTCCTTTCAAAAGATATATACAGCGGCAGGAAAAATCGGAAGAATGCAGGTGGGAGTGGATTGTCGGAATGCTTTTGTTCATGGCGAACATATACAATTGACTTTTTCAATGTGTTCGACGTCGTTTTTTCTGTTGGTCGGCTTCACGAAGCTCTGCGAAACACTGAACTGATTTAAGGTGAGTAGGAGAATTTGTTGCACCTCGTCACTTATGCGTTTTGCTAGATTAGAGGCATCACTGTTCAACACTGCCATGCATCGTTGAATATTTTTTGTGCAAGGGCTCCACAAAGAGCATTATGGCCTAATGTGCACGCTTCAGTGGTGAAAATATAAACGCTATCATTTGTATGTATACAGGGAACTAATATACAAACAATAGAGAACAGCCAGTGATGATACTTCCACACTCCGAATCACCAGTAGCAGGTGACCACAGCTTTGCCTTTCCTCACTACCTCTCAGTTGTTATAGCAAATCAGCATACACAATATCGAAAGTACACACGCATTAGCGCTCATGCTTTGCGTCAGACACCTCACTTCTACATGATTTTTTCCATGCTTCGACTCGCAAGTCGGTCAGTCATGAGGTTTATTTCACTTTCACGGTTCGTTCGTGGAAAATTACAAGAAGATGCTGAAACGGAAATCTCTGTGTCCGTTGAAGTGAACAACTCTTGGGTCGTTGAACAGTGTATACACCCTTTGACTTCTTTTTCAGTAGAACAGAATAATAGTGTTATTAAGTGATCTCTCGATTCTCGTTGGTATCGGTCTCCTTTAACAGAACGAAAAACTCATGTCGAATTTTTTCAATTTTGAGGGCACATAGGAGCAAATGCTAATCGTAACACAGAAATATGCTATCTGCAGAGCCAAATAAACTGTGGGAAAGTGAAGAAAATGAAAGTAGTATCTGCAAACAAAAACTTTTTCATGAAGTACTCTACTTTGGATATGAGTCAAATACATTTGCGGTCCACGTGGCGATTTTGATCCGGAATTTAACTCCAACTTGCTATATTGTGCCACTGCTATTTTAAGCTCTAGTGGGCAATATTTAACACAAAAGTAGTAATCGCATTAAAGAACGATTCCAAACCAGCGTCCGTGACAAATTTCCATGAAAGTGAGGAACTGCTCTTGTTTTATGACAAAAAAGAAAGCCGCTGATTTGCAATTATGATGGAGTTCCCCCCTTCAGTTTTGTGTGATTTCATTTGCTTTACGTATAACACATTTCTTTTCATTTGCTAACATCGTTAGCAGACTGAATGCACTATTCTTTAATATGCTGAAGTAAAACTGAACATCGCAGATTCGATTTCTAGCGCCACACACATTAAAAATTCTCCAAACGCATTTTAGCTCGTTCTAGTAACTTTCAGACGTAGTCTGCAGCAGATCAATTTAAATTAACTCACACATACGAAGTCTCGATTTTGTTCCAATCCGTTAAGCACGGATTTTTATCACCGGCCTTTGTTTCCATCGCCGCGAAATCTAGAATTTTTTTGAGTTTTTAAATAATCACCTGGTTTTTCGCAGACGGAAATAAAGGAACAGCCTACTGCACATGTATTCCTGGACTACCAACTCAACTCATCAAACTGGTGTCTGCAACTCGAAAAGAGCAAAACATTGCATCAGCTATATCTTTTGCGGATAAGGGAAACGATTTCGAACATATTCAAAGCGAGCAGAACCCATGAACTAAGCACTGCGTTTGAATAGGAAGGCGTCCAATTCGATGAAATAAAGCAGCAAACTGATTTCGAAGATGTTTTATGATTCAGCTTTTTTCGTTCTAGTTAAATCACAATCTTGATGAAAATTCCATGTGGAAACATTGAGAACGGAGACGACCCCCGATAAACGTTGACACTTCTACGTACTCAGTGAAACGGGAAGAGTGGCTTTTTTCTTCGCTGCACTTGAGAACAAGTTTCACGGAATATGTGCGTGAGCCGTCCAGCTGATACTGCCACCATTTCTCGCATTTCCGTTTGCAAATCATTCTCTGCAGTGCTGTGTCATGGAAACACGTGTTTTGTACGCATTTAATTCGGGCTTCTCAATATGAGCGCGTCGCAATGAATTGCGAAAAAAAACCCATTTAACAAACATCAGCATCAACCGCTGCAACTCTCTGCTTTTAGCGATGATTTGTGTCAACTGCACCGACGTATTATAATGAAACCTCAACAAAGTGCCTCTCTAATATTTTCAGCCTATGCTCATTCATCCGATAAGTTTCTGTGTATAATTTCATTGTCATTTGTAACTGTTGCCTTCAAACCCTGATAACCTACCTACTGTGTGTGCATCGGGAAGTGACGACTCGTCACGACGGACGGAGGTTGCCCTATTTGTATTCACTTATTCTATGCTACAATCTATAACTACTGCAATGCAAGTCCTTACGAAGATGTGTCCCAGTCCTCTGAGTGGTCAAATTTTGTGAAAAGCGATCACAGCTAATTCGACAGCAATGATTGATGGCTGGCGCAGGTATCACAGATGTCATATAAACTGTACTCTTCCTTATCTGGCCATTTGTTTGTCTCAGATTTCTCGTGTCCCGTACCTCGGAGAGATGTCTTAGACTAGCGAGAGTGCTAAAAACGGTTAAACCCTTCATTAAGTTTAATGTTACAAGTATTATACGTGCAGTACACTTGCAAAAAAGGAAGAAATAATGCACGAACATATGATAATAGTAAAATACATAATCAATGCATACTATTGTGTAATGTCTCATTTGCAACGATGTGTAAAAAGTAAAGTTCCTTTACTTTTTGCGTTGGTTGCGAGCGCTTTAGCTCTCTCTAATATTCTTCACGCTGAAATCTCGTGGTTTAAAATTTTATAATTCTCTATTAATACAGAGAGTTCTTTCACTCTGAAATTAATTTGGAGAACGGCAATGTACATCTTATGGTTCAGTGGAAATAAGCTTATTTTGTTAGCTTTTTTATGGTGTGAAATATTCAAAAAGGTAATGTAATTATATATATATATATATATATATATATATATATATATATATATATATATATATATATATATATATATATATATATATATATATATATATATATATATATATATATATATATATATATATATATATATATATATATATATATATATATATATATATATATATATATATATATATATATATATATATATGCGAAGTGTGCGAATATAGCAACATGCTTGCCCGCAAAATACATCACCATCTGCACTGCATTTTTGAAACGATTAAAACTGAACGATCATTTGCGTCGATGAGAGAAACGACTGCCCCCTTCTCGAACGCAACAACAACTAGTGAGTTGAGTAATTTTTGCAGACATTCAGTGGCACTATGAAGCGCTTAAATGGATGACGATTCCTTGTTGATAGGCTTGCAACACTGCAGTGCAGCTTTAGCTTGCAACCACTATAGCAAACTGCTGCGTAAATCACTATTCCGTTGGGTGTCACAATCACTCAGTTTGCTGCCGTGTATAAGTTGCGACCAATTTGAATTACATATGCAAAATTCACGAGAAGTCAAAAGCAACAGATTTTAAAAAATTGCAACAGAAAAATGAAAGATAACCGAACTGTTACACACACGAGTTCACCAGTGCATGTGAAATTACATGCAACTGCAGCAGACTGTCAACTAAGATGAGATATAAATCAACAAGCCAATTTATGTCGCCTCATATCTGGATGGAGTTCTAGGTGAATAAATATGTATGCCATTTTTATGAAGGCGGTAGCGTTTTTGAGAATGATTGGAAAAAATCTGACAATCTCTCAAGAGCAATGCATTGCAAAATAAGGCGCAATTTTTGTCCCCGTGCGGTTTCTCAACGTAAATTCTAAGCAGCTTGTCGGCTCAGCGGGCAAAAACCTAGTGAAAACCTGCGGTCTTTCTATTTCACTGACCTGTTGGTTTCCGACTGAAGCTTCTCGAAGATAACCCGCTGTGCGTCGAATGCAAAAGAAGGCTTGCCTGTCATCTCGATAAAGTGTTTCTAAATTTCTTTTTAAGTAGAAGCGAGTGTTTGCTGGAAGACGTTTAGACTTTCGATTATTCGCTTTACGGAAGACGCTTTTTGGTTGATCTACGTCACTTCCCCATTGATTTACTGCTGAAAAGAAAGGTTCCGTTATTCTCCCCACTCGAAGACTGCTCTCGCACGTTAAAGGTCTTCGAAGAAGCGTTTGCAAGGACAACTTGCATGTATTCCTGTGTTACATGTCCCGTATCGATGCATGCTAAGTGCTACATGCTTTGCTATATGTATAGATGCGACCCACAGCATAGCAATGCCTTTAAGCATACCCCAACAGCCTGAATGTGAGAATCCCCTGCTCCGTCCCCACATCCCACCTCCTATCCCAGGGCTTCCAGAAAATTTTTGCATTCGAGAATCAGAACCCTTCGAAGTCAGACTACACTCCGAGTCGACGACATAAGAAGCATCATTTAACAATAAGTGAAAAGTTGTCATCAGGCGAGGTCAGAACTCTCGACCTTCAGCTTTCATTGCGCATTCTGCAGCCGACTGAGCTGGCTGTGTCCGATTCATTTGTCATTATTCGCCACGGCCCAATCAGCTTGCAACTAACGCAACGGGTCTGAAGAGCGTATAACACAAAAACTCTCAAGACAGAACTAACATTATTTAAGACGAAGTGGTATATAAACATAGTTACCACTTTATGATAAGACGAAATTCCTCCGTACCCAGTATAAACTTTTACGCCGTCATCTGGACAGTAAAAAAGAACGAACAACTTTTGTCGTTTTTATCCATCTTTAAATCCGCTTTTAAGAGGTCCGGGTAGACAAATTTCCCTGAAAACACATAACCATGCAGCTTTAAGGTGGATTAACAAATAACTGATTTAAAAATGCGGCTGACTTGATTACTTTGGAAAACGCGAATTGTCGCCTCACACAATTCGCGATTTTTTTTGATAACGCTCGACAATGAACGATAATTTTATTAAAGAAAGTGAAAACACACGGAAACATTATCACAACAGAGTATCATCGCTTACGCAGCGTATGGCTCGTGGCTTGAAACGAACGAAAAATGTAATTTACTTGCACAAGCCAGAATAGAAAGATTGCATAGATACACAGCACATAAGATGCATCTGGAAGAAACATTTAGTGCCGTCGATAGTGGGGTGTGTCGTTGGATGTTTACCACCAAGGCTCGCTGATGTTCCTTGCATATGCAATATCTTCGATAAATCCATTCTATGAGTCAGTCGTTGAGCTTGCAAACGAATATTTCAGCACATTCAACCCATCCGTGCCATGAAAGAGTCTACGCTTATGTCGTGGTGTAGTGCAGTTTGCTTCAGGTCCCGAACGAATCCCGACCCCCCACGTGCACAGGTTTCCGAAAATGGGACCACGTTGAATTGGGAAGGAGAAAATCGAAACGAATTTCGGAGGTTCCGGATCACGGCGGATGGGAGGAGGGGACGGGTAGGGCAAAAAGCCTTCACCCAAGTCAAATTTAGACACTGTACTGCAGTGCTGGCACTCAGGAAAATTTCCACACTTGTAGCAAGGAAGTGATATCGAAGTATGAACCACCCACTCTCGACTTTTTCAACTGTCAACCGTATTGAGAGAGGGATGAGATTTTTTTTCTAAACTCGAAGAAGTGAAGAAATTTTGGATTTCCTCGAAAATTAGAAGACTGCCAAAAATTGGGGATCCTGTTGACACTAACAACCGACAAACAATACGCAGGTGTAACGTTCCTTGTAGAACAGGGTCAGAATTGAAGGTTGGGATGGCAGTGTGCATGAAACAGAGCATGTTGCACAATGCTGATTTTATTCAACCTCATGTCTTCAGGGAAACCATGAAGCACCAACAATTTATGGAAACCACCAATTTTTTCACGAATGGAATCAATATTTCAACGAGAAGGAACGGCAGTGCAGTTCGTCTCCTATTCACCACCCGCTCTCTGGGGCCAAGAACGGACTATTCTTTTGTTGATAGCTTTACAAAGCATGTAACGAGGTCTTATTTCTTTCTACCGAAGTTCAGTTACATGACATGCCATCGCAGTTCCGATCGTATGTCATTCAGAACAGACACTTTAAAAAGGCATTAACCGATGCATGGGGTTAGGTCACCAGGCCTATGCGGTAGTGCTAGCAAGCTCATTCAAATCAGGCGTGTGTGCGCTTATCTTCACCAAATTCTGTGAAAATTTTTTAGCCTAGAATTTTTAGTCAAAACTGGCGGCTCATTGATTGTTGAGTTTTCAGTGATCATTTTTTTAGGCCGTGAAATTTTTCAAAACAGTCTTAACTGAGAGCTTCATAAATTGTGGATATTGGTTTGATCGGAAAAGCGCTGAACCAGGAAATGATCTCAAGTTTTCGAAGGGTTCCTGTTCAAGATTTCTGGCGCTTTCAATCCTCACCTATACTTGCCAACCTCTGACTGTGGCTCCTTCCTCGAAATGCCGAAATTCGCCGCTACTTCAGCATCTATGCTCCAGCAGATTACACTGTCTCTGTATGTGCATCTTTGCAAGACACTCCACCGCATTTGGTAGCCATCTAGAGGTTCCTATTACGAACGAATAAAAAAAGCGCATAAGTACGAGCGGTATTCGTGACTGAAATGAGAGGACAGGGTAAGGATGAAATGAGTCCTTCTGCCTTTAAATGTCAAATTTTGCCAACCATCTCGGCAACGGTGTCCTCGCTAACTGTCAGAGTAGTTCCGTGTGAGAATGCTCAACCAGTCCAGGATCGAGAAATTATGGTTGATAGGAAATGGCAGTTCAGTGCGCACTGTAGTGAAAAGCTTATAAGAGCGAATTGAACAGTTCCTCAGTTTTCTTTATATTTTGTGCCTTTCAGAATTCAAATACCGATGCCTTCGTATATGTATGCATGATATCTGATATTATCATTTGCGGCGATATCATCTGCACCTCTCAAAGGATTCAATTGGCATTCAAATTTAGTGGCGTCTATCCATAAGCAAGTCACTAAAGTCCTGCTGAAATACAACGATAGACCTGTGCAGACAACGTTGAAAGCACTAGGAATGGGAAGAATTGTTAATGGTATAATTAAAGTTTACGAAATGATCGATAGTCACACTAATCGAGAGCACTGAATTATAACCGAGTTCGCTTCTATTGGATTAGTGTAACGAGCAGAAATGCCGAATATATGGATTGCAGATGTTATGCTCCCAAATATTGCTTTTCAAACGCAGTATTTATGTTATGGAAGTAGCTAGAGTGAGCAGGTTCTTAGGAATGCTATCGAGAAACTTAGTCGACACTCATCTTGACGCCTCTTTTCTACCTATTTCTTCGTTGTGTTTATGTTTTTTGTTCTGTTTTTCGCCGTTTTTGTTGGTGAATAAGGAGGTCCGCGTTGATCGTTTTAGTGAAATATTCCAAGCATATTTCACTCGAAATTTTCGCAGTTCTCTACTCTAAACTACCTACTTTGAAAACGCAAAAGCCTCACAATTCCTGGGCCGTGATTGCATTTTCCTGCTTCTCGAAAATTAAAAACCTACCACCACAGCTGTACAAGGGAGAACAAATGATAAGCGGAATCGGAGCGGTCGAAGCACTCGAATTATGCCATCGCACTCTATAGAGGCGTTACTGAGCAAGTTGAATCACAATAATGCATGCTCTTTAAATCACATCTCCGCATACTGCTACTATGCAACTTGCTGAGATTCTTGCAGAAAGCATTACGGTGATACTTCTCGCCCTTGCAGAGTACCAATTCTGTAATCGTTAACGCTAAGGAGCAGTGGGAAGGCTTAAAATTTCCGAAAAAAAATGTTACAGTTACCTTGTCAGCCATATCTGTTGCATAGATACTACCCGTGATTGCCTAATTGCCAAAATTTTCAGTGCTCTCAGCGAAATTTTTGGCTCACTTTGCCCACCCCCACACAGCGAAACACCGCTACTGAGTTGAGCCCTCTCTGGCAAAATTAGACTGTAATACAAACTCGGTTGTGCCTCCCACTTTTGAGCTGAGTAACAATATATTCGCCAGCGATTGACTTCCTTCTCATTTGGTGCTTCATGAACAAACACAAGATGATTTTGGCTACTCTATGTAAACAAAATTAATTCGAAAATCTTTAAATCGGTTTGATTAAGCGACTCTTTTATTTTTACAGCATAATCTTACTACTGCAACATAAAAGAAGCTCTTGAAAGGTAATTAGCTCAGCTAGTATTGAAATTGCTCACAAAATATGGTAGAAATTAATGAGTTACTTGCGACTAGCAAATCGAACGCCTTCTCATCGGTCGAATAACCTGCTTTCCAAAATGCCTCGAAAAGTAACATTGTGTGAAGAGTTGCAACGGAATGATTTTGCTTGAAGATATTATCAGTTTAACTTGGTGTCTTCCCTGAAGAGTTTCGAATAGAAAAGCAACACTCACTCGAAATTCGAGGATCAGAATTGAAATGGGGAGAGGGATGATTTTGAATAGCTTACATAGTAACCATACATAGGAAAGACTAGCGGCTATTTTTAATGTTCCACCCGTGGCCGAGCCAAAAAATAACCCTCTTCTCTCTTCACATGAAATACAGTTCTGGCGGTGTCTTTGCATGGCATAGAATTATTGTCGGCAATTGAAGAAAGTGTTCAGCTGTTAGAACAATCAGGTGACAACTTTACTGATCGGCATTCAAAACAAATAGTTTAGTCCTAGAACTGACGAAGAGTTCCCTTATGTGAATGGCTTGCAATCCACTTTGACTTATTATTTATGAGGCAGCAGAATCGGCCGAAGTTATTCCTTGGTTACTAGCTGGCACAGTAGTCTGAATGGTTTCAGGGAGTTCTGCGTGTGGTTGCTGTGCCTCAGGAGATGGGTTAGGCCCTGACTGCTGTTGATCTGACCCTGGTGACTCAGAGGGGCCCGGCGGTTGTTGCTCTGCTCCAGGAGGCTCAGAGGACTCTGGCTGTGATTGCTGTGTCGTCTCAGGAGATGGTGTAATCTCTGCTTGTCCTTGCTTTGGCTCGGCTGATACAGACGACCCTGGCGGTTGTTGCTGCGCTCCAGGAGATTCAGGTGACTCTGGGGGCTGTTGCTGTGGCGGGGGAGGTCCGAATGGAAATTGTCGTCGTTGTTCCTCTTCTTGCCTTTTCTGGCATTCAGGTGATGTATTGTTGATTTGAATGCAGTGGATCATTTCTTCGGCGTTTTTTACGATATTCTGAACTCGTGAAAGAACCGACTGCACGTTTTCACCTAAGTCAAAAAAGTGTTATCTCTCACGAAGCATACCGATTCACAGATGCTGTTCATAGCAGTGGCGAGAAGATATACCCCACAAAGGTCTTTGGGGCGTTCTATTTATGTGGAGCACACCGTCAAAGAGATAAAGAACTTGGTCAACTATCTTTTATAAAGCTGTTGACGAGTGGCGACGGGAGCTGTGACTGAGCAGATTTTACTTCTGCACATTGTCGTTGTTCATATTTGAAGCGTATTTGGACGCCGAAATAATTTGTTCGTGGTGATCTGCATTATTGTCTTGCTGCGAGTTCGTGATACAAAAGAGCCCTATTTGAGATCTGTTGCTCACGTGGTGCTCAGTGCTGATTTGCCTAGAAATCTCTTTGCAATCAAAATTTGAAGCACTGATCCATTTGGAAATAGAAACGATGATAAAAGTGACAAGATGTAACGTTCCCTTTCTTTATCCGAACAAACCTTACAGTTCGCCGCATTCTGCATCTAATTTATGTTGAGGTATGCGTTGACTTCAGTTGCTAGAATATTTGTTTTATTCAGCAAACGGTAATTGAAGAAATATGCTAGAGAAAGTGGTACGATATGCGCTGTTGCATTCCCCACACTCGATTGATCAGTTACATAAGCAGGTAAAAAGTTGTGGAATACACAGAATAATGCCCAGTTTAATTAGAACTACCGCTTATTCAAGTACTCGTTTTTTGCGATCCGACCCCACTTGAAACGAAAACTGCATCGATTTAAAATGAGCGCAATTTGTTCGACGCCTTTAAATATTCAACACTTCTTTCAGTGGTAATGACTGAGCGTGAAAGATGGTTAAGGGGTCATTCTGTGGTGTACATCGTATGTCTCAGACTTCTGAACTCTATGCTTAGTATCCTTGAGGTGAAACTACGGCGTAGACGGACACACACAGGCGCTAGTTTTGACGTATCGCGCTCTGTTGACTCTCCGCCTAGGAGCTGTCCATTGCACAACGGGTGAAGCACTCTACCTTATGCCTGATGCATGAGATCACGTCACATTAGGGCACTAAAGACAATATCTCACTGGCACTCGCTCAGGTATTCGCGACAGGATTTTTTAATTTTTTTTTACAGCGTATCACTGAGAAGTGACGAATACTTCCGCGTAGGATAGAGCGCTTTATTTTGCAATGAATGGAAGCTGAGTTCGCTCATTTATCACTTTCAGAGCAAAACTGCTCAAAAAATGTGAAAAGCAAAAAAAAATTTTTTTCGCATCTCTTCCTGGTCTACAGGAAGGAGGATCTCTGATGGCATGCAGATTTGACCTCTACCTATGTGCTTACCTCGGCGGGCCTTACATAACTGTATTCTCTGACGCAAACCTAGGTGAAGAGCTCCTTGTCCCACTGAATGCTTCATCGCCTTTGCGTTGTAAGGAGGATTTCATCTCCGTGAATCTCTTTCCCCTCCTCTCAAGAAAAAAATTGGCTGATTCAAATTTGAACACGTTTAAACAAAATCTTTTTGAATAAGGAAAATACTCAGTTGATTCTAAATGCTGAAAGAATGAGCAATTTATTGAGAAATTCCACATCAAACGAAAATCGTTTCAGCGGTAAATATTTTCGTATGAGAGAAAAGGAAAAAACGAGCTGAATTTTTTTCACCACCTCTCAGCAGTGCGAATTGTGCAAACTCTATTATAATGCAGTTTTGATGTGGATCTTTGATGTAGCGTGCTGTACAAGTACTGAATGATATAGTATGATGTAGTCAACGTTACTGTTGTACGACACAAACGACCATCTAGGCTTTCTTGTCTGAAGTGAGTTCAAAAGATACTCTCATGCTGCGCTCTCTAAAGCCGTCCCCATAAGCGAATGGAAAAATGCAAGGTGTCGCTTTCAACAAACTTTCTTGTGGGAGTATATCATCGCAATATTCGATGCTTTTCCGCAAGCTTTGGATGATCGTATATTTTATGCCTATCGAATCGTTTCTACAGAGAAAGGATCTGATCTCAGGACCAATTGAGTTGACCGTAAAACAAATTTAAGTGGCAACAAATTGGACTCACTCGGAGGGAAATGGATTAATTTGCTGTCTTATGCAACCTAAAATTGTAGATGAGAGAGCATTATCGTGTGATATCGATAAGAATGCTGCAAGCTTTGCATGTCTCTAGGCTATGCTAATCAGCTGATGTATTTTAACGTTAGGCTTATTTATTGCCATCGAGCGCTCCGTTGCTAACAAATTTGCTGAGCTGAAATAAATCGCTCCCAAATTCTGTCCGAATTATAACTGGGCAAATAAAATGCTCACATGCTTATCAGGTGCGGTCATCGCAATTGAACTAAAATAAATGGCCATATTGCTGTGCCTACAAAGGGATGAATTTTAATGTTTTCGACACTATTTAAACACTGAGTGCTGTTAATTAATAAATTTGTCAGTTAAAAGTATACCTGTAGATGTGTTCAATCCTGGGTACTTTCCCGGCTGCATCCATTTGCTTAACCAATTGCTTTGACCTCCCTGATCGAAGAACGGCTGA
The DNA here is from genome assembly GCA_013433145.1 of Ascaris suum. NCBI lineage: Eukaryota > Metazoa > Nematoda > Chromadorea > Rhabditida > Ascarididae > Ascaris > Ascaris suum. Next base: position 7,828,610 of record CM024188.1, on the reverse strand, counting down.
TTGAAAGTGCCTTGTCCTGGCCCACTCTGCTGGTTACCCCAATATTGTTGGTTATTCCGTTTTGGAGCTTGTGGAAAGATGTTCGCTGTTGGATTCCATCCTTTTGATAGATATTCTGTAACAAATTGCAAATACTTTTGCAGTGAAAAAACATCTCAAAGAAGTGCTTGCAATGTTATTCTTCTCGTTTACTTCAGCGAGGAGAACTTCTAAATAACACGGGAATAAACTTTCGGATTATAAGGAAGTTTTCTTGAAGACCTCACCGGATGATTAATGATATATTTATCACGTTGTCAGAAGTACTTCTAGGTATATTCAGAAGAAACCTCATTGTTCGATTAGAAGAAAGCTTAAAATGCTTTTACTGATACTCTCTCACCGGGACTCCATGGCGAATACGGAAGTGAGTAAGCGAAGGCGATTGTTATGAAAAGCTGTAACACCGTTCGAGACATCTGGAACTAATTGCTCGAAAGAAGTTGATGAAATCAAATTCGACCGTTCAATTGCGACTTCTTTCTATCATCACTGCGCACATTTTAAGAACATCGGCTATCTCTCTCATATTGAGAACACCACTTTGAGAAAAACTTCATATTTGGATGAAAAAATAATGTTTTTTTTACGAAGATAGCAGAGACGAGCAGTTCCAACAGTTGAAGTGAGAAGCGTCCATAACGTGATGTAAGTCATCAATGGCTGCACTTAACAGATGCATTCACTAATTAAAAGCTTGCTTAAAATTGTCCTCAAATGCTGCTGATCTCCTGAGAACAAGTTGAAATCGACCAACTTAAAACTGAAAATCGTCACAGGGCTATGTTTCAGATGATCGCGCATCAAGAAATGCGCTCCTATCCAAATGTTTTTCAATTTTAATCGATGCATCATTTAGTTTGCATATGCGGTGCAGTCATTGGAAAATTGTATACACATTTACGAATATATGTTGATTAAATGAATCATTAATAAAATAGAACATTCCAAATATATAAACAATGTGCGGAAATACAGAGGGAAGTTGAAAGCTCGAAAATATTCAACAATAAATGAATTATCCTACGTGACTAATGAGTTCAACAGGTCTTTCTAATATTTACTTCAATGATAGGGATATTCCAATGAATATCAGCACATATTGTATTCTCCAAATTGTAGCACATAACAGCTCTTTAGCAATATTAACATTTAAACGGCTAGAAATGCTGACAAAGAGTAGCGAATTGTTTTGAATGCAAAAAAGTCAGAATTCTGAATTCCGACGCACACTGAGCAGAGTGAGCACAATTGTGTTGAACCTGTGTTGCCGGCAAAATTTGCCTTTTAAGAAGTTACACGTCAATAGTTTTTTTCCTTCGCACATACTACATCGAAACGGGTTCTACGCAGTGATTCTAAGCATGAGTCGATGTTGAATACCCTGCAGCTTGACGCCATTTATTAATAGGAACAATTCGAAACGAATCACATATTACTCACAATAAAAGCGAACCGTTGAATTTTAACGGATATAAATTCGGTCTTGCTTAACAATATGTCTGTGAGGGAATATTAGGTTATACATTTCGAATTGTTAAGTCATTTTTTTTGCACCATATTCTCATTAACAGTAGAAGAGACTAATGGTTTAAGATTGTAATTTGCATAAAACGGACACATGGGAAATTAAAATAAAATTTCATTAAGAATAGGGCAATATTAAAAAAATCTATTAGCTTATAGAATATTAAACGTTAATCGCAAAATATCTCTTAAACATTATAATTAATTAGATTATGCAGCCGCAGTCAGGAGTTTATTAGACATGAGAAGATAGCAAGCAGCATTACGCAAACTGAATAATGTCTAGTATCTGATTAAATATCAGCTGTCAGTTTTTTGTTTTATTTCTATAATCGGCGAAAATTTTGTATGTTAGACAAAATTTCAAACGATGACTGCGATACTTGTGTCGAAAATTTTAGAGTCATATAGTCATATTTTAAGAAACGATTCAGTTGAATTGTTTATCAATGTTATACGGCAAATGATATTGCTTCGACTTCTGTGAGGACAATTAGAGACAGCAAATTTGATGGAACGTTGACTTGACGATTAGAAAACAGTTTCGAGTTTTTCCATTCAGGGCAGTTGCGGTCACCACGAAAATGTTGCATTCTGTGAGTACGGCGCATTTACATATCAATGAATCTGCGAACTTCTAATCGCATTTGTAGGGAGATTTTTTTTGTGCAACTTTGTATTCTAAATAAGAGTGTTGTTTTAAAGCGATTTCTGCTCTTCGAACTCCTACCTCTCTATGAACATATTGAAATAATTTGCGGGGATAGCCATAATGAAATTTCTATTCCTCTGGGGGCGCTTTTTTATGCGGCAGTAAAGTTGGAACTTGTGGAGCGATAAAAATCTGATAATATCAGAATGTTTCCATTCAGTAAGCAAATTTTCCTCTCACAAAAATCATGCACAGAGGAAATACTATTGTTGCGGCTCATGCTTCAAGTTTGTTCGCATTCGCACTCCATAACGAAAAGTTTCCATGTGAAATACAAAGAAAATTCTACATCCATGACCAAATTGGATCATTTTACAACAAAAGGAGGTTGAAATGATCTCGCTCAAATTCTAAAACAGCTTTGCAGTTCTTCGCTGACGTTGAGAGAAATTGACTACCACATGCTGATTCAGTGCCTTTCTCGAACAACGCAGCAATTTCTCTTATTTGTTTCCGTACTGATGCAAGAGTTTCGACTAGAAACCACTTCCGTGCGAAATCGGTGCTGAATGCATTCGGGCATACAAGAGCATCACGAAGGTGATGCTGTGGACAGTTTCGTGGAAATTATTTTGGAGCTCCATTTATTGCCGTTTTTCCACTTTAAAATGAAAAGGTGAAGCATCAGTGATGACTCAGATTATTTTTTGAAATTCCTTTTTCCACGATCCAACTAAATGGATCGATTGAATGCGTCTGCGAAAGCATTTGCAAGTGTCGTCGACATTCATAACATTATTTAATATTTTTATTACTTCATAGGCATTCGATCTATGGATAAAGCCGTCCATGAGCGGCGTAAAAAATCATTGCGTAGTGCAAAAAAATGGAACGACCATTGGCAACGATCAACTTGTTACGAGTCCGATAAAAATTCGTAGTTTTTTGAACTTTTTCAACAACTTAGCAGAAGTTCAGGATATCGTTTTGACTTGTTGCAAGTTCCCACTAGATTGTCATATTATTTAAGCACTTCAGAAAACATGACAGTTTTTTTTTTAATGGTAGGTTCTCATGATAGGGTTTCCTTGTATTGCTGAAACTGCTGAAGAATTCCGTCGAAAATTCACCGCACTGCAAAACGTTTTAGGAATTTCTACAGCAATTCAGTGTATTGTTCAAACTTTAACGATACGCTCGAAATCACGGTACCATTGAAACGTTAAACGAAATATGCCAAATGAGCACTTTTTGTTGGAAGAAACGTAGCTGCGTTGCTAAAGTCGGAGTTTGTGCGTTTTGCAGTCGATGTGTTCGGCATGCCGCTTAATTCGCATTCGCTTCATTTTCTGTTCGTCACTAATTCAACGGGATTTTGCATATGTTTGAGAGGAGTAAACTTCTGTTTTGGCACCAGAATTTTATCAATTTTTGGAAGTGATTAGTTTCCATTTCTTTACAGTTGATTATCGGAGGACTATTCATTTCTTCTTCAAGTGAATAACAACCAGCTTTTCATACTATTCCAGTTGATGCCTATTCGTCGGCACTCAAAGCAAACGTTAAGCAAAGAGAATGGTCAGCACGTTGAAGCTGTCGAAGAATATGGCTGTTATCGAGCAGTGATGCAATTGTTTGGGGTTATTGATTCAACGCTGGAAATATTATGTTTCAGTGCAAAAGGTAAAGCGACTGCAAAGTAATCAGGATGACAGAGGATCGCTTTGATTTATGCAGCGCATATTTAGTGATCTACGACTATGGATATCGAATGTTTCAAATGAGACACACTTCAAGTTGTATCTTATGAAGTGAAGTAGATGCATCATAACTCATGGAAGTCCCTAAAGCACTGCTTTTGACTTGGAAATTCGTTTTTTTAACAGGAATTAGTGATGGTGTGATGGAATTACGAACAGGACGAAAGTTTCCAGCGGTAGGATACTTTTCAAACTAGCCTCAATGAGGAAATATGCTTATTTGACACAACAAGAATAGCACATCTAGAAGCCGACATGAGTACCAATAAAGTGAACAAGATTCTTGCAAAGTTTCTGTTGAGTATCGGTTCAACAACCTGAAAAAAAATCTCGTTATCTTTTAAATGTGTGCGAAGACCAAAAAAGTTTTGTGCACTATTCGCGGAATACAATCGTTGTTGCAGATGGCACGTAAATAAAAAGCTAGGATGAGAGAGTGCAAAGCACCATTATTGAGAGCGTTTAAAACATTTGTTTTCATTCTTCTCTTCATGAAATGAAATTAATGCTGTAGAATGAAATTTCCCTTCATGAAACTCTTCATGAAATTGAAATAGCGCTCAAAGTGCTATAGAATGGCGTGGTTTCCGACGTTCTGCTGCTCCGTAGCCTCAAGTTTCTATGCAATCGCAAATGAGGTTTCTAAATCACAGTCTTTCAAAGTTTAACCACATAAAATAAGCTTCAAGAAACTAGAGATATAACTAAATTCAGCGAACATTTTATTAGCCTCTAGCAGCAAAGGAATCTCAGTAAGAAAAGCAGAAATTGTTAGACAATATAATTTAAGAAAGAATGTCATCTATCGTTTTTCTCATGCCTATTATTTGCTGTAAAAGACTCCCTGCAGAACATGCTTACCACAAAGCATTTCCCTTCGGCTATATGAGAGGATACTGAAGTTTATACTCAAGAAGCAAAGCCTTTACGGAATACGGAAGCTGTCATATGTCGTTAATCGTTCTTGCATAAGCGTCTGTCAATAAGCAATGTTGTTCCAAGGATGGTATATCCCTTGGTAGCTTCCTGCCCAAGGAAGGAGTGGCCGTATCGATTATTAAGGGCATTGTAATAGTCGTTATTCGGAAAGCCGCCCCAGCGATCCCAATCACCGCTCCATCCGAATGGTGGAACGTTATCATGCCTCCAGCCAAAACAGCCTAAACCCAGTTCAGTCCACTGTTGTGACAGTAACTCTACCCAATACCTTCAGCGCAACTGATTAAACGGAATGGCTCAAGTTCAGCAACTTTTCTTATAGCACATATTTCCCCAAAATATGAAGAAAGTGGAAATATTGTGGTCATTCATAAAGCTGATAAATGCCTCATCATGAGCATCATCCATAGGAAATTCTGTTCGTTATTGCGGAACAGCTCGAAGGGTTCGAATTTACTATACCTAAACGAACCAGAGAAAACCACCGTTCAGCGGTAACAGAAAGCAATCAATAATTCTTGAAATGCTTTGAACAGCCTTTATAACTCAGTGGGCTTTCAGTGCTCTTCAAGCGAACCCTAAAAGCTCAGCCTATCAAAATGTCAAAAAAGATTGCACAAACTTGTGAAGCTTGATGTGCTTACATTAAAGTTATATTTGCAGTGTTCAGCGGCCGACATGCACACTTCCTCAGTAATGACTCACCTGTAGTAAACCATCGTGCGTTCGTCCAATTCCAATCACTTCCACTTCCCGGGTGAGCAGTAACAGAGCTGGTGCCTGGAGTACCTGGGACAAAGTGTGCAGTTTTGAAAAGATTATGATACTGGATTGAAGTTTGCGGCTAAGCAACAGTATGCTGCTTCTATTTGCTAGACTGCTGCTTTCAGGCTCAATATTGCCCGCTCTCATTAGTTAAATTGTACAGTTCAAATCATTGAGCAATGAAAAGAATGTATACAATAACCGTCAGCTAACAACGATTAGCTGCATTTCTGAGCGTTGCGTTCTGAAGCAGTTTTGATCCTTAGAGGGTAAGTATATCCCTTGCAAATGAGATTTAAGTGCAACAAATTGAATGTTTTGCTAGAGTAGGAAGTAAAATTTCTCATAAAAGGTTATGAAGACGAGAGCTTGGGAGATGGATTTTTGTGCGCAGGGTTATTCGCCCTTCGAAACAACTCCCCTCCGCTTGCAGTTTCAGGAAAACGGAGAGTGGAAATAAACGAAACTGCGGCCAATATAATTGTGAACCGAGAGAAGTTCTGCGAAGAGGAAATCATAGCTGAAAGTTGTCAGCATCATCCTCTCTGAAACCGCAAAACAAGATCGCTGTGATTTCAATCCCATTTGAAAGAAAATATGAACGGATGCCAGATGCATGGCTTCGAGAAGAAAAGTTTTTCCCGTTTGGCTGCATTGAAATAGTTAGAAAGAATCATATGTTTGAAAAGATAATGATATTGCATTTTAGTGCCTGAACCTACGATTCCTACATGGATCGCCCCACTGTTCATCGTATAGAGTGCTTAACAACTTTCATAACGTTGGGAGCGCGGAGCTTGGCAGTTAGAAATGATTTACTGCTGTTGCAGACGATTGAACGGTGGGCGAGTGAGCTACATTGGATGATTACAGAAATGTGGTAAAGAAGCAGAGAAGCAACAAGCGTCGCTCAAAGATGTGAAACGTTCGAAAAATACGAACGTATCTACAGAAACTCTCAGTTTTCTTGCGACATGAAATGGGTCGAGTATCTGAAGTCATTATTTCATGGAACCTACGTATGCCAAAAATACCCCACAATTTCTCAGTCGTTTCGCTTGAAGTTGTTGTTGTTAGGTCAGTTGCTTTTTGCATTCATAACTACAGATCACAAAACATCATGCATATCCACAAAAAAAAACCTGCGCGGACTTGCTACCAAATCCACTTATGGACGCTTTCCACTCCCTCCTCCCCGCCTTCCTCCACCTCAGTGGTGCACGACGTTTTGACTATTTCATTCCCCAGAAAAGCGCACTGAGGACAATATTTGGCCGTCTTCTCGACCTCTCGATTGATTCACGAGGAGAGCTAGATAGACAACTTTGTCAAAGCTGATTCATTTTGCCACAATGTTCTTTTGAGTCATGTGTGGGAATCAGCACTCTATATCTCCACGTGCAAATCCTCCTACCCCTCCTCCCCTCGGCTCGTTTCTTTCTCTTCCTTTATACACACCACACAAAACTGCGATTCATCTCTTCTCATGGAAAAGCCCTTCAGTTTGGGATCTTTATTAATCTGAGGCCACTTCTCACGGATTTACCTGCTAAACTCTGGCTAGCATCTCATCTTTGTCAATTTCGCACCAAATTTACTCTTTCGTTAGCTGTAGATTTTGAAATGACTCTTCTTATGCATTCTCAACTCCATTTCATTCATTATCGCCTCAGGCATTGGGAACTCTGCTGGATTGGGAAACCTCGTCAGTCCGTCTGGGTTCTCATGATTATTTGCGTTTTTATACTTCATCTCGAAAAAATACGCTATCAATCTCAGCGCAAATCTATGCAGGCTCTTTGTTGTAATAATCTCAGTCCCAATCTCAGGGCCTCAGTTTGGTCATACTTATTCTTTCTCATGGAGAAAATGATGAAACCTTTCGATTCCATACGCAACGCTGACTGCCTCCATCGCTACATGGGCTGAATTTGTCTTTTGTTTCTTTGGACCTCTGGGCCGTAATCCAACACGTTTTCCTTTGCATCGGTGTATTTGTAGCATAAAACCACACCTATACCAAGAGGTTTTTCTGATGAGCTATAGCCTCAGCGAATATTTTTTTTAGCAACTTCTGCGGTATACCGCAGTGAAAATTAACTCCATTTTCGTGAACTCACTAAAGTACGGCAGCTAATTCCCACACGCTTTTACTCGCACTCGCAAATGCTGACGAAGTGGCACTTTTTCTGGAATTCTGGGGTGTTATTACTGATATATTTGATGACCACAGCGATTTCCATCATATTTTTTGAAGGCAGATCCTCTTTTTCTAGAAGTCTTATCCTTGAGTTTACATGTAGCAGGACATTAATGGGCATAATTAGTACCATTTTAATTTTATATTAATGTGTTCAAAATCATTGGAACTAGGGGCCTCTTGCAATTCTGCGTGAAATTCCGATAACGAGCGCCCTTCTTTCTGAGTTAACTCTCTCAGTCGATTCCGCTTTGACAGCTTTAGTTTATTATGTTAGCAGCTCCATTAGAACTGAATAGTCATCATCTCTTTATGAGAGATCTTATAATCAATATCCCATAATCTAACTCTCCCACCTTCCGAAAAAATATCAAACTCCTCCTTCCCTCACCTACAACTGAAACTTTTTCCAAATCCTCCACATGCAAACCAGTTTTTAAATACCTATGGGGTTTGCCCCGATATGTCACCGCTGCAGCAAACACGACTCAAGTGGAATCGTTCACTGTCTCTAACAAACTCTAAGAAAAACTCATTTTTTTCATCATTATTTTTCTTCTTTCTTCCTCACCGCCAGCTAGTTCCTACTCTTAGTAAATATCTTAAGCATTCCGCGCACTATATTATTTCAGCGAAGAGCTATTTCATGCCAGCGGACTTGCATACTCATTGGTTGTTCAAGCCTCCATGCCTTTATTTAACTTTATTTTGCATGGGAACTTGAACTCACCTCGCTTTTCGGGTGATTTTTACATATAACTGCAGTTAAAGCTGTTTAAAACAGAAAACGTTACCGAGCTCTCGGTGGAGGTGAAGCTAACACAACGCCCTCGAAAGTTTAGCGTAAATTGGCGGAAGCAGCGCTAAGAAGAGCACACTGCACGGTAAAAGTCTCTGCAGTCGCTCTCAATTTCACTTATGTGGGCCAAAGAAGAGTGAGCGGTCGCTTCCTTCACACTACGAGTGGACAAACATGTTGGTATATATGCTCCTAATATGGCAAGTGGATGCACAGATTGCTTTCACAGTGCTGAGCATGGCAAATCAAAATATAAACAGCTATGGGCAAATGAAATAACGGAAAGGAGAAGATGAGGGCTAATTTTCAAGTGAAATTTCGGTGCGGGGAAGTAATTACTGAATAGACAATAGAGGTGAGCATCACTCAGCTTGCATATCAATTTCCCAGTATTTCCGTACGGTTTCTAACGACATCAGCAAGAAAACTCATAAAAACAACAGAAAAATTTAGTGTGCATATTATGCGGTATCATTTTGGGGAACTCACTAAATTCTGATGAAATTAAAAGAACAAAAATATTTGATGCATTTATATTCGGCAACCCACGACAACAACGATCCCACAAAACGCAGCAGTGTTTCATTTTTGGCTAGTTTTGAACCATTATCACGATGGACCGAATCTCATTCTTCGACCGATGGCGAGCTATTGTCCTCCGACATCCATTTGTGGTGCTTTTCGTTTCTTTAGAAAGACGCGCAGTCACGTCGAATTTGTAATGAAAAAAGGGATTTAACCTGTGATTTTAACACTGTGAAATATTTCTATTTTTTCACTACGGAACTGCCGACAGCTCAGCCTCTTTGAAGAACTTGTCGGACAGAGTACAAGCAAGCATGCCAGCTGCGCGCAACAGTATTTGCAAGCTGTTTCGCGAAAAGATGGGTGCAACCTCCTACTTGTACCTGATTTGGCGTTGATGATGAAATTCATGATGTCAAAGCCAGCGCAACTACGCAGAAAAGAAAAGATTGCATTACTGAAAAGAGCACTTTAATTGAACTTGCTGCTGAATTTGGAGAATTATTGCGTGATGAGCTGCTACCGCTCGACGAACTGCTAGACTGGCTTTAATTTTTATTGTCATGACTTTCGCACTGTTTTTTGTCATCATCCTGTTGACTGAGTTTAGATTAATCCTCATCCGATGAGCTGCTGCTGCTGCTGTCGGAGCCTTTATCCGAGCGAACAAATCTTATAAGGGCATCCTCCTGTGCGAAATTTGACCGTAATCCATCTGGAACAATTATGTCGATTTACTTGCACTCAGTAAAGGAACATGTCATATGGAAGCTGCACATCCATGCAAGAATTTCTGTTTGCATTCCTTCAACTATTTGTTGTCTTATTGTGATGTGTGATACCTCCTGCAGTAAAAGAAGCATTCTGTTTCCACGCATATACAAGTGAAAGACCCTAGGTATCGAAAATTTATTTCTGTCATTGTCCCAATTCCATATTTGCATAATGTTGCTGTTGAAAATGCAGATTTGGTATAGGTTAATCTTATAAATTCCAAGGAACGCCCAGATTAGAACGACAATTTTTGTCGGCTGCGGGCTACTTCCGAAGGAAAGTTTCAGGAGCGATATAATTTCCTGAGCGAATTACTCTAATAAATCACTGTGAATTTCGAGAATCATAGAAGACAACGATTATAAGATATATGTAAGGTAATGAATTAATTCGACGAATGATTTAAGAGCACAAAATCAAATTTTCAAGTCAAAAATCAAAAGCTGCAGGTGCAGTTTGGCTCACCTAATGCCATTTCATATTTTCAGCGCTGCATTATGACCAAATCTTTGATTACATAACGTTACTCTTTTCGAATGAGAGAGCATACGTTGACTGACCTGTTCCGCCATGAAAAGTATGGAGGAATGGTGAGATTTCAAGTTCTTCAGCACCGGACCGCTCACCTGAACGACTCTCATTCAGCCAGATGACCTCGATTAGCACATGATACTTTCAGTCTGTTCCACTACCGATGGTCAAGAAAGAAAGGGTTAATGTAATGAATACAAAATGGCGATGTGGTAGTAAGTATATGTGAAAATCTGAAGAGTACGGCGAAATGTGTGACTTTTGAGGTAGCAGGATGGGAATTTTCACTTGAGAGTCTTAATAGAACTGTATGCCCTCCTACCTTCAGTGACTGGTGAAGCTGGAATGCAGACTGCTGAAATTAGCAATTGCACGAACAAAGCAGAAAGAATTAAGCAGTGAGGATTCATCTGAAATTGATCTCTCATTATCACAACGTCACTGATAAAGAAAGGCCCAAATTCATTTGTTTATAACTACACATTAAGTCAAACAAATCAAGAAAATTGAACAACACACTGTATCTAAAGCTCATTAACTTGTAGTAGAATCATGAACGCATAATATTGATAATTAATTTCTCAATCAGTGAAAAATAAAGCTAATCACGTTGAGATATGAGTGAATAGCTCAGAAGTTCTCTATTTTGCAACGAGAATATCACTAAAAGTAATTCAAATGGTACCGATAAGATATTTCTAGTGGTCGCACAATAAACTGCGATTTCATGCGATCACTTATATATGAAAAGGATGGCATGGGTTTTGAAATGAGCATTTCCGATTCTGTATTGAAAAAAGCCTGGAAGAAGCAATCGTTGTTCTTAAGTGCTTTCTCAACTCACTGAATAAACAGCACAATCGTCAGTAGCGAAACTGCGTCATTTGTGTGTTAACTGAGTCATTGAGCCTACTGTTGATGGCTAATCAAGTAATGATCATTGCTTCATAAGAACCTGTCTGATCAAAAATCTTGTGGATAAGAATCTCCATTAAAGAACACAAATTTCTGGCACTCATCATCAATCTGTTACAGTGAGTTCAGGCAAACATGCTGGCAAAACCGTATAAAATTGTTTTTCTTTTACGCTTAGGATTAAAATTAGGATTGTCTTTTTTCCAAGTCTGTAATCTACCAGTTAAGAAATCAACAACTGCCGAGCAAAGGCCATCTGAAATATGTTTGTACTATCAACCTAACAGCTCAGAATTTTGTATCATGCCCGCTTGAAAAGTTGCCAAAGTGCTCAGTGGAACGGCGCCATTTCGGCCGTCATGCAGTTACTGGACCAAAATCTGGCTAAGCCATCTGTCCAGCCAATCTACGGAAGAGCCTTACTGTTTCTAAATACCCAATCCATTATCTTTATCTCTTCCAGGGTATATTCTCTACGGAGGTGCGTTCCCGCCAAATGAGAGCAATATGAGGCGTCCACAGTGACCGTACTTTTCATAAACCAGTTTGAGAAAGCGTATCTTATGAGCATCTGGCTAATCAGGCTAAGCCTACTTTATGTTCATTGGCAAATTTTCATACGCCTTAGCATTGAAATGGAGACTGACGAGCATTTATAAGTTTCTCAGTCTTTAGGGTATGTCATCCTCGGATAAACATATTGCTAGGCAGTTTCACTTCAATTCGCTTACTGCTAATTCAACCGAGCAAACTGCTCGCTGCACTCCAAACATAGCTCTCGTTTCTCAACTTTCGTATAAGTATCCATGACTGTTAACTCACAGCCAAGTGGAAAACTGTATCTGTCATAGTGACGTACACTCTGTAGCAACTCGCCCACGTATCCTTAGAGAAAGGGTGCTGCCCTGTCGTATGTGTTACTAAAACTCTATTACAGCGGATTGAATCAGCAGTTCTTCTTCAACAAACCCGAAGCTTTAGCGATCTTCACTGCAAACCAAGTCTCACATTCTATGCGGCTGAGCCAATCACTCATCGTCTCCAGTAAATTCTTGTCAATAACATGCCTGTTGTTGAAATCAAAATCTTTGCGCATTCCAACAATACGCTTAGGGACTCGATGCTGGAAGCGAGCTACGTTCAACCACAAAAACCCTCTATCAGCAAGACCTTCCATTTCTTTTTTCTTTTTCTCACCTTACTTTTCAAAACTTATATAAGTGGAATAATTTTTCTCCTAGAATCTGTCTAAAGTCCCCTACCCATCGCATAATCATTTCTGTCCAACATCCAGGAGTTTTCACAAGCAGACAACACAAAAACTTCGGCACATCCCAGTGAGCATTTGCTTGCATTCATTGCAATGATCCCGTGTGCCGAAATGTCGAGAATTGAGCGCTCTACCTCTCTCTACTGCAAAGCGCTCGGTATTCACTGGCAAAAACAATAACTTGTGCTAATGCAGTATATTTTATGGGATTTGCTACTTAATGGAATAAAGAATATAGCGAATATTTCAGTGTTCAGAACGCATGTCAATCATGGGCTCTTTGGCACTGTTACAGTTGCGAATGCTGCTCATTTTAGCACTAAATACATTAAGCTGGCACCATTCTTGCGCGTTAAAGCTGCAGGTTTTTGTTATAGCACGTAGTGCTTCATGCCATCACCTCCTCATTAAATACCAATAGACAACCGGAAGTGCCTACAATCACGAGTCAGCATCTAGCTTGAGGAACACACATGTGCATAAAGATATCGGTGCCAACATCGTATCAGTGCTCTCAACAGGTGGCAACTTCTGTCGACGGATCACAAATTTCTTTCCCTTTGATTCATTACGAAGGTCCAAACCAGCGACTGGTTATCACCGTTGATTTTTGCCAAAGATCTGTGATGTTGTTAGCTGCAGAAAGCGATTTATTGACCATTCAAAATGTGGAAACGACATTATCAACAACTGTTCGTGCTTACAATAGTATCACGATATGCTTTCCAGACAGCAGCATCCCTCATGCAGACGGTGCCACCTCCTCGAACGTATTGAGATCGCTGAAAGAGTTAATCAGTACATAGAAGTCGTGCAACTAGCATGCTCCAAGTCATACAAAATACACACACACAAACGCAGCTATGTAAAGCACCAATATTACATTTCTCTGCAATCCCTAGCTGAAGTGCGTCATCGCTATCTTTAAGCATACTCGCTTCTCCAGCTGAAGATCGGCCCTCACAGCAGCCTTATTCGATGCTCATATCTACTATGTGCAGGAATAGTTATATCATAAATTAATGGAAGATTGCGAGAAGCATCGAATGGAAACAGGCGTTCTAAAGAAAGCACGTCCAGCATTGTAGCAAGTGCGTTATAGTCGGATTGTAATAATTCATGCAGTCATGCTTAAACTCTTATAAGCGATTATTTCGCCATTACGAGGCGAAATCGTGATGTCTGCTTCATTCTTGCAAAACCTTAGCTGCAATGTTGCGACGTATAACTGGAGAAGGATGTTGCTGAGCAGAATCTGTCGGCTCGTTTATGCGGCTGAAATTTCGAAATATATATATATATAAATATATATATATATATATATATATATATATATATATATATATATATATATATATATATATATATATATATATATATATATATATATATATATATATATATATATATATATATATATATATATATATATATATATATATCATGACATCCTATGATGATCTAAATGCTGCAAACAAACGAGTTCGTTGATGCTTGTTTTCAGCGCACCGTCACTTCATTAAAGCATGCTGCATAGAAACGATACGTGCGAGAGCGTTAGGTCATGGAACACCAAACAAAGCAGCACGGCACGCTTTCTCACGTTTAGCATGTTCGACTTATCGTTGCCCGCAAGCCCTCCGTAATGATCTGTGGTGGCGAGTTGAAAACTTTTGAGCCAGCGATGTGACCGGATCAAATAATTGCGCCCTCATAACCGACGCCTTCATGCCTATGAACCTCACTCTGTGGAATTCGAGCTCACGAAACCTCGATGTGATGTTTCTCTCAAACAAAAAAAATACCTTGTGCACATCTGTGCTCAGAATCCCCCGTATATGAAGCAAGGTGGACAGTACACACTTCCATACAGTCCAGTTTTGGTAGAGTGCACGTGAGCTCGTGAAATGTGGTCCCGTTGCTCTCGCAAATTTAAAGTTGTATCATAATTCGATTCGAGCACTAATTTCAGAATTACTCGAAAACGGCTTCGATATGTAGGAGGCCTCTACTGCCTCTCTTAGGCCTCATCAAAAAGCAGCCAAGCTGTCGAGAAATTTCTATCCTCTACTCATCTACATATTCTAGTTTTTAAAGGAGCTAATCCGAACAAGATGCCTCGACAACAGCTTTCTGAAATGCCTGCAAAATGAAGGGAATTGCAACGAAGATGGGAAAGACTGTGGAACCTTCTCAAAAAAATTCGCCATTTGGGATGCATTATCGAAACAGTGATGAGAATTTGCAGAAAACTGCAATACTCCACTTTCTGATTTAAAAACAAACAAACAAGCAGAACAAATAAGCAACAGATTATCTCTTCACCAGTGAAGACGAAAGTGAGCGGAAAATATGCGCCCAGAGAAATGCCTCTACTCAATGTTAGTCACCGACAATTTTCCACTACTTCATTGATTCCGATCGCACGTACCTCACTTTTGATGATTTCTAACCCCGTTCCAACAAATCTGCGTCCATTGGTCCAGAAAATTTTCGAAAAACCAAAACACAAAAACGCATGACAGTGCGCAGATGACAAGCTTGCCTCAGCCATTGGTTTGCTGGCGCTCTCAAGAGTCAAAGTAATATGCTGGATAACTACCATGCGATTGATGTCTCCGATGCATGTGAACGGTATGCTTTCGTTGGAGGAGACCGCAAATTTCGAGTGATCTCTGGTATATTTGAATTGTTTTGCTTCCCCGACCTGAAAGCAGCAACATTTCGATGAAAAAACCAACGATATCCCGTAGGAATAATGAGCACTGGCTGCAATAAAAAATGCTGCCTAAAGAAAAACAAAAATACCTCTAAGTGCCAATTGCGCCGCTGGCATAGTGCACTTCAAAGCCATCTGCGACAGTTAACTGAGGTAGATCCTTGCCATTTAAGATCGTTGTCATGTTGGATATTTTAAGGCAGCTTATTAGAAAGTGAGCCTAGTGGATCTAGTATCAGGTATGTTGTGATTCGGCTCATTCAGCTCACATTTTGTAATTGACTGAATTTGCTTACAACCTATTTTGTCAAGGATAGTCGCAACAGGCCTTGCCAACATTGGACACAAAGAACTTTTCAAGAAAGAAGAACACAACATAGCAACGGAAAATATCGATGGGATTTTTATAGCTGATTTACGGATGATTGCTTTTGTATCCACTCATGGTGCGAAAGGTGGATTAGAAGGACCGAGGGATCGCCGATGTGCCTTCGGGATTATGTTTTGACTACCACTGATATTGGTCTTCTGTCGTATGAACAAAAAAACTGTTGACCTTGATGTCTTGAGCGTCGAGTACAAGGAATTTCGCTCTGCACTGGAGTTTTACTTCCGAGCCTCTTCTCCAGGTTTCGACGAGAAGGGGGATGCCCAACTGTGGTGCAACGAATCCATCATACAGATCTTTAATTAGCTTTTCTCATGACAAGAAAACTAGTATTTTATTACGTTATAGAATCCACGATCGCTGAATCGACGTTAAAGAATATCATAGCTATGAGCTATTACATTAGTGATACAAGTTTCGTAGCGCTCACCTTAATCTCGGATGCTGTGTAATCCTGTTTCAGAAGATTTTGTGATCTCTATGTTTTGAGCTAAAGTTGTGTTCAGTTTTCCTAGCACACTCACAAAATCGTCGTCTTGTGGATTTTCCTGGAAAATGGGGAAAAAATGCGCCCTTTACTGTATCGCATGCAGTTGGATTAAGAACGGATGGAACACCTCTACGGCAACTGTAAGCGAATTCTCTAAAGTAAGCGAAAATTTCGCCGCATTTCCTTCCAGAAATGCAGTGCAAAGTAAGAACCAAGAAAACAATGGGGTAAACGATTACAGAGCAAGTTTTTAAACTGTCACTTGTTTATTCCTATCGCATTTCAATTGATCAAACAGCGCGAATTACTTGCCACTTCATAGTTTATTTGAAGGATTAACACTTTCGGAAGAATATAGAAGATGGACTGAAATGTAAAAGAGTTTTAAAATTCTTGAGGAAACAGCACCTCCAACTGCATTTATTTTGTGGCGACTTGCAGGGATTCTAATATGCCACAAATTTGCAAAAATCTAATCTCTTTTCATCCTCAAAACAGGCAAGAGGATTTTATACGTCAATAGTTGGGTGTGAGTTACGTTAAAAGAAGGCACTTTTCTGAGGCCAACCTTTATTGAATTCTCCAGTTTTCGCAAACACAGTGAAAGAATTTCCTCCTGCCGATAGAAGTTCAGCAGTATGAGTGAATGGTGCACCTATTTGATACTTCTTCCCGATCACCTAAAATGAACATGCATAATAAGTGCGGTGAAACAAACATTACGCACGAGAAAAATCCGAATAGTTATGCATCTCTTTACTTTCCCTGTTGCTATGAACGGATGAGATAACTGCCTCAGTTTCATTGATGAATCAGAGTTGGATTAGCCACGAGACACATTCCTATTATAGTTTCATCGGCGCAGTAACGTCAAATGATGTGAGAGTTACATGAGGGGTCGTTTGAAGGTTCGTTTTAAAGCATCTAATGAGCACGCTTGAAAGACTTTTCGAAAAAAGGAACATTGTCTACACTAATCCAAGAAAGAATACCTTCTGAAGGTTGGCGTTCTCCGCGGCCATATCTGTTGGAAGAGAAGATGAGTATATTTTAGGATGATTATAGAAAAGCGCAGTCCCTGTAAAACTTGCTGTTTTCCTAAAACGCATTCGCTGAGCAGCGTCTTGCAGGCAAACGAAGATTATCAGGAGAAAGCGTAGATAGAGCGCCGGAATTTACGCGTAATCTACATACAGTTATACCGACGTTCTCACTTTTCACCATTCTCATTTTCATCGCATCACTTGGCACTCCACCTCTTCACCTTCGTTCAACGAAAAGGCACAAATTTCAGAGCTTTCAAGAATTGTGCCATATATACGTGATGAGCAAGCATTAGGCTGAAGTGAAGACTGCGCGAACATGCACTGTTAGAATCGAAAAACACCAAATTTTGAAGTAGTCTGAAGCGAATCTTATAATCATTCGGCCGCCACCTCTCAACACGGTCTGTGCTGCAAACAGTACAACCATCCTCTTTTGCAACCCTTTCTCGTTCGTGTAGGCATTGATGTCGCTTTCGGATATACGTCTTTGTGGCTCTTGTTACTTTTTATGCCGCTATCGCATTGACTTTTTCGGTGCTTTGATGAGGAATTTCCATAATTTTATACTAGAAATGTCCGCAAAGAGATAAATTTGTTAATTTTATCTGCTGCTTGCACCATCGCAACAATAAAATATATGACGCATACTTGGTCAAATCTATAACTCGCCCACATATACACTATCATTTTGTTATGCGCCCTGGGAAATCCATTAACTATTGCATATCTGCGGAGCACTTTTTGCCTTACAGGTAGGGCAATTTTCAAATCGTCCAATGATAAGCAATTAATTATGTAATACCTGTTATATTCTTGTTTTTTTTTTTGTCTATATATGCAAGTATTTTCGATATGCGAGTATGTACGCATTATTGCAACAGAATCAGACTCTTGCAGAGTGGGCGAAATCGTACTTATCTGTCCGCATTTTCATCAAAGCAACATTCTTCACTATCATCTAAATCATAGCAAATAAAAGATGAAATCCTTTCTTCCGTCCTAAACAGCATTATCTTACCTATTTTGGACAATTCGCTATACTTCATTGTTATGCAAAGCAGTGACTGTCCAAAACGCGTCGCGCTTTTTGGATAGTGATAAGCTTTCGGAGGAGGGAAGTTGGGAACACTATGAACGAGCCATATGCCTCCGTTTTTATTGAAAAAGGCCACACCTGAAACGTTTTTTTTTTCATTTAAAATCGAGAATAATGTATGTGACTGCTGTAGTGCGTTATAAAACATGATTTTTCTAGAGGCTTTCCTCTTCTGCATCTGTCTCTGTGAGAAAAAAAGCTAACATTCCTGAGTGGTTCTTCCGCGCTTGACAGCCATAGACCAACAAATGAGACCGAACATTGGGCTGCTGCTTGATAGTTAGAACTAAAATGTGTGCATACAGGTTCAGCTCGGTTCCGCCGAATGTGAGTTATATAGACCCGTTTGCTCACCTCACGGGTAAAGCGCGTCTTCCGTTCATTCAAGCTCTATACATCAGTTTTGCGATAGTATGGTCAACATCGTTTTAATTTTTTAATGCGAACCTGAAGAGGCGTGAAAATCGAACAAAGAAATCCATTAAAATCGAACGATCGAATGATGCGAATTCACAGTGCAACGCAAACCATTTCCCGCAAATAGTATGAGTACATAGGTGATCTCCATTTGCGCTTTAGAATAAAGTTAAAATTTAATTGAAATTGTTTATATTTTACTACTTTACCTGTGACAAAGTATACTTTCATAGAATAAAGTGGAAATAAAGCGTTGCCTATAAACGCTGAAAAGGCAGTGAAATGAAGCGTTCCATAGCTAATGTGAAGCGAAAACCAATTAAAGGACACTACAATACGGAAAGTCTTGCATCAGGTAACTGAGCCATAATTCAAGTACTCAAAGTCTCCCTGAAGTGCAACAATTAAAGATCCAAACCATGGCTACGGATTTCGAACGGTGCACATGCTGCAATTCGTTTTCTAGTCAACTTCTCTGTGAATATAAACTGTTTTCTAATATTTGAATGTTCGAGACTACATCTTGAAATGTTGTCTGGGAGCGCATTTTACCTATTCGTTGTTGTTTCTACGTCTCAAATTTTCTCTTCACGCCTAGATGATTTCAAATTATATTTGAAAGTTTTTGCAGCAATCTCGACATCAAAACGCATATAGTAAAGTTAGAATCAGATGTGGGTATACCATGATTTTTAAAATTTAAGCCTAAGCGGACGGGACAACCTTCTAAAAGTGCGCACAGCATGAGATTTTTCGCTATGGCCGGAAATTTAAATACACGACTCAGATGGTTACGCCGTTGTGCAGGAAATACAGAAGCTTATTTCAGTAGGAAGTTCCTTATAAATTATTGCTTTGGATTCTATGCTACTTCCTGCTTAAACAACAATTTCGTCATACTATGTCTTCTACGTTACTGGTTGCATGAAATTAATGGTAATCGAAGGCATTTCGCAATGCGCGTATAATTGGTTCGCTTCTGTAGCATTTTTCCCTCATCCAAGCACTCGTCGATACATTAGCCCTGTAATAAAGCATCTTAGGAGTTGCTTACCTTTTGAGATTAAGAAAGGAGCCTTTATACTTTGCAACTGTTGTATGTGGACGGTTTTTCTTGGTAGTACAAATAGTATAAGTTGCTTCTAAATGAGGTAGTAACTCTGTAACAGCAAGTTACCCTCTTCACGTAATGTGCAAGCACAAAATGTTGACGTCGACAAGCTGCAAATAGAGTGGCGGTTCCTCATAAAACTTTGCCTTCATTCGAGGACTTTTAACGGCGTCGGTTGTGTAGTGGTACCGCCGAATGGCTACGAATTTGAAAAGGTAGCATTTATAGTTCGGCAGTTGTTGCACATAGACAGCTGCTTCCTTATAAACATTGCTTGTTATTCTAGGCTAGTTTCAGCTTCGACGGTAGGACTATAATCGTTTTTCTTACTGCATAAGGTTAAAAATGCAACTGCTGGTATCTGACGACATATTGCAAATAGATAATTAGTCCACCGCGATTTTTTCGTGTTCCTTCAAAAGCTTTCAAATGCGCTAGCTTATTGAATATGCCTATGCGGATCTATGTAGCCATATTTCCAGGCGTTGTGCCCACCGTCATTCTAGGCGTTATGAACGGTACAACGGCAGTATGCTCATTTTTTCTCTTCTTAATGCACAAGTGAGAGCGCTTGCGTAATTTTTGTCATCGGTTTCTTCAGTCCACTCAACAAACGTTTCAATCCTTTCCCACACCTGAAAACTTTTTAACAGTTTTAGCTGCACCCACAAACACTGCGCACCTCCCTGCTGTCGTAACGGTGCTGTCACGACTCCAATCGCGAGTATGAAGTCAAGCTCAGAAAAATTCAAATAGAGCTTATAATTCACAAAGGCTGCGAAGGTTTGTACGACGAACTGCAAAAAAAAAAAAAATCATACAAAAGAATTCGGATGTTGTGAATGATTGGTGTTTACTCAGCTTTATTCCCAGCATATCGAAAAAGTGCAAATACTCAAACGGCAGCATTGCTACATAAAACCAGAACGCAGGTAGTGCTGAAGCTGTCTGCTTTTAGATGAACCTGGAGAGCACATGAATGGAATAGCGACGTGATTTTCTATCTAAGCTCACAAAAAAGATTTTGGGAACCCGAAAGAGTGGGGGTGCCAAATCCGTTTGCTTTGAGATGGACTCAGAAAGTGCAAGGGAGAAAGAGATATCAGGTCCTACCCAGCTAACAGCACAAAGATGCCTCCTGAGGTACTTGCCTCATTCGTTAGCCGGCAAGAAAACTGATGAGGTAGCCATATAACGAGAATAAATACAACCTCCATCGCTTTATTTTTTCGTTTGCTTTTCTCTGGAATGCTTTGGTCATAATGGGCAATTTTTCATGACGCTAACGCGGCCTGATAATCTCCATTGAGTTTGTTGAGGATTATTAACAGCCGTGCTCTCATTTGTATTTCCGTGAGTGTCATTGTAGCTCTTCAATGCTTCTGAGTTCGCTGATATGTTATCTTAGCACCATGATAACAGAGTAGAAGAATGTACTAATGAAAATCATAAAAAGTCCTGTAAACTTTTTTTACAGCTTGAAATGCTCAAAATTTCAAAGTTTTTCTTTTCAAAAATTCCCCGGAAACTGTTCTCAAATTATCATGAGGAAGCGCCCACTAGAATAGTCGTTAATTATGGGTAATTTATGTTTTCTGTGATCGCGATTCATCGTTAACGCATTCTGCATGCTTAGTTTTGTTGTTTGCGAGGAGGTGATGTAAATCAGATGATCGGACTTTATGCACCTTTTATGGGTTCCTCATTAATAAAAAATACATCAAATAATAGGCCCGCCAACCTAATGACGGTGGCCATTGGTGGAACATCCCCTGCGACCCCGACCACTAATCATGCTTCAGTAACCAATCCCTTACATGTATCACAACAAGCAGGGGATGCATTACGTAATGCATTACCAGTCGAGTATCTGGTGAAAAATGACACTACAACATATCGATTCTCAAGAATGTTTAATGATAACGACATTAATCGAATCATAACTACTACGGCATGCGGAAAAACATGTAAAACTTGCGGTTTAATTCAATACAACAAATGGATAATTTCAAGTATTACTGGACGAAAGTTGGGACAATGGCCATCTCCGATTAGATTGCAACACCAAGGGCATAATATATTGCTTAAGATGCAGCATGTGTGGCTTACATTATGTAGGACAAACATCCAGGAGTTTGAAAACACGCGTTCGAGAACACTTATGTAATATTAGTAAAGGTAATATATATAACTATCTTTGCAAGCATTTCCAGCAACACAACCGCTGTATACAGAACGTTAGAGTGTGTATATTAGAAAAGGTCAGCGATAATAAATACCTCAGTGAGGCAGAACTGTTCTGGATTAAATTACTTCGGACAATTCATCCTATGGGACTCAATGATAATATGAAGGGTGTAGGAAATATTTCACAACTTCTGTCTAAAGAAAATACCCTAAAAGTCCCATACTTTGAAAATTATGGATTAACGGTTAAGCATAAACGTGGAAAAAGAAGAAGAAATAGCAAATTAATTAATCGCCATTTCATTAATGCCGTTGACAGTAGCACTTTCTCTTTAAACAATACCGAAAATATTTGTTACTTTCTATGGAATTTGCATCAACAAAGCAATCGTACACTTAAATTGCTATATTTCACTATACTAAATCAGAATAAAGTAATCAAAGATGAAATTAGTTTTTATGTAGAATGTACACAATTCATAGAAGTGTTTTCAATACTAATCAAAACTAAGAATAAATGTTATAGGTTTCTTATGCATTTTCCCGGACTTGGCTGCCAAAACGTCAATTATAACCGTATTTTTAACGACAGTATTATTAAAAAACAACTATTAAAGGTTATACCTAATGTTTCTAAGATACATATCACATTTTCTTATGACAGGACTATCAGTTTTTATCCTTGTAATTATAATAAAACGTTATATATATTAAACCAACACCCGGAAACTTTAGGTCTTTAAATAATAGCTGTGGTTGTCGTAACTCACGATTCCTTTATCAACCTTTACAGCATGTGTTTACGGGTAATTTGGATATAATTCAGTCTAGTGCTCTTAGGAATATTTTTAAAATGGGCACTAACTTTAGACCCATCATTAATAAGCCATCCACTCCGTATTATAGAGGAGGCAGTGCAATCTTTAAACAAGCTAATTCTGCAGATTGCTCGAACCGAGCACACTAACGTGGACAATTTTAAAACTTCATATGTTGGCTACACATCGCATAAAGATGTTTTCAATAACGAGTTTTATAAAGGAGAAATCGATATAACTCACTGTTTAGATTACAATAACAGCAAATTACTTACCAGTATGCAATCTAAATTTATTATTGCACCGTGGATAAAGCTGCCAATAATATGCTTTTATATATTCAAAACTCGTGCAAGGAGCTTGGAATTATCAGCGGTAGGGTCACTGGCAACGATACTTATGAACATGTTGGAAATAAACAGGAACTAGATATTATTAAAGCGCACTGCAAGTTTTCTGAAAGATATTTTATTGACGTTGATGAGGAAAACGCAACGTTACCCAAAATGTTTGCCATCCCCAAATTACATAAAAACCCCTAAGAGTTTCGTTATATAGCTGCTGCTAGTAAAAGTTCACTAAAACCATTATCTTGTTTGCTGCATAGTGTTTTACAATTTTTTAAAACCATTTTCGCAATTATTGTAACATAGCGAGTCAAAGAGGGGGGCTTAATTATTACTACAGTGTAAAAAATTCCTATGACGTTTTGCATATAATTAACAAATATGATAGCCGTATTAAAACGATTTTGATTGCTGATTTCTCCACTCTATTCACTGCTTTGCAACATGATGATATCATTAGAGCAATGGAATTTTTAAAGCAAGTGTGTTTAAAAATTCAAAGAAGGCTTATCCGAAAGTTTGCAACAGCAAAATTTTATTCTACACGGACAATTACGAGTTAGAAGCACACGCAGTTGCTTTGAATAAGGTACAAGTTATGGAAATGATTAAGTTTATTGTTAATGAAAGCTATGTTATTTTTGCCGGTTTTATTTTTAGGCAAACTAAAGGAGTCTGGGTGGCAATGGCAGTCCTCATATAGCCGATCTCACTTTGTCTGTTATAGAATATAAATATGCCAAAATTTCACCTTTTAATGCTATTTGTTGTTGGTATGTTGATGATTTACTAATACTTAGTACTGAAAATTTTCACAGTATTGCTAAAATAATTTACGGAGATTCATTGCAAATTGAAATTACATATATCGGTAACAAAGCTAATTCTTTGGACTTAAATTTAATTGTTACCTCTAAAGGTGTCATTTCAAACGTCTATGATAAGACGGAAGAATTTAATTTTATATGCTCAATTGGATAGAAATTATATATATATATATATATATATATATATATATATATATATATATATATATATATATATATATATATATATATATATATATATATATATATATATATATATATATATATATATATATATATATATATATATATATATATATATATACAGTTCCATAAACTTTCATTTGTTTTGGTGCATTGACATTGGAGATCTCAGTTTTATTGATTCTCAGTGTCATTTTTTTCAGTTGATGCACTCGATAGTCAGCATATTGTATATAAATATTGATCTATATAGTTCAATATTTTAACGGTGTGGACCTCAACATAGATGTTTTCGTTTATCGATAATGCGTGACCATTGGTAATTTTATGTTTACATTGCACAACAGCACGATTGGAGTACGAAAAGATTTATTTTATTTTGATATTCCTTTATAGTTTTGAATGTTTTCCTGAGTACATTTGGACAAACCATAGAGGTTAAGACTATCTACATTCCAAAATCCTTAGCAGTTGGATTCTCTTTTTATTAAAGTTTCTTAGTTTATCATTCCTTACTTTGGTAATTACGTATATTACGTATATCATCTTATGCTGTTCTCCGCTTATTAAGTGTCGCCTTTTTAACCTAAGTTTCTTATGTTAGAAGCATTCTAATACGTTTCCTTCAGTCCATATATTTAGCACCACATTTATATTGGCTTTGAACAATTAACATATGTTGTTTATTCCAATACTTATTAAATTATTAACGTACAACATTATAAACTTGTAGAGTAGTTTTGCCTTATTTACTAGGTATATATATATATATATATATATATATATATATATATATATATATATATATATATATATATATATATATATATATATATATATATATATATATATATATATATATATATATATATATATATATATATATATATATATATATATGTAAAGTTTGCTTAGCGACGATTTCATTACTTGATGATATCATCTAATATTTTCCGCGCGTTTTTATTTACTACCTAGCTATTCTCTGCCTACGTGGCTCTTATTTGCGATTTCGGATAAAACTTCTTGTAGCAGTAAAATGGAAAACGGCAATAAAAGAGGACCAAATTCAAACTCTGAAACAGTGATTGTGGAAAAAAGAAGGAGAACGGATAGCAGTGACGAGGTAGGCTCCATATTTCATGAATTTCTTGTTCACTATATATTCATAACAGACACTTTATCTACATACTTGTATGTTTCTTCTCTTCTTTATCCTCTTCTCAACGCATGCTTAAATTGTCTATCTTATTTTTCTGTACTAAAAGGGTTATGCGTTTCGTTCTGACGATGGCCCGCGCATAACTCAGGTGCACACATCAGCGGATAAGGGCCGGAACGTTGTCACCTTTTATTCGCAAATACATTTTATTCTTGTCTTATTCCTACACTGTTAACATTTCATCTTCTAACATCGATCTATTAATGCTATCTTACATTTTAGGCTTCTTATATCGTCGTCTTTCTCTAAAAAACATAAAGAAACATTGTAAAATGATGCCTAATGGAAGTTTATAGAAAACCATGTTGAGAGATAAGCATCTGATGAACTTTTCAAGACTCGGCATGAACTGAGGCTGTTTTGGTTGAAAAGGATGTCAGATCCGACGAGGTATATGGGTGGACCTGAGGATGTATGAGTTTTGGAGTGATGTATTTGGTCTAGCTCTAGCTAACATGAGCTGATCTGGCAGAATCGAATTGCTGATGAAAACGGTATTGTTTATTGTTCTTTGCTGTGGTTTGCGCTGATGATTAAAAATGAACTGTTTTATTAATCAAGCAACTCACAACTTCCAATTAACTCTCTCTCTTTCCTTCCTTTGCCACGTTTTTTATCAGCTCGTTACTATGGAGTTACGAACATGTGTTTCATGACACCTAAGCTTGAGTCCTCGTGGATACTGCGGGAGCGTTGCTGTCAGATGCATTATGATTACAGTGAAATGCGGACCGCGCTGGTGGACGGGCTGTTGAGATGGACAGTCTCTAATATAGGAAGCTCATGGGATTAAACTGAAATATTTGGGGACAGCTTTTTTTTCTGTAATCGGGCTGCGAATGAACAAAAACTTGAGGAAGACTGCTGGTTTTACCTTCAGATATCTCATGGGAAGCAAGGCAGTGGATGCTCCTTTGTTTCTCACCAGGAGAAAACAAGGGAAAACAAGGCATCATGAGAAACAAGGGAGCGGATAAGTAGCCTTCACTACCGACTGCACAACTAGAGCATTCAAAAGCATCAGTTATGGAACGAAGTGCTGTGAAAAATCTTTTCCACCTGCATCTCCTCGCTGGCTAATAAGGTTTTAGGCTCATACAGTAATTTAAAGGGTAGATATACTACTACGAGGTTAGTGCCCCACCTGAAAGTAACTTAGAGCACTCGGCAAAAACTACGGTTAATCCACCGTCTACACAGAAGAGAAGCCAAGTTTTACAGGTTTACTTTCCCATAATGCCGCAGTGAGCCAAAAGGAGAGCAAAGCAAATGATGCCGTTTAGGTGACAGTATATACAGCAGCAAAGTCAATATTGGACAGAATTGGCTCAACAATTTCTATGAAAGGGAAAGCGACCCTTAACAGTTGATCGGAGCTAAGTAACATGCGGTGGCGGACGCTGGACTTTCTGCAATAGGGAAGTGTCAAACAGCCGGTATCGACGATGCCTCTACATTCATTTCGGCCGTCGACCACAGTTTAAGGCTGGCTTTTCGTCGGTTAACCTGCCGGTGCATAGCAAAACTGGCAGCACATGTTTTAACCTCAAGGAATACGTAACGAGCAGGAGTTATCATTAGAAAGCTAGCCCTTTCCAAAGTATTTGAGTAAGTGGCTAAATATGTGGGGAACCAATTCCCTATTCGCAACATAAGGCAAAACCTCAACTGTTCTTTTTGACTCTACGTAGTAAGCAACGAGGGCCACGTGCTTTTATAAGATTATTACATTAGCAGAAAGTATGAGTGCAACCATCCGTACGAATTAGCCGTCGGTATTCAACTTTCTCACATCTACAGAGTTTCGCCAGTAATAACGCAGTCGTGTGTACTGTGGGCATTATAAATTCTGCACTGCAGAGTAGCCTCTTATGTTACGCAGCAGCCCTATTGGTTTCGCACATTTTTTGTAAACCGTTCGGTTCGGATCGATTCAAAGTTTTGAAAAAAAAAAAATATGAGAAAGTCCATTCCCGCGCAGTCCTACTTTTACTAGGTGCCAACCAAAACGTGCAATTTACCAAAGCCGACAAATGTTTCAGCAGAGCCAGCAAACATCTTTCTCTCATTGTAAATTTCGAGGCTTATATATATTAGAACCTGCTCAGTTGCTGATAATGAGAAAGGGAAAAAAGGATATCCAGTGTTTAATATCAAGAGAAGAGTGAGATATACCGCATGGGGCATGCTTTCCCCAGCGCCCTCAAATGTCGGGGACGTTCTCCCGATTCGCATACCGAATATTTTTTTCTTCATCCGTTCACTTCCAACGCTGATCGAAACCTATGGTCACACTAATTAAGCCAAGGAGTTTCCCACTTCGCTTCCTAATTCGGCATTAGTTTGCTCATACCTTTGGTGTGGCCATACTGAATCCTTTTTTTGGTTCGAACGAAATCCGCCATTCTGACGTATTTCTTTGGTAGAGCTCCCACCTCTGGAGGGTCATCGCTGTACATAACGTGAAACACTTTTGGGTCATTCTGCGATTCATAAAACTGCCTGAGCGTGTAGCCAACCGCCTGAAAATTGCCGTAATTTTTAAAGGCTACTAAGTGGCCTAGCTTATTGTTTCAGAACCGTTTCGCGGAACTATGAATATGTGCGACTCAAATTCGTGGATATAATTTCGTTCTTTGTGGCAAAAAAGGCGGCCGCCGGAAAGAAAAGTATAATAGTTGCGCACTATCGCATCTCATATCTTCCACTTTCTCTAGGCTTTATTTTCTTTTTGTTTTGCCATCGTCTGTAGAGATGAAAAAATACCTTTGAGAAGGTTATTTCATCGTAAAGTATTTTTCTCACTGAGAGTGGATGACGAGAAAGTTGACAGGCAACCAATGCACGAAAGTTTGATTGTGCTTATCAGGAGCAGTTGATGAAAAAAGATATCGAGCTCTGGTTTCGGTCATTTTCGCCAAATATCTCGTATGCTTATATCGAAAGCAAATAATGCTAAGGATAGGGAAGTGCTGTGGTGATTGTTACCACAACATAAATCTAAATCCCTTTTTCTATATCACATGACTGATTGCACTTTGACCTCAAGCTCTGCACATAACAACTCCTGATTCCTCAGCACCAAAAACATTCTTGGATTTGCTGTGTTAGAAAAAATAAAGAATGACTCTCACTGAAACTCTTCGATCACAAGCAGGATTGACGTTTTCCCACAGTACAACTCATTGAAACAGCCCTCACATCATGCAACATTTCCAGACGTTTCGCATCTCTCTGAGGGAATACTGATGATCATCTTCGTTATTTTTTGCTCAGTTCACTCTCATTTTAGCGCTCAACTTGTTGGGAAATAAGTTATTACCTGGTTCTCTTTGTTAAGTGGGATTTTCGACACGGTGAATGTTTTGTTTTTCTCATCCATATAGTTGAACGCATAGCCAACGCCAATCCCCGCAATGCTGCTGTCCTCCTCCATGGGTAGTTTGTAAATTAAGAACCTTGGTGTTTATTAAGCGATTAGGCATCTTATCGTGACCGTTATTATTTGCAAAATTATTGCTGTAGTTTCACTAATGCAGCTATGAACTCATTACAGGAATCCGTTTTACGTTTCGGCATTTAACAAGAATCCTTTCATAGTTCTCTAAGCCATCATTTCCCGATAATATGTTCCTACAAAGGAGAGGCCATCAACATGTCAATGAAAAAATAATCACTTTGTGTCAAGGTAGTTTAAAGTACATTCAGTCTCAAAAAGAAGTAATGGAGCAACAGCGCTGTCACGCCGCAACCCCTTTATCATTGTTTATCCTTTTGCCTGTGATTTCCCGATTAGTGATGCTATTAGATATTCTTTGAAGCGAAACAGTGAAACAGTAAAGTGAAGAGACTCACCAATCGACGCTTCGATTATTCTGATCTTTGCATTTGAAAGAAGCTGTCACTGCTAATAAATGCGACAAAATGTATAACGCCAACAGCATATCTGACAAGTAATGCCCTGCAAATGAAGAACTTTCAAATTCCTCCCACGCTTCAAAACAAGAAATCAGTGCTGCCAATTGAAGAATATGAATAGAATGCAGTAGCAATAATAAGAGATCTAACTCGACACATGAGCCTGCATCTTCAAACATAGAAGCTTATGAATGCTTTTAAAAGAACACTTAAAGAATCAATTCTTTCACTTCCACTTTGTATTGCAGATGTTGGAAAGTAGAAATGCAAATCAATAAGTTTTTTACTGGTATCGCCCTAACGTAAGACATAAAGCGGATGCGCTTAAGAATTATGATCAAGGACCGTTAGAGCTTTGAGCGAGATCCTCGTGCCAAATAAGGGAATCAGAAGTAAAGCAGTTATGAGGCTTTTGATCTACATGATATTACAATGGTATCAATGCTATCCTCAGGTAGCAGATATTCTTAACTAAATCGTAACATTTCTTCGGCCTGGTCGTAGCAAGGTGCTCTTAAGATGAGGAAACCTTTTATGGGGAAAATAAAGTTATTCAAAAAGTGCCAAGTAAACTTTACTGGAGAGAATAAATACTGCTCATTGTTGAGACTAGGTGGCTATGCTATCAGCCGGAACATTGATCAGCTGGAACAATGACGTGGCAAAACATGGCAGATTTGGACGCTGATCGCAAACTATTGTTACGATAAGCGTTGCACTTTGCACAGCATAATTTCACTTGGTTGAGTGATTGTTTAAAGCGCTTATCGAAAAAAAAAACGCACTGAAAGGAACAAAGGATGGTGCGAGACTGTAACTGCCTCAGAGGCGAAAACTGATGCAGAAGCAGGCAGAAGGTCGTTTGTTGAGTCTACGCTTGGTAGCGGATAAGCTGTTTATTGCCTCTAGTGATAAGAGGCTGCAAAGAGTTGTCACTGTGCTTGACAATGAGTTCAGCCTATCGTTTCCAAATTTCTCTTTACTGAGGTTATACACGTATTCACAAGAGATATTTGAAAAAAAAAGCATAGTTTGAAAACGTTAGCCGAGTGAAACCTATCGAATACACCGTGAAAAGTTGAGGCTCGGACCTGCAAACACGAGGGCATCGACAAACGTTATATGGGGCGATCCGAAAACACTCTAGAAAGTTAATATCCCAAGTAAACATTTCGGTGGAGGATCATTGACCGCTTCAACCAGCAAGCAGTGTCTGTTGTTATAAGGAAACTATAGCTCGGTAAAACGTTCTGAGGTGGCTCTTATAAATGTTTTACAGACTAAGATATAAGCAAAAAGCATTCAGGACCCGAAGATACTGCAACAGAAAGCAGATATGAAGTACACAATCTATGCTATCATACTCAGGTCCTTATCGAAGGAGAGTCTAGAATCAGTAAAAGCTCATGATAAACTTGGAATCAGGGGCGATCGTTGATGCTGCAGAGGGAATGTTTGAGAGGGAAGCGGTATTATGGACAGCTATGCATTCTGGAATAAACATGGGCAAAAGACATTGCTGGAATCAAAACATGACGGCTTTTACAGCATTTCAATATAATAGATAAGCGCTTGATGTACTTAAACAAAAACGCAGATTCACGTCATCGGCATATGAACAAACACTGATTTTTTTTCCAAATTGAGCGGCATCAAAGATGAGCAGTTCTTCCTGTGAGGAGAGCTTCAATTCTCCCTAAACAGTTTTCCTTGAATATCGTATGAAAGAATTTTTGTTTAGAGCAAAGAAAATAGTACAAAATCAAAGGCTTTAGCGAAATCAATGTAAATACACTCGATGTTTTCATTGGATTCCAAGTGACGATATCAGTCTGAAATAATGACCGACAACTAAGTATTTATAAACCGCAAACGAAGAAAATCAAATTGCTTTTTACGAAAGATTACTTCGAGATCGGTAAAGATCTGCCTTCAAGAACGCCATTTAATAAGTACTCAGGCATTTCCCTTTGCGCACGTTTTTAAACAACGGGAAAAGCTAGTAAAGTTTTCCATGGATCAGGGCTGATGACGGAATGCATAGTCTCTCTAAAGATAAAGTTGATGTTTTCTTCAAAATGGAATGAGGATTGTGTCCAAGTTTGTTTAAAGATCAGAGCCGACGTATCACTTCTATAAGTTTATGAAATCCTTTTCAAGAAGTTGAAAAAATACTGGGAGAAGTGACTGACGAATATGTCCGCCTTGCAGAGA
Organism: Ascaris suum; assembly: GCA_013433145.1. NCBI lineage: Eukaryota > Metazoa > Nematoda > Chromadorea > Rhabditida > Ascarididae > Ascaris > Ascaris suum. Next base: position 7,796,931 of record CM024188.1, on the reverse strand, counting down.
TCATCGACGATGATGCCTCCCTTAGCGCTGAATGAGCGTAATAACCGTATCGACTTTGTAGTGCCTCGAGACGGAACGGAATTTGTTATTAAGACCATAGAAATCGTACAGTGTTGGAGTCCCGTGAAAATGGTAAGCTACCTTTCAAAACTTTTCGCCTGAAATTTCTTACACTGAGTTCGGCAAGAATCCATACGCAAGCGCTTTCTGTCATAGGGTTCTGCTGCGCTAGGCGACAGTCAGCTTGCGGCCGGGCCTAGTGAATGAATGAAAGTCTTCGAGAATGAATAAAAGTTGGTTGCGGCTTACAGTGTAAGCCAAACGCCGCTGCCACCATCAGCAAGGTTACAGCAGAGTCCCATCGCGCTGAGCATAAAGCAGTCTATGTGTGGTAAGAAGAAATCGATTTAACGATTCTACTTCATTGCTTCATCCTCCATAAGGAGGTCGAAGACTTTCATGCTTCAACTTCTAGAGCCGGCATTGTGTCTTGAGAGGATCTCTCGATTTCTGTATAGCCGGCATTCGGCAGAGAGTCCAAGAGCCCTGGCTTCGGTCATTCTCCAGTGGCATTTGGTGTACTTGTGATCGTGATGTAATTACCTGTAATGTGACGTTGAAAGATCCAAGACCTTCACTAAAAAATCTCTGATATCAAGTTTTTTCAACACTTTTTCCCATGAGAAAGTTCGTTGTTGTTTCTGTGCAAAATGTTTCGACGCTCATTTATTCTCAAATATTTTCCAAAGCTTCAAATTGGCAGTCTTCTCCAAAAGCTACCAACAAGCTATAAACTCTCATATTATTTTGTAGATGGCATCATGAGCAAATTTCGGCACCAATGTTTTGACAAAAAGTGCTAATCGGCTTTGAGACTAAGCAGCCTACCAGCAAAACTTCGAACAGGTCGAAAGCATTGACAACTTTCATTGCCAGTAGGTACTAAAGTAACACAAGCTTCAACGGCTACTGTTGCAATCGGTGATTGCGGGGCGGCAATGGCGCACTTAATTTTTACAGAGCAATATAATGATGAGAACCGTTCAAAATTTTTTCTGCTCTGTGAGATTGAATGCGATGGGTCGCGACCGAAAATCGGTTAGAATACCATACGGGTTATCGGCTGAAGGATTTGAATACAAACTGAATTTCGGCTGCAGCCAAAAAACCCATCCGGGAGATGCTTTGCTGCCGGCAAGGACAACTGAGCTTTCGGCTTCTAATTTACTGATGTAAAAAAAACTCTTTGTAGAATTGATGGGAGGGAGCCTCGTTTGATCACTAAAGTCACACTTCATGTAATTCTAAGAACAAACATTAAGTCTGTAGATGCATGGGGCATTGACAGGTCCGTAGTCGACTGTGAAGTAAGAAAGGACCTTTCTTGGGAAAACAATCCCAGAGGAGTACCACGAAAACCAAAATCAGGAGAATGTCTGGAGCAGAAATGTCACGTATCATTAAGTTTAACAGTTTCCCCAAGATGAAAAGTGCCGCGTAGGCTTTGGTAAATGAATTCAATATATGGGTAGAAACAAACCAGGGTACCAACCAAATGAAGGCCTCCTCAAAAGGCGGTAAAAGTAACTAAAATGCTCCATCGCAGTGAAAAATAGATGTGGAGTAAGCTTGCAACTGAGGAAAATCCATCCCGAAGGGCAACTTGAAATAGGAGGGCAAAAGTACGGTAAGAACGAAAACAGGGAACCTCTGCTTCGTAATGATCGAGTCTTTAACTTCTCAGCAAAATCGGACACCTCATCAGGAAGGAGAAGGCAGGAATTCTTTTAAATACCCTCATAATTTCGTTAACATTTTTCAAAAAATAACAGAGTGCTGTCTCACAGTAATTCACAATCGGCAAAGCAGATGGAGTAGATTCAACAAGCTGGCAATAACCAAATTTGTAAAACTCACGAAATCGATAACCTAAGGGAAAATGAGCCAATTCTTCGACAGGCTATCAGCACCATTCACATGGGAAGACGACAGGATATTAGTGCGCAAGGTGCACAACGCAAACTCAGGACAGAGAAGAGTCAAACATCGTACAGAATCTCTGCTCAACTCAAAATCTGCACTTATCTTCACTACAAAGGACTGCACAAATTTTCCTTTGGCTTGGCTGTAATCAATGGAAAACAGGCAACGAATGAACGCGAAATAAGAAACTAGCTGTGGACACTTCCTCGTCCTTTTCATACTGTTCATTGAAATTTACTTATACCGCCTGAACTGCTCAAGGATCGTTTGTTATTGGCATCAGCGGACGCATTAGGAGATCTCGTGAACAAAACCCTTTCCACATGAGCCCATGCTGCAACGTACAACTTTCTTTTTCACACTGCAACAAGTTGATCTTCAACGAGCCACGTAAAATCGAAATCATCGCATATTTCGCTCCCGTTTCATGCACCTTCTTCAATCAGAACAAAGCAGAGGTATTTTTGGCTCGGTGTTTTAAACCGTTTCGGTGCATGTTGCAGTACATGATGCCGTTTGGGAGCATTCTCCTCTTCGGGCATGCTTGCGAGTTCACAAAATCGTCTTCTTCGAGAACGATTTTGGAGTGAGAATCGTATTCCATTAAGGCGTACGGTGTCACCATGTACTCAGTTCTATTCACATATTATTCAGCTACTGAAATTCCGCGAGATGTTTGCTTCTTGGTAGATTAGAAAGGAACTCTGCTGGCATAATGGAAAGGAAACGCGATCACCCAGTGTTAGAACAAACAAGCGGCTGAATAACAAATAAGTCAACAGTCTTATGCGAATACTACTTTAAAAAAATACCCTGCATGGTTATAGGTGGAATTTGGACTGCTCAGAGCAAACGCAGTATCACAGGCAGGGTACAGAGTACGCTTAAATGACACTGAGAACCACAAGGAAATTACGGTGCTTAATATCCATAATTTCGTGGCAAGTTGTATAAACTCATATCTCTTATATTTCATTGTCGATGCCAGCTAAATAATGATATTCAACAACAGGCAGCAGTAAGAGTGACCTATTTATTCTGAATGAATTAAGACAACAGCCGATGCACTAAGGCAAAACGAAACGGCACAAAATTATATCGGATGCTAAAAAGACGAGCGCTGCTTTCTAAACGTGAACAACGATACAAATGAAAGCAAAAAAAAAAAAATTGAAAGAGCGATATGCGCAATTATGAAATAAACCGTTTAATTTGAAATCTCACGCCTATCTCATGCAACAATCAACTCTTCCACAGTGGAAAAATGCAATTAAAGTATAGTGTTAATAAGTTGGGAGAAATAAATAAAAAAATCTTCAAGAGAGTTGTATAAAAATGAAAAATGTCCTTCACTTTGCACAGAAGTGCAATATAATTACTTGACGTCAGAAAAGCTTATGAAAGATCAATTTTCCGTGCAAACAATTTGACAGATGTCATCACCACCTGGAAGCAAGTGCTACTCTGACTCAATCGCATTGTGTGATCTGCTCTGAAGTGTGACGTTATGAGCATAATTCATCCATGTGTGTCCCACCACCTACTTTGCATTCATTTTACATGAATCCTCTCTAAACAACACATATATGCAGTACAATGACCTAGTTAATTTCGGCCAGATCTTGTTTACAGATATCAAATGTTGTTGAATGGTTAGTCGTGTGCCGATCAATGTGCTGCTGGTAGAGGTTTCACGAGCGCACTGTTCTGTACACTTCACTGAGAAATCCCGTTCCGGTGTAAGGATAACGATCAGTAACAGACTACACATCCTCTTGCCACCGAAATTCCGTTAAAACCAAATGCATTTCAAAGCTGCTGGCCAATTACTGGCCGAAGACATTCGTTAAAAACCTGCTGTTGGTTGCAATGGAAGGGATTTTGGAAATGTTGACCGCTTTAGCCGAGGCTTTTTAGTAAGAACCGAATTCCGGCCCGTAAAGGGCGACAGAATTTCTATGAAACGGTTACCAGCATCACAGCAATGTGTAGTTACTCCCGATAATCTTCCTCCTCTACACTACCACTGTATTAACATAATTTCAGAATTGCTGTGAAGAAATAAAACTTACTCTTTTACATTTTAATCACTTCAACGCCATACCTGGCAACACTTGCTTGCCAATTTAAAATTGCACTCAAAAATATCTCAGCATCAGTTGTGAAACGTCTAACGATATCTGGTTGTGAGCTTCAAGTACATTTTGTTCAACAGCACCAGATTATCAAACGGAGGTTACGCTTAAAAATTGGCAATGTAATTTTCCACCTGATGACATCTGCTACTTCTTTTTGTGAATATTAGCTGAAAGACGGTGAAATTTTAGCTAAAAAAATAAGCGTTATCCTTCCAGCCAAAGCGCCTGTATTTGCAATCCGTTCATCACTTTTACAAAGCAGTCGCCAATGTGACGTCAGCTGCGTGCGCATAGGGATGGCGTGAGACGGGTTCCATAGTTGCGCCTATTTGCTTCACTCAGCATCTCTCAGCTGTTAAATCTTACGAATGACTCTCACATAGCACTGAGAAATAGGAAAGCTAATCGCAATACCCGTCATATTACAGGTCGTTTGTTGGTTGGTCTGCTGACTGGATACGGCAGCGACAAGTAGGTTGGCTGGAAAGTAATAGCGGTAGTCATCATGCCTAATATTAAAGATCAAAGTGCAATAATAAAAGGAAAAAGCATGAGTCAAGACGACCTCAAGGAAGGGATGTTTGCACTCTGTAATTATTTACAGTTTGAAGAGTTCGTCGTTTGAAGTTATGGGGAGTTCGTCGCAAAGATTCTACGTTTGATGGAATATGACAATAACTAAAATCAGGTCGTTAGTGTGCAATTAGTTTATGACTTTTGGCAAACATAGAAAATGCACTTTGGTGGCGTTTGTGGCGAAAAACTCGATGAAATAGCAGTTGTCAACGAAAAATGATGCTTTCACGTCATAGCATCGAATAGTTTTTATTTAATCTGCACCATAGGAATCCAAATAGCGAATCCAAAAACATTTAGAACATTGTGATGTTTAGCACAGGAATTGCTGCCGAATGTTCACAGTTTATATTAATGTTATTAGCAAGCATCAACTCTGTCTTTTAAGAATTTTGCACCTTTATAAGCAACCAGCCTTAATAGTTTATTCATTTTGTGCAAGTAGTTCATGTGTGCGTATCAATTTCGCTACCCTTTTTCATTTCTCATCGAATCGCTCTGCCCGTAACAATAAGCGCACTGGCTACGCTAAACAGATTGCCGTTCTCCCCCATTCATAATTTATTGCTGCTGTCGTTAATTATCTGCAGCGCACCTTGTTGACATTTGCGCTCGGCGCTTGTTTGACCCGATGTTTTATGTGTGTCGGCTATCCTTGCCATTAATTATGAATGAATTTTTCCATATCTTCGTCGTAAAATTATAAATGACACTGTCTTACAGAAACGAGTAATACAAGTCTTCATTTGGAGCACTGAAAAATTCTCCACTCGATATGCACATTTATTTAACAAAGATGAAGATGAAGCACATGCAAAAGTAAAACATTTCGTGTGCGTAGGCATAGTAACTATGAGCTTTCTCGAGGAGCGCGATCTTGCGATGAACTCCTTGCATCCGGGAATGCTTAAGGAGTAATGAATGGGAGTACAGAATGGATCGCATACAGGTGTACAGAGGCCACAACAGTGCTCCTTCCACTGTTAACGTACTGAAACATTTTACCCGCTAAGTGCTCAAATATATGCAGTCAGTGTTTGCACTGCCGAAATTTTCATAGTAAAATGGAGTGGTTTTCGTTGAATTTTTACCGCGTTTATCGCACCCTTTTAGGTTGAACAGCCGTCATTATGTTTATTTATACCATGGATGGGTGAAAGATTGTTGTCAACTGGTTTTAATCGCATTCACTGTCTTTGCGAGAAATGCAAATGCGGCAAAAACAGTCGGACAAGTTGTAAACACAGCGATCTGTGCGCAGAAAGCTCTCAGTTGAAACAATTCTTGACACGAGATGAAATGTGGTAGTTTAACAACACAATTCGTCACATCTGCATGTGAGACCTAAACAAGAACACTTCGCACATTTCTTAGTGTAGCATGATGAAAGCGATCCGATTTGATTACCACGAACTCAGTTTCGAAGCGAATTAGCCCATGTGCACGATCTATAGAGTTATGGAAAACGTTGCAAAAAGGTGGACACAGTCCACTAATGAGGTCGGTTAGTCTATTCGAGGCTGTGCTCACACAAAAAGTGCAACCTTGTCGGTATTTTAATATTCTTTTTTTGTCGAGCATCAACTTATTCATACTATGAGTGAATTTGTTCACATCACGCTACACATTATACAATAGAAACAAGAGGACTAAAAAAGAGATCACAAAAAACACACGTAAATGTATCTTTATGTCAAATTTAAATATCTAGTAATAACGTTTCCCATGTGAGTTTGGACACATCTTTTCCATACAATGTGCCAATTAACTAAAAAAATTTACTCTTGGATCATAAATAATTAAGGTTTGCGCTATAAATATCTATGCCTAACTTGATCAGTGAATGCCACATTGCACTTGTCATAGCATTTTGCAGCGAATAAAAGAAACCTATCGATATATCTCTTTGTTGGCCTGCCGAACTTTTTATAATACTTCATCTTTGTATACTTATAATGTATACCTTATTCGATTATTGTATAATGCATTTCAAGTGCTGTCGAATTATAGCTTAACAACAAGCTTTTTGATCGCTCGGAATTCTGCTCAAAATCATCTAGTTGGCCAGTGAAACGTGAGTGCACACCATTGAGCACGCAGAGGGGAAATGGAATGCGGCGTCGAAGTTTGCGCGAATGTGGGAAACGATGACCTAAAATGTGGCAAGTACTGGAGGAGGTGGAGGAGGCGGTACTTTCGAGGAGAGGCCGGAAAGTGGAGAATCGAGCGTCGGTGTAAGAGGTTCAGTTACTAGGCTCGGTGAACCGCTCATGTGTTGTGATAATGTCAGAGCCGTGCGTGAGTGCGATTGCCGAACGTCCATATAGCTGATCTGTAAAAAAAAGTCAAAATTTCCATCATGACTCAAAAAAATTGAATTTTTTGAGAAGGAAATCGTTGCTTTGAACGAATTTCCCCTCAACTGATGCTACTCCTCCGAAGTGAGTGATGAAAAACCGCTACTTCATACGGAAATTTCTTTCAATGAGAGATGGTTAGCAATCACTAGCGTTAAGTGAAGGATCTCCAATTCATAAATTTTCTAAATTAATGGGAATTACAGTGAAACAAATACTACCCTTAGACTTATCGCAACTATGAGATTTTGCTGCGTCGAGAGCTGAGGTATTCGTCAAACAGATTACGCTTTGTATCCGCCAGGCTATTATGATCTTTGAATAAATTTGATGCGAACATTGCAAAACGTTTCCCACATTTTAAACTTTATTAGTGACAGTGATTTTTCGATCACTTCCGACGCTCAAAAAACTCGGCGAGGATAATGAATTTCCTCATAGAGTTCTTGAAATCATCATAATCAAATTTCATAATAAGATCAGCCTTATTGATGAATTGCGGACTGATATGCTCTATACGTAAAGTGATGTATTGATGCAAATAAAACAAGTAAATCTTTGCATATCACTTGCAATTTATTGCAGCAAAAACATGCCAAAATGTCGATTTTATGCCTCATAGATGATAAACGCCCATAGCACGATATTCTCTGGAGTATAGTCGCTATGCTCAAAGGTCGTTAAAATTTCCGCACAGTGAGAATATTTTAAGGACAATTAGAACGAGACTGCTCTGCAAACGAAAAACGTGCAATTCTAGCCATGCAGCAAACCGCATACGGCAAAACAGCTTTCAAGTAGCAGACCTCATATTATCTCCAGCTGGCAAACTTGAAGCACGATTTTACAATAAAGGCTTCATTGTAGACCGCTTTTTCCATTCAGTTTTTTTCTAAGCGTCGTGATGTGGTCTTTTAGAAAAGTTATACCTTAGTAGTTCGTAAAAGCTTTGCCGAGAGTTTCTAATTTACGGATAGACTGCAGTTCAAGAACGCAATATGCAAAAAAAACACGTCTCTAGAAAAATGCAGTAACTGCTTCTATTCAAAGCCTAATTAAAGAACACTTTGCGCTCTGGTCTATATCATTTTCAACGCTTCCGGCGCTTTTTGCAGCCTGCTGCACCGCAGTTTCTTTGCGCTTCAATCGGACAAAATTTTGCGAAATAAATGGAAAAAACACATAAGTTCTTTGAAACAGTTTCTGACACTGAAAAGCAGCGTAACGGCCTATTTGACAAGTTTTTTTTTGCTAACTGGAAAAACACTCTCTGTTAAATCACTCGCCTGCTGAGGTCAGGTTACTTAAGCAGGTCGACGACAACTATACTGGAAAGCGGCCGAAATTTTCATTCAACACTTTTGATTCAACAAATGATTGACTGAGATCCCATTATTAGCGGAATCGACGGCAACGGCGTTGTCGTCAGTTGCTTTAGATAACATAGCTTCAACAAGCTAATCGCTCAACTAAAAATCTGCAGTAAAGCAGAAGGGAGTTGGATTGCACATGCCGAAAGAATGAGGAAAAGCCTAAGCTAGATCACTGTGAAATTTAAGCCCGACCACTTAACTGAACTCTCTTGATAGCAAACGCTTAAATAGCAGACCCATGTACAACAATGATTTAATGACAACCTTTTTCTGCCGTCTTTCCCTTCGGTAATACGCAAGCAGAATGACTGTTGAGGAGATAAGTGCGATAATAATGAGTGCGGCAAGGAGGATACTGAGCTCACTGGCTTGTGAGAGACCGTATCGAGCACCAAACAGAACCGCACAGTCCGATATGTGATTGAGACGCACAATCACAGCTCCACGCAGATCTTCAGGTGTCGCGCACTGTGTTTGCTCGTATCGTAGCTCCCATCGGTATCCGTAGCGTTCGTTCATGTGTCGCTTTAGCTCATCGATGAGGCAACCGCAGTCCCATGGATTATTGTAAAGATAAACCTAAAATTGCTCGTAACCTCAGTTTGTGTGATTAGACATTGATGTAGTGACTTCACATGAGGCGAACCTTACGACATAGATAACAAAATTTAAAAATTAGTTGGGATAAGATTATGGAGCGCGAAAAACTGTGGAAATGCCGCAGAATGCTTCTCGCCCAACATCGCCATTTGCAGCTAGAAAGTTACCAGAAGAAATCACCGAAACCCACATTGGTCTAATGAGCCATATATCTGGCAAGTATATCTTCAAATGATGCAAATCTGTTAAGAAATCGTTTAGGCAGAACAGAATTTACTTCATTTCATTTTACTGCCGGTTATAGCAAATCTTACGGCGCGTTTCAGGAAGAAACGAACTGAAAGAAGGCGGATGGAAAACGGCAAATTCGAGAAAAGTAAAGCTGGAGAGAACCAATGGAAACTTCATAAGCTTTTTAATTACATCTTAGGTTTTATACTGGCAAAGTTATGCAGCTGGAATTCGAGTTTCACCATAGAGACCTCGCTGACGCAAAATTCTTAAGCATGGCGCGTAATTGTCAATCTATGTTTGGATTGCTGATTTTGTTTTCCTTTCATCATAAATGGAAGAGAAAAGCGCATAAGATTAGCCGCCATGAATACTTAAACGCACCTGTCTCTAAGCATACAAAATGACATCTGCACATTTGCTATTTGCCGTTTTTTTCGACTAGCAAGCATTTCATATGTTTTAGTGAGGATATTTATTGGACTGACAATTTCATCTTGAATGACATAAAATTTTGTCACGAATTCTTGAGCAACATTCACCTACTCTTCGACTTTGTGCCACGACTGATGTCGTGCTTTATTCCTCAGATATTCCTTCTCAATCGTTTATTGGCAAACGCGTCTGATCATTTCTCTCAACTTGCAGTTTGAAATGAAAACATTTTGCAGCATATACCTCAAAATGTTTATTAGATCAAGTGCTAATCTGATGCCACATTATGCAAAAGCTCTCATTAAGCTTGGCAGGTTAGTGTATAGCATGACTAATTTGATGCATGAACTTGAATGGGCTATTAATTGCCAATGCCGTATGGTGCAGAACTGATGTCTTGACCCGGATCATGCATAACACTTTTCGGCCGATCACAATGGCTGGCGCGTTTTCTCTTAAATATTGGAAACTGCAAGTCCCGAAGGAGTAAGCAAAGCTGTGCAAGAATGATGGCGCTTCCTTGTTTAGAATAAACAATGCTAAAATAAGCATCTTTCCGACGATCTCTCGTAGAACTCTTCCCGGTGTCATATTAGCACTACGTATCCAGAGTGTATGAAAAACCTTTCACGAGGAAATTGCTCAGTGAGTTGCCATATTAATTTTGGATCATCATTATGAGGAGAGAACTTCAAAGAAATCACCTCAGTTTTTTGGTTTCATAAAACCTCAGTAAAGAGACAATGACCAAAGAAATCTCTTAAATACGAACTTGCAATAGTTGCTCCCTCCACAGAAGCCTAGAATCGAACTAGAACGCAAATTCTGACCAATTTTTCTCGCAGATTTCGTTGCCCTCTCCACCCCCACTCTGACAGTGCTTGACACGACTATGGCATGGAAGGATTTCTCCTATAATAGATACTCACAAAACATGGCAGTTACAGTGGTTACCATGGTACTTGTCAACCTTGTGTTGATGGCGAACTAAACAAGAAGAGTTTGTGAAGACCCCCCAATACAGAGATAACACGGCATTCTTTGGAGATAACAAGGCATTTTTTAGGGCTTTAAAAACTTCCTGTTCGAAGTTGCGCCATTCCTTTTTCTAATTTCAAAAACAAACTCATAGTTGTTGTCCACTTCCATTTTTTAACTTGAAAAATGTGGACTGTTCCGTAAGTGGTCTCATTATATATGTGCTTGGAGGAAACTAGAAAACTGCTCCACTTTGGCGAGTAGTCAAAATCATCTCACAGGAGTTGGTACTAAGATCTCTGGAGCTGAAATCTTTTTTTTTTTCAAGTGATAAGTGCGCACATGACTTGCTTCTCAAATGTAATTGCTATTTTGATTTTCATATGAAATCATACGATCATACGGATGCTCCTTCATCACCTTGTTAAAAAATTGCGACTTTCACACTCCTGCGGCACAACAGCCCCCGATACCAAAGACTTCCTACCGCCGATGATTCCTCCATATGCTTTTTCACATAAATATTGTAATATTTTCAGACGTCCTAACTAAGGCTTCTTTCCCTTTTTATTGTTTTCTTAATGCGCATAGACGGTTCCACCTTCCTTCAACTACGTCACCTCCTGCCTCCTTCTTTGTTGTTAAAGTGATCTTCTCGTTTATCAATTTCGTCTTAGTAGTCGCCTTCCAGTGCCAACTTAGCGTCTGCTGTAAAACAATAACAAACGACAGGCAAGCTCAATCACGTGGGTAGCCGAATGTTGCTCTGTTGCTTCCTAGACTCAAATGACCTTCTTTTGGAATTCAGTTCATTGCACTCGTAAAAGTATGCACAAAATCGACGTGCGAAAACGAAGTTTACACTTTATTTTCGCAACAAATCTACGGAAGAGGAGACAGTTGTCGAGTGGTGGTGGTGTGTGCGAGAGCGTGGAGACGCCCACTCTCCTTCAATAAGCCCATCTGTAGGCCAGCTTCTCGTCATGTCACCTTAAGTCCAAAAAAAATACAGGCATTTCGATACCACGGTCAGCAGCACGTTGTTCAAAGAACTTTAGAATCATCACGAACGGACGCTTATGAATTTCAGGAAATCGATCTTCCCATTCTCAGAACGTCTGAGGTCGTTGCGACATTGGCTGTCTCTATGCCAATAATTCGTCAGCAAAATTTGGTTTTATACATTTTCAATAACTGACTGAACTCCAGACGTGCATTTTGTTGCATGAATCTACACTTTGTCGTACAACACTGAACTAATACATATGCGTGATATTACTTATATTATATAACAGTTCTGCTCGTCGCAGTGATCTCATGCTGTCTTTTTTATTCAAAACTTCGCTTCACGCTTTCTTCAACTAACTACAGTGTAAAGCAGCTACGCCTCGTCTCAAAAATTTGTCGAGTCCGCAAGGCGCTATAAAAGTGTTTATTAAAAACACTGTGAAAAATGGCAATAGAATTAAACCTGATAGACATTGAAGCCAATAAAAGCGACGAAAAATGCAGCGTAACGCCAAGCGCTTGGCTGTTCTGTGAGCTCACCAGCAACTCAGCCGCATATGAGAAAACATGACTAGGGCAAACTCAACTAAGGTGTATTGCTGGTGCCTCCTATAGGAGGACTAGCTACGTTTTTCGACATGAAGCCCAGCCTAGGTCAGCATTAGATCATGACTCGCTACGTTCTCCTCCTTCTTTGAACAATAACTTGCATGCACGGCCTGAGCACGAAAAGTTCTAAGACTGCAAATTTTGAGTTATATGCTCTGTGTGACAAAACAACGCGCAAACGCAGCAAAGAAATATTAGAAGAAATATGGGATGCTCATTTATACGCGTGCATTTTGCACATTAATGTCGCTATTCGAGCATCCTCTGTTTCAACAGATTTAGAGAAAATCCTTCCTCAGGGTTTTCAATAAAATTTCGCAAAGCGATCCACTGCTATGAGTGAAATTCTTGATCAGTATGTCTTCCAGAAATGACACAAAAGTTTTGTCATTTCTGGAAGCTATCCCCCATTTTTATGGATAAGCGTGTCAAGAAGGATGGCACGATAAGCGCTTTCGTATTTCATTTACCGGCACAGTGAGCTTCCTAAATGCAAAAATGCGACAGTCCTCCATTGGCTGCATTGGTCTTTAGTGTATGAATTCGTAGCTGGTTCAGTCCTTAAATCACATAACAAATGTGCCTTATGCACTCTTGGCGATTCAAGTGCCAACAACGCACAGCGTACGTCAAGAACTGTAACAGAATTCGGGATAGTACATCCGCTTAGTGTAGATTATACCCACAGACTTCGTCAGGCTAGGCTTAGCAACTCATGAGTTTAATTTACCTGATGGACACAAAGAGCTCCTGCAGCGAGGTTAGTTCGATATCTGAGAGCATGTGACCCAGTGCTCGTTGAAAAATTTTTCAAGCGGTCCGTGCGTTGCTTGCAAAGAGCGGGTTGTTGTGCACCTGTGCTCAACATAATGCTTTCGTTGGCAATCGATACAACAAACAAGAATGCTGCCTCACCCACCTAGAAGGGCTTCCGGAAAAGTTGAAAGCACTGTCTCTTTTATTTATTTAAAAAACGCTAAACAGAAGCTTTAGAGTCCAAAGCAGAGAGGTAGGCGATGATACTACGAAGAATTGATACATACTATTAAACACCTGAGGGAATGTCGAACTTTTTAGCTTTCAGCTTGTAGTGAGTTTGCACTGAAGACGCCAAGCTCACATTTTCTCGTAAAGGTGACTAATAATTATTCGATTGGTCTGCACGTTACGTTACTTTAACACTTCTTCGCGTGCCCTGGAACGGGACCTCTAACGTTTCATGCAGATGTCCCCAATATGTGCAGAGGAGCCGAACAGTTGAAAACGACGCCTTGCTTATCTCCGCACAAAAACGTGGAGAGAGTTGAGGACGGTAAGATTAAGGAAAGAAAAGTTAACAAGGGTGCAACGAAAAGTCCACATGTTTTCGTATCAGGCAATTTACCAGGACTTTTTCAGCTGCATCGTACCTTTTTCTTGCAAAAATTTAATCATCCAACCATATTATAAAATTTTTGCTATTTTTTATTTCACAGCCTTTTCCTCGTTCTTTACCCATAAGTTCTGACAGCTATCTATCGCTTTAAGTTCTTTCCATCCCAACCTTTCCGCACCCGCATTCTCTTTGCATAGAAATTAACATGCAACATGGTTTCGAACCGTTATCAGTCCTTCTTCATCGGAAGAAATCCTAGATGAACGTCACAGTGAAACTCACATCTCAAAGTAGCGCAAGGAGTTACGATGAAATTTTGAGACGCTGTCAATTTATCGGGACCGTTTCAGCTGCAGCATAAGTCTTCGTTGCAAAAATTTAGTCATCCAAGGATTGCTTTACTCCATCCCTCCGTACAGCCGCATTTCCAGCCTACTTATTTAGACAACATTTGTCTTTACTGTCTTGAAAATGTGTCAAGTTGTGCTACACTTTATAAAATGTTCGAATAAGCTGACCAAGCTGCAATGTTAAAATCGCTGTTTTAATTTTAAAACCGTCTTGGAAACCATTATATAGTTCAGCATCGCGGCCATAGGAGGTTGTTCATGAAAACCCCATCCCACTTTAGTCATCTCAAGCCTTTGGGTTGAAAATGGGCAAATGCAAAGTAAACCTGGCTTGCGAAAAGTAAAAGCAAGGCATGTTCAGTATTAATAAACACACATACCCCCTGGGACTGCTCCGACTACTACTTCAGCACTTCCATCGATAATATCGCAGAAACAGCACTGAACAAAACTCTACTTCACAACTCAAAAAATCGCAATTTTCGTTTATTTCAAGACAAAAGTAATCTAAATACATCAATAAAGCAAAAATCGGCGCGCAGAGCAGAAACAAGCAGAAATGTAACGAACTCTCTCAAAAAAACATGAAAAAATGGTCAAAAACGTCTTTAGGAATGGTTAAAAAGATATTTGCGATCAGTGAGCAGTTTATCAGAAAAGCACTGCTGGAAACGAAATAGTGTGATCGTAGTTGGAACCTAATTAGGTTGTAAGCTAAACTGAATATTCAATACTTTAATCATAGTGTTATTTGTAAACATCCTAAGTTCGCATCGGGCACACTGCACCTTTTTTCACTTATATCTTTATTTAATAAGCTATTTTCAGTAAACGGTATACGATAATTTAGTAACACTTTTGCTGTCATCGCTACTTCTTTGGCCACAGAAGGCGCTAGACAGAAAATAAATGACAAGTGAAGCTGCTGATGCTAGTTTTGGGCTGAAATATGTGGAAAATTCTCTTTTCTCACAAAAAGGGAAAGAAGAAATTTACAGTCGTCGTGAAAGCAGACGAACATATGAAAGAAATATGAAAGGTCGCGTTCGGAAAATAAAAAGCAGTGAATTTTTGTCAGAATCAAACATGAAACCTTATGAAGCTTATCATGAGCGGCATTGAACTTATATCTCCCGATCCCTCACCAACTAAACCTGGCGGAGCTGCAGCATGTTCATCCATCAAATTAGAAAGAATACGTTGCTGTTGAGAGATTGGAAGCTCAATTGTCTCTATTTGCTTTGCAGCGCAGTAAAAGTTCATATGAAATTTGTGCCTTCAGGAACTCAGTGAACGAAATCCATGGTGCTAATTTTACGAGTTATAACTGGCACATTAAAATTTGCAAAACATCAAAACAGGAAGACTTAAATCTACTCTCCAGTGGATGAGAGTTACCCAGAGTGGCATTTTTTCCACGCAAGAACTTTCCTTTTTACATACTCTGCATCCACAACAAAACTTGAAATATTTACAGACGGGGGGCTCTCAGCACGATATGCACGATACAATGAGCCTGATATGTGCAGTCAAAAGCATCACCTCAATACCAACTATAATATTGCAGATTAATTTGAAGGGGGCATATGAAATTGAACTGAAACGTCGGAAAGATGCAGAAACAACTAATTCAATGAATGTGCTGATGAGTTCATATGTTGTTGTAAGCTTCTCAATATCCACCGCACCTTTTTTAGTACTCACTCCAACTTTCTCATTAGGAAAGAATGAGCGAAAAATACTTGGCATACAGTGAATACAATAAATACGTCAGCAAAGGGGTATTATGCGAGAGCTAGAGATGTGCATATTGTTGTTGTGGAAACTGAAATCCCATACGCATTTGTTAGTGATCCAAACTGCGCTTAAGGAAATCATATCCGCTTGTAATACTACTTACAAAATAAAAGCAAATAAACTTCCTTATGCGAAAATTTCGGGCCATTCATCAAAGATCATCAAAGTATTATAGCATTTTTAGGATCTCTTCGGCCGCCAGCAGATACTCGTGAGATTTCAAGAATCTCTTCGAGCAGCCGACAGCCCTAAGTGAACTAGGTTTAGGAGAGCGCATGATAAACGAATTTACTCTCATTGCTATACCGTCATTGGGTATGCGATAGAAGTTGCAAAGGAAAAACAAGCAAAACCCTTTTGTTTGCGTCATCAGTGCAAATGTTTTTTCGAAGGTCGATTCACTTCCAAATTAAAAATGCGGCAAACTGACAGCAAAATTAATTTTGATTAGAGATAAACATTTTTTACCCAATTCGCGAGCAAAGAATCAAAGCAACCAATTCAGTAACGCTAGTGCTGAAATTGGTCATCACATGAGCATTAGACCGTTACTGAATTTACAGTGCTGGCTTTCAACAATTCTCCATCGAAGCTCTCACCAGATATTCCATAGTAAACGTACTAAACAAACATAAGTGACAAAAAAGTTAGCAGGAACTTTGAAAGAGTCACCTTATCTAAGGCGTTAATGAAGTTTTGAAGAACACTCATCGAAAATGACGAGAATAAATTGTTTGAAATGTCTAGTTGAACGAGGGATGGCAGTAGCTGACGAGAATGATCGGGAAAGTCATCAAGAGCGTTTCCCGATAAATTCAGAAATGTGAGCTGGGCGTATTCCGCAGGCAATGCGGCAGGGATTTGAGTAATTTCATTGTCGGCCATATGCAATCTGTGCAGTGAGGTGAGATTATGAGTGAATTTAGCACTGAAATGAGTGATTCTGTTACCATTCAGATGCAAAGTTTCAATCGATGATTGTGAATCGCCAAAAATCGTCGAATCAAAATTTTCAAGCTCATTGTAGGACAAATCGATCTCAACAATACGAGCTCCCGCAAAGCAATTAGCTCTGAACGCATCGCGTGTTTTTCCGAGATGATTCCGAGCCAGGAACAGATGAGTTATATTGGAAGCAACGAATGCGTGTGACGCAATCTCGAGTATACCATTATCGGCAAGGTCAAGAGTTGAGAGCTGACTGAGATTGCCAAGGATCATTGTCGGCACTAAACCCAGCTGATTGCCAGCCAAGCCCAAACGATTTAGAGAAGCGACCTTGTCCAATCTTAGTTTTTCTACTGGACGAATCTTACAATAATTAAGTTCAAGGCGTTGCAATTGTTTTACATCGGAAAACAAGTCATTCAGTTGCGTAACGCTAATATGGTTGCCATCCAAATGCAGCGCCTCTAGGCGTTCATGTCCACGTAGAAGGTTTGCCGAAAGTTCAGAAATGTTGTTGTAGGCAAGCGAAAGGGTCTCCATATTTCGCAAATAGGTAAATGCACCGGTGGGAAGCACGCTCAATAGATTATGTGCCAGATTGAGCGTTTTAATTGAAGGCACCTCCGAGAATATCGAAATGGTTATGTGGTCAATGTTATTTCCGCGCAGGTCGAGCACTTCCAGCGAGTGTAACTTCAATGAACGAGATATCGCCGGAATGCCGCAGTTGACAAGTCTTAGTACTTTAAGGTGCTTGAAGCGGTTTAAATTGTCATCCCATAGTAGTCGATTCGGCTTCTCAGGTGGCGCTTCTATGTCCAAAGTTGTAACTTTTGGTGAAATTTGTTTAATAATGTCGAAGAAATCATCTTGATATAAGCCACCATGATGACAATAAACAGATATTTTATGCCGTTCGCCCTTTTCAACCACCTCTTCACATTCGCATTGAGGTGGACAGTATGCACGAACGACTGACACACCTGTACGAGTTGCAGCAACAGACAGAGCCGAACTGCTATGAAACGTATGAATGATGAGCAGAATCAGTAGCGAGAACATGAGGCATGCGTTTGGAGACGATCGCCCCATGTACGCCTGAAACGAATGCAATTGCAAATGCGGTTGCATTGAACTGACAAAATGAGAGATCGGTGGTGAGCGATCTGTGGGCGTGGCACGAACCTAGCCGACGCACATCAGGCTGCCCTGATGACCGCTTCCGCCCTAAGCTCGGTTGTAAGCCGGTCCGCTTTGCCGGCCTACAAAACACCCTTTACACTAATAGGTAATATTAGCTTCATGCGCAAACATTTACTTATCCACTCTTTTGCACGTCGAATGACGGCTACAACATATGCTGTGTATACCAATTTCAAACAACCGCCGCTCCACACAGTATTCGTTTCGTCTGTCTCATCCCAATTAACTGTGTTATTCACCCAACAAAAACTTTTTATTAATATCTCGCAATACCGATTTGTCATTACGTTTTCACTAGACCCATACCATGCAATGTAGTTCCTTCGTTGCCTTATTAATTTATGAGGAAAGCACATGCATGAGGCGAATGACTGGAGATGATGCATTCGTTATACGATCGTCTTTCTAGTTAAGAGCTACGACCACACCAGCTACAGCGATAGCAAAAGTGCTGCTATATATGGAGTAACAAATAATACGGTAATTCAATTCGCAAATTACTTCCACTGCCCCTTTCCGAGGATTTTCATTCCGTCTAAACATACTCTTTTATTGACTAAGCGGAAAAGCCGCAATGCTCGTTCTCTTTTTATGCCACTGTAAATAACCTGAAAGACTAGCACGGCAACACTGAATAGTTCTGTTGCGAGGAAGGCTGCTCTATGCAGTAGATGCTAATGTGCTAAACAAACGACTTGTCAGCGCAATATTTTGCAAATAGTTTAGCAACAGTTACAAAAACTGTCACTCTCTAGTGGGCTGTTTAGATGGAGAGTGATAGTGGAAAAAAGTGCTATTCTTTTTTTCCAGTGTCAAATGACGCAAATCTTTAGACGCTGTTATTCTGATATCTTAGAGCACTTCACTGTCGTGGAAATGAGGCAGAAGAAAGAGGGAAACGGAATTTGGAACCCTCTAAAGCAGAGGTTGTATGAAAAGCTGTCACGAAAAGGAAACAGAGTGTCTTTACATTTTCGTATTAGTTGTGGACGAGTAAGGCGTAGTCCACTGTTCGAGGCGTCCTCCCAGCCCCTACTCCCCGCTCCAAACCCCGCCCTTCCGACTACAAATGCATTTCCATCCAATGCTTTGTGGGATAGCGGTGAAAGAAAGCAGTAGTGTAATTTGCGTACGAAGTTATTGCTCTTATTGCTCACTACCTCCCTTTCAAAGCTTAATAACTGCAGCAAAGAACAAGGCTCAACATTCACTGACCACCGTATTCAAATCAGCAGAAATTTTTTCAACAAAACTTTCTATGGCACAATTGCAAAAAGGAGCTCTTTTGCTGAGATTAAAAAGACGCATTGAAATGTGCAGTACAGCAAAAAATAACTTCAGCGGTTTCTCATTTATATGCATCTTTGTTGCCTGTATCGCATCACCTCATATCGTTTACTTCATTGATATTGCAGAATATATGGGAGCAATGAGCCACCTGAACTTTCTTTGAGAAATAAGCTGCTCATCAGCCTAGATAATGTCGTGCAATGCTATTTATGAAAAAATTTCAGCAGCAAACTTCGCAGTTAGATTCATTCCCTCACTTTTATCTAAATTATTGGTTGTTTCCTCCAATTGTTGTTGCGATTTCCATGCTATTCAAATAATTTAATAGCAAATGACGTAAGTATGACCTACATAAGGGAAGCCTCTTCAAAGAATCGCTTTTACTGCATAACTTACCGGAACAAGTCGAGTTTCTATCGGAGCATAAGCTGAGCAATTATTTTAAAGCAATTAATTTGATGTGTGAATTCGATAAAGAAAAGTATACAATGAAGGCGGCATTGAACGGCAAATAGCGCTTTGTGTGCAAATATAAGCACAACACCGCCACATTTTGAGGTTTGTTCTGAAGAATGTGTGTGGGAAGATTGAGTATTGTACGCGTGAAGTGGTCCCATCTTGCCGAGGTATACCGATAATCACAGCGGCCCACTGATGGGACCGCACTCGAGTGCATCTAAGCTCCTTGTGAGTCACCCCAAATTCTTCCCCAACCCCTTCCCCCTTGCTTCGGATTCTTTCAAAGAAGTGCAAGGCGACTGCAACACAAAAACGCTGCACAGTAGAAAATTAGTACAAGAAGAAGGCTTTAGAAATGAAAAGTGCAGAGATTAACAGGCAACCGATTCCAGACCTCCTGATCTCCAAAAGAAGGTACATATTTTTAATATTTCTACTAGAAACCCCATCTACTGGTACGTTAACCATACGTGACGGTGTTTGCCGATAAAGATGCCCAGATGGATTTTCAATTGCAACACTGCAACAATGTAATCGAATATTGCTTGGTGCGCTTCATTTCCATAGGTTATGTGAAGTGAGCAAGTGATAGCGCATGTCCACATCGATTAATATTTCAGAGGGAAGCTATAACGGTGATGTACATTAATTTTTTGCGGAACAAGAGGCTCATTTAGCGCTAACCAGCAGATGACAAGTAGGAATAGAGTAACTGTTGGATAGAATGAACAACCTGGCTTGTCGAATGCTCACCAAGAAATAAATGGGATGCGTCGATTATAATCCTTCCACAGCTTTCAGATCTATCCATTTCCATGAGGCGTACATTTTGACAGGAGAGGTTTGAATCAATGAACTTTTATTATAATGGATGCGCATGAGCTTTAGTATTATATATGACTGTGTTCATATAAGTAAATCTATTTGGACATTTACAATTCTTTTATTGAGCTGAATGAAAGAGTAATAATTGCTGTTTACATCAATAAGACGGATTTTGAGAGTCGGTCGCAAGGGTGCATCGAAACACAGCTAAAAAAAGCACTTGGTCAGAGGAGCACGTATAGATATTCGCAGCTGTCATCAAAAAATTGTAAAGGTATCATACTTTCCGATGGCCTACTCATATTTTTTATACTTTTCGTCTATAAATATGAACGTATGACGCAATTCATAACTTTTCAGCGTTGATTCATCTGTCCATCTCTGAACTCTGTCTTTGGTTGTTCGATTTTTGTTGCAAAGAAAACGACCAACCGGAGGTAGACGACGGTAATGGTGAATATGCCAACAACATATTTGAAACTTTCGCTTGTCGTTTTTATAAATGACAAGCCAAAATTTCACTTATTTTTCGTATTATTGGCTGAGGAAATCTATGGCTAGCAATTATTATGTTTCCTATAACTAGTCCATAGTTTACAACTATGATGTGAATGATAGGAGTCAGTAATGATGAAAGTCTAGTCAACCAGTAGGCATTGTCGTTGAAAGCGCAATATTCGGTTCGGTGAAACGAAAGCAAAGGAAGGATAACCACATTGTATGAATGGGTCACCGACAGTGCGATGTCTCGAGTTGATTGATAACGTGTTTCGAATAAGCGATTCCCCCGGCAAATGCACAACACAACCAATTGTTGAGTCATTGTGGTGCCGATTGATTTGCTTGTTCGGGTCCGTCATACTCTCCCTAGTGGGTGTTTCGCCCTTGTTTGTCTTAATTTATCGCTAATTTGTCATTGACTTTATAGCGTTGCGGCAGTGAGTGAATATATCCTGGCAGCAAATTCGCTTTGCGCGCGTTTTATGCTTCACTACCACCCTCCCCTCCCCCCCCCCCCCCCCCCCCCCCTTAATCAAGTAACATTAACATCTTCATTACTTGACCATTTGCCCAACTTTATGCGCTTTCACCTGCTGTTATAAAAATTCGTCAAAACACTGCTGATTAATACAAAGTTTAACAGTTGAGCAAAAGTTGTCGTTATATACCCTGAAAACTTTATAAATGATCTGCACATTCTAATTCAATTGGGAATACGTTTTCAGTCGACCACGCTTGATGACATTTAATTTCTTTTAGATGTTGGAAAATGCACGGAAGCTTCACTTACCTAGAAACTTTGATAGAACTCTCGGCATTTCCATATTACTGGTGGTCATTGGAGCATTTCTCGTTTATGCTACCCCACCTCATAAATAATACTCCTTCTTTGCTAATCAATAAGGTTAGAATAATGTTGTCGTTTTGAATATATGCATTCAAAATGCGAGTAATCCCCAGTCTAATTCAAATAAGTGGGCAGCTGGCCTATTCTACGACATAAACAGTTTCCGGATGAATGTTGCTTAAACGCAAAATCCGATTCGCCTAGGTTTTCTGCCATTCATCAAGTCGTGGCAATTCTGAAATTGCCGTCTTTGTGGTAAAGAGGTCTGAACGAGAAATGATGCCAGCGGCTCTTATTTCGAATGAGTCAAAAAAAAAAAAAAAATCAAAACGATTTGCTTCGGCGCCATCAGCATAAGTACTAATAGGTTTCTAGCAATGAAACTAACCGGGGAGGGGGAGGGACGAATAAGTGGAATGCAATAGCCTCACGAAAACTTTCGCTTCAATTTATTCATTTCGAAATTTAAGTTGTCGCAAAGAGTGATGAACTTTGCTTGCGTAGCACTAAAACGTGTAAAAAACACTGGTTTTGATTATATAGAAGTGCCATATGTGCCCTGTGGATGATTGTTTCTAGAGGATCTCACTAGACGTATAACGATGAGGTAGACGCGAATGTCATATCTTCCGAACGTGGAGCAAAGAGTGGACGGTTCCAGTGCATTTATCTCTCCCACTACTACGTTATGCTTTCATCCCAACGAGTTGGTATATGGAAAAGGGGGAATAAATTTGGAAACGTGAGGCGGGAGAGTCTACAGCCTGTTAATGGGGAGAGGAAACAGCGTCCTAAGTTGATTGACCGTATGCACGCGGCAACATATGGTTGATAGGTAGAAGAAAAATGAGCAAGGCAGGTGTAGTGCTCACAAGGTTATTATCCAGTGCTTCACTGCACTTGGTTCGCATCTCAAATCGCTTCCACGAAACACTGGGCATATTTTAACTTAGAAGAGCAAATCCCTCCATTTCTTCAGCCACCGCTTTTGTAATTCTGTAGTGCGTCGTTATAGTGACCATTTTCAGTAACTTTAGCAACTATGATACCTGCTTATAAATTGAAATCGACACCTCGGAGAGAAATTATTTATACAAATTCCTGATGTGGAAACACAATACAACAAACGATCGACCATTTTCATCATCAACTGTGTTGTCATGTCGCATTTTGTCTTCCGTTTCAACGGCGTATGATTCTCCTCTAACGATTCGAAAAACGACTCGTCACAGCAGATTACCTTCAATGAGATGGAGTCTCCATTCCTCCCTCTTAAAAAATAATCGCTTCCTTTGCCTCTGTGGTGCGTATTGTGCCTACGTGCTCAAGTACTGCTGAATGGCACAAGGCAGATTTCAAAAGCGAGGAGAGAATGCTGAACCAGTTGAAGTCGTTCAACTATTTGTCAACATAATTGCCATAGATGAGGATGAGAGATGCCAAACCTAACAATGAATGAGGAAACAATGCTAATTGTTCTTCACACGATGAAACTACTGCATTGGATTTGCGGCTATTTAAGTGGTTTTCGTAATTGCAGTCACAGTTCTAGTTGTGTCTTCTCTATTATCCTATAGATAAATTATTTTCAAATCTATTTTGGAGCTCGTATTATTTACACGATTCATGCATCAAGTGAAAAACTCTCCGTTAAATTTTGCATTAACTCGCTGAAATAGCGAGAGACTCGGCAATTGTTATTTCCGTCTCTGAAGCCTATTGAAAAGGCGACTAAAGGATTTCTCTCTAAGGATCTCAATTAATGCGACTATCATCGAAAATTTCACACGCTGATATAGCCAGCAAACGCCTTAGGTCAGAACCTCTTCTGCATAATTTTACTTTCTAAATTGCTTTTTACCGCTGATAATCACAGTGGAGCTAGAAACAGCACAATTTTTAATTGGAGTGCTGATGTTTGCAGCGATATCTTCGAAATTCAACATCATCTTCCTCTCTTTTCCTTAATTCTTCACATGGCCGTTCCTCCAACATTCAAAAACGTTAAGCGCGGCCAAAGTTTCTTTCTCTCCCTCTCTCACTCTCTAATTAAGAAAAAGCATTGTGATAAGTACCATGCTGGCTCGAATTTGATTTAAGCAAATCTTAAAGAATGTAAGTAGCGCAAAAAGAGCGAAGGGTTATATTTTAATGAGTTTTACTCGAAAACTGCGAGCTTTAGAGATGATGCTAATTAACTGATCAGGTTGCTTCATAAAACAATTGTTAATTCTTCAGCAAGTATTTTATAACTGATCGTTATCTGTACAATCTGCAAGCCGATCTCCGCAATGTGAATGCCTAATCGCGGCAACGTTGTAATAGTTTCGGATTTGAGTAATAAATGGGGATTACCTGTTTCGCCCTCGTGTCACATTAATGGCATTATTGATGGAGTGCGGAGAGGAAATGAATTATCCAAGTGGTACACTTTGCCTCCTCTTTTCGAGGTGTGAGCAGCAATCGTTCTCCGTCTTATGCGGCTAGAATTTCTTTGCCGTTCAACGCCTGTGAAATGGGGCATTCTGCACATCGAATGCATAGAATCTCTGCCAATTTGTCACTCACAGCGGCTATTCATTATGCCACAATGCGTCCCTAGTACGCTCGGTCGGAACCATTGCTCATTTCGTCAATATTGAGACATATATAACGAAGCCGGTTGCTTTGTGCTCCACCGTACTTCTCTTCTGAATCGCTGATGTTTGAGTGATTCTTAAACTTTTATAACTATTTCAGGTGCAATGAAACATGCAAGATGCATGTGTACACTAGAGAATAGACTAGTTGCACCAGAAACAACAACGACTCTAAAGTTTTCATGCTTTTCGGTGTTCTATATGAGTCAGTGCGTGTAGAAGGCACTAAGAATTTCTTTAAAACTTGAAATGCTAAATCCGTTGTTAATGTAAGCCCGTTTCATCCGCAGCAGTTGCACCCGAAAACTCTTCGAGAAGCTCAACTGGCACTTCCGGTCGAGCAATGCAATGAATGCTTGCCAGTAAGAGAAAGTGTCATGTACATTTGAGATTGACTGATTACGAGCAGACTGTTGACCCATACGTTTCACACGTGATAATCCCGAATAGGGATCTCCCTGGGCTATAATTAAAAGAGAGGCCTCATTAAGGGAGGAATCACATATTGCGTATATAGCAGGCTGTAATGGATCACGAAGCAATAAGAGTAATGAAAATTAGAGCTTCCTTCTTCCTTTCTCTCACTCACGGATTTGCTTTCATTTAGGCGTTCTCGAGAAAGCAAGAAATGTCTGCTCTAAAATTTTGCAGAACTTCTTTGCATCCAATGTGGTATTTGGCGATACTAGAATTAAAGTACCAGGACAAGAGAGTGATTGTGAAGAAATCAGGCTTAGATTTATAACACCACTTTGTCTTGGCAATGCAAATCTAACTTTCTTGATGGCTTCGCCTGAAACGGTCAATTAAAACCTCTCATCGAATGTAAACAATAGTGCTAACTCTATATCCTTTCTCACCTTGTGAGCATCAAGATTGCCAAGACTGGACAGGAAGTTGTTTTTGCGACGGGCACTCTCATTCCGTTTGAAATTGTATTTTAAATTTGCGTACGTTTTCCATTCGTTGCGCAGCTTACTGTGACTGAAGATAGCAATATACATGAAAACTATTATCGATGAAAATATCGGAACGAATTTTAACATTTGCGCTCAGTAAATAGCAGATTTGAATATTTTAGTGATTTCTCTCCGATGCTGCCGAAAAAGCAAAAATAGCATCACTCGAAACAAACCACTGCACACTGCGAGAATGAAAACGGATGTTGAAATTGCTTTCCATTAACCCTTGACTGATTCGTGAAGGGAGTTCTAAACTATCGGAAGCAAAAAATGCTTAGAAATGCTAACCCTTGAAATGATTTAAAATGTTTAGAAGGTAAATAGTGCTCCTGAACTTTTTGAGATATTTTCGCCTTTTCTGGAAACTATGCAAGTCTGTAGCAGAAAAAGCGATACTAATGAAGCATCTGTCAAATATCGTGTTCGACAGTGGTTATATCAGCAATTGATGCAGACGAGTAGTTCGGAAATGAGTACACCAAATGCATTCAAAGCGACTGTCTGCCAACCTTGCAGTTTACTCTCTTCCTAAGATGCAAAGAAAATATTTTTTAAAAAACACTACTTCAAAAATAATCTCGGTCGTTAGCGCAGATCGGTGACACTTCCCTCACATGCATTTTATATGTATTAGAGAGAACAGAAGCATTAAATACGAAGGGGGTCTACTAGGGTGCGCAAAATCACTATGGAAAGATTGTAGTACTGACGAGGATTATTCGTTGAAATTGTTGAGCTGCGAGCAGTGCACGTTGTAACAAAGCTAGCATATGGCATGAAGTGAGCAGCGCAAAATGCATAGAAATTTTCTATATATCAGCGTAAATCCAGGAGTACACAATGGTGGTGCATTAACCCGTGGCCTCCATCCTCAACTTTCGTTCCCCGCTTACCTTCTGGCAGTGCGCATTTAAATCTCATATTTATTCTAGTACTGCTTACGCTTGGCCCAGCAACGATTTTTAAAGTTGGAACTTGTATAGCTGATCAGTTTCACAGAAAATGGATATTTTCACCTAAAGTTCAACGCTTAGGAGTTCATCTATTGATTCTGTATTCCTGGGTAAATGGTAGTTTGGTGAGGCAAATTTCAGAACTCCAGGGCAAGAGCTTTCAGTTCCATTATTGCTCCCTCCCTTAGTCTTTTCTCTCTTTAAAAGCGCCTGTTGACCTTTCTCGAAAAGATCTGGAAACAGTACTCCATAAGGGCATCCATAGTTTGAAAGCAACGTTAGGTTCATTATTGTAGCGGTGTCAGAATTACCGCTATAGAATAGCTGAATAGCATGCGGCACTTAAAGGTTAAGTAATAAGGATTTGCTTGCCTAAGAAACAACATCCTGGATAGATGCAAGCAGCAAATTGGCTAATTGGGTTCTTGGAGCTTGTCGCAGACAACGACTTGCTCGTTTGTTAGTATTGTTTAAGAAGCTCGTTGATCGTCAAGTGATGCACATGCTTTGAAGTCGCCGCACATCGCTTTCTATCTACTCATTCGTCACCACTGCTTTACACAAACGATGGCAGATTAGCCAAGAGCGTTGCTTACAACACTGCGTAACAAGATAACAAGAAAAGAAGGCGATATAAAGATGCATAATTTTGTCCCTTCTCGAATAATCTGGAGCGCTACTAGAAGTTCGCATACGCTGAGCCCTTTTATCTAATTAAATTGTGCGAGGTAGGTCACATAGTAATGTGAGATATGCATACACTCGTTTCTATCCTCAAACAGAATAATATCAGCTTAATCCTGAGTGGTTTTTGCAAGCTTCATCAATTAAGCAATGAAAAACTATTGATTAAATCATTTCATAAAATACATTCACTGCTATCAAAGGTCGCTTTTGAAGTTTCCTGTTGTTTCAGTGAATGAAAGCAAAGACTTCAGCATCGTAAAACCTCGAAATCAATTTTATCTGCAGATGTTGAGTGCTCCACAATCGTGGCGTGTTTGGCGCATTCATGTGCAGTTCATCAGATTTGACGCGCTGCAATCGGCGACGGCAGATCTATGCTAATTACGTGACGATAGTTATCTAGCAAACAATCAAATTCGTTCTGTCGTGTATCCGCCATCGGCTTTGTTGTAAACGACATTTCAACTTTCAGTCGATTTCCGGCGAAACTCATTCCGCAAACAAGACAGATTTATGTGGCAGAAAATTTTATCACTTTAAACGTGATATTTGTTATATATGAAACTATCAATATGACGATAGCGGCAATATGCGCGCAACACCTCAAGAGTAGACGAACACAAAGTTTGTTCCGTCCATGTTCTAACTATTTTATGTTGACTATAGCGAACGATGGCAAGTTTGCTTCATTTCGCCTGCTAGCAAACGCTACTGACAAAAACTACAATACTCATTTGATAGAAAACGAGAGTACAACGTAGCTTTGCTTTTTGAACGAGAAGATTCTTTTGCTCGCATATTGAGATATTAAACACCCTTCGACAGATATTCGCATTTCGCTTATGCCCTTATTCGAGAAACAAACACAATTCTCACTTCAGTGGACGCAGATATAAAACATTTCAGCTGTTCGTAGGCATTGAATCTGTTTCAACATCGAACTTGACAAGGTTTGGCCGCAGTTCATTTAACCGTTGCATAAAATGAAGCATATTTATTACATTACTCATCTTTTTAATCATCAGTGAGCGAGAACTTCACGGGAGCTACCATAGATTGCAATTATCGGTGCTAAAAAATATAATCCGGATCTGAATTTCGCATTATGCGGAATGGGAAGGCAGACCATGAAATTCCCTCTTCTGACTTTAAGAAGGAGTTATCGGCTTGATGACAAAACGAGAGCATTGCAGATTTTGCCTAGAGAATGTCATCTCCTTTCAGAAAACAGCGTAAGATGTACAAAGGTTGCCGACGGAAGCCTTCATATTCGTTCAAGTCTTCTCAACCCACTGAAGCTAAAAAACGCTTTGATCATTTCATTGCAAGAAAACTTTGAAAAGTGCTAAGCTGTCATCATGCGCCTTTAATTGTGACAGAAGAGGTCTTGTTTCCTTCAATCAATTCATGATGGTTGGATTTCTTCACTAACTTGAAGGAACGATGCGTGCATGTTTTCTGCTAAAGGTAGAACTTGATAGAAGCCTACGAGGAAACTGGGGAAATCGCTGATATCTTGCGAAATTTTTACGGAGTCCAGCATATCACTTTGGAAAAGCACATTATAGTGACACTGCGCTTATGCGGTGAACATGTGTAAATGCCTATCGACTTGACACATCTAACGAGGGAACCAAATCAAAGTAACAAAGTTTAGTGGATATAATAAATATCACAGGTTCGCCGCTTAAACCATATTTCCATCTGACACATCAACTCGGGAGGGAATTAGAGATATTTGAATTTCCTTAAAAAATTTTCTCGCGTTTTGCATTGTTGGATAACAGGAAAATTAATCTTTTTTTTTTCAAGATTGATACAGTTGATCGGATCAGCCGGAATACGAATGGTGAAGCGAATTTGTGCCACCTTCTTGGTGCGTTTTCCCATTCCTTTAAAATGGAAAATGCAGCGCATCGATATTACAACGATGTCAGAAATGGTTTGTAGTTGAATTCATATCGGAAAATGAATCTTGATTGTGAATGGAAGTAAAGCGAGTCATTCGAACACATAAGGAAACTAAGGAAGTACGTAGAGAGACGAATGATGAGTCAGTGATGCGTTATGTCTGAAGCGATAACATGAATTGGAAATCCCAAGTTAGTCATTCAATTAGCCAATCAAATAACGATTTCTCGCGAGAAAACGCCGCATCGATGAAGCGACACCACTTCGATGCAATCTAGTTTAGGAATCGCTGATATCGAACAAAAAGCTATTTTTTCCACCATTCCATCATCCACAATTTCTTCTTTGGCAAGGGCTGAGCTAGTGAAGCCGTTTCCGTCGTTAACCATCATTGCTGTGAAATCTTCAGAGGGTATTTAAATTCTCTACTTGCCATTTCATCGCGCCTTTGTAACACGTATTTCCTGAGGCAAATTATATGACTATCATATCTCTGCGCACATTAGCGGTGTAACCACCGATTAGTCGGATAATTTCAGTGCTTAGAGCACAAATTTTTGCGCGATGCAAACAGAAACTTTTGGTTCATGTCAAGATTTGCAAACTTCATTTCTTCTCATTCTTTCCTCGGTAACCATAACCTTAAATATTCGAGGCATACAGCACAAGTGTTATTCATCAGAATGAATTTCAGCTCATATGCGGCAAGGCACACAGGACCTTAAAGGATCAAGGAGCATGGCGATGTGTCAATTGTGGAATGAGCGCAAAAGTGAAGACGCATATTGCTTTTTGAAGGAAATCCAACAGCACTGCCTTAAAATGTCCAATAAGGAAGACCTTGTCTATTCCTTAGTCTAGCTTAATCTTAAACGACTCCCTTGAGAACCTTCTGTCGCAAAGTTGCAACGATATTATGCGTTGTTGTGTGGATCTTCGAATTCAGCGCATCCTATCCACTTGGTAAATTTCTCGACTAATCCGCTTTCATGTTACCGAATTCAAAGCACCATTATGTTTGAGTTTCAGGTTCCGCAAGTTTTTCTCAGAAAAATGTGGGAGTTATTTTACACAGAATTTTACCGCCCACCGCATGAAAGGGAATGCAATTTTTAGTTCTGTTCAGAAAATCTGCGCGATAACCACCCACTGCACTCATTTTGTGAACTCTCGCATATTCAAATATAAGCTAAATTCCGTCATTTGTTTTCGGCAGATGATGAATATGAGCATCAATATGATCGTAAAGTTTTCGGTCCACCTCTATGCTTGCTCAGCGTATGATCGTGGCTCAGTTCCTGAGCTCGTTCAATTTGCAGCCGCCTTCCACTCTCACTTCTGCAATTGAGAAGCTGAGGGATGATGACAGTTTTTACTATAGCTGAATGTGGTGAGCTGGGTAAGAGAACCAAATTTAGCGGCATTTTTCTCCTAGCCTGGTAATTTTCCATACCGTCATCGAATTTCATGATTTGGTTGGAAAGTAGATGAAATAAGGTCATTTTACTGAGTCCGTCAGATTAAAATGTACGTGTCAAACATGCTCGACAAGTCGGACGATAAAAATTGCCGTGAATAAGCCATGCTCAACATATTTTGTGCAAAACGGATGATCAAAAACTATGTAAATTTCGTGTGACCTGCATCGAATCTGACCTGCAGTTGATATCGAACGAATGCAAACAATAATGACACTGAAGCAGCGATTTTCAATGCGAATCCTGACCGATAGTAAAATGATAAACTCAGTGCCTATACGGACGATGCTTGAGGCTACGATCAACACAGTGGACATCAAAATATTCTCCATAATATCACGCAAACGGTCAGCCATGTAGTTGTTAGCGATGCTTCGCACAAAATATGTGCCGTATCTTGTTTCATAGCAAACGACGGCATTTGAAATGATGTTCTTTGCTTGTTCACTACTCCGCAGTGACAACCGGATGACCACTGGCCTCACTTTTGTATTGCGTAAAGGATGTACAAATTATGGTCTTTCTTTGACCAGTGAATATGCAGGAGGAATTGTATGAACGGCAAATTTGTATCTACTAGCCAAAGCGTCCCAAATCTGCATGATGCATTAGATTTAATCATCGCATAGTAAGACCACCTGTGGCGCGTTGTTCCTACAGACGATCTATTCTAAGGGGGCGTGTGAAATTATGCCATATGTAGATCGCACTTTCTAGAGGTTATCGCATCATCCACGCACAGAATACATCACTTTCAACTAAACGCTCATTACATTAGGTAGCATGCAGCTCACAGGTAGAGATGGTAAAATGTGCGTTCCAAAAATTCCGCCTTGCTCTTCGTCGCAATTTTCTGCAACAGGAATCTAGCGTCATCTTCTGTGTATTACAACTGATATGCTGAAACTTGTCCAGTGTGTATTCTTCACTTACCTAGCAAGAACATTTTTAGCAATAGGAACGCTTTCCCCGACACCGCCTGAGGGAACTGTTTTGAAATGCGGGGATTAGCCTCTCGGATGACAATTTTTCTGCTGCCAATGAGGAATGATACGCAGCTTTTGCCGAGAAAAAAATGATTGAAGCACGTTCAACAACGACGTTTTTACCTAATGTGTCCACTGCTCCAAAGTTTCGACCTTATAACAACCGATGGCCCCATCCGCTAAAGAGCGCGTACTTAGCTTCGTCCTTTGAACAAAACATTAGCTTCAGTAACTCAGGAATCGAAGAGGCTTTCCAAATAGGAATTGTTTCTGCGAATATTATTTGGCATATGTTTCCGGTGTAGGATCATACATCTTTTTTCCTGTGCATTTGGGGTTCTCTCGTTAAAATTTTCAGGTTCATTGTTCAGCTAATTCTGGGCGCTTTAGGCAGCTTGTTTGAGAAGCATCCTCATCCTTCCTGCATGCACAGGCCTGAAAATTTTTGCTCACTGCTTCTCTAGCATAAATTAGTGCAGCTTTCAAATTTCTCTAATGCTGTAGGAAGACTTTTTCCTCTTCAATGTTCAGCTTATTTGTGCTATTTGTGTTTACTACAACGTTGCAATATGGTAATATTTAAAGCAATATTCTGACGTGAGATCATCGCAAGTCAAGATCATTGTCATTACACAGTTCTATCGGAAAATGATGCAGAGTCGCAAATAACAAGTGAAACAGTTTACTAGTTAACCTACAAGCTAACCAGTTACATAACTGATCAAAACAATCGATGTGCCATCAATTACGCATTAACTTTTTCACCTGATCAACAAGCGAAATGTTGGATTTGCACAGCACGATTCCTACGAACTTTTCTTATTTGCATTTTGCACATGATAGTTATCGAGATGTCATAAGATTTAACGGATCGTTTTCACCAGCGTGATATCGACTCTCAACAGCGAATAAGAGGGAGAACTCAAGATGGAGCTTAGAAGGTAATTATCCATAAAATGATGAAACGGGTTGCTGGTATTTGGTCGTCAAGTTTTCTCTGAATCGTCATTTTAGATTACAAAAAAATACATTTAGGCACGCAAACACATATAGCTATAAAATAATGGCCCTTACAGTTAGAAGCTTGTAAACACAGCAAAATAAGAAAATATAACATATGCAAATATAGAACATGACGATGGAATATCAGTTCGGCGATTTCATGTGCAATTTTTTGGCAATACTCTTCGGCGAAGAAAAAAAGTTCTATCAATTTCAACAGATTAAACAATGCTACAAGCTCTTAAGCATTCTATGAGATACTAGAGAGTTTTAAAATTTGCCCAGTAAGTGTTAGGGATACAATTCGTAGGGAACAGATGATGTACTAAACTTAATTTGCTTCAAAAGAACATGCAAAGATACTAGAGAGACAACTACTAGCATTATGAGAACACCAGTGAGAAGCCAATGATTGGGAAGTTTCTGAGTAAAAAGCGAATCTGGTGTTGTGAATGAAACGCAAGAAATGATGCAACTCTCTATGAGAAGACATGCATCATACACAGATAGTGGGCGTAGGTTGGATATCAAATAAAATCTCGAACCTGAAGACACTGTGAACGCCAATGTTGACTCACTGTTCGTTAAGCTTATTTGAAGCGTTTGGTTGTAATTTGCTGACAATTTTAAAAGCACTGACGTTGGCTGCAGTGACGTAATCTGGAGATATAGCTGTGGAGAAAAGTTTAGCCTGACGCCTCTAAAGGCTGTTCCGTGCTTCGAATCAACAACACAAACAAATTCGCTGCTGTCACTCTGTCGCACTTCTTCGATGACAAGCGTTCGAGACTGTGACACAATCTCCCCATTCGAGTTCAGCCACCTCACGCTCGGCTTCGGAATGCCGTTTGCGTAGCACCTAAGCACGAGTTGTTGCGATTCTCTAGCATTAACGTGTTCTGGAATGTAAACAATCCTCGGCGAGCATTCAGGAGCAAACTCTGCATCCTTCAGCAACTGGTGGTAAGTGGTATTCATATGCCGACAAAATATGCGATTCGGCTCCGTAACAATGCCTTTTGAAAGTGCAATCTGCAGCCAACGAATGTTGCAATCACATAGCATCGAATTGCCATATAAGGTGAGAGTTTGAAGCGAAGGCATTGCTGCCAAAAAATTGAAAACGCTTGTTATATTGCCATTATGGAGGTAGAGGGTCGAAATGGCTGGCAAAGCAGTGAATGCATCGTCGTCTATGAACGATAACGTGGGATTGTCGTTCAAACGCAATCGCAGCAGGTTTGGCAGATCCTCGAAAGCACCGTCTTCTATGACAGTTATATTGCAATCTGCAAACAGAGGTGCATTAGAGTGCAAAATGAGTAACGAAATATGAGACTATGTAGGAGGAAATGAGATCAGAGCACTTCTGTTTCGCTAATACGGCAGAACAAAACGGCCGTTTTCGCTGCCGTTATAAGCAGATTTTATTATGTTGCAAGCATGCCTATAATGAACCTGTCGAAGCCACGATAATCTCAAGTTGGCAATAGTTTTCAGCTCTGTTATGGAGCCATGCAAGTTTTCGACGACTGCACTTCGATGAAACAGAGAATAATCTTGCATTCTGACTGCTTTTATAATTTGCAATTTTTCGCAGTTGCGGAAAGGAATTTGCAATAAAGAATAAACACAATAAATATCGCTTGTCGCATTCTTCCAGCCAATGCCATAGATACTAGTTCTAAGCATGCATTTAGCTGTGTAGCTCAAGTCACGCCCAAATTTTTTGTTCAGCAAGTGCTCCAAAAAAAGGTTGCAAAATCTTCCAGTCCACCATTACAGCCATGTAATTCGCCGTTCGCTCCAAGTGCGCAGTCGCAATTGAATGACTTTGAAAATAAAAACAGCTCACAGCAGCGAATTTCAGTATGCTTATTTTCGTCTCGTAGTTATCAGTATGGTTAATATGACCACTCAGTTTTTACACAAGATGAACTAAAAACACAAAAATCTGAAGGAGAACAATAGCTTAAGACAGTGTACCTGACAGATTGATTTCTCTCATTTCACTCATCGCAATGAAATCACCGCTGCGCACTGTCTTAATTGGGTTTCCGCTGAGGTCGACGGTGGTCAAGGTTGTGGCAACAGATCGCAACGCTAGCTGTGGTACAGTGGCAAAACGATTATGCGACAAATGCAGTGACTGCAGCTGAGTGCATTCGAGTAATGCTGCACTGTCGAGTCGCACGAAGGTATTGTGTTGAAGTCTCAAACGATGAAGCAAAGATAGCTGCACCGAGCCATTAGCAACGGCACTTAAGTAATTGTGCTCCAGCGAAAGCTCCACTAATTTCGGCGTGAATTGAAACGATGGAAAATCAGTAAGGCTATTCCAGCCCAAATGAAGCTGCCGAAGATTCCCCAGACCGCGAAATGCATTTTCAGAGATATTAGATATGCCGTTATTCAATAGAAACAAACTCTCCAGATAAATCATGGATGCAAATGAATCGTCAGGCAGCGAAGATAGACGATTGCCACTCAAGTCTAATATTTGTAAACGATCGAGACCTTCCAGTAATGGGATTCTCATTAGTTCATTGAACGAAATGTCTAAGACTCGAGCATCTGGGAACCAAAATTTAAAGTCGGATGGGATCTCAAAGATTTTATTCCATGAGGCGTTGATCACCTGAACGTCGGCTGGAATCGTCTCAGGATCTGGAAACCGTATCAGGTTTCTGAGGGAGCAGTCCACAGTGAGCATATTGCTGCTAGAGAAGCAGCTGCATTGTGAGGGACATCGCGTATAGTTCCATGTTGAAAAAGCTGGAAATATCATTGCTGCTACGAAAACGAACAACACCATAATTGGTGACATAGCTAACATGACAAAGTGACGGCATGCGTGGCCTTTTTATAGGGAAAATAGGGCGTGGGAAACAGGCGCGGTTCGACCCGTGCAGGTGGCCTCATGCCATGGGAACGTCGACCGGATCTGCATCTCCCTCGACGACGACCTCCTCATGTGACGATCTCTATGCACTTTCCCCCCACATTCCCTCTGCAATGTATTGTTCCTTCGGCAAATCAGCAATGACTCTTTTATGGCGTAATTTGTTGACATTTGACGGTCGTATTCTTGAAAGGGCCAATAAACTGACAAGGTACCTTTTTCTTTGATTTGATGCCAGCAGAGCTCAATCTTTTTTCTTTGGTCCTTAAAAAGTCAAAAGGTGATAGAATCGACCATTAGCCGTCAAAAGTTTCATACAGGAAACGTTAGTGGATCTTTTTTCCAAACGGCATGTTTATAGTGGAGAAAACGTTGGATTTTCGATGCTAATGAAGGCAGCTTTATTAACGAGGGCAATGGCAGCATTATTCGCACACTAAAAGCAAACGGCAACAATAATTTTGAAAAAATCACTGGTGTCCGAAAGGCTTTCTGCCAACAAGACTTGATACGACGTTTCGATTTCAGAAGAAAATCTCTTTCTCTCTTTCTCTCCTCCCCATCTCTTCTTAACGGAATTGACATCAGACTAAAGTTATCACCGAAGCAACATGTTCCGAAGATCGACTGCTCCGGCTTTGTGACTACAACGGAACCACTAATAAAATCTCAGCAACGAGAACGAACTGATTCGAAACGCGAATCTCATTACACAAACAGATAGACGCATATTGTAAACGCCGATTAGTCGACCTTTACGAATAAAAAAACAATCTAATATTTACTGCTTGTGGATGCGAAGAATGACTCCGTTAAAGGAAGTCGGACATGCGGAAGCGATAGCATTCGCATAAAACGTTCGGCTTGCTTTTCACTCGAATTGTGGTATTTTAGTGTGTACTTTACATGGAGCATTTTTGCAACACTCAAAAGCAAACATTATGACTCGATCGAAGCATTTCTCGTTGCACTGTTCTCTTCAGCGTATTCAGCTTCTCTCATTTAGATTCCTCATTACTCACTCGGTGCTATGCGACCTATTTTTCCATGACTATCTTCCATGTACCCTTAAACAAGCGACCATTACAGCCTCATTTATCTGATCTTCAACCGTAAAGACTTTGCTGAACTCTCAAGAGTTAATCCTCCATCTGAAAGTGGTTTTCTATTCAAGATCAGTCTTTCATTGAAAGAAAAATTATTTCAACTCATCTATCCAGGTGGCCATTCATTACGTCACTGATGCAGTTTAATAAATATTCAAAGAAAATTTCTCGCTAGCTCACACGGAAC
Source organism: Ascaris suum (assembly GCA_013433145.1). Taxonomy (NCBI): domain Eukaryota; kingdom Metazoa; phylum Nematoda; class Chromadorea; order Rhabditida; family Ascarididae; genus Ascaris; species Ascaris suum. Next base: position 7,760,235 of record CM024188.1, on the reverse strand, counting down.
AATTTAAGAATGAATTCTAATAGAAGGCTATTTCCTTTGAAATTCCAGTCGTTTCATTTCAGCCTCATTTATCTGATCTTCAACCGTAAAGTGTGGACGCGCATTCACAGAATGCCAAAATGAGAAAGGAGAAAAAGCTTCTTCTTGGATTTTGTATTTGAAGTATTTAAAACATCCGTGCATATACCACTTGGCAATGTTCTTATCAAATGCAATCATGTGGTCTTTGGTCGAAAGGTTGATCTTGGAGTTACTGGACCGTCCATCTTCAGCCATTGCTGCAAGCACGTGCCGTGCACCGATCGACATTCCTTGTGGGTAGCACACCATACTAGGGCAGATTCAGTGATTATCATCTATGAAATCCATGGCCGCCGATTTTACTCAAACACGCCGCCAACAGTTGGCTAGCATATTACTGTTGAATGAAGAGTCAGTATGCAAATCAAGACAGGCATAATAGTTCCAGCTCACCTGGTGCAACAGGTAAACGACTTATTGCCAAATAGGTTGCCTAGTAGTGAAATGAAATAAGATTAGTAAAAACGCTGGAGCCCGCATTGTTGCAAATGCATATAAACGGATGATTGCAATAGCAAGAGCGACTCCCCTCGTAGCGATGATGAAATGGACCGCTGTGCGCGAACGGCAACATGTGCTATGTCGTTTTTGTTTATCAAACGGAATGAATATGATACCTTTAAGTTGAATAATTCGCTAATTAATTTAAATGTGGAAGGACGATTTTATATGGGGTCGACTTTTCATTCGAAATGTTTTGATAGTCACCACGCTATATTTTCAGTCATCTCTTCCTGGCAATAATCTGGTGGTGTATTTGTTCATTTTATTGTTTATGGCTTGATGAGCGCCTATGAAGTCTCCAGTGCTAACCGTAAAATCACTCAGCCCAACAAATTATTTTTTTCTTTTTTCTGTATATTCAGTACGGTGTTTTGGGTGGCTTCTGTGAGCCAGTAGCACGTTTGAGGAAGAGGGAGGAAGCGGAAAAGGATGGCGTATCATCCAGAAATCTTATTCTTACATTCTTCTGAGAGTCCTTTCTGTGAAGATTTCATGGAAAGTTCTGGATAACATTCATCTCAAATCTTTGAATATACTGCACTCACTGAGTTGATTCTAAAATATGCAAAGGTGGGTTTGTTTCTTTATGGCTTATTTTCTCTCACTTCTTCCGCTATTAAATGAAATAGATTCCTCAACTGGGCGCCCTGCAAGTGTTCCGCTTGGAGCTGTCGAATTTCGACGTTACTTGGCTCTAGCAGTCTGCATTTCGATGAAGCCATCTTGATCCTGACAACTTCGTCCACAATCTGGCTAGACAAACATCGATGCATGAAATACTCTAAGTTAATGGGAGACTCTGGGAAGTGTGGCTTTTTAGCAATAGGAATCCCTATCATCCGAATAACAAGATGATTGGAGGCATGACCTACCAGCCTGTCATGATTCTGCGCATATAGCGCGTCCGAAGGTGATCAGCTTAATTTTGTCTTTGCGGACGTAGCCCTGCACCGATAATTGAGCTAATGCAATTGAAGCGAAACCAGAAGCGGTCGAGTGACCAAAAACCTATAAAAGTGTTTTTAAATAGTAGAGTATGAAGTAATTTAGCATTGGGTCATTTAAGGATGCCAATAAATAATGAACTACGTGCATTCTTTATAGAATAGATAAAACGCTGCATCGGCACTGCGCCCTTCAAAGATCAAAAATTTGATGTTGTCTGTTGGTTCGAAATTGCTCTCGCTGAAATTGTCATTTCTAGAAGGAAAATTCGACTTTGATAGCCTAACAAAACATCATCTAAGTAGGAATTCCGCCTGAATAGCTTCACTTCACTGTATATGAACTTTTTTCACCTGTGCGTGGAGCTTACTAGGCGCATTAGGAGAGAATAACTTTACGTTTCGCCAGTGAGTTTGTTTTGGTAAACTGAATGACGGACGATCGTTGAGATGGCAATCAGCAACTGAATAAGGAGCTGAGTGAAGAAGACCTAAGGAGCTCGCTAAATAGAAGAGCGAATTAAGGGCTGGGATACAACCTAATACAAAGGCTATGCCATTGATTGCAGCTATTGCGTGAACGTCTACAATACTGTACTTTGTAGCTATTGGTCTCTAAAGAACAGAAAAAGCCACTACATTACATGCATTCGTTAGAATTTGTTCCTGCTTGCATAGATTGCGGAAAAAATACCGCTTTTAAACCTTCATATTAGTGTCACTGAAAATGTGTGCACGCAAAAACGTCTGCAATTTTGCATTTTTAGGATGCTAGCACGCAGTGTTTTTTGATGTCGTCAGTTCAATATCCCCACATTGCAGATAACGCGTATGTGCTCCGAATATAGATTCCATACCTGTGAAACAGATGTCGTATGTCGTCCTCCAACTTGTGGCACATGTTTGCAAACGCCTCGAAATAAAATTCGTAAATCGAGCCATTCACTGCTTGCATACAAATCATCTTTCCAAATGAAATATGCAAAACATCATGCATCACCTGAAACGTTCGTGCCATCAGGTGATAATGTTTTTGCGTGCCAGATGCAGGAAGCATCACTTCCTATTTCAACTGCATTCTTATTTGGCAACACTCTATTCTCTTCTACCTCTAATGATGGCCTGTATTACTAGTTTTCATGTTTTGCTGAATTCACTCTTTGCCATCAAAAACTAAGCAACCATGCAGCAAAATATGCTAGGTATCCTTGAAAACCCCGCTACGTGGCTCACGCTTGACTTATTGGGAAGGCGTTCGCAGTACACTAAACGCAAAAAAAACAAGTAAGATTTGATAGCATAAATAAACATCCATACCTGCTCTTCGGTGGAACCTCGGAAAACTAACGCAGCAGCACGATGGACCGGGAGATGGGCGAGGTACCCAAAACATTCTCGCTGGAAGCATTGAAAGCTAAACGCCAATACAATGAGACTATGTTTTGGTCGTTAAGACTTTCAAGCATCCGTGAAAAGTGTCCTTCAATACGTGCAATGTTTTGCTGCATTATCGCAGGTCCGTATTAGATAAGGGACGTCAATAAAGATTTCTGGAAATAATTTCGTTTTTCTTATATCATTCTCGTCGATAGGTTATTTATAAGACTCTTCTCGAAGCTTGCTTATAAAACTGCAACGTTTTGGAAAATTTGACAGAAAATTTTAATTGTTTGTAGCAGCATCAAATATGAGGGAAAAGATAAAATGGAAAAGCGCCTTCTTGCTGCTGGCTGCTTGACTGCAAAGCATAAATATAGTGGAAAAATAAATTACTCAAACCGAGTCAAGAGCTACCGTGTTATCCATGCAACGAATGCATAGGTGCCGACGATAGTGTTACTGGGAAAATGTCTTCGCAAACACTTTTTCAGCTGAAATTAAAACAGATGTTTGAACTGACCACAACATGCAACATGTGTTGGAGACAGAGAAAAGATGGGGAAGGTGGATTGGAGCGAGTGAGTTTTCATTTCTTTCACCTCTAAAACATCAAGCAAGCTGCATAGCGAATTTCGTCACGCTTTTGACCCCTTCCCTAGACATAAAAAGTGTTTGTAAATTCACATGTACCTATACTCGTTATTTGAGGAGCAGCATGAAACGAACATTCCGTATCTACAGCTGAAATTGTCCACAAAATCGAAAAGTTTAAACCGCTGTTCATTCGTCATTAAAGAGGTGGCGCATTATTTGCGTCTTGGTTCATGTATTGGACAACGTCAAGAGACTGCGGCCAGGCGTCCACATCAACTTTTATGTTTCCCATCCTCTGTTTAAGATATCAGGTTTGGTGGAAAACGAAATATTTTTGTGAGAGGCTGAAAAACACGGAATGCATCAGCCTTCAGCAATTCCTTCAGGTGCTGCAAATACAAAAAAGATGGAAACATGATCAACTAGAGATTGAAATCATCGTACGGTGACTTCAGAGAGACGTAGATAGCTTCGAATTCAACAACTGGCTCTATTAAAATAAATGCTTATAGCGACGTTTCATGCTCTCACTAACTTTTAATCTAGGAAGCAAACAATAACTTAGTGCATGTGACAGTACCTTGCGCAATAACCAAATAGGCGGTCTGTAGTAAAGGCAATGGAAAGAGGTGATATCGAAAACTTTCCTTTAATTTTGATTGGCCTTCACTTCATTCAACGCGTATTACTTCTCACTATAAATGCGGATGAGGATAAACCTCTCAAAGTTGGGCGAATTTTGCAAACCTCCACTCTCACTGAAATTTCTTTACTTGCTTTTACTTCTTTCTTGAGAGGAAAAGTTTTAACCAAATATCTACCGTAACTCGTGCGCAAAAATCGGTAAACTTTCAAATTTTAGAAGTAAGTTGCTTTTTCACGAGATGTAATCTCGACTGTGTTTGACTCATGCTTACTTCAAAATCACATAATTCGCAACAAATAAAGTTGCAAGCGCACTTAACATTTGCGTTGTGTTTGCCATGGCGGTTGCCACCATAGGTAATGCGATACGTGCTGCGAATGCTTCGCTGTACGTAGGCGCCTTGGACGCATCAACTGCACAGTTATATGATAGTTGTGCTCGTCTTATAGCAGGGCAAAAATTCATCGACGGGTGGCATTTGTTTTCCGTCGTACACCACCTTAAATCCCATTCGAAATTTGTGGTTAAGTGAATGGAGATGTCACCATCCCTTTTCAGCAATGACAGTGTGGTACATCAATGGGACGTTTTAATGCCTTTCCAGCTAACAATAAGGTTGTTGACTAGTTTCATCAAAGCATAAGTAGTAGGAACTTAACTAAAAAGTCAAATTGCCTCGAGCCTTCTGCCAATATTAGTAACGAACTCAAGATCGTGTGGCCCTTTGAAAAGATCTTGCAGACCTGCATCGGCAGCGGATCATGGAATTTTGTGCACCATTCTAAAGTCAATATGTAATCTTATTTGAATGTAGGCTGCAATCTATACGCTTAATATAGTAACAAATACTTCGAAACAACCTACCATTGTTGAGCATTCGAAAGATAAAAGACTGGAAGTTAAGAAAGCGAAAGAAAAGCAGAAAGCGAATATATAAGATAATTAAAAGAATATCGAAATGTAAAATCAAAAGAGATTTCGATCGACTCACTCACACTCTCCTAAAGAAGAGCGCTTTGCGGTCATGCAAGAAAAACACTCGTCGAAGTGGTCGCACGAATGACTCGTTGGTCTACGGCATTAATTGACTAGATCGTGAGAAGAAACAGAAAAGAGAACATCACCTAAAATCAGCGATATACATCAATCTCATGAATTTTTTGCAAATCAACAGGAATGGTTGCCTGAGTTGGTGTACAAAACCATGATGTGATGCTCAAAAGATAACCGATCAATTCATGCGTATAAATCGAGTGTGCTGCCACAAGCCGATTTTCTCCTCAGAGGATCACCTCGCGAAGCCATCCGGTAAGAAGGACCAATAAAAAACGGCGACTGATTTGTCTAGGAGGCCGCCGTGTAACCATTTGGTTGAATAGGTGGTTTTCGTCAGCCGCCAGTTTGGTTGCAAAAAGATGTCCCAGTCGACCAGCAATTGCACCGGCGGACTTGACTCGGTCGGAGATAAAGGCAGATTGCGAAATAATACAAGTATTTTTAGGAAGCGAAGCTGCGATTTGGCCGAGTGTAGGCCATCAGGTGCATCTACAGGGGACAGAACCCAGGAAAAAGCAAAATTCAAGAAACTAGTTCTCGTTAAGGAACTGGTTTATGAGCTGGGCTGTGGCAGTACGCTATGCAGGACAGACTTCGATTTCTCATATTTCGAAAAACACCTCCAGCAATTTGTCTTTCAGTGAATTCTTTGTCGCAAGAAGCGGTTGGCTCTATGCAATGCAGCAGCAGGAATTAATCAATAGGACCATTTCAAGTCGCTGTAACAATCTCAGTGGAACTTCCTCTTTGTTAAAACAAATGGGACTCAAACATTACTTTATTGAGTGGAATGTGAACGGGAATGAATGAGGACTCAGCAGAACGGATCAAAAATGAAAGCAAAATTATGAGACATCCAAGTGAATTACGTTACATCAAGGTGGGGCAAGCGCTGCAACTACAGACAGGTATTCTTGAAGCCGTAATTCCAAGCAGTGGGCGAAAAACCAACTCCAGCAGAATCTCAGAGCCTATATCACGCTCATCAATTTGTAATAGACAATTTCATGGACACCTCCTTTCCTTCAATTTTAGAAACCGCGCATTCCTTTTTCTGCTGAACAAAGCCTCAACAATTTTATTTCAGTTCCCAGCGATCATATCGCTTAACTTCTAGGAGAATTGCTTTGTTGAAATGTCGTTGTGCAATGTCTTTTGAAAAGGAAAAACTTTAAGCTATGCGAATCTGCAACATTGCTATCAACATATTTTCATCCACATTTCTATCATTAAAATGACAGACGTTTTCCATAGAATGACTATGCAATCATTACATCTCAATCTACGAGGCAGTAACAAAAACATTTACTTCCGCAAAGCAGCATCTTCAAATATCCTCAGTAATTAGTACAAGAATTAAGTAATCAAGTAATTTCCAATCGAACTTGTGATTTTTAGAGAGGCCCAAAAATTTGCATCTTTTAGAGTTTTTATCATCAGCTTTTTTTCGTGGAATATAACCTTGCATTAAAAACAAATGGAAGAAACGTCACAGCCAGAAGTGAAAAAATATTTAACACTGCAAAGCAAACGAAGTACTGAATATCTGGAGGTTTTACAGCACAAAAAATACTTCAGTTTTTGATTGCATTTCGTGAGCTATGCAAAGAAAGACGAAAATGTGTTGGCCATTATCTTTGCTGCTAAGGGCACTTCAACGTATTTGCGCAGCTTCGATGCAGATCTGCTCGATCAAGTAAACAATACTACATTATTCCCATTATGTGACTTGTTACCTATCAGCTCAAAAAATTAAACTTTTATCGCAATGATTACAAAGAAATAACTATCTCGTTTAAGCAAAAACATCAGTGGACAACAGTTCATTCGTTGCACCGAAGTACAAAAAAATGCAATGAATCTAAATGGAGAATAAATTCATAACGGAAAACGAATGAGACAACTGAGCTAGCTAGCTTTCAACTAAACTTATAGATATCAACGGCACTCCTGGATTTATGACCTTCTTCTCGAATTAATGGATTTAAAGCACAAAATGCCTTGAAATAGAAAAGTTTTTCAGAGAACTTATACTCTAGGAAGAGATCCCATTTTTAAACCAGTTTCGGCGTTCTACTGGGATGAAGATGTGTGTTATGATAAAACTTTTCTAGATTTTTGCATTAAATGTGCCGTTCTGTAAGCAACTCTAGATAGGGCAACAGGTGGGATAAATGCCGTAACATCTAGAGAGTTTGGTGGAAGGTTCTCGAGAATCGAAACATACAGCTTTGCTAATCAAAATTTCATTTGCTGATGGAAACAAAATTTGAAATTTCCAGAAGTTAAAACGCCCCATCGTCACTTCCACTGAAGCATCTTGGTGATCGTCTGAGGAATTTGGGAAGTTTTTGTGTGCTTTCAGTCTTTGATCCGTCCGCGCATAGGCCAACTTGCAGTGGCTACTGAAACTAGGAAATTCTGGAGTTATAGCACGACCAATGATATAAAGCGACGGAATTCGCGCTGCATCCAAGGACACCAAAGCCATTCGCACGCGACTGAAAGTAACACTTATCAACAGTAAAAAGTCCACCATTCTAGGCATCAGGTTTATTGGAAATATTTTAACAGCGAAGAAAACCACAGCAGCAGAAAGTTATGCAAGACGACTGAAAGGCGTGAAATCTAACGTTGCAGAAATTTAGCGGCTCATCAGTTCCAGGGTTTTCCAAGATTTCTGGACTCATTCCCAAGATTTTTGGGGATAAATTTAAATGAAACTGCAAAAGAGAACAAGCGATCTCACTAGAATATTGCCTCTGGCCATGGCAAACCAAAGTTTCGATTATAGATCTGAATAGATGAGTGAACACATGAAGTACTCCGATAATTTGGCGATATTGAAACAACCGTCAAGCATCGACAACGCACTAACACTGCCTAACTGGAAACTTTGAACTGAATTTGTACCGATTGAAAGCACCCAAAAACCCAGTTGAAAAAAGTCTTTGAATAATTTTTAAATGTGATACTCGAAATTGACCCCAACTATTGGTGCTGTATGTTCATAATGCTCGCCAGAACATTTCAGTCTTAAACGAGCTTATCGCTTCCTTCTCCAATTTCAGCCAGATTTCTGGCCGGTGTCTGACACTCCAAATTTCTCTCTGAGTTCATTTCAATTTAGCAGCATGAAATTCGGTCAGTTGGAATTGCACCCAGCTCGATCTCTAGCACAATGTGATCTTATACTCAAAGGTATAAATGAAGATCCTATGCGAGAACCAATATGTTTAAAATTGAGTTTTATATTCCGCATTCTTTGAAGGGATATCTTCTAGGAGTAAACATTTCAACTGCAAGCCACATAAACACTGTCAACTTGGAATCTTATGAAGGCAAAGGCCAAACGATCTTTCATGTTTTTGTAGACAAAGCATGCCATTCAAACATGCCACATGTGCGTCAGGTGAAATTTAGATGTATTATGCTATAATACAGTAAGCATGCTTTTGAGCCGTAATTGTGCGCTCAAAAAGCAGAGCAACCAAAACCAGGCCGATGCAGCAGCGCAAATTGCGCGAAGAATGAATCAAAGTTGTTACGTTACGAGGCGCCCGCTATCAATGCCAGCAGTGCCAAATTTCCCTTTGAGCGACAGTCAAGACAGGTATCTTGAAAAGCACGCCATCTAGGCCGTTTGCAGCCAGAAAATATCAGCTCATCCAAACACAGGTCGAATACAACCTTTGAATCTCTGATAAACCTTGAAGAGCGCGTGTGAATACGAGGAGCGCTAACCATAATACGCTTGACCACTCATCTGCTGCGATGACAGAGTGAGCCATTGCGACGCCGGAACTTCGTTGGAACCTGAGGTCGACATAGCGAGATCGAACTACCTCTGAATTCCAGGATTAGGGAAACAGTTCAGTCCGTCACGAAACTGAGCAAAGTTCGTTTTGTGAAAGTGGAGCCTAGTTCTGTCAGCACTAAGCCAGTGTTATTATTAATTTGCGATGACAAACAATTCTGAAAGTACCTGAATTATTTTTTGCCTCATGTGTAGGCAAAATGAGCATGATTGCCTCTGTCGCGGGAGTCGAAATCGTGAATGTGTGAAGGTATGGTGCTCCATGAAACTTGTTGGAAATAGGCCCAATTGCCAGCCCATTGCATCAACTTATACGTTAACTAATGAGCACTCCTGTTTTCTGAACATCCAACCATGGATAACAGTAGAATAACCGTAGATGTCGCCTGCTGAAGTGGCGTGTTGCCTTCACTGTCAAACTTGAAACGACTGAAATTCGAATCTTGGGGAGCGCACTGGTCCCTCAATTGATGCGATGAGGCATGCGCAGTTTTTGCCAGCCTTGTTTCTGGCTGCCTTATCATTCCCTTTCTACCACCTACTAGAGTTGCTTAGTGAACCTCGAATAATTTCACTAAAAGTGCATCTTTAGACCAACTCCATTGATCGAAGGTGTTAGTATTGCCAGTCGTTCAGGAAGCAGGTGGACTAGGCATGCGATAATATGGATCAAAACTTAACCCTGTAATGAGCTGTGTGGCATATGAATGGGGTAAATGCTTTCTGCAACGAAAGCTTCACCTTGCAACATTTTCAAGTTAAATTCTCAAGCCGATCCAACGAGTCTTTAATTGCGTAACGTTTTCAGTGGACGACGCAGTCTCTCTAAACGATGTGCAGGGAAGAGCAATTGTTAGTTTCAATAAGCTGTTCATATTGCTGTTTATGTGGGCCGTTGTATTAGTGGTGTGCTTACGCTCTCCTGGTGTTATGTTCACACAGTCACATCGTATCAGATTTACACCAAGCGGGCTATCACGTTGGCAGTGTAGTGTCCGTGAAAGACTAGAAGCTTTCCGTGCATGTGCACCTTCTAACGAGCGAGTGGGTACGAATTAAGGTTGTAATTAACAATCATTTCCGCATCAACTTGGTCAATAATCTAAGAAGCGGCCGATTCGTTGGTGCAGTTATTTTGCCACCAGTCGCCAATCACCACGTCAAACATTGTGACGTGATCATCGACATCCAGCAATAGATCTATGGTGTCGTGACCGAAGCCATCCTCGGGTATTGCTGACACGACAAATCTTGCGCCTTGAGACATTCCGTCTGGATACCAAACCTTTAAAATACATTACATTTGTAGGTTTTTAAAATTTATTTCAACACTCGATATATTCTTCTCGAATTATCAGCAATAAAAAGAAAATTACTTCGTTTTACATCGCCACCTCATCGTGAGCAGAAAAAAAAGAAATCATAGCTTCCAAATACTTCTTGATACGAAAAATTATGATCGCATGCTCCAAATACTCTACGAAACAACATATGTGGCCAAATTTCAGCACTAAAACATATCAAAAAATTACAAAAGAATATTGTTGTGGCAGAATAAGCTTACCTCATAGCGATGATGGAAGGGGCCAGTCTTCTCCATTTCCGACATACGAGTGGGAACTGATGTGAGTCCGTCATGCCTATTTATTATGCGAAATGAATATGGCACCTAAATTTAAGCAAAAAATTGGACTTCGATAATGAGCAAGCATCAATGTGTTTATTATTTAATCGCTTCTTTAAATTCCCAGCCATGCGGCATTTAAGGTCGTTCTATCATAATCCAGCTTCTGATATATTTCTTCCAAAAACTCGAACACGTTTACAGCCAATATCGTTCCACAAACTCTCATCAAAGTCAAACGACAGAGTATTCCTTAAAGCTGAAAATTTTTGTAAAATATGCGTTAGTAGTTATTTCATATCGATCAACTACCATTTTTGAATCAGGTGTTATCATTAGCTGCCTTGAAGCTTTACACGCCTCTAAATACTGAAAAATTCGCTCTCGTCATGACAGAGAATCAGGAAAACGATTAAGGCATTTTGATCATTACAGCAACCAAAAAATTTAGCTGCTGTAAACATGAGAAAACCTATTGTTTCGCTCATTATTTCCTTCAGAGTTGTAGTTTAGTGCCATTGCTAATGTGAACACCGTTTCTTCTGCTTAAATCTTCGCACTCTGTTGAAATAAAGTGAAAAGTGCGCCTCATTCAGCGCATACCAAAAAAAAATGTGCTAAGGCAACTGCGGAGATGTGAACAGCAAGTATCACATTCATATGCAACAAATTTACCAAGTCATCGTGGCGTTCAGCAAATAGGTTGTCAGTGATTCGCGGCTGCCGAAAGTAACCAGTTTTATGCGATCGGAGGGGACCAATTTTATAGCGGAAACAACTGTTGATGTTATCGATGCAAGTCCGCCACCGAGAGAATGACCGAAAAACTGCAAATATATTTTACTTATACGCAATTTGCTTGAGAGAGTAATTTTTTGTCGAATTATTTCGACTTTTCAATCGGCTTCAATGAAAGCATCTAGGTACCAAGCTGTCTATAACTCTTTCTTTAGTTGTTAAATATGGGTTTTTCTATTCTTATACTGATGTCGAAGTTTCACTTTGAAAAGCGTTGTATTTACCATAAAACGGAGAATTCTCTTCGCAACAAAAAAACACCTGTAATTAACCTGTAAATAATAAGTATAAAAATTTGCCAAGCAATGATAATGTAGCATGACATTCTGCAGCCAAAACAAAATTCAAAATGAGATAAAAGATTATGAGTAGAAAGGCTTCTTTAGAATATGTTTTGTGCAAGCATGGAGAAAAAGAATATTAGAAAATGCATTTATTAAAAGATAAATGCCTTTTCGTACATCCTCTCACTCTCCATCCTTTCTTACGTGCAGGACGATAGTGCACACTGCTTTTTTTGAGAAAACCTAGTAGCAAAGAAATGCTCACCCAAACTTCGGGATTCTCAGTTGTCAAAACAACATCTCTTAAGTCGGACTCCATCAATTCCCAAAATTTTGTAAATGCGTCGTGATAATATGCATCAACTGAACCGCCAACAATGGCGATATTCCGCATCTTCTTCTCAAAAATGAAATTAATAATTTGAGGGAGGACCTGAAATTACTCAATTTCTCATTTATTCAATACACTAAACATCAAATCCTATGAATATTGCTCAAAAACGTATTTCCCAACTAACATTCAGCTTCAGTGCAATTCATTCTGCGTAAAAAGTCAAAATTATGGGCATTCCTGATAGCAGAGGGCGGCAGATTGTTGTACAAATTCAGAAGTGCAGCGTTCAAACCGACCTAAAGTGCTTACTGAATCGCGTTGTCGACTTTGTTGTCGCCAACATTTGTACGCATTAGAGGCGTTGGTTAACCCAGTTGCAGCGAAACTATTATTTTTTTTACAACTTCCAGCTTTTTTCAGATTCAGGTGATTTCCACATGTTTTTCAGACGCCTGGGCTGCTAGAGTTAACAAACATAGTGGAACGGCGTTAATGAGATAAACTCAGTCTCTCGGTCACCGTCCGCCTCAACGATTAGATACGAAATTTTTGTATGAGAACAAGCTGGATGGCAGATTCCCACCTGATCAGCAGTAGATGCCCGAAAAGCAATAATGATGGCATTCTCGGTCGGCCAATATGACATAAACGCGAAGCACCTTGTCTGCAAAAGTTTTATGCTGGCCGAGAATTTAATCACTGGAATGGCGATGATCAAAGTTGTGAACTAGCATATTAAAAAATATTTAATTTTCCCTTTTAAGCGATGTGAAGGGAGTTGAGGGGAGAGAAGGGCAGTGCCAAATATAATTATAACGCGTACATAAGTTCGGAGCGATATTTCGCAGAGCATTGAAAAAAATCTTCGGCACGTGGCAAATCAGAAAATATAAATAATTATAACTTTGGTTCACCTACAACATTACTAACATGCATGCAACTGAAAAACAATTAACATGTTTTACTTGTCCTCACCAATCAAAATCAACGCGAATTCAAAAGCAGAAAACTTTGAAATTCTTGACCGACGTTTAGCTAACTATCCCCTAAGCACACATATTTGCTTCAACTTCATTTCGCATTTCATAACAGCATACAGTGGTTGAAAGGATATATATATATATATATATATATATATATATATATATATATATATATATATATATATATATATATATATATATATATATATATATATATATATATATATATATATATATATATATATATATATATATATATATATATATATATATATATATATATATATATAGCGGAGTGAACAAAAGAGCTAACTGTGTTGTCGTAATTGCAGGGCACTGTGTAGTTTGCGAGCACGTGCAAATCGCCAAAATGGCTCTCCAAACAGTCTAGGCGCTGAAATCATGAACTGCTACGGGAAGGCCTGGATCAATTAGGTGGATGATTTCGATCGTCGAAGGATATTTTAGCTACACAGGTGCGTACAATATCTGTCGTTATTAAAATCTTCATCGAAAGCGTAACTGTTTAGTTTGCCCGCAGTCATAACTGCAAATGGGAATTGCTATCTGAAGCAGTGCTCGATGTTATTTCATTGTTCGGAAATTATAATCATCCTAGGCATTCGACCGACTTCAATGTCTAAAGATGTACAACATTCATCACTTACGCACATTTCTAATTGCTCGGATTTCGCGATAACCGTGCACTCTGTTTTGTGCTTTCTCTATGTCTATAGACGAAGAAATATTTGGGTGAAATTAGCGTCGAAGAGATTTTCTTCTGCAGTCAAATAAAATATTATTCCATGTGCAGTAATTACGAGAAACTGCCTTTATTAATGCACATTCGTGTGCGTGTGAGTATCTATGAGAGGTTGCCTTCGTTCTGTTCCATTTCCCATCGAGATAACTGGAACTGTAGTTGTAATTTTTGCAGTAACAAGCTGGGATAAATACTCAGCAAAAATTCAAAGACCCCTGGCTTTACAATTTAAAAAAGTCATTTTACTGGAATGTCCTTAACCCATCTAAATTACTCTATGACTGTGCTCCGAAGTTTTGATTTGTTGGGCAAACTTCAAAATTTAACCTCCATTTCTCCTCCAGGTAATCAATAATTGCTCTCGAATAACTTGCCCAATGCATTAATGTATTAAATGACTCTGGTATCGCATACCGTACTCTTGTATTCTTGCGCAGCCTTAATAGTTCAGGTTGGTTATCTCATAATCCTGTCTGAATGACAATGATTTTCTTAGAACGTCTCGCTCAAAGCCATAGTTGTCCTTAACCTGTATGGAGCACCTCTACAACGTAAGCTCAGGAATCACCGTTTATATTTCATGGTCTAACGCATAAGGAGAGCAAATTCCTTCGAATTCTGCGATGGAAGGGTATCGCATGCTCTGGCATGCCATAGACTAATAAATGCCTCCAGCATATTTTTGCTGCCTAATCAAGAACTACGTTGGTCTTACTTCTGCAAGAAACTTTCTCAGCGTTGCTAATAACATATGCATGGCAGCTAAGACACGACTTATGTTCCCGCTTGCAGGGGAAAAGTGGTCGAACACCACTAATAAATAATTCGAACGCGATGCATCTCTGGCTATCCATGGAGCAATAAAACAGCAAGACTTGTTGCGACATGTGGCTGCAACTTTTAAAGACGCCTTATAATTAGCTGCGTCTATTTCAAACCTCACCGCTTGATGGTCAGGTGCAGCAGATGCAGCCATCATTGGGAGCGCAATCTTCTTTGCAAACGTTTCGTTGTACTGTACAACTGTGGTTGTATTCGATTGACAATTGTATGGTATCTGAGCTCTCATTTTCGGTGGGCATAAATTCAGCGGTGTGTAGCAAGCGTTGTCGCGGTGACACCAGCTAGAATTAATTTTTCTACTAGCATTATTAACGAAACCTATAGAAGTACTTTGCTATGTCTGGCTCATATATATATCATTGAGATTTGGAGCAGCATTGAAATATTATTAGCGATTTATTGCTAAGACATTCCTTCCTATTTCACATTCAGCATTTATGTTTTGATGCGAATACCAATTGTCTTGCTGCATGACTTGCTGCAACCGCAACAGTCATTCTCGTTCATGGCCCATTAGTATTGTCAGCCTATAGATCTCTCGAAGCCGAGGCCTGTGTTTTCCCTTTATTAAAAATCACTGTGTTTTATTTGGGTCAAGTGTTAAATTTCCTTTCCTTTCCAGTGCTGTAATATTCTTCGCAATGTGCATACGCAGTTACTTTTCACTAATTTGTTGCACTGCTATGCTCAACTTCGCTCTTCTATTCTAAAAATTGATGCAATTTTAGCACTTACACACAGCTGCCTAACGAATCCATCGAGTTCTCGCATGAACTGCAGTCCTTAAATGTGGTGCATTCGGTGAGCGAGCTCATTCTAGAATAGTTGCAGTGAACCGCGCAAATAAATATAAGAAGCAACAGAAAGAACCAAGTCATATCCCTGAAAACAGATGATCATCACATTTGGTGACAACGTCAACACCTGCCCTATGAAAATCCTCCGACTAACATTAGTCTGTGAAAGAACCTTCACACCTTCTTCAATTCTCTTGATCTATCCTATCTATCTAACTGTGAATCCAAATCCAATTATTTATGAAAAAAAACATGCAAAAAATATCCTATGTAAAAGATATTCTTTTGGACAATTACGGTGAAAATGTCTCCAGCCACTCGATTCCTTATTCACGAATGGAACAGCCATTTACGAGCAACTCTTGTACAGCTAATGCCTAAATCAGGCATGCCTTCCATATTTATATGGCATTTGCAGGCCCACAGCATACTGACAGCGCCACTCTATTCGGTAGTTGCCGTACGCCAAGAGCGACTCACTCGGTCGGGCAACGCCATGTTGGTTGACGAAGACTGTGACGCCATCAGCCAGTACAGCATCGGTTGTGTGTGAAACCTGCATTAAGACTTCGTCCTCACTGTCAACGCAGCCGTATGCCGATAAGCTATGATGAGTTGCGATCGGAATATGTTGCAGTGGTGTACTCAACGATGCAACTCGATGACTCATTCATCGGTTTCACCGCTTTCTGTCACATACAACCAAATGAATTTAATTAGGCTGTTTCTTATATGTAGGAATAAGATGACTTTTTTTGCCATCATTCAAATCAGTTTCACATTGTAAATTACGATTTCATCTAATTCATAAATGAGTTGCAGTCAATAGCTTTGCCGAAATGCATTGAATAGATTTTCCACACCGATATTTAATTTAATTCAATTAGGTTGCCAGCGACGTACCTTTTAAACTATAAATTTTTACGTCATATAATTTGCTTCACACAAATTTTTGCCTTTCAGTTAATTTTCATAATAAATGGCCCATTTCATACCGACCGATTTTTCATTGCATTTACATAATAAAATCGTTGAATTTATTCCTTCGATGAAAAGATTTCAGTTGCTGAGAGGCGTGCGTTCTCATGATGACTTCACCTAGTTATCCAATCACACTTTCGCTGCACAAAGCAAACCTGACTGCTCTTCATACAAAAATTTTTTGAAAAGCTTTTTAGGTCACTTGGCCAGCATACATTTCTTCAAAGCTAAAATTAGGTGTCACGCTAATTCCACTGTAGACATCACAGATGGAGATTCAATTGGGAAGGATTAGCGACAACAGAATAATAAAAAATATTGCACAGACTTATCAGTGATCCAAGCTTCTATGAGATGGTAATTCCTATCAATTCAGCTATTTACTAATTTAGTAGTGAACCATCGTATTCAATGAGCGTACAATCGTAGCGCGTTTCGCTTGCCTCCAAAAGCTTAGCTGAGATGTTAACGTTTCGTTGTTTCCGCTCCACTTCACTTTTCCGAGATAGTGTTGCATTGTGTGACAATCTATTCTAAACGTTACCATGTTCGATGTCTCAGTTAATAACTTTCTCGCTATGAATCAAACGGCTCTTTAAAAGTGGGCATCTGAATGCACACAACTTCGCAAAGCAGTCGGTTTTTTTCTCAATAACTGCTGTGTATCGAAACAGAGGGAAATAGCAACAAGCTTTTCGAGAGCATTCTCGCCAGAAATGGCTCTCACTTTGATGCATACAACAGTACTCTCAAGATGAATTTCTCGGAGAATAGTCAAGGAATGGAAACAGTATAAGGGAAGGCAACATTTTTTTCCATGAACAGCTCATAAGAAATTAGTGAAAACCACCTAATGACTCAATTCTATCTACCATTTCCATTACTACTGGGTCGAGATGTTGTCTCAGGTCCATTTGCTAATGGTCCTACACGCAGAAGGTCGCTGTAATTTTAAGTGTCATATTAAAAGGAATGTCCGGTACCTTGACCAGGTCGCTGAACAGAAAGAAGATTGATACCGAATTGAACAGTGCTTATTTTCACTCAAATATTCACTCGACCAAAAATGTTGTTCAGAAGAAATATAGTTTTCATCCGGGAAAATTTAGTCCACAAAGGACTGTTCAAAGCTGTTCAGAAGTAATCTGCAGGAGTGAATGAATTAAAACGAAATTTGCTTTTTCTGGCGGCTGTGTTGATTAGTTATACCCAGCAAATCGGCTTATAGCTGCCTTTCCAGATCTTGACCCAAAATTATTGAACAAGCACGTATCTATGCAGTCGACACAAAACGCTCAATATTGCAAGCATCGAAAGCAAGCTCCGAAATATGTCTTTTCAACAGTAGCATGTTCTCATATATTGTTTGCTGACAAATGTTTGAACACTCGCTCATCTATGTATATCGTTTTGAGCTGTAAGGTTTGTAAGTTGAATGAATTGCATTAAGAGAGTTGCTCGACGGAGCTTTGAGAAGGTCGCATAAAAATGTGCAAGAGATAAGTGTATTTGGTTGTTCACTTGCAAAAAATGTCAATGGGCAACGATAGGAAATTGTATTCACCAGGTGCCTACTAGGAAAACATGACAGCTCTCGATGAGCACATTAATCAACAAGATGGTCAAAAAAATTCCAACAGCTCAAACAACTAGGAATATTTCGTTGATCATTGATACTATCAGTAACAAAATTCATAGGCTAATTTGATATGGAAAAATCTTCATGCACCACATATGGGCAGTTAGGTCAAAAACAATTTGGAACAAAAACATGACAAATGCCAGACGAATGCTATTACTTGTATTAACTACTATTTACAAACAGTTTGCTTTCAGTGCATTTAGCGTTGGCATTAGCAAACGAACTAGCTTAGAGGCATGACCTGGTGATATGTAGATGTATCTGTATCCGTGTCTGTTCTTTGCCTACGTTTATGTTGGTGTTCATTTACATGATTTCTTCAATAGCGCGTACTATTTCAAAGAATGGCTGACAATCAAATGTTCCAACCACAAAAATCGCCAAAGCAAAGCGTAGCTCTCACTGTCTGGACCTCCATTTTGCATGAAAGCAAGCCCTCGGCTGCGATCAACTAAACTGTGCACAGCCAGCGTTGTTGATTTCGGTAAACATCGCTTCATCAGCCATACCAAGCATTCTATCGCACTGTTATCGTCCCACATATTAAATATGCGCGTTTGTGTGATCTTTAAAATTGAGCCCTAGTAAAAAGAACACAACTGGCGGATGCTTTGCCAAACATCACTTGTTTTGAGTCTGCATAACCATACGCGGTTTTTTCGCTGTCACATGGCTAACGCTAGAAATGCAGCTGTCATGCATTTGCACATCAGTAGCAAGCGATATAGGTGATCAGTCCCAGTTTCTTAGATGCATTGTTTTCAGTTGTCCTCCAGCAGGTTTTACACCTAATTTCGCTAAGGAGGTCCAGACAGTGACGCATTTTGCAACAGTCAACGATCGGGTGCATGGCCGCAAAAATTTCAATTTCATGCACCAGCCTCAGCCGCACGATTATCCTTTGATCGCAGTAACACCGATGTAGTGTCACATTATCGGATCACTGGATCATATCATGGCAAAAAATGTGTTCGTTGGGAATCCACTTCTACAGCCAGAACGATGCACTCGGAGGGTTTCTGCTTGCACAATACAACCTGAACTCCTCTACCTCTATACCTCAAGATAGTCTCGAAAAGATGTTGTGCCTCTTCTACCCTCTTTTCCATTCTCGCTTCCCCTCTCCCATCTCCCCCACAGGACCTGTTTTCTGCTTTCGCTGTGCCTCACACTCAAGCCGTAATATTCCACGCACTTTCTTGCATCGTGTTGTTCGCTGCGCGCAGGGACCTGCAAAAATATACCACAACAGCCAAGCAATAAACCAAATATTAGAGTCGATTCAAACATAACCATCATGATGACGAAGATTCATCTAAGAATAGCAGCCGGAATCGAGCGACTGGTGTGCTGCTGACAATCAACTCGTGATCGGGACTGCAAATAAACCCTCCGCAAAATCGGTCGTCGTTAAAGTCTTTCGTAAACTCTGTAGAGCTAACCACTCATACTTTTTGATATAGCCTTCTCGGCGAATCCTCTTTCAGTTTCCCATTGCACAGGAAATTAAACCTTTCTGCACCACTTTTTTTGCAAAATTGAAATGAAGCAACTTCGCAGTTAAAACTCGTCAACATTTCAACGCGATGTCGAAGATGCGCCCACTTTCAAGGCCGAATGCCTTTCTCCACGAGTGCATAGCGCCTTGCAGTTTGTCTATCAGACTATCTATGTGTGTGGTCTCTTCGTCAACCCAGTTATGATGTGAGTGCATGCGATCTCTTTGCGCTCACAACAAAATCTTACGGATGAAGTTAACTTCTTCAAGTCGAATAAAGCTCAATTAATTTCATGTCTCTTGTCACTTACCTTCATTGAAGGTGCCAACAGAGGTATAAGAGTGTCTCTACCTCAAACAACCGCAGCTTTTTACAACACCAGCAAACAGTATTCACAGGAGAATTCAGTTCAAAAATTGAGTTCCAACACTACCCAGCTTTTCCGTTTCGTAGTGAAAATACGTATGCGTAAATGAAGAATTGAGTTCAAGAGTATTCGCCGTATGCACCGCTACTATTCATAATATTTGACTACAGTTCCGGGAGTTGTTGCGTTCAATCTAAAGCAAAAGTATCACTTTATAACGTCTCTTACACAATTACACTTTCATATTAAATAATCTTACTATTATTTAGCATGTAGAATATATAAAAACCACTCAACTAATTGGATGATAAAAAGCTTTGCAAATTTTTGGTTCCTTGCATCGATTACGTTTAGCGTGTTCGTCGTTGTTACGGTTCCTCAAAAAAAATAAATAAATAAATAAATAAATAAATAAATAAAAAATAAATAAATAAATAAATAAATAAATAAAAATAAAAAATAAAAAAATCAACTGGCTGTAGTTACACGACGGCAAAAATGTATGCACAAATTTGGCAGAATGGAAATTTTCCAATCTTTTCCTGTTCCATTATGCTGAACGCAACCATGTTTTTCCACATAACAAAGTTGGCATCGGTATAGGCCGATAGAATCCACCAAGATATTTGAGGCTTTCAATCCAACGATTGGATTCGTCTTTGCGAGCCCATCAAACCTATGTAATATAATTTAGAGACTGCTATGACAAATGGAGGAGGGACGAAAAGTTCATATAGGCTTTTGATTCAAAAAAAGGACTCTCATATAACTTGATTCAGAAAGACTTGAGCAAAAAAAGTTCTTCGTAGTGGAGATGAATAGCGCATGTAGGAATCGTATGATCGCGAAATGAAGCTGACGAACTTTTCGAACTTTTCGGACCAATGGTAGGCGATTGGTGTGTTGAAACCGTTTTGAATCTATGGCCAAAACATGCGACATAGCATGCAACACTATTGCAGCACTTGGGCAAGCGGGCTAAACGCTTCATGGAGGAAAAAAAATTCGATCATCGTCCAAATCGCCCTTATAAAGTGGGCAGTAATTCGGTAAAAAGTGAGATAGAATTGAATCGGAAGGAACTTTCGGTATTGATGAAATTGCGCAACAAAGCACGAGATCTTTGAGCCAACGGAGAATTTCATTGGCACATTTTGATTCACCACTTTACAAAGTTCAAGCAAAAAATTTGAACATTGTAAGGCATGAAACTCTCTCCTGAACTTGCACAGTTTTGCAGGCATAGAGTTTTATGGCATTCTGGGGAAAAATGACCCGCCGAGTGGTAATATCTGTGCGCAAATCAAATTAAGTTTTGTGACAATTGCAACATCCCACTGCCTTCACTGAAATATTCTGTTGTATGTCGCTAGAAAATGGTCCAAGACTCTGCTATAATAACCTATAAACGATGCAGCATTTTATAGTATCTATGGAAAGATAACTCATCGAATGAGAACATTAAATTAGTATACATTCGATGAGCCATATTTTAGCAAATTGTTGCAAAAGACTACATCAAAGATATCTTACCGTATGCAGAGTTTAATGCTTTCTTAAATGGACTTGCAACAGTTAAATCGATAGATTTTGTGCATGCTTTTATATTTTAAATGATGTGGTGTAGGCTCTACATATAAGCTGTTATTTGGCAGACGTATTTAATTCAGATAATCCAAAAAGGCATTTCATGCGCATTTTCACGCTCTCTAATAGCTACTATTTGAAAATGAATCACAGTTTGCTTCGTAATTTTGAAAACATGTAGTAAGCAGTCACTATGAAACCTCGAATAGAGCTTAGAGCTCTAAATTTTCGGAGATTAGAGTGAGAGAATAATCAGATGGAGAGATTTTACTTTGCTGGAGGCTATTATTCGCAATGCTTTGGCAGGCGAAAGTAATAGTAAATAACGCAGTTAAATAGCAGTATATACACATGCAAAGCGCAAATGTATGAATAAGCGTGAAAATCTACAACCATACTATAAATTTAAGAAAAAAGAGCTTCGAACTGTTGAGATGGGTATATTTCCATCGAGAGTTGTCTTGTTGGGTGAAAATGATTCGAGGTTATGCGACAGTGTAAGCCTTCACCTAGCATCGTCCAACTCTCCCAGGTTTACTTTCGCTGACTCTGTCTGAGATATGAACAGGCTGCGCATTCGAATTCAGATAAAATTTCAGACGTCAAATGAATTGAAATGATCTCTCTCATAATGTACACTAGTAAAATGCACATTACGAGAAATGTAAAGTCAAAATTATACCAATTGCGAACGCACAGGGTAAAACGGATGCAAAGCGCATACTTTAAAGTTTTCTTCGGTTTCCGTCTGTGTGGCAGGCAGTCTTTAGCAGTGCGATCCGTCTCACAGTGGTAGCTTCAGAGTAAGAGAATTGCCGATAAACTCGCAATTTTCTCTTTGATTTGATTGCAAAAGCAAACAATTTGATCAGTAAACCATATTTCGTTACGAAATTGAACACATCGCGAGGTTCTTCCAGTAAAACTGCAGAAAGAGTTGTGCTGCTCACATCAAAAGAAAAGCATTGTTTAAAAGCTAATTTAACGATCGAGCTTCAAAGCTGCTGAATAGTACAATTTGAACGAAATTTTTGAGGCGGAATCCGATTATGGCATAAATCCCGAATGTCATTTAACATGCACATCATCAAACGATAATGATTCAAATTACCGAATAAACTACTGCATTACTGAAGCTAGTGTAATAACGCTAGTACGAGGTTACTGCGACTGTTGACAGCTTGCCTCAGTGCAATACTATAAGCATTACTTCGTGCCGGATTTAAGTGTTCGGTTGTTCTTGTTTTGTTGGCACTGTAAATCCATAAGGACACAACATAAATTAATGCTTATAGACAGCAAACAGATAACTTTTGATGATCTTTTTTGCACTGTCTGACTATTCACTATTAGGACTGTATGAAAAAGTGTTGTCTCTTGCTAAAAACCTTTTACTAAACCAGAAAATGAAGTAGTGTCAAGTGGCTATTGAATTATTGGCGATAGGAAGACGTTGAAAATAGCGAGATGGAAATATTCGGTTAGCTGTTATCGGAAGCGAATTGGTATAAAGCGAAACAGTTCCAGTGGCCATTAGCCTCCGAAGAATGGCAAAAAAAGGAACGTCTTGAGATTCGACGCTAAAACTCTCGTTGAGAATGGATGAGCAACTCGTCCGACAGTTGCTATATCCACGAAGCCGCTATATAGCCCGAGGCGAGTTTATGAAAATCGCAGCGCATGTTTGCAACCAGCTCTTACGTGATGAACACCAAACGAAGACGGCTTTTGTGAGAGGGTGCCAAAAGAAGGGCGCATCTGATTTTAGCCGTCTTCAATCGGCCGGCTCAGAATGTCGCCGAGTGTGTTTCGGAGTCGTGCGACAATGAGCGCAGCAGATTTGCTTTTTTGTGTTGTTACATTAGCGTGTCTTTTCTTCTAGTTTTGCATAGCTGTTGCTACCTTCCGTCGCTATATAAGTAGCTTTTTTTGTCACTGCCGTTGAAACAAGCCGTGCCTGACGTACACTTTGAACTCTCGCATGAATCGATATCAGAGTTGTTGGGGGCTTTCTTTGAAAAGAAGAAGCGGACCCTCCAGATAGGACAGGAGAGACAAAAATAAGGAGGAGGAGAAAGAGGAGGGGGAGAAAGGGGGTTGAGGTGAATGGAGCTGTCCTCAACGATATACTGGTCGGTTGATGACTGTCTTATCTTCATCATTAGGCGCGATATACTAATGTCTTTTGCAATATACTAACTCGCCGTCGTATGCGAAGATAACTGCACACATGCGTTTGTTCATTTGATAGTCCTTGTCTGAGTAACGTGCTGATGCAATGATAGCATGATCCAGACATTTCGCATTTATTTGTCCACCTTTTGTTTTGTTGTTTGCAACTTACAATGAAAACAGAAATACACTTCTGTGTTCATTGTGCAGTTATTTATTATCCTTATTAAAAGACGTATAGTATGACTAACTTTTATTAAAATTTAAATTTTTACCAACTTCTATACAATATGTCTTATTCAGTAGTACAAGAACGAACCCTTCAAAGCCTATCACCTGAAAGAATCATTCTTGACCTTGTGTTGCCTAATTTTATTCCATCCTCTCTTGCTTGATGCTTCAAACAGTCAATACTCAAATTCAGCACTAGTTCCTCTTCGTTCCCTATCTGCTAACATGGGAACGAGCCACCCACTATGTTTTGTGCCAAACGACCCATTAATCGTTGAGATAAAAATGTTTTTGAAGATTAGAATTTCACTGTTGAAGAAACATAGTTTTGCGTAATTCTTCAAAAGAAGCGCATGCGTACCACGAACTGTTTGAGTAGATCCCTCGAAGTTCTTCCCCTAGTCGAAGTTTCTGTTGAAAGTGCTCACGAGACAATGATAACTGCTGCACATATTAGATGTTGTTCATCAGTGGATTACTACTGGCCACAAGCAGTCTTGAAAAAATGCATTTACCGATGACTTCATCAACACATCTTGTTAGATTATACAAGGCACAATGGATAGGAAAATGATGTGCCGGTTGATCGGTCAGTGCGGTAAGTCAAACATTTTTCCCGCAAAACCGACATTGATCACTTGAAAGATTGGCCTTGAAATATAGTTTCTTGGCTATCTGTTTGCTTCCAGTTATGACAAAATGCATTTAATGTGCCTTTTTTTTGAAACGCGCTCAAGAAATTCTATCTTGCAGCAAATGGCCGTAGCACTTAATAATGCCATTTCGGAGCCGTTTCCGGTTAACTCGCCTATCAAGTGTGACGTAAATGTCGAATACTCACCACTGCTTCTTTTAAACGTGAGTTTTACTTCAGAAATTACTATTACTGATTATTGGCAATATAGTGTGCTCATTAAAGAGATGCGGTAAGCTCGCGTTCAATGTTGTTTGGCTTTATTTCTCTGCGAAGCAGATTCTAGGTCTTTTCCACCAAGCATTGTTTTTCGAAAAAACTATCATGGAAATCCCTTTTTCAATCTTTTGTAAAAAAATGCTGCCCGCATCTTGGCCCCGTCATTATGATCTGTTTTTTGCGCAGAAACTGTTCACTGCTCAATCTCTCCACAATCAAATTTTGCACCCGATTGCACTTTGAAAAAGCGCCAACAATGCGCACTCAAATTTGTTCCATCTATCAAGTGTGCTACACTCTGACGTTCACTGCGTTTGCTTCCTCTATCCAATTGTTCACTTCAAGCCTCATTATTTGTACCTTTGTTACATGCGAGCGTTTGCTTGTATTTTATCAATACGAAAAGGCCTTTGTTTGGAAATGTTCGCTGAAACGTGATGACAGTAAGTGAAATTGTGATTGAAAAAAACGATGTTCCTATATACTTCCGAAGGCACATTCCAGCATTTAGCGAGTGAGACATTAGAGAATGTGCTTTGTGCAGTAATTTATAAGAAAACTGGTGCCAAAAGTATCTTTCTAAAGTAGTGACCAAATTGGTAGTCCAAGTGGACGCAGATTCCAAAAGAGTCCAAGAGACCTCAGTTTCGATCAAGTGAGGGAGAAGGAGAACAGGTCCCATTGAGCAACAAATATCATCCATTTTTGTATAAATTCTTTATTGAATGTGAAAAAATTTTCTTTGCGAGTAGCCTAACCAAATCGAGTTGCATTTGTAATCTTTGCGAGTAACCAAAATCCCCCGTTCAGGCTTGATTCCATTCATCTTCGAGTCACATCGCATGAATTGCATTTGCCTGAACAAATGCTTCCGGCTTTTTATTTCTTGCGGTGCTCAAGAATACGCTCACTTTTAAGTGCAGGTCCCTTAAAGTGATATATAATTTTATGCCTTTGTTTTTCTCGTCGTCCACTCTGTTTAGACAAGTACATTGTGCTACTTGTGCATGCACATAATAAAGTTTGCGCTGATACCGCATCGTGTTGTATGAAATTTGCGCTCTCTTATGCGAGCATTCGGAAGAGTTGTTAGGTACACTTGATTGTGTGAATGGGATCTGCATTCGTATGTACTTTAAAGAGCTGCCATTTTTACTTGTATTCGAGATGAGCTTATATTTTTCATAAGTCTCGCAGGATCTTCGAGGAGAGCTTCTGTTCAATGTGGTGGCCACCTGTTTTGTCATATATCGCACTAGTAGACATACAGCTAGAAAACTCCTTATATGTTCAAATTTATGGTTTTGAGGGCCGACATTTTAATTGATAGCATATGTTTCTTTAAATGTTCGAGAAACCACAAACTGTTCATTTCACCACATAACATCAAAAACAGCCGCTTTATCGCACTGTCTCAGACATTGGGTCCTATTTGAATTTTTGTAACTTGTCTCCTTTGAGGAACTTTTATCAGAGTCCTAGGTGTTGTACAGTTAAAGCATTGCTAACAAAGCTTCAGTCACTTGCTAGCAGCATAACCATGTAATGCCGTGATGCATCTCTAATAACGGAGCATAATGCCTTATTTGGGCTTCGCTTGTTTGAGTGCAATTTACTGTTTTGTGCGAAGAAATCAGCACCTTCATTAATTATCATGAAGCCATATGCAAAAACACATAAAGCGCTATAATTTTTTGTTGTTATGAAAGAAATAGAACGCATACGATTGCTCTGCTTAACGCTGTTGCAAAGAGGTTGTCAAAGTGGGAGTCGACCACGCGCAGGGGGCGATGTGCAAAACCAGAATTAAGTCAAAACGTGCATTCATCCACATGGTGCATCATCCATCGTTTGCCATTGTTAACGCTGAAAAACAAAATGCAAAACAGCGCTCCATCTCCGTCTGTTCTGGACTTGACGCTTGTTCTAGAACGAATCGCGACTAGGTAACAACTACCAAACTGCATAAGCAACCGTGAACTCTAGAATCATATTCTCTTTGCTAGTATAGGCAGTTGGCTTTGTGCAAAAAATTTTTAGAGGGAGGGTACAACCAAAGGAATTTTACTGCTACGTTGCAGATCATTTTGGAGTTAACTGTTTTTGCGATCTTAATTGTTTTCCCGTAAATTATCATATCACCTTGTGTCGAATCTCCATCTGAACGAATCTTTGCCAAAATTTTCAGAAGATGAAGGCGAAATGCCCATAAACGGCTGACTGAGAGCTGTAACTCCTCGATTAAGCGAGAGAGGTCAATTTAGGCAAACAACAATAGAAATGTTCCCTCGATGTCGTCATTAATATTGCACTTTGCTATCTACTCGCATTGTCAGCATTATGATGTACATTACTTTGCTTCCATCTCATGGCCATTTTTTAGAAACCATCAGGTTACAATGTATTACTGGGTCGAAACTTCTATCACTATTATATCTGTACTCTTCATATCTTTGCAGTAGTGAAACAAAAAGTTGCCTCGAATGTAATAAAATTTCCTTCAATTTGTCAGGAAGCGTACTTGAGGTCATGCCAATACTTTCAAAGCATTTCTTGCTTTCAAACTTCTTGTGCTTAAGCCGCGGGTTCAGCAGCTATCGTTCATATGAAGACTAGCCTGGTTGCGAACGTTTTAATGCAAGTTTCGGTGAGACCGCTCTCGAGAATTGCATTCGTAAACATGCTGTTTGCATGACCCAATTCGTATTAACACCCATGCATATGTAATAGAGAAGTGCTACGAAAAGCTGTTTGCAAGTATGCTGCCTTAATCGGCAACAATTTGAAGCACTTCACTGCCTTTTTTGCCCAAACCAGAATGAAAAATACCTCTCAGTATTGCTTTTTAGTTTTATTTTGCAACAATTATTTCAATTTTTTTTTGCCTCAGCGTCATATTTGTATAGATTGCATTAAGTAGCACGGATTCTTCTTTGATACTTGAAGAACGGAAAACGATATAGAAGCTGCCGAGTAATGCGCTTGAAGAAAACTTCTTATCATAAAATTGAACTGCATATTCTCCCAACTTGAGAACCAGTAAGTGGAGGGGGCTGGGTGTGGGGTGAAAGTCGAAAACATCACTTAGACTTTATGGTGTGTGAAGAGGAGAAGAAAAGAAAGTATCAGGCAATCGTTCAAATAATTTTCTTATTTTATATTATATCATGAAAGGCAATCAAATGACTTCGCGTAGTGACTCCACTAAATTGACATAAGTACAGTAAGCGGTCATTTACATCTCTATTTCCCTTGAATAGAATTAAGAATAGTAAAACTGGCGATTGCCCATTGCTCACTGATCGGCATCAGTACCTCAACTCACTGATTGTGGCATCAGCAAGCTGATGCCACAATCAGTGAGTTGAGGTACTGATGTCTGATATAAGTCTGATAGATGGTGCAAACGCTAAATTATCTGTTGCGAAATATCATGTTTGAAAAGCTTACCGGCGATAGTTAATTGTAACAATGACCCATCCGATGGGCTTCTCTATAAATCGAGTTGAGAAGGGTTTCTAAATATTGGCTTTATCCTCAGTTTCCTAGTCTGTTCAAATCGCCAATTTCACAAAAATCTTATTGCGAATATTTATTCCAGTGAGGTCTATGCCTCTTCTCTAGTGCATAATTCTATATAGCTTAGCCTTGAGAGCATTCTCAACACGCACGACGTTCTGTGTGTGTATTCGCAGAAGTTTGCTTAAACTCAGCATCTCTCATTTTTGGAGTATCACATAATGATACAACTGATTGCAGCTTACATCCACAAGGTGGACTGAAAAGAAGATATCTAGCGAACATTCTTAGGTACTGAACCAGGATGTCATTTCACTCATCGATTAAGCTTGCTACAACTTTTTGACGCCCTAAGCAGTGGGCAAACGCGCAACAAACTTGTCCTCGCTAGTTTCTAAATATGAAGCCATCTCTAAGGTTGACATTGTTGACTGCGACAACGAGCTCGAATATGCGATTGTGGAATGGTGCATGCCCAATTCGCATTCACCGACGGCCATTTCACAACCACAATCACAATCGCTGAGAGATGCAATGAAACAATTTTGCGGGTGTGCGTTTGCAAAAATGCACAATCGCTGCGTAGTGTTGTCGGAGCGTCGCATAAACCGGTCACACGGAACGGGAACACTGCCACGTAATGTTGCTGCTTTCATCCGCGTCAAAGAAGCCGCACAGCTTCGAAGAATGCATTATAAACGAGCAGAACCCGTCGTAGGGCTAGTTACAGTTGCAGCAATACTTGAATAATCGTCAAGCGTACTTCCACTCTGATCGCATTGCAGAAGCAGCTAATGTTTCATTTTGCATTAATCACTCGACGGCACTTCACTGGACGGTGCTACCGCAGTCAAGTGCTAGCCATCAAAAAGTAGATTCAACAATACTGACCATCTGAGTACATGAGCAAACTTTAGATCAGCTCAGCATCACAACATCGTAATTGCATATTTAGAAGTTTTTGCTGCCGCAGAAAAATTAAATAATAGCACATTCAATCTGCACAGTCTCTGACACAGCCAAATTTTCTTGCCTAAAAATCATCATCGCAACCTGAGAGAGATTTTAAGAAAAAGAACATTCGAAACGTTTTTCTGCTCTGCCAGAAAAATAATGCAGCTTGAGAAACTGCTTATGTATATTGAATGAGGAGACATTTCATTCCGCTACTACCTCAAGCATACAGTTAAAAATCTGTTTTGCCTGAGGAATATTATAAAGAAGTAAATGTCATTGTTAGACGTTTCATCATTTATTTTCGGTAGTCGAACAAGCGTTTCACTTTAAATGAAGGGTTTTGAAGTGTTCGATGTGCTCCTAGAAAGCAGGAACTCTTACGACGAACGAAGATATAACCAAACCTGTAGACTTGTAAGGTACACAGAAGTGACTAACCCCATGTGGCGGTCGACTACCGGTGAGAGTTCTGCGATGTCTCGCTTCGGCAAGACGAGGAAGTTGCAGGACTCATAAGCTGTAAACATGGCGTGCAGATTTGAAATTCCTAGCTGATGGTAGAAAAAATAGGTGCTGACTGGTGTCCGGGAAAAATTAAAGTATTCAAGGGTTCCGAAATATTTGACAGCAAAGCAGGCAATAAATGTAGCATCTTAAAGGGACACTGCAATGCATTGATCCGGCCATGCTTTTTAAGTTGTCTTCCAGTCTAGCAGATAGCTTTGAAGTATTAACTTTTCAGAGAAAAAGGGCTCTGATTTAACAAAAACTGTGAAAGCCGTTAGCAGTGGCTCGCTTATGGCATGATAAAGTGAAACTGCTAGGTTGCAGCCACTGTCACTTTTTAAAAGCGCTCTTCTCTTTCAGGGTTTAGACGGGTATATGACTGGACCTACGCTGCCCGCCTATCCGAACACTCCAACACAAACGTCGTTTCTACCGTATACGCCGTTACCAGTGTTTCATGCGTCACAACTCTCGCAGAACATTTCATATCACAAATGCACATCCTACCGAGTAGACAATTTGACAGGCAGCCCTCAGCTCGATTCTACATCGCAGTCCTCTTCATGTTAGTTTCCGAATCATCAAACGGCTGCCACAGGTGTAGTATGGTTCATTAGTATGATGACTTCGGGAGCAGCAGTAGACAGATATAGTGGAACATAATCCAGCACCTTGACCAGCTTTCAAACTCGTTGGTTGAGCTGCTTACCTGCACTGTAGCGCCACATCACCGCAGCTAGAAATCTCTGTTTCCAACTCTGAGCTGATTGATTTATTAAATTATTTTTCATCTTTTACATCAAGATCCAGTTCTCCCAGCAGCAACCATTTCACATAGATGCTGTATATGACCCGAAGATGATGGACGTTAATGACAACACCTCTAATCACCCCTTGGTTCTCGCAGCTCGAAGGTGCATTTAATACCTAATCGAAGCAACAACTTTTTAGTGGATAATTTCTACGCAGTAATAATAAAAATCTTTATTTATATAATAAAGTCGTTATGTTTAGAAGAAATATCAGTAACGGCAGCAGAAATGAAGCACAGCAAAACTAGCTGATTAACGTATGAAACAAGCCTGACACTTCTTTATTCGGCTGACAAATGTGGAACGAGTGTTCATGCAAATCTGGATGAGAGCTCATTCTCTAGCACAGGCGCAATTGTTCTTCGCTTTTGAAATCTTCGAAGAGCATTTATGACTTTGCCATAATACAACAAAACTCAGAGGGTTTCAAAACTGTCGAAAGCGTTGCAAAGTTGACGTCTTCCTGACTGTAAAAACAAGGGTAAATGAGTAAGCGGGGAAGCCAACAATAAATGAGACTAGGGAAAAAGCCAACATCAGTTCGCATTGCTGCTACATCAATGTAACAAAAGTTACATGGCTTTCAATGTCTGCTGATTTACAAGATTGGAGACCCCTTTGGTAGATCTCGGAGCCAGCAAACGACAGCAGATTCGTGGGTCAAAGATGAACTCTTATTCCTTCCGGGAAGCTTAGACAAGCTCGTGAAATAGATGGAGGGAGGAGAAGGAAGGCAATGATTTTTACAATCCTGGTCCGAAATGGCTTATGAACAGCTAACCAATAAATTTTTTTGATGGATATTATAGATGTCGAGAATGAAATATACGAAGAGACTGATAGAAAAGCAACCGAAATTTTGCAACACACAATTTTTATTAGGTTTTATATGTCACATTAGCACAACACATGAAGGAAAGCACCCGTTTTATGTTTCTGGGCCCAGATCCAAAAGTCATAGAACACTTTTGCGCACGTTACAGATGGAAATCGTGCGATGGAAACGTCATGTCTTGAGGGTTTTCTTCGTCTCTCCAGCAGTTTCAACTTGAATATCACAGGGCCCATGACTACGAAATTTGGCTTAGTCTCATGTGTAACCTGACCTATTGTGTTTCTTTTCCATTTGATCCACTACCTCCTAAAGGTGCCGAGGGAAGTTATAATAAATATGTCTCAAAAGGGCATGCATTTTAGAAGATTTTTGGGGTGACACCAATGTATTGAGAATATAAGGAGAAAGCAGCGACAGAGGGGCTGGCAGTATACAGAGATTTGTTATCACCCTCATCACAGCAGCCTGTTTCCTAAGTCGAATGATGAAACAGGTGCAGTAATGTATTTAGATTGGATTATAAGCACAAACTTGTCATTTGTGATATTCTTTTGAGAAAAAACTCCGTTTCATCGCCTCGATTGGTGCAAAAAGCGACTGGCTGACTACAAAGTGCGTGAAAACTTTTACACGCATTTATATACTGGCAAATCATTTCAAAATTTGTAGATCAGTTTCTTTTAGGTAAAAAGCCCTCTATGATGCACGTAATATCTGCTGATTTCGTAAATCTTGTTTCCCTGGCTCCCAAGGTTAAATAATTTGGTGGGTAGATAGATAGATAAATACCTAACGTATGCATCGATAGAACTAAGATGTTAATTATTGTCACAGCGCGCAGTCGTGGAAGCGTGGATGGCAGCACAGCTATAATTTATTCCTCCAACCCCCCCCCCCCCCGCTCCCTTGGTTATCTTGATGGGGATATTGTCGGTCAACGATTCTTGGAGTGTGCTATGGGGGCGTTCGAAGCCTTAGTCATACTGTGTTGACTTTATGGCTGTCATGAATATGTCGACGGAAGATTGTTTCGACAGTTATATATATATATATATATATATATATATATATATATATATATATATATATATATATATATATATATATATATATATATATATATATATATATATATATATATATATATATATATATATATATATATATATATATATATATATATATATATATATATATATATATATATAGTATTGGTATCCCTCAGAGAAAGTACTGGTATAATTTATAATATTTAAAGTCAATATAATTTATGAATATTTATTTAAAGTCAGTATCAGCGGAAGCAAAGGAAGAAGTTTGAAAATGGCTCAGAGCTGCTGCCGAGCCATAACGTCTTATGCAACACTTTCAGCAAAAAACAAACTCGGTCGTGCCTACAGCCCAGGAAGACCACTGGCAATGGCCGATCGGCAAAGGATTCTTCAGCTTTACGAAAAAGGTCACAAAATCAGTCACATAGCACGCATTATTGGCGTCACTC
Organism: Ascaris suum; assembly: GCA_013433145.1. NCBI lineage: Eukaryota > Metazoa > Nematoda > Chromadorea > Rhabditida > Ascarididae > Ascaris > Ascaris suum. The sequence goes on along the minus strand of CM024188.1, from coordinate 7,727,264 downwards.
ACAGTTGCGTCTCTAAAATCATGACCAGGTTCGTCTTGAATATTTTAAACCAAGCATAGAAAAATTAAAAATAAAAATGCTAACATTTCTGTGATACAGAAAAGCGGAATACTGCTGTTGGGTGTGTAAGCTGGCAAACAAATGTACGATCGTGATGGCAGTTTCACCGGTATAGCAGCAACGTATCGCTCACATAGAATGCAACGTTAGAAGCCATTGCACTGGCGAAATTGCTAATGCATTGCACGAACGCTTAGCGACACACTCCTAAGCAGTCTCGCTTCTGATGAATGTTTTTCTTCTTTTATTTGAAGTAGTATTATTTTTTTGTTGGATGTGCGGCAGGAAGTGGAAGTAATGCTGCTTGAAAAGGCGATCAAGGATTTTAAAACGCCGAAAATAAGTCTCTGAAATCTAAGGACGGGATTCTACGATTTTCGATCATTCTGGATCATCGCCACCTCCTCCCTCTTTTCCAGAAACAAGAGTTCTCGATATGCCAGTAAAATTAGGCATCACTTATTGTTGCAGGTGCGTGCGTCGAAACGATCTAATCCAATCATTCAGCAAAGCTGCTGACCTGTACGGTTCCTTCCCAGCTATGCAACGCCACACCTCAGATTTTCGTAGCGATCTCCAAAACAGGAAATATGTTTGCTGAACTGGACTCCATCCGATTGCAGGTATAGGCGAACCGGTTCGATGTATCCGCGATCTACGTGCAGCACAAGGTTGCGAAGTTTTGAGGCGAACAGCGAAACTTCAGAGAGCGAGAAGACGACTCCAGAATCAGAAGTGAAAAAGAAGCTCAATGGAAACGAAAACGTCAGTGTGTCACCCACCGTTCCTATTCATCGGCCCTTTGCCATCAAATCGTACTCAATCCAAAGGTACTTTAGCAAGCTGTTCCTCAGCTTCATCACCTAGCACTCGCTTTGCATCCAGTTTTTGCAAGCTGCAGTAATTGTAGTTGAACTTCAGATAATTCTGTCGCTCAAGCTAGAGTGTATAATAAGCGGATTTTACACTGGAGAAGTGAAATTGATACGAAGCTCAAGCACTCGCAACTAGCGGAAGTTTAGTGGTTTCATGGTACATTTCTTGCGCTCAAAAAATAGTGCTCTTAAATAACAGCGAACAGTGATAAATCTAGCTGCTCATCGTTGAAGTGACAGGTTTAAGACCTGTACATTTGCAAGGAACCGTGGCCTGCTTGAGAAAATTGTGATTTCAGCAAGATCATAAGAATCATCATGAACATACTGGCTTCAGTACAGTTCGGCCATAGGACCAAAAAATAGTGATACCTGGGGAAGACGTATGGTACAACGATTAGCTGGTATTGCAACAAATTTTTTCTTCATTTTCAATACTTTCAAATAGTCAATCATCCACCGCTCAACATTTTCCGTTCACAGCCAATTTGTCATTTTAGTGATCAGTTAGCAGAGAGCTCAGACCGAGATTTTCAATGCTACTCAGGAAAGAGTGCTGCCAAAAAATGCGCTTGAAACCGCATCGAGAGGACTATTTTTGAGGTGGCAGAATCACGTTCGAGAGCCCATTATGAGCTTATGGCACTCGCAATCTCTGAAAGACAGTGCATATTGGGGAGGAGGAAAAGGCCGATGAACGAAGAGGTTTTAGACGGAGGAATATACTAAATGCCTCGAGCCACATAACAATTTTATGTGCTTTTTCAGCCTTCTTTTCGAGGCATAACAGGTTCGAGCGAACGGTATGGCCGTCTTTCATCAAAGCTGTGATAATCAAAATTTGCCTGTATATATTCGAATTTACATGAATTCGATGGTGTTCGTTGTTGAACGATATTCATAAATGATATTTTTGGTAAATTTCACAATTCTATTGAGTATAACTCATTCGGTCCTCACTCCGTAAGACGAACCATGAAATTCTTTGCCGAAATACAAACCTAGACATTCGCAGCCGATGAAAGTTACAATAAAATAAGCAGAACTCCAAGCGTAATTTTAACTGTCGCATTCTTCATAATACCACTCGAAAGGAATATTTGGTTTTTTTAAATGAAAGGCAGCTTTCATGCCAATTTTAAAGTAAATTTGACAGCGTTGTTAACACATTCGACGAAAGATTTATGAGAGGATTTCAAAAAACTTTCACACAGAAAAAGAGCGCAACCACTCACATTTGAACGGGACTGTCTGAATAACACAAATGCTCGTGTGATATATTGATCAAAAACAATGGAATAGAAAGCATCGATAATGTATATGTTATACGTGCTTTTGCATCGATGGGTACTGAGAAGCTGGTACCAATAGCTCACGTCAGAAAGGCTTTATAAGGGCAGAATTCTTACATAAGCAAGGCTTTTTTAAGCCCATTGACCATCTCGGGCCAATGTCGTCACAGTAAATGAATACTGCTGATATAAAGTCGGGATGGCTTAGACCTGACAAACGTCCGCAGGTGATAGTTAGTTCGATCGGTGTTTATCGCACAGAAAACCCTGCAAGTAGGAGGGAAGGTGGTGGCTGGAAAACAGAATTCCTAAGTAGGTAGCGCCTGATTCGTCTGCAGTGGATAAGAGCTTTCATTTAGCTGTGAGAGGATTCGTTCCAGTTAGTTGATTGAAGCACTCTGCAACAATGGTTGATGGGCAGACTAAATGTGACTTGTCGATGACGTTACTTCATGACCAAAAGCGTCACAGGATCCTGCTAACGCCGTTTCAGCGGTGGAGAGATTGAAATGGTGTAGCGGATTTCCTCACCTCTGTGAGGGATATTAAAAAGCGGGTGTTGCCTTCGCGCGTTGTAAGAAATGTTCATGGAGTAGTAGCAACAGGAGGAAATGAAGCAGTGTATTCGAACGAGATAGGGTGAAGGCGCAGAGGTATTAGTGAAGAAAGAACGATTTACTGCAAAAGATGGTATCCAGATATAATGGTCATAATTAGTAAACATAAGGGAAAACGGGACGAGGTGGAGCTGAACGGGCTCAATGCCGATATTTTAAAAAGACACTCGCCCATATGCGGTTGAACAAAGTATCAGGGTTTGATAGAAATACAAATAAAATGCTGAAGTCGAGAAGAAATCAGATGGTGGCAGGACTATGCTCTCTTTGTAACCGCATAGTTTCAATGGAAAACGTCCTGAGGAATGGAAACTTACAAATGTAGCCGTCCCATACAATGAAAAAAACGACGTGAAAAATGTGCTGAATTATAACCCTATATCGCAGCTGCTGTACGTGTCGAAATTCTTTGAACTTTGAGGTTGCGCACAACCTTATACTGCAATGAGGCCGAAAACTCCATGTTTTCGGCACGTCTTGTGCAAAAACCTTCCCACAGAGATTCATTTAATAGAAATCATAGAGGAAATGGGTCCCGCAAAGGAAAGGGCCATTCAACGTGATATTAAGAAACCTCGTAACACCGTCATGCCTTACGTACACACCCCCCTCAGCTGATGGAAAAAAAGTTTCGAGTGAACGAGAACATCTCTGGCTTATCAAGAAATTATTTGACGAAGGACAAGATGGGAACCTGTATAGCTATACACTACTTCAAATTAGCAGAAGCATCAGGAACCGATGAAGCCAATTCACTATGATTATTTAAACTACTGTGGTTTACGCTGTACCGTCCGAAATTTTGAAAACCTAAATTATATTATGCTTAACTCTTGTTGTATCGAGTCGGAAGTCTCGTGAGTTATATTATACTTCACCATCAGAAACAAGTCCTGGAGTGGGCTATATATTACATGCAACTATCTTGAAAAATTCATAAGCTGTGATTCGTCTTACTGCGATAGCGTACAGGTAAATTTACGATGTGTTATGTCAAGGTGTCGTCTTTCCGAGCTTTGCATTTTGTACGCAGCCGTTTCCACGTTTTATCACTTTCGTAACAAGAAAGGAGCTCCAAAACTATGCGACACCCTCCTCATTCCTTTTCCGCATCACTGCAACCTACTTATTCGAGAGCAATACAACATTATTAAAATCACTTCTCCTGTCATTCCTAAGAGAATCCCCGTGCAGAAGCAAGCAGTTTTTAAAGATCGCCAGCAACTATATGGATCCACGCACGCCACCGCGTCAGGCTCAAATACGCTCTTTCGATGTTAGCCACAGCTACTGCATCAAAAAGCTCCATCCATTTAAAGTGCACTGACACACCAAAACCGCAATTTTTCAAAAATTGCTAACCTATTGCAGTTTCAACGTGACAATAAAATGCAACAGTAAAGACGATCTTCCCATAAAATCAAGCTGCTTCTAATCGTCTATCTCTAGCGAAGATCTTCACGAGTTCCCCATATTCCATGCCCATGGGCGGTTTTCAAAAGGTAAAAATCTCCCGCGAGCATGTATCAAGCACCTACCCGTCCCCCCTCCCCCCCCCCCCCCCATCCTACCATGTATCTCGTACATGTTTTTACTATTCTCTGCTTATTTTCCTCTTGCTGCTTTCATGGGATTATCCATAATTTATATAAAAATGCGTCCGCACACCTCTATTTCCATATGTGTACTTGTGGCAGAATCGTGCTGATATACACTTTCTCTTCCAAGTACAGTTTTCTTTATTAGTGTGACTAAAGACGAGTTAGTCTCAATTCATTTCCATTTATCTATCAACAGATCAAACGACAGCGGCATCACGCAAGTAAAGAAGTTCAAAAAAAGATCTTCTACTAGTTAGTTACACATACAGTACAACAGATCTGAATTTGCATATTTCTCAATGGATCCCGGCTCAATGGGACGAAGTCCCGGCTTTTTGTCAGAACGCTGTAAGAAAGCGATTTCAAGTCATCGGTGCGCAGTTCACCGTCGAACATCACACATTCACAGACTGCAACCTATATTGCTTCATTATATTAACTTCTTGTGCAAGAGGACTAGAATCTAAGGGGCGCGGGATAAAGAAAATACTGAAGGTATATCTTGAGACTAAAGTTTGTTGCAACAATACCGCGTTAAAAGTAAGTGGAGAATGTGATCGACTTACCTCTCCAACACAACAACTTCTGGATTATTCGAGGCTCTCGCTCGATTGAAATATTGTTCATGTGAAGGTCAGTATTACTAGTCATTCATTTAGTTGGAGAGCGGCTTTTACAAGCTTTGTAAGTGATTGCATCAACAAAGTCGAATGAAAATGGCAGTTCGACTGAATGAGTAAAAAAATGCTCGACATTTCTTTCTGGCTGTCATATATAAATTGTAGCTCTATTCCTTCCAAAAATGTCTTTAAATGCATTACAGAGAAAGCTTTGTTTTAAAAAAAACGCTCAGAAACGTAACTGGATTGCTTTTCTTGCCCCCGTTTTGAGTAAGTAGTTCATCTCAGGAAATCGCATATTTTCAATGACGGTTCTGTGAACGACAGAGTGCTAACTGGCTAGCTCATAATTTCGTGTCATGATATATCGAAAATAACTGGACTAGCCCATGAAGTTCTGTTTGAAGTCCAATGAATGTAAATCACTGTGGCTGACGCCATTTTGTCGTACGTTTCGCTGAACCCACCACAACTGCTCTAGGCCAAGTTCAAACTCATCAATGAACCTACACATCTGCGGTATCCTCACTTAATTCTTTTATCACACACCACAATCTAGACTTGTTAATAAATTCGAGTTTTGTGCTGAAGCAACTGGAATGAGTTAACTGAGGCATAATGCGCGGCTGTTAGAAGCACGTGACGGAAGTATATTCTGGCACATTCAGTGGGAAGAGGCAATATGTATTAGTAAGGCTGTCAAGAAAGCAATGAAGTGCCAAGAGTTAAAGCCACGGAATATTAGACTAATCGTGTCGATCATCTGAACAAGATACCCAGCATGAAATCCGACATGACATGCTGTTCTCATCCGGCCGATCCAAAGTTGTTTGCAGCACTGCTACCTTCGCCGTGAACGGCTCAGTGATAGGCTCCTCGCCACAAAACAAAAAATTATGTTCCCAAGTGCCACTTCTAACACCCCCCCCCCCCCCCCTCAGCAACATAATTTCATTTGTGAATTTGAAGATCTCGATACATAACGAGAGCTTGTTTGCAAGAAAATTGCGACGACATCCTGCAACCACTGCTTCAAGCTTTCCTTAAGTTCGAAAATAACCACCAAACTTATTCTTCTCCTCAAGCGCGTCCTTAACACCCTAAAAAATATTGCCCCTTCCCATCGAATGTGCCAAAACACACTTCAGTCATATGCTGCTAACATCCGCGCATCCATCTACAGCCAACTTGTCGGTTATGGCACCGAAGAGGCAGTCCAAGCCATCTACTTGTGACCTAGCAGTACGGTGATCACATTTACTCATATAGTTCCCGTTTACTGTTCTTCACTAATGTCACTGATCGACTTTGTGCTCTCTTGCCATCTCAGGCAAAAGTGTTGCCCCATCTGAGGCCTATATAAGTCGAGCTTCAACCCATTCGGATTTCTACTCATATTTGGGGGCCTTGATGCTCCCCACAAACTATTTCTTCTGTCTCTTTCGTGCTCCTACATATCGGCGCCGACGGATGGTTATCTGCTCCTGCCCTTTGCCTACACTTGGTTCCTCATGCCGCCGCCACCAGCCACAACACAACTGATTAAAGAAAACCGATGCCAATCTTGTTTTAGCGAAAACAAACTTGAAGTGGTTGGATAATATATCCACAACCGCAAAACTTCGCGATGCCTAGAAGCGTGTTCGTCACCCCTTCTGGAATGTATTCCTCTTCACGAACTCGTCAAAGCAACATAACGTCATGCAGACCGCTGGCACCAACGTATTCCACTACTGCACAATGCTGCCCCACGAAGATTCGATTATTTGCTACCGAAGTTCACCGGTCCAATGGAACTTTGCAATCCCCTTGATTCTGGTGCTCGTTAAATTTTAAATCCTGCAGTGCAACATAAAACATCCCGCTCAGCTAGTAGCCTACTGCATAACTCATACTACTGAGCTGCTGTGCGCATCATAGCTGAGCGGCTTTTGTTGACAGAAGTTTGCTCTCTCGAAGCTTTTTTTTTTCAACGCTCTAGCCTTCTCCCAGTCGCAAAACAAACGTCAACCTCTAATGCCGCGCCACACATAGAAGCGCGTCCCCCCAAGTTGTTCTCCCTTGCCCAAATGGAGTGAACAAGCATGGCTGCAACACCCCCTACAAATTACCATCCCACCGAAACTTAGACAGCGGAAGCGCAGCAAAGGATTCGATCAAAGACTACAGGACAACAGAATAGCAGGCTACAACATTCATACGGCAAAACTTGAAAAAACTCGGCACAATCACTTCTGCTAGCTTCTCGGATTTGCCCTACTGCGATTTTGTGGATTCAAGTGGACAAACACAACTCAGAAGCTGCAGAAGCCGCCTGCGCATGAATCGCCGAAGAAAACCGCGCTAGCGCCCCAAACTTCTCTCATAAAGTAAAAGACTTAATGCTACAGGCATACTGTTGAAGTGCTGCTCTAGTTGCAGCAAGTACGTCAAGACCAAGGAACAAAGCAACTTGACAAAAGTTGGCATACCCAGTAGTGGAAAAATACCAAGCAACTTGACAAAAGTTGGCATGCCCAGTAGTGGAAAAAATACCAAGCAACCATTTGGAAGCAATCTCTCACCCATAGCACACCACCACCCACCAGAAGCACTTTCAAGTTTTTGTAGCACGTTACACGTGAGACTTTCACTAGAATATTACCGCCCCAGCAAGAAGTCGCACATGATACTAAGCAAAGAGCAAACAACCACCCATCTGCACATATTAGCTGCCGAGACCAATAAAAACTTCGCATAGTTGAAAGAGAAACATATAACGAAGCAACTACTTAACTTCACTTCGTTGCAAGTGGCTAACAACTTTTAGCCATTTGCAAACGCTTGTTATAAAATTTAAAGCTCTTTGAGCAACAAATAAATCAAAATTTAGGGGCAAGCACCCGTCCCCAGCTCTCCACTTGTAGACGTCCTTGGTATTCCGCGGTTCCCAAAAATGTCCGACACCTTGAATACCAACATGCATCGTATAGTCTCGCCAACTGCGCCATGCTGCCCAAAGTGAATGAAAATGCTGAACACATACAAGAAACACGAGAAGTTATTTTCAGGAGGTCAAGAAATTCAAACGGGACAACCATGAAGCATGAAAAACATGAAAAACTCACAGATCGCAACGCGCCCGTTAGCTGAACAGGGCGGCGAGTGCGAATACGGTTTCAAAAAACAGAGTCGAGAAAATGAGATATGATGTTAAACTACATAAAACGCAGAAAAAGCGGAACAGTGCAATAACGATATTAGAGTGGATAAAACTTAAACAGACATCAAAAACCATGGAAGCATGAGCGGATGTCACACAGTCTGAATATAACAATGAGTAGACCATAAGTGGATTCAGTACACCTTCTGAACTCGCAAAACAGTCAGCAATAACATAAAGAAAACAGCGCAAAGCAAAACTAATTACCACACGTTTCTCTTTATCCACATGCCTCCCAAGTGGTGCCTGCGCAACGTGACCGACAAATACGACAGCTACAGCAATGTTCGGAATACACAAAACAGTGCCAGAACAAAAGATAACCCAAAATCACCAAGAGAACACAAAAGCACTGATGAGTGTTCCAATCAATTTTTTCAAAAACTTACGAATGTCTACTTGTGACCACTCCAGAACAACTCAACAGCTGATACTCCAAGTCCACACAGCGTTACGCTAGCGTCTGCCGCGGACCAACCTCAGCACGACTCCGCTGACACTCAGCAATCCTTACTACTCGCTAGAGCAAAGCTTTGCAATGTACCGGCATCACTGCGCCCACATTTATTAAAAGGTCGTTTCACCTAAGTGAAGTCTACTTACGAAGTTGTCAGATGGACAATGTTTTAATCATAAGGACACAACTAAAACACCACATTGTAAGGCTCATTCAAATGACACAGCGCAAACGACACTGAGTGTAGCAAAGGCTGGCGACAGCAGATGAATTCACCTCCACGTCATCACCTTCATGCCTGGTTGCGGCTCATTCGAATTTCTTCCCCATCACACCTTTTACCCACTTCCCATCCGCACTCAAGAACAATAAACAACAGATCGTATAAACGAAGAAAACATGGACAGCACAACACCGCTTCGGCATCAAAGGGGGCGACTGAGCAGACGGTGTCGTAAATGAAAAAAAAAACAACGAAAAACTACAGCCTAGAGCATCATTTGTGTGCACAACAAAGTGCCACATGAATTACCAATGGTTACCAAATCACCTCCTAACAGCCGCCTAACATCCGGAAGTCCTTCTCATGTCTGAACATGAATCGAAAACGATGGAAATTTCAAACAGTCACGAAAATACGGACCACAACAAATCACACTGAGAAGAACGATTTAGAATCACGATGCTGTACTTTCTTCCTCACTGTCAAAAACAATTAAAGACAGGAAATTCGCATTTCATGCCCCCTTCAAACAACTCACGCACACTTATTTAAGAACGACTCAATGTCAGCACAACCCGCTCAATCTTACGCCGCAAGCACTGCTGTATAAATTCATCAACTGGTATCTATCATAGGTAGGCATTAAAGAAATTTGCATGCGCATTGAAAAAGCAACAGTCCACGTGCACCATGCGCTGCAACATCTCTACTCTCTTCCCTTCCAACACAATGAGTGGCCCAATATGAATTCGCACCGCTTTGTAACCGGAACGTTATAGACTAAAGCCGTTCGAAGCAAGTTGCGCTTTCAATAAAATAAATTGTGAACAAATAAACAGAACGCAAAACGATAGTCCCATTAGTGGCAATACAACTCCGCTTATCACCACGTTATTCTTCAGTCGCCAGCATTGCTTCAAACTTCTAGTCATTATAGATTATGTATCCAAACAATGAGTCCGAGCCGAAACATCAAGCTGCGCACAGAAAAACAGTTACGTCTGAGTGTCGCCCGCCACATGGTGTGCGAAAGAACAGGAATTAAGTCACGAAGTGTTCACTGTCGTATTCAAATAAGTGGATATCCAATTTGCGATAATGCAACCCTGCAAAGAAAAAAGTTTAAACAGCATTGTTCAAACAATACAGAGGGAAAAACAGCCGAATTAATTTGAGCACCAACACAGACGTTCAATACAGAGGGAAATACGTTCAAAATTGCCCCTCCCCCCCCCCCCCCTCATAGCACCACAAACTGCATTCTTCGCCTATTAAAATCACTCCCGTGTAGCGGGAGAAACTACGAAACTTCTTGGTTGCAGCCGCCGCGTTAGACAAAACAAATGCCGTAAAACTATGCAAGAAAAATTAAATCAGTGGTGGCCCCTAAGATAACTGACTACCATGCTTCCCACAGCTGCCTCCTCTCCACTCCCATTGGTCATTCTAGATGAAATCCACTCATCTAACGCAGGCAAAATAGAAGCCCTGTTGCATCCATCTCCCCATACAACCGCGAAGTGGATGTTCTACGACGGTGCTACTGCAAGAAACAATCGCCTAAAGCGCGTAACCACTCCTGAAACAAAATGCGCGTTAAAAAAATCCTACACCCTTGAATTCAAGCAATTATAAAAAATCACAGCCTCAGATCAGCACTAAGATAACAGCATTCTATTTCCATGTAACCCTAACGTCACCACTCTCTGCCATAACACCTACGGTCTCTGAATAGCAAATTCAACCTCAGAGGCCCTCAAAACAAGCGCACAGAAAAAAGGAAGAAATCCGAAATTCCTTACAATTAATCACTCTCATCCATCGATCCCCTCAACTGTGAACCGGCGTTGACGCTTCGATTGCTGGGCTGCGGTGATGAACTTCGCGATGAATCCGAGCTCGAACTTTGCGTAGCTGACGACGCAGAACTACTAGAGTCAGAAGATGAGGATGATGAACCAGAAGAAGAGTGTGAGCGTCTTCTTTTGCGCATGGTCACCTTAGTCTCTGTACCAGAGGATGAATCATGACGGGATCGTCTTCTGTAGTGGCGTCCGCGCATCTCGTCCTCAGAATCGACGCGTTTACGTTTGACGGGGGAACGACGTGGCGAAGTCCGACGATGCCATAAATCTCGCCCTTTTTCCTCGCTATCGCTCCGCCTGGCTCGAGACGTACGACGCTCTCGTGAACGCCTCAGTTCTGAGTTGGACTCAGAGCTTTCCCATCTACGACGCTCCCTCCTTTTTTCAGTGTCGTAAGATGTGTGACCGGATGAGGAGCGCTCACGGCGAGAGCGACGCGACCTCGAGTCGTAGGAAGAAGATCGGCGACGGCAACGACGGCTATCCAAATCACTTACGGGAGCACCGTGGCCAGTGACATGCCGTTCGTGTGACTCTTTCCCATCCTTAGGAAAACGTCCGCCTGATGACCGTGCCCTTCTTCCATTTCCTGATGGCGACTTGCTCCGCGTGCTGCGGCTACTTCTCTTTGGAGCAGACTTCGCACGTGAATCATGCCGACGATTAGAATGATTTGATGATGACCTTTTTCTGTTCTCTGAATGACATCCAACTTTGTCTTGTGATCGGTGAGAGCTCTGGCGACCTCGTTCTTCAGATGACGGAGATCTATTGCGGGAACTGCGTCGAATTCCTCTGTCCGAAGAAGATGACTTATAAAAAGCACGCCTAGCTCCATCCACAAGTGAGCGTGAGCGGCTGCGTGAGTAGCGACCTTTCGTCGAGTGGCGAGAAGCGGATTTATTTGACGACCGTTCCACACTGTAATCACTCAACGACGACGTACTGCTGCTTGTCGAATCATGACGAGTGTGCGAAGTAACCTTGTCCGAGCCATCACGCGACGTACGCCTGAGCTTCCGCTCTTCCACAGATGAACCAGTCGAGCTACGTTCAGTACTGTCTAGCGACAGCGACCTGCTGTTTGAACCCCGGCTGTGCCTCCCCCCTCCTGATGCCGACTTACTACGCGAACTACGGGCATTTACTTCAACAGGATATGGTGATCCGTGCCTCGAAGTATGCTTACTAGAAGAGTGCCTCGAGGGGGACCTGTCACGCGACACTCTGACCCCTTCAGAATACTGGTCCTTCTGCAGCCTCTGCTTTCTTGGACTTAATGAACGCGACCTCTCACGTGATTTATCCTGTCTTTCTTCTTGAAGCTGCAAACCTCCGCAACCCTTGGCATCACGGCTACGGGGCGAGCCAGCATGCTCACCACTCTTCTCACCGCTGAATTTTGCATCGCCTGAAACTGAGCCAGATAAATTACAACTGCTCCCTCTGCCTTTCTCGCGTTCAATGCCTGATTCCATGTTGCAGACTTCATCGCGACGTGGTCCGGCGCATCCTTTTGATGCAGAGCGCCCGCCACCTTTTGCCATTTCATCAAGTTCCTCTGCCACTGCCTTCTGCGATCCTCTTTCGTCATCTTCCCCTCTGCTAGCTTGATGTGCAAGGAATTCGGGGTGCAAGCCTAAAGTGCCAATTTCCTTGCTTTTCGCAGCACTCTCGGGAACTGTACACTCGAGCCTGCACGACAGCTGATCTTCTTGTATTTGTTTCTCTCTAATCCCTCCCTCATGTTCTCCGATGGAAACAGGATTCTCCGAAGGCGGACGGCTTTCTTTTCGAATGATTTTATGCGGAACTTCATCACTGTCTTCTGTACTAATAGCATTCGACACTATCGCTGCTTGCTGCTCTTCAACATGCGCTTCTAAAGCTTTCTCTTGGGACATGGCCGAATTCGAATCTAAATCCTGTGAGGCGCGTTTCTCCTTCTGCGCTCCGCCGCATTCGTTCAGTTTCTTCACTTCTAGATTCCGCTCGCGACTTTTCGATTTTTCTTGTCGCCTTCTTTTTCGAATACGTTCTGTCGACGAATCCGAGGAGTCGTGTCGCTGGCGGCGTCCTTGCACACGCTCCACCTTCTTGTGACGACCGCGGCTTTCATCATCCGCTCGCCTATGGCGCTCCCTGTGGCTGCTTTCTGAAAAAAACGGCAAATAGAAAATTCGGAGAAAAGCAAGAACCACCACTCATCAGATGAAGACCAGGAGTGACGGTCACGGATATCTCTGCTGAGAGAGCAGTGCTCAGGGAATATCCTATCAAGAACATAAAGAACTTTGAATGCATCTCGTGGTGGAAATGTTAACGCCAAAAGAGCGGTTCGAAGATTGCTATAACAGTCGCCGCAGCTGCCCTAGTACTCTTCAACTTAATTACTAACTTCAGTGCGCAAAATCTCGCCCTGAAATACAAAAATCTGATGATACAACACGCATGCACAATTTTACCAACGTCATCCTCACAGCAAGCTAACATTCGCTTGTATACTGCTTATATGACAAAACGCTGAACAGCACTTAATCGCTGGGGTTGAACTACACCCAATCGGTTCACTTTCCACGTTTTTTAATCAACTCCTTTTGCACCGCTGCAGCTGAAGAAGGCAGAGGACTCCCAAAGGTTGAATACGCAAGCGCCACTCTACAAAGGACCTGAAATGCCTGCTAAATCCATGAAGTATGCACATCCTTGCAGTTTCCAACGCGACCATTCCATTATCAACAAGAAGTGCCCGGCAAAGAAGACCATGTTTCAATGGAAATACTCACTGTTACTATGTGCTAAGTGCTTAAGGGGATTAAACAGACATTATATCATGACAATGCAGCAGCCATAAACACATACCATCTGAATCGTCGCGACGGTCCCTTCTATCTCGTTCAAAGCGCCGTCTTTCATACAGATCGTACTGTTCGCGACGGTCAATCCACTTTCACGCCTTCTTCTTTCTTCATCACGACGGCCGCGCCTTTAAAAAGAGCAGCTTTAATAATTTCGGCTGATACTACAAAGTCCACCCATTTTCTCACCAAAGGAATAAACAGAGGAGCCTATATTACGCGAATATCGATTACAGTTCAACACCCTGAAATATTGAAGAGAAAAGACCAAACATAAGACGGCAAAAATGAAGCTCGGAACACCTCTTTCGTGGTTGCAAAAAAGGTATTACTCCACCATGAAGTCCCAAACAGTTACCAATATTCCCAGTCAAATTTCTGCGCTTTCTGTGCGAGATGACGTCGACCTCAATTTTACGTGGTTTTAATTTGAGGTTCTTATACGAAGCTCCAACAGATAGACCACCATCACAAAAACCCTCCATAAACGCCGGCAACGAAACACTAGGTGCCGTGCGTTGCATAAGTGACTGGTGCTAAGCAAGAAGGAAATTACGAATGATATCATGACGTCGGTCAGAATATGAGTTCAAAAGCTTTTTATATGACTGTACGTTCCATGTTACGCTGAAAAAAAACGCATAAGTGCACCCTATCTTGTTTCAAGTCCCTCTTTCGAGTAATGCCGGCACTCGCGCTCATCAAAATACTTCCCATCTTGCGCACCCACAGATGGAACGGAGTAGTGGGGCGCTGGGTGGGCAAGAAAGAAAAACAGCGATACGTACGCATCAACGTCCTGACTGTGTTGAGCGAGATTAGAAGGTCAGCGAAAATTATGCAAAGTCTGAGCTCATTTTTTTGCCTCTTATAACAACTGTGATTAATGCCGTTTCACCAGCATTAACTGACCGATATGATCCTCCACGACTTCGAGAATCATCGCGTTCCTTGCGGTGTTCTCGCGACGAAGACACGCTACGGCGGTGCCGTGATTCCCGTTCTAAGCCGCTGCCACGGGATTCACGCGTGCGATTCGAGGAGTGTTCCCTGCAGAGAAATGTGTAATTCTTACGGTAATGGGGGGGGGGGGGGCTCCCTTCGTAAAGGTGATGCTACGTACGAAAGACCAGTTCAATATTCTCACAAACAGAACCTCACCATACGTAAATTTTGCGCAGTGAAATATCGCCTCTCCAAATTTTTGTCTTCGATATCCTGAAGAATCCGATTACGAAATATATATATATATATATATATATATATATATATATATATATATATATATTGTTTTTCTCATAACCTTCATCCTCATTAAGAACATGGAATATTGCCGAGCGGCTTAAATGCAATTATTTCACTGTTAGGCGCACAGTGATCGTTATCATCGAGAATGCACTCCAGGACGTCGCCACATGTAACGCTTCTCCACGTTGTTCACTTAGACACCTTAGAGGGGAAAAGCATCTTGGAGATGTGCGGGTTATGCGGATGACCGAAATTTCCTATTTAGTGCCGCGTTTACACTTCGTAGCTATGGCCAGAAGCGCAGAGTATGACCGACTGAGATGTACAGCATCAAAGATTAAGCTACTCGGCTGACTCTCCGCACATACGTGCACAATTCATAGCGCCTCGCTGCTTGATGATCAGAATTGAAAATATAACGCGAATAAAGTGGGAAATCCTGCTCGCTCATGCCTCGTTTGAAGGATGAATGCTTGGTCAAAAAACTATCTGCGTGCTATGTCTAAAACGAGACCGCCCCACGACAGTATAACACACTCGGTATCTATACAGTTCTCAGAAATGGTAAAAGCATGCGTTAAAATTTTGGCACTTCGAAACTGATTGCGATTTATGAAAGATAAGACAAATTTTATGACTGCGCGCACCGCATGACGCATAAACTAGAAGCGCAAGCAGAGCCAAATCTCTATAAGCTGCAACCTTTGTCCTCTGTCCCATTCTTCTTTATGGTCATTACGACGCTCTTTCGCTCTGCCCTTCTCAAAGGCCTCTTTCGACCGACTCTCACGATCCTCTGTCGACGAAGTTGAGCTATCGCTGTCGCTGTCACTACTTTCTGATTCCGAAGACTGTTGGACACTGTCGCTAGACGAATCTTCAGTTGACGACGATTCAGAAGATGATGGTGATGAACTGCTGCTGGAAGAAGATGAGCCACTGCGATGCCTCACCTTTTTCGACGACTGCTGCAATGTATTTCGAATAAAGAGTAGAAGGATGATTATGAGGCTGGATTACGAGATGGAGTGTCTGGTGTTTTGACACATCAACGGCATCCAACACATGCAGTGCGGGGAGCAGCGACTGCGCGAAACCACGCGAACTCTGACTTAAAACCTACCTTTTGGACGGGATACACTCCAGTTTCTTAAATTGCATTATCTTCATGGACTTCGCCTACTTCGCAAAAAGTGGATGACGCGAAACTTTCATTCAAGGAAGCTTTCTGCTCTAGGTTTCCTCCTTTTTTTTCAACTCCCTACGGAGATATTTATGTGAGAGAGCCCCTCTGCTTTTTCTCTATATATGTCCCTTCTAAACGAAACCTGACATGCGCTACTAAACTTCATCCACCGTCATACCGCAAACAGATCATTCAGAGGTCGCAGTGAAAAAACAGACCGGGTTCACAGTTCCACCTAGCACAAAGCACAGACGAAATGTTTCAGTGAAGAAACACAGCTAGCCTAAATCCGAGGCTAAAATCCACATAAATATGATGAAAATCAAAAAAAGGCTCAAGAATAAAATCCTGAGCAATCGCTCCCCCATTAAAAAATGCATCAAAAAGCCGTTCCAATCATTGCCTAAGCGTTCAAAACTGATAAAAAAACCTTGGATGTCAATCGATAAGGTCGCAAGATACTTTCCAACAGTGCTCAATTATAAAAAGAGAATAAGGCCTCACCTCCTCTTTCTTTTTTGACTTCTTCGATTTGCTATCTGCGTTAGTCTTCTCTCCACCGTTGTGCTCTATATCATCTTTCCTGTTAATCCTGAAAGTATATAACCGAGAATTAAACGACTTAAAAAACATCGACCATCAAGTACTTCCCATTTCACAGTATCAGATCAGGCTGCACTACGCTGCAGATGTGCGCTTCGAAAACCCTGCTCCACTTCCCATTTGAGAACTGTTTAAGTTGGACCGTAAGTTTAGGCTCGCGACCACAAAGTGCAAGTGAAAATCAATGCGCGGCTTCACATTCGGATGAGAATTATCGTGTGATTTCAATTTAGAATTAGGGAATGGCCGCCCTTTTAGTGTCAAATTATAGATGGTCGGGACGCAAGGTCAATTTCTTGGACGGAAAACTATTTGTGACGTCACTTGCTGCAGAATTTTTTCTTTGCTGCGATTTTTGTTGTTTTTCACCTCACTTTTTACACTGCTACAGTTTTCCCCCTATTTTCTGCAACCTCAGCCCGTGGTCCAACTGCAACTAGAAAGTATAACTCACACCTCCAACCAGTTAGAAATGTCATGATGATGTGCAATGTCGGTGGTGTCGAAGGGCACGCTCTGCTTATCTATGACCACAATGACCATCGATCTTGATGTATAGCGAAATATTTAAAACTTGCTCACTCGTCTAACCCTGTACAATGCGAATAAAAAGCAAGAATCACAACAAACAGAAATACGAAATATATCAAGTAAATGAACAAAACTCTCGCACTAACTTCTTGATCTACCTTTTTTTGCCAAGTAAAAATGTTTAAAATGTCCAACTTCCAAACAGCTGATTATCTCACTGTTTGGGTTAACTGCTTCGGCCATCGCCGAAGGGATCGGGTGCTGCAAACTGCTTACTTCACGACCTAACCGTTTGTTTTGGTCATTACTGCTAGCTGAATGTTTCAGTAACCCCTCCATTAACTGTCTTGCACACTTGATGGTCCCTCACCGCGTCTCTATCGGTCATTCCCGCGACATAACCAACCTGCCCATAAAAATGCAGCTTGCTGAAGATGACAACCGTTTTCCTTACTTTTCGAAGGAGCTGCCATCAACAAAGTTGTCGTCTATGCCGAGAGCAGCACGCATCCTATCTCGATTTTGCATCGCTGCTCTCGCCCGGGCATGGCTATCCTTCGCATCCATCTCTGCTTCTATATCCAGCTCACCAGATGCCACCTGACTGAGTAAAAGCTTCCGATACTCGTTAACCTTCTTTTCAATCTCTGCCTCGTCAAAACCCTGCAATAAATAACGTATTCCCTTTGAACATACTGTGGATGCATAACTGTGATAGAAAAAATACTTTACTTCCCCAACACGTCAATAAACGTTCTCAACTTGGCTATTCCCTTCGTTTCTCATCCTCAAAAACTGATGCTTCGACCTCGTATCCATATAATTCGGAACGGAAGAATATTTGTTTTCTAAGGAGATAAAATTAAAGTAAAAGGAAAAAATCATCACAATGTATATTCTACATCTCATATATAATATACTGAGCACATCAGCGCTCTGCTGTTCACCCAGATAGATCCCCTGTTCAAAGCGTCGGTCATTTGCGAGAATAGACCAGAAAGGGGCCCCAAAAATTTTTTTTTAAAAACTGCCCAATCGAATGCTGATGCAGTGAAAAGCAGCACTGGCGCAGCTCCTCTATATAAGATGAAAAAGCGCTAAAGAGTTGTGAAAAGGTGGCGAGAGCTAAATATGCACAGGAACAATATTAAAAGCGCGGCAACAACAAACTAGAGGAGACTTTCGGAAAACGTGGGCGTCCAAAAAGTTTGCAAAGCTATGAACAAATCAATGATTAAGAAACAAAGAAGACGTAAGAAAACATCAGTAGCAGCGTGCTTAGTTTTCTGGAAAAGATTATGCTGTCCCTCAAATACAGCAAACAAGTCTTTGAAAAATAAAAGAAAAAAAAAACGTAAAGAATTGCACTGCATGAAACCAATACTGAACGTAGTAAGCGTTATTACTGATAAAATTCTTTTTCTCCCCGTCCCAGAAACACCGATATAAATTTGTACCGTTTTATTCTTTCTTCTGATTTGCTGACTGAGTTTTTCCCTACATAGGCTTTTTCGACTAGACGCAATAGCATATCGAATGCGAACGTTGCCTGACCCTGCGAAACCCTCCTCCTACAGTGTACAAGGTATAAATCCAATAGCAATAACTGGCACAATGTTCCACTAGAAGAAAGCTGTGCCACAGGAACCTTTAAAACAGAAAAAATACCAAACCTCATCCATTTCCTTATGTCGTATGGAACGCACGGTTGTTTCTTTACGTTAATTACGCCTAAATAAACGCTCGAGTAACGCTGATCTCTTACAGTGTAGAGAAGACCCATCAAAATGCATGAAGGGGGATATATCGTCATAAGGGTTCAGTCAGGGAGGAAACAGATGCACGTGGGTGCTTACGAAGAAAAGGAAAATAAGAAAGCCATGAACAGGGACACAGGTCTCTGCTTGTGGCTTCCAACCTCATCCAAGAGTAGAGCACAGAGAAAGAAAAAAACACTGTATCGCATGAGGGATAAGAAAACACTGTAAAGCATGAGAGATAAGTTTAATCAACGACTTTCTCACCTATGTTCACGTAGAGAATTAAAGTGAGAATTTGACGCAAAAATCTTTCGCTCACGCCTGCAATGTTGAAAAATGCATAAGCCTAATATACTGATATTTGAAGAGAAACACATCGAACATATCAACATTACCAATAAATGCAAGCAGCAGCGCAATTAAGAATGCCCCATTGTGCCGAATTCTCCCTTAAACCCGCTTAATAAGACGCAAAAGCCGGAATGCTACTATTTTCGTTAGTGTATCATAACAATCATAGCGAACCACCAACTCTTAAGCAGCTTCTCTTCAAACCCCAACAAGATGGTGCTGCACTAGACTACGCCCGCGTCAGAACGAAAACTCAACAGCATTAGTGCAGAACTTGAGATGGAATCAAGGCAAATATGCAAACTCCTTACCCAAACGTAAACTTTTTCCAAAAATCCGCCTACTTAACTGTTAAATAATGGAAGCCGTCACATAAAAGATTCCCTTTACTCATCGAGTCACGATGTAAAGTAGCGATTTATTAATTCAAATGTCGCATAGAAAACGAAGCAACCAAAGAATTACCGTTTATATAAAGGTTAGGAAAGAAGGGCGGGGAGAAGGACGGGCCACTGCCTGCAAAATATTTAAGCGACAATTTCTCACTGTCACAACAGCAAATCACTAAAAATCCATCCACATAATCGAACAATCAATTATTTACACGAACCCACAACGCGGTTAACGATGGAGACTAATCGAAATCAACATCTCTTCTTTCACAAACACGTGCCGAACTCTCGCCCACTTTTGATTTTATCGTCATAGCAATCCACGATGACAGTCTATAAAACTCAGCAACAACAATCGTTTTCTCTTACAGTTCACGTTTCTACACACTAATTTTTTAGAGAGACGACAATAAATCGATTTTGGGGTACTGGACTTCTGGCTCCACCCTCTAATATATCTCTTGGCAGTAAACAACACAAACTTTCAACTTATCCCGATTTGCCGATTCGACCATGAAAAAAAATTGGACCGCTTTTTAATAAAACAGCCTAAAACAGGGGGAAGAACGCGGTGATTCGTACGTAGTGTGAAAGAAGTCGCCCTAACCGCGCTGCAGATTCCAGACCTTAATACGGTCACACTGATCTCAAAGAAAAATGGCACGCTCATATCCAAACAACGTGCTATAAGTGCTCACCTTGTTCTCCATAAGCATCTCGAAATCGGCACATTTCAGTTCGATTTGTCGTTTTTTCATGTGTTCCAGAAGCTCTACGTTCGGCTGGCGGTTGAGTTCAGCTTCAGCTCTCTTTATATCAGCCTCAGAATTGTAGGCGATTCGCTGCTGAAATCATCTTTCTTCCAAGACGATAATGAGACGCAAACAAATATCACGTTTTCTTTGTATACCAATAAATATTTCAAATGCATTAAACTGCAACCTCAGAGAATGATCCAAAATAAAGAAATTAAATCAGTCGCAGAATTCGATCTACTCGTCCCAGTATGCTCAAAAGTGCGCTAGCAGTTTCCAGAAGAGTTCTCTTGCATATGTCAAAATTCCCCGATCAGATCGTTGAAAACAGTGTTAAGTTCAGCGTCCCTACGTACCAAATTTGTAACGCAGTATGATTTATCGCAATGTTCCCGTTACGCTAAAAGAACAATACAACAACAATGTCAACCTACCCAGGCCTAGCATAACAGAACACAAAAAAATCTGATCCAACTGGAATTTTGAAAACTATACTGCTCAAAACCTTGCCTTGAAACATTACACAGCTTCAACCCAGAAATCTATCTATCCTTCCTATTTTTAAGACACCTTTCTGACAAGTTCTTCGCAAACATCTTGGTATAAGCAACTATGCTGTTTCTAGAGTGTATAAACTGGTTCGGACATGCAACGTTATCGACTCAATGGCCAATTCACCTTGCTCAAACACCTGTAAATCAGCACCTGTCGCGGTAAAGCTTCTCGAAGACAACGAAGTGCCCAGATCTTTCACAGCTACACACTCGTAAACATATCAGAGAAAGGAATAACGATATTTTTGAGCACCTTAGTTTAATTCTGATTTCAGCTGCACGCACTTGTGGTGCTTTTTTTAAACACGCTTCTATGTGGCGATGTGAAACATGACAAGTAAGGCAACAAGCGACATTACCAGAGATCAACATCATTTTCAATGGTTTCTAGAAAAATTACGCTCGGACTGCATAATCCGAACATAGAGTATGTTTACACCGCTAATCTGACCAAATGAAACTTTCTGAACAACTGGAATTTTTCATCCAAATAGAGCTACAGCTACGTTAGCACACTGTGAACAAAAACTTTGTCATGAACAAAAAGAAGACACCAAAGCAATGTTTCATTTGCTCAAAGAGCGGAAGTTATTTAAACATCGCTTCAAAAAAGTTTCACACTGAATCGGCAAATGAGGTGGTCACCGAAGCCTAATTAGTCAGTTCCACTAACTCCCACACTCATTTCGGTACTGAACACCGCTCCATTCCCGCTTGCCCCTTTTCAGTGCTACAACGTTTCCAGTAAAGTGACAAGAGCTGAGCAAGAGGACTGGGATTTATCTGATGAGTGTGTAAATCGTATTTATCGATAAACGAGCACTGTGCACAAACAACTAGTTTAATTAACCATATTACAAATATTTCTTGCTTACTATTAAGCTAGCTCAAATCCATCAGAGGAAAAGAGAAAGGCAAAGGACTAATGATCGACTCCGAGAACGACCTCAACAAAAAGCCTCTGCTCGCGTCAGCACATGTTTTCTAGGACACAGAAAAGTGTCAACTCCTCTATCTTTTCTGTGAACTTGCACTGAGTTTATTTCAGCTTCCCTCTTTAGCACTGCGAAGCGGAACTCGTTATTGTCGCAGGCTCTAACATCATCGGCTAAGGAGCTTGACTCAAAAATTCATTCAACCTATAATGCCAGCCCTATTTGCAAATCCAAGGTATAAATGCACAGAAAAGAAGGAATTGAAAATGGCTAAAAGCAAAAAAGTCGACATTACATGCTGCACTTGGAACCATAAGGGTATAACTTCTCAGCTTAGAATCTCCTGTATACTGTATCCAACATGTATACTGTGTAAAAGTATAACTTCTGAAGCACTCGAACTGAATTTAGGAGCTATGAAAAATGCAAGGAAATGACAATCTCAGGTATGCCTCACATGGCAAGCACTTAGTCGAATCTTAGTGAGCAGGTGTTTTCTTGTGGAATTAGTTGCGAGTGAGTGCAAAATCTTCGATATTATTTCACAGAACACTGTCTCAGACTCAAAACTTTCAAAAGAAAAAGAAACTAAAATGTGTTTCGCATCCATATCCTCTTTCGCCTTGATCTTTTGAGAGAGGATCAGCTTTACTGTTGAAGAAATTTGAAGAGAAAGGATTAAGACGATATGTTAGCATCACTGACGTACTGATCGAAAACGTTTGACAAATCTGGAGCCAGAATTTCGTGTTTACGAAGAGCAGTCGTAAGGAAGTTGAGTTCCACTTACTTAACAAATCTGAGACATGCCATCTACCAACTTAAAGCTTAATAAAGATGAAGGCAATTCGGAAAACATATCAACAATTGCCTGTCATCTGAAAACGTGATTGCGTTGAAAAAAAAAGGTATTTTAGGCACATTAGATAGAAAGTTTCTTCGAGTATTCCTCATGACATAATATCAGTGCAATCAGTACAGAGGTGACCTAATGACGACAATGCGCATAACCTTTTGGTGAATGATGCAGTTTAGTGATATGCATTCATTACCCTCACCGATGCAGTACGGTGAAGGTAATGAATGCACTTCCACGCGACGTGCTGGTTCTGCGAGGACGAAGAAAACTCTTCCAGAAGAAATCAAAATTTGAACTAAGCGGAACAAGTCGTATCACTTGTTGCAATCCTCAGACAAAAAAAAAAAAAAAAAAAAAAAAAAAAAAAAACTGAAAACTAAACGAAAAATTATATTTACAAAGTTCTGTTAACACTTTATAAGTACACGATTTTTATCCCGATACAGTGTTTTCGGCTGAGAAATACGACCAATCTGGATGCCACACCTTAAACTTTATTTAATGGGCAAACGCATACCTAACAATTCGATTTGAAAATTTCCTCTATGAATCTGCAGCACTAAATGAAGTCAATACTTACTCGCCGTTGCTGAAAAACACTCCTTATTCTAGGAAAAGCAAGGACCATTGCTTGCTGTTGCTTAAGATACAGAGGCAACTCCAACTTGAAAAGCAAAGCTTTTCCCTCCTCCTTCCGTCTTCCGCAACATCAACATTTGCTTCGGACACCTACATACTAGTTTCGAATTTCGGTTTGGGACAGTGAGATATGTGACATGTGTACAATAATAACTTCATTGAACTTCACACATGGATCTCTTGTATGGGTCAAGGTGCAGATGAAGTAACGCGTTTACAAAAAACTTGCGAAGTATTGAGCAAGATATACTTAAGCGCTTATTCAATTCGCATTTACCGTTCACATTTTCGATGTTGAAAAGAGAAAGCAACAGGAATGACTCTATCTTTCAGATGCGAGACTTCATACAGCAAATGAAAAAATAAGCAAGTTTTTGTTTTTGTTATAACGCTTCACCTCCAAATGCAAACACCTGAAATTGCCAGGAGTGAGCTGATGTGTGGAAAGCGGCACAAAAACGTTGACATCAGGATTGTTTACGCACATAAAAACTCCGATATTTCCTGCCACTTACTGCTATAAGCACTGAGCTAAACGAAGATTCTTTTTAAAAAAAAAGGATGAATCCCCAACTCACATTTCACAATGAACGAGGAATAAATCTTACCTTCGACAAGATCAAACTGGCTCTGTTCGCCTGAACATAACCATTCGTGCCTGAACCTCGAGCAGTTGGCAAACCAATACCGTTATACATTGTAAGAACTGAAAATAAAGCCAGTTAACATGAGTTTAATTTTACATAAACACCGAAGATTTCTCGAAAGAATTTACTATCCCACTGCCAGCAACTCGCCACGTGCCAAAACAGCCCAGTGATAATGACATCCAAAAATCCCTAGAGCCAGCCTGGCAGGTTCTTAAAGCCAATGAACAAGTATCATGTGCATACATTTCCATCACTAACCAATATTTTAGAGCACGTTTTGCCGGCAGCATTTGAATCACGCATCATCAATAACTAAATTTTCTACGAATTCTGCGAGTTCATGCTGTTAGTGCACTTTGTGCCAACTTTCTTGTACCGCTGTTCGACTACCCATCACAACTCCCGCAATATCTCTTCAAGCAAGCTTGAATCTTGCTGCAGAGTTTAGCCAGAGTCAAGAAACGGTACTGCAAATATCGCGATTTTTTGATCGTGAGACAATACAGCGAAATTCGAGAACATTTTTTTCTCCCATTTCGACGGTTTTGGTGTAAACCGATACAACTCAATGAGCTGCATTCGCTTTCCAAACATTCCAATCTCAGGAACTTTTTTCGACTATCACTAGATACATTTCATCTTTTTTCTTTGAAGGACCGATGTAAGAACCACACCTGGAAATTTCATCCGTTTACCAACTGGAAGAGACTTCCTTAGCGGATTCCATTTCCAAAAAAGGTTTGGAGGTCAATAATTGAATGATCATGATATCGTATGCAAAATGAGGATTACTGAAATTCTCATGTTCATGGCCAATCGCTGAAAGGTTTCCGAAGGGTATTTCAATGAGATAGTGCACCAAAGATGTGGCGTAGGACGTATAACGAGAAATGTGGGAAACGTACATCACAAAAAGTTCGAGAACACAGATCAAAACAAATTAAACGCACATTCATACATCCGCTACCACAATGAGACACTCTTGCAAGCGATTCACTTCTAACCAACAGGCCGAGAGTTGAACTTTGCAAAGCTTTATCGGAGAAAGAGTTTGATTCTTAAGTCTAGAAACACGATAAGGCGTAACAGAACACGCGTGACATGCGTACTTAACAGGACATGGAACTTCATAAAGGACAGAACAACTCCGATGGAAGCTGATATCTTGGGAAATTTCACAGGTGTGGGACGAACGAGCAGTTTTGAAAAAAAAAAAAAACGAGAAATTATATGTAGAAACGCGTAAAAACGATATTAAATGTTGTAAGTGCTACAACGCATTTTCGACCACTCTGAAAATGGCAGATGCACATGCTGCGGTGTGGGTCACCCCAATGAAAGAAATACGGATACTGGAACTGACAAACGAATTTCACAACTGGAACACTTAAACAGACGTCGCGATTTTCGAATGTGTTTCGAGATGTGCGCAACGTTTGGCTTACTTCCGAAGCAACTGATAACCCTAAGATCGGAACCTCTAATGCAATGAAATGGACTGAAAAGGCCAGTACTCTCGGCTCACACGCTACAACCAAAGTCACCTTCTTAATGCTACTGCACGTGTAATCCTCAACGCATCTATTCGCCAAAGATACGAGCGCAGAAATTAATTAAGAAGCTGAGAGAAAAACAAGTAAAAGAAATAGGCGGAAAATGTGAGAGGAAGAACGGTTTTGTAATTTCATCAATCAGACAAACAACTCTCATAAACTACCGATAAATAGTAAAACTCGCAGTAATACGCCCCTACTTCCTCGCTAATCCGACCACCTCACAAATTTTGAATAAAAGAATCGTGTTTCTGATTTAGCCAGATTTGAAGCAAACGGAAATGTTTGATCCTTAAGTGCTAAAAACACTTTCAGATGTCGACAAATCTACTCGAAAAGCTGGCAGAGGTAGACACACAACGTTGCAAATTGCACCCACCTAATTTCGTTACTCTGAGTTGAATCAAACGCTAGCTTCATTTTACGGTCACCAAAAAGAGCACACACATTAACAGCTGGGAAGCCACTTTTAACTCAGCTATGACTCAAGACAGGATTTTCCACGCCGTTGTGAGATTAAACCTGACTTTGGTTCCGACCACAACTGGAGTTAACTCAGACCATACTCGAGTGCCTTAAGGATCTATACTATCTTCACGCTTAACTAAACACAAGCACAGAAACGACGACACCAGTAATCCCTTTGGCGAAGCAAATAAAAGAAGACCAAACGAAACAAACACTAAAACAGCATGCGGAAATACGACATCGGACAAAAGCAGAACGCAGGTATGCGAGGAGAACGCAGCCATTAATGTCGGTCTTGACTTCAACCCAGCCAAACGCCCTTCAAGCTGGGCTTTCATTTTTCCATGTGCGATCATGTTAGAGATTAAGTGCGCAACTTTGTCTACGTCCTCTCTCCCTCCCTCTCCTCCGCCTTCCCATTCCCCCGGGCAGCTTATAATCGTTTTAGCAAAAAATGTCGCGTCTGTATCGCCATTTTCATATCCTACTTAGCGAAACAACCACTTCCTGCTCAACACCTTCCCGCACCGTTCCCCAAGTTTCCCCTTACTCCAAACAATCATTTAACAAACCAATCCACATCTAAATTCTACTCCTACAAAATACCCCCACCCCTCAACATAGCAAACACGCCGCAAATGGCGCAAAAAGTGCCGCCCGAACAAATGGAACAAACCACACGCAAACGATTGCGCGTGCGGCTTACAGTACAGTTGCGAAATCGCATAGAATTTCGTTTTAAGACGTTTCAAAAAAGTGTTGCAACGCTATATACGAGCTGTTGGATGCTCATGTGTTATTTTTATAACGAGGTTGTAGCAAGAGTCATGGAGTGCAATGAGATTGTTTAGCACTACGTAAGAAACGGTTATGGAAGATTTCGAGTAGCTGCATGAGGATCGAAAGAAGAAGTTATGAGCACTTATCTGCGAGCATTTTACATCCAGTTCATCAGAGAAAAAAAGCCCCGTTGTAATAGACGTATAGGAATTGCTGCTTCAGCTGAAATATGGATGCATTGCAGCTTTTGTTCTATTGTTTATTGACAGTTTATAAAAATAGCTGATCCAGCGATGTCGATTATAAAAGCGAATTTGGTACAACCCCTCCAAGCACTATCTTCCAGCTGTTTGTCGTTAATTCCCTGAGTAGTGTTGGCACTCTTTGCCTCAGAAGTAGACAGCCCAAATGATCCTGCATTCTGACAATTGAGAGATCTCGAAATCGCTCGTCCCTAAGGTAATCAGGGTCGTTCTATATTCTTGCTTCAGAAAATCTAGATTTCCTGGATTTCGAAGATATCTATATGGTATTTTTTGATTGACAACAATGCTTTTGAGTGCTTTCCTCATACGTGATCGCAAAAACCGTAAACCAGGAAGTCCAGTGCCACGCGCACGGTTCGCCAACACGACGCACCCCAGTTTTCGCGATTTTGAACAATATTTTTCGTGTGCCATTAGTGCTGCTATATCAGCATCAACACCAGCTTGTGCTTTGCGGATCGAAAACCACCTTCGTTGAGGATTCGGCTTGCAGTATTTTCACCTCGATGATTATGTCAGAGGTGGTCTATGCTGAAGTCGAATGACATCTACTGACAACATGAAGTGGCAGTTTACAAGTGGATGTGTTTGTTAGATCACTTCGATTGAGTGACAAGCAGTAGGAGTTGTTGCTAGGCTCTAATTAAAAATCCAGCACGAAAACATTTCCACTAGTTGCCATCTCAATGGACATTGCCAATTGCACATGAATAGAGTGCAATGGGGTGAACATCATTCATATTTTTTCATTTTCTGTCACATAATTAAATCTCTCTGTATAACATTTCGAATTTGCTGTACTCTTACAAAATACTTCACAGTGACCTATTTACTGTCTCTTTTATTTAAAAATTTCCTCGTTTATACGCTTTATTTGGCTTATTGGCAAACTTTAGTTAAGCGATTTGATAGTGAAAAATTTTCATACGCGAGAGTGTAGTCTCTTCTTTAGATGTTTTGGAGAAATTCATTCTGCGAGAATGAATCGTATTCATGTGTTGAGATCAGTGAAATGCGTAAAATTTTTTAATCAACACGTCGAATAGTTCCGCTAAAATAGAAAAGACAATTCGT
This sequence comes from Ascaris suum, assembly GCA_013433145.1. Classification (NCBI taxonomy): domain Eukaryota; kingdom Metazoa; phylum Nematoda; class Chromadorea; order Rhabditida; family Ascarididae; genus Ascaris; species Ascaris suum. The sequence goes on along the minus strand of CM024188.1, from coordinate 7,698,990 downwards.
TGCTTGATGTAAATCACTATTCGCATCGCATAAGGTGAAATTGTATTTCGTTGTTTGACTCGTTTTCAATATTGCTTCCATTGAATATTTTCGTGAATCGTTTCCTGGATCGCTTACAGCTAAATGCTCATCAACTAGCTGATGAGTTTATACGATTTCCAGGTGTTTTTCAATGATTATGTGAGACCATAGAGCTATATTCCAATACTCATTTTATATGATAGCTTCTTTACCGAAAGTAAGCAATATGAAGACTCTTCCTGAAGTCTTTAGATGCCTTGCATGCGTTCCGCAAGTTGGTGCAACGCATGTCAGATTAGCAGTTGCAAAATTACTGCTTCACCGTTGTTGGCCATGAGAGCAACGTGTGTGTGCTTTCAATTTATTACAAGATAGAATCGGTTGCAGCTGCACTTTGTTAGCAACTTTCGCTAGATTACACTGAGCCGAGCATTCGAATCTTTTTTAGTAACAATCTTTCATCTCATTGAATGCAACCGAGACAATGAGTCTTTTGCACACTTGACTTGCTTGAAATTATGGGAGCAAAGTATTAGATTGAAAAAGCTCTACCCTTCTGAAATAATGCCCTTAACTTTCAATAACTAAATCAAATGGAAACGTTTCTATTGCCTAAACGGTGACATTTAAATGTATTTTCTTTGATCGATTGCATCACGCAACGTTCCGTGAACGTTTCCACGCTTACTGCATTTGCTCACTTTTATCCGTGTCCCCGAAAGCTTTGTAGGAGAGTTGCTTCGATGAGGAACGACTACATCAAACAACATGGGGATTCATCTTTCGTATCGATAAAGTTTTCGAATACTACTTTATCTCATTGCATTCGGTCAATGGTTAGCTCATACGTTTTCATATTGCCTGTTCTGAATTTAACTACTCATTATTAGCTACTGTAATTCACGTCTTCTATTCTTTTTTCTAGAAATTTGAAAACTTGCATATCGTTATCCAATCATCTATTACTCGCGGTCTTTATCGATCGTCTTTGAAAGCGGTATTTGACACTGCTAAGCGTGCGCTTATGTGAGCTATAGTGCCCCTTTGAAGCGGCTTAAAATCCGTCAAACCGTGCGGATTGCTGCACGCATAGAAATTTGCATAAACTCAGCTCATCTCTTCGTTTGTTAATTTATTCAACCTTTCATTTTTTAAAATTTCAATTAAATCCATTTTATTCATTTATGGGATCGGCCAAACAAAAAGTATTAACGCTTTTGGGGATCACACAGTAATGGTACATGATATTAACAAAATAAGGCACACATTTTGAGGAACACGGCAGGAAAGGTCGTTGGATCACAGCAACGCGTGTGAGGTTGCAGCTGGTGATTAGTCCAGGTCAGCGCGTAACTTCAAGTAGGAGCTTGAAAATGTAGCCTCCTCATTCAGAATGCTCAAGGCTGAAGAGATGGTGCATCCTTTGAACAGTCATTTACCGTCCGATTATTTCATACGACAAACGAAGTTAGCTGCAGCGCTTCGTAAAGCAGTGGCACGCAAAAAAGCGCTGGACAGTGCAGAGAAACTTCACAGCAATGGAATAGCATTTCAAGTTGAGGCGTGCATTGTTTAACAAAGAAATTCAGACTTCCGTATCTAATGGTCATCTGACACCTTTAATACTGGGTTGAAGAAAGAAAGAGCCTAAAGCGGAACTCAGTGCAAAGTGGACGGGGCTCTGCGTTTATAGTGAAAAAGTTCCCACTGAATAATGGGCTATATCAGAGATTATACAGTAAGTATAATGAGAATAAACAGAGGGGCTCTAAAAAATGAGAATTCCCATCATTATGTCAGTACAGATGAGCCTAGATACTCTAAAATGTTCAGCAATGAATCGTTTAGCGGCCATGCGTCTTGAGTGCTGCAGGTGATTCTCACATTTTCAGCTCCAAATAAAATTCCTCCATTTCCACCTGTGATTGTACCCATTTCGTGAACCGAATTTGCATTTATGACTCGTTATCCTTCAGAAAATGGCCAAAAGTTCCTTCTTCCTTCTTGAAACTTCCTTCTTCGCGTAAGCCTCAGAACCATATTTAAATGTTTCAGTTTTCTTATGCGTTTGAACATCTTATGTCGCTGCTTTTGCGCCATAAGCACCTTGCTTGTTTGATTATTGCTGGGAAAACTTCTTGCGTTATTAACTTGTTGTGACTGACCGCTGCAGCATTGAGGAGGACAGTGAGCAGATAGAAGGCAGGGGCCGATAACCTTCTATCGATGCTGATATGCAAGAGCACAAGCGAGATAAAAGAAATAGTTATGGGAAAATTACCATTGCCTCCGAACACGAATCGAACCAAAGACATCCGGACGGGTAGAAGCCCGACTCATATAGGACTCAGATATCGCCTGAGGCGGCAAAAGAGCACATAATGACATTATGTGAAGAACAATAAACGAGAACCTGCTATATGAGTAAATGTGATCGCCGCAGTTTTACATCATAAGTGGATATCTTTGGTTGGCGCTTTGGTGCCATACCCGACATAATGCAACGCTGCAATTCTTCATTAGTGCAGCGACTGCAAATGCATAGGAAATTTCCGTATGTAACAAAGTGTGTAATCACTTTCTCGACGTGAATGGATTCTGGCAAGCTTGGGATAGTTGATGAAGCAAATTAAAAAATACTTTAGAAGAAGAATCTTTTTCCTGCGACGAATCTCTATGGGAGAGCCAAACTTTTCCACTGAAGTTACAACCGTTTTTTTCCAGCGATTTGATTTTTGCTTTCTAAAGTTGCTTTCTAAAATACAGGTTGCTTTCTTACGAGGAAAGCATCTATGAAATGACTTTTCACTGAGCGCTTTCGAAAAGGACAATAAATGCAGCCGAATATTTGCAAGACTTCATTTTGATTTTGTCTTATTTAAAGGTACATTTAGCGCAGCTTATTTCGAATATGCTGGAAATTTTCGCACGGTTATTGGTGCCTTTGGGGCTGTTCATTTTGAGCCGCCCCCTCCATCATATACGCAAATTTGAGCTGTTCATCCAGAAGCAATTTCCTGTCTATTATTGGCTAGGAGATTCAGCCGCTTCAAATGCTGTTCGACCTAATTGGACCTACAATGGAAAACTGTGCCAAACGTGAACGAATTCCATTTTTTACTGACCAGATTGTGGCTCAGAACCGTTAGCCAGAAAAGCTTCTACTTATCTCGTTCATAACAGTGTATAAGGTGAAGCGCATGTAGTATTGTTTTTCCGTAGAAGCGTTGTGTTAGTTTCCTATAAGAGCGATGAAAATTTCGAAAACTGTGTTACTTTGGATCACTTTTTTTTTCGGAAAGCACAAAACAGTGATTTCGTGGAATTTCTAGCATTTATGCAAAAAAGCTGAAAGTTTCCATTCTCTGTTGCGCTAATTTGAGACGCTCTGAGTATAATCCGCTCTCTGAAATTTCCAATTTCCGCCCACCTCATTCACGACAACGTTTGTTGACTGCTGCAGTTGAATAGCAAATGTTAAATGGCATTTTTATTAAGTGGCATTATTGTGCTCTGTCTGTTCAGACATGATATGTTATTGAATGCATTCCTTTATCGTTTTTGTCTGCCACTTCTACAGCACTTGCCAAGGATGGGAAACGTCATCTGTGAAGTGCAAGGTCTCTTATGAATGTGAATCACACTGATACAGCAGAACAGCATTCGTCATTGATAATACACGTATTCTCGCTGCGAAAGCGACATGATACTGAAGATTGTTTGCGTTGCATAGATTGCTGCATTCATTTTTTAACTGATAGATGAACGAATTGTTTCATTAACAGCTGTTGTGTTGATGTGGATGGGACAGTAAATCATACGATCGTTCGTTTGTGACTCAATGAAGTCGAAGTACATAATAAGTGCTCCAAATAACTTCTCGTTTCGTAATATTCTCACTTATCTTGTCTGTTTTAAATATATTACAAAAATTTTCGCTCATCATGGTCTAGTCCTAATTTATTTATGTTATCTTTCAGCGCAACATCAAACTCTAAAGCGACCCATGTTTTGTTGGCTTCGAAATGATCACATGTATACCTCGTTATGGCCGATGACGTTAGAAAACTAGTAGATGCAGGTGACACTATATAGATGTACGCATAGTTTCTATAACTTTGCACGTTGATGAAGTAAGGCCTGTAGTTGTATGTATCACTGTGAAACCTGCTAGAAGCAACTCGCATTCGTCAGGGCCACTTTAGCTCGTTCCCATAAATACGCGGCTGCTGAAAACTACGACCATACATTTAAGACCATGCATTGAAAATGAGTTGCGAAACGGTGCAGTTTTATCTGGGCAAGACACTACTTGAAATCAATCTGTGGAGAGCGCGGTATTAATAATAAAATTCCAACACTCGGAGGTGAAACGTAGCGAACTTTATTTATTCATATGCAGTTATGTTGCATATATAATATTTTCATCACCGTTGAGAAATTTTGTTGTATGCCTCGGATTTTTTATATTCTTAAATAATTTGAAATGCCTTTCAAATTCCTCTTCATCACAGGTGCAAAATTGCCCTTGATTAAACCTGTTTCTGTTGTGTAATACAGAATACTCCTAGCTGTGCCATCATATCTGTGCGGCCATTGCAGTATTGTTAATAATCATAGATGGTCTTATGCCTTTTCAATGTCAACGACTCGAACGTGGTAGTTTCAATTCATATGCCTATTTAATAAAACATTTTCCGTGCCTTATTTTGCCGTGTTTCAGTAATTCCCACGAGCACTTATCACAATTTAGGCGGAATTTGGTGTTTTTTTTTTTGAGGTTTTATGAATGGCAATAATCATGCTTTATTATTTATCAGAGTGCAAGTCAAGAGTGTATAATGTATAATCAATGATGTACTTAGTGAGAACAGTATTGGTTGCTACACCATTTTATTCAGCTAAGCCAAGAACGCACATATGGCGGTTTACAGCAATCCTAATCTTCCTGATCTAAGTGCGAATATTAAGGCTTATAAGTTTTTGCCTAGAAAACTTTTAAACTCATGACATATGGACAACACGATTTGTTTTAACGACGATGAATTCATGGGAAGAGCAGGGCAATATACGGTTGAAATTTGGAAGACATAATTATGAGTCAACTATTACGATACATCCTTATATGCTATGACTCTGAGGACCTCTTGGATGGAGTAAAAACATTAATGCGCACGTATTTTAGTAGTCGAATATCTAATATGTTATTTTCAAGATCTCCCACGAGGTGTTTGCTAAAAGCGGTTAGACTTTGAACAAATTGTTCTGTCGTTCTCACAATACCTTCAAACGAGTTTTTTAAAAATTTTCCCTTAATAGTACCAGCCTTCTCGTGAGTTAACAACTTCAAATTTCAAGCGGATTGCCGTCTTCATTATATATATATATATATATATATATATATATATATATATATATATATATATATATATATATATATATATATATATATATATATATATATATATATATATATATATATATATATATATATATATATATATATATATATATATATATATATATATATATATATATATATATATATACTCTTATTCAGCAGCCGTTTACCAGGCGATGCCTCCTCCATTCGATGTGAATGTCTCCAGTTCTTTCTTCGGTTCTCCTAAGCATTCGTCTTACCTAAATTTAGCTTTTTTTCACTATAGCTTAGAACCTGCTTGCCAAATATACTTCCAATATTTAGCTCCTAAAGGCATTTGGAAACGTCCTAATGATGCCCGCCCATGGCCAAGTATAAAAACTTAAACGATCAGCGCCGAAAAGTTTCTATACTTATGTTACCTCATATCTGATGCCTACAGTTTTGCTCGATACCTAATATTCCGCTCCCTAGTTCTCATTTTGTCCTAATAGCTTTGAAACTTTTGTATACTATTACAGTATTCAGCTAAATTCATTGATTCACCCATAGTTGATGACGCCTATATATTAATAAACACAATGAGTTGGGAAATATAAATTTGTAAAAGCTGCTTGAATCCGGCCTCAGTATTCAAGCCGCTTGCCGTTTAATGGTGAAGAAAACTGCAAATGCAATCATTGCAGAGGAATGCACAAGAAACTCTTTTGCTTTGTTGAGTCGTTACTTGTACTTCATGCATTCCTAATGTGGTCTTTTAATCATGTTTTTTAATCGTTTTGTGTTGCATCTTTATGCAAATGTTCTTTGATGAAATGCACCAGACGCTTTCCGAAAACAGTGAAACTTGCCTCTGATGGCAGACTGTTTGTCGTTTGATTTTTCATAAGCAAGATGCCACTATTTTCTTTTGCAGGACGGTCATTTTGATGCGTATAATACTGTTGTACGCTTCACTGACCTGCTTGGCCACTGCTCGACCTTTATTCCAGGTTAGCTTCCGTCGCGACACAGACTCACTGTTATAACATCGCAATGCATTCTAGCTACTGCACTTCAGTTTTGTTCAATTGATGTCATTTTCTATCAGTTATTGATTACTTCACATATTCATTCTTACTCTTGCCGCAGATATGTGACAATAAAGCTTTTTCAAGGTTTAAAAGATATCGCACAAATTCAATATAACATATCGCTTTTCAGTTTAACACTCTCGACCGTGCAGTTTCTATAGATGATTCTCGATCTTTCAAGCCGAAATACAGTGGACCTGCAGTTCTACTCCGTCCCGATTATGCCGTTTGGAATATGCTAAGCGTCCTCAAGAACTATCTTGGTACAGAAAACATGTTATCGAAAGGTGCGTCATTTAAAATTCTATTGATATCGCATTATTCGTTAAAACGCTTTTTGAGCGAGCAAATTGCCCGGAGTGTTTCACTTAACGCTCATAAGTGACAGAGGCATTGTAACTGTTACAGCAGTCAAAATGAGAAAGAAAACTGAAATTAGCCTTTATCGGTTTTTAATCCTTCTCCACCATCTTCATTCCCTCTCCCCTCGCTGTTCCCCAATCAAAAAGTTAGCACGACCATCTCGAAAGTCCCATTTTGAATCCTCTTTCTCGTCGTTTTTCCCACAAGTCATTTGCATTCAATGCATACACGAATCCATATCTTTATTGTCTGTGGAGCTTTCCTATCGCGGATATTTTGTTATTCAGTGTAAATTCTTTTTTATCATTAAATTTCTGCATGGAATTCGCAAAAACGCAGTGAAATTTTGACTAGCAGAATTGCTTCTACAACATTCAGCTCATTTCCCCATTCTAATATAATATTTCTGATATTGTTATAATTTATGACATCCTATCCCCCTCTTACCTCTCCCTTCACTTACATCCCTCGGAATAGCTTATCGTATCTGCTAGCTGCAACACTGATTTGCAAGGGAAGTGAGGTTTGCGTTATTTCTAGTATACTTGGCACCGGAAATGAGCCGAAATCAGTGTGCACTTTTCGGATATTCCTTGCAGTCACAGTACAAATTCGCCGATTTGCTGTACTATTAAACTGCCAGTCCATATGCTCTTAACTGCTGTTGGTTTCGCTTTAAGCGCATTGGTTTCTAAATCTCAAATATTTCATCAAAGGTCATAGATGGATACGATGCTGCTCACAACTAGCATAACGCTTCCTGAAGTATAACAAATTCGTTTTATAAGTTTTTTCTAGATTTCAACGAATACCAGTTCCAAAAAAGGTCGGTGAACATGTGCAAGCAATGGAACACAGCTTTGATTTGAGTATCTTTCTGATGGGGGATGAAGAAAAACGAATTCTAATGTCTTGTAATATTATGAGGCGAAAATATTGCGGGTTTTGGCTAAAAATCATTCTTTCAGCCTACAGATCACCACGTGCTCCTCCTGAATTCAACCAACAGCTCAAACGACTGATAGGCATGCGGAGCCGTTTGTGATAATGTCTTGATTTTCTCTCATTTTTTGTCATGCTCGACTTGAATGAACGTTTGTTCTTATCACCACTACCTGGAACCACAACTGTAGACACGGAGACGAATATTCACTGCTTCAGTCACTGATGTGAAAGCTCATCGGCCTAGAGAAGAAGGTAAGAAGTGGTCTTGGTATAGAGGACCTCAGGTGGGACATGAAGAAAATTTTTTTGATGAAAAATATTTGAAATTTTTGCGAGATGGGAACTCAGTATCGTTTTAAACACGAAGATCACTTCCTCTTCATCGTTCAGTCACCCGCTTGCCCAGAGAAAAAAAAGTAATTTCTGTATTCGCCGCAACGATGAACGACTGCAGCTGCATTCGCCCTCAATGACCACCACTGAGAAAATTTTCTGAAAGTCACAATTTTATTTTCACCTTTCTGCCGATTTCATCGAAATTCGAGAATAGCAAATTTCTGAAGGTCGACTCGTCTTTACCATTACGATACAATGCATTCAACAGTTACAAATATTCACAGCAAGCAAAAGGTTGTCCATTTGAATGAATTCGAGTGTTGAGAATCGAGCAAATCAATGTTGAGCCTCAAAAGTCTACGGCGCACAGCATTTGCATTGAGGGAGAGAACGTAGACGAGTATGGGGAGGGTGCTCCAGTTTGTGAAGTGAGGCTGCAATATTGAGACATCTAATTTATGCTGAAATATTTGCATGTAAGTGTGTGGAGGTAATCATGGTTGAAGTCATGATGATACTGAAAGGCGTAGGAGTTAAATCTTCACATCGGAATCATAGCGTTCAAAATCGCATGTAACTTTGAATTTCTGTGGTCGCAAATGGATTTCTAGAACAACGATGATCCAAAAATTCCGATAACAACGATATAGCTTAGGTACACGAAACGTTTACGACAAGCATAAACGGGGCCTTGATTCTATTTGCCATGTGGTAATAAAACAGCGGAAGATAGATATTCGCCTTCTGCGATTCGAAGGTGAACGGTAGAAAAAAAATTCCTTGCTAAAATTGATTCAGTGAAGGCTGCAAGATGGCCAGTTCAATGAGGATTTTCAAAAGCCTTTATTTTGCTCAGAGAATATCAGAAAGGGCAGCTCAAAGATCTGTTGAGCAAGAGCAAGGCAAATTCGCAAGTGACATTGCAAGCAATGAACTCATGAAAGGAAGGAAGCAACTCAATATGCTGTACAACGCCACTTTAATCGAATTAAATAAGTTTTTTCTCGGCCCAAGCCATGGGAATGCAAAGACGCGATAATTGTGACAAAAGAGTGGTGTGGCTTTAAGTAACATGAAGGGGACTATAATACGCCGTTGAAGGCCATTAAAACGTTGAAATCCTATCAGGCACCAGGCCATGATGAAATAAGCTGCAGGATAACTGAACTTGACAAAATCTCCCTAGTCTGAAAATGCTATGCATTTTTCACCTGCATAGCTGAAACTGCATGTATGCCGATGAAATGGAAGGGAGCAACAATTATTCTAGCGTTCAAAAATCCTCACCTCCTGGCCAGCTAGCCCCCAAATAGCTTTACAATGGATTCTGCTAAAGCTTTTTGAAAGATCAATCTAGCATTACTCTACACAGTATTCGAGCCTAATACTATTCGGGAAGTTTAGCATTCTTTTCGTGCAAGATGCTCCTTCCTTAAAGCTACTCCTGGAATAATTGAATTCTTCCTTGAAGGGATGGGCGACGTTTAGATGTGATACATTTTTCAGTTGGTCATATATAAAGCTTATAGCACTGTCGACACGCAGATTCTTTTGCAGAGGCTCATAGACTCCTTTGTCCCTCATGATACAGGCCTCCGACTTTTAAGCAACCTGCTTTATAGAAGATGGGTCGCTACTATGGGGAATAGTGTTTGCTGCAATGAAAGACTGGCAAAGCGTGTGCATGGCATGCAAGAATTGTGTTATGAAGGGGTTTCAAATGGACATCTAATGATGGACTGCATGCTCTCAGAGTTTGCTGAAATAGTGAAAAACTCAGAAAAGATATGCTTGAAAATTAACTCTTCGAAAAAGCAGGTACTGCTCATCATCCCAAATGCCTGAGGTTGATCCAGACCTGGAGGTGGTAATAGATTATAAGCTTGTAAACGTGGAAGGTGGCACAAGGAAGTTAGGCCTTTTCGTTGACCAGCAATAATCGCTCTCTGAAAGAAGCAATATTTTAGCCCTCCACAGAAGAGGGAGAGCCTGCATCTGAATCTAAAGAGTGAATCCGAAGTGTGACGACTGAATTTAAAACCAATTTGCACAGTGGCCTCTCAGGAGCTCGATTGAATTTGACGAAAATCAGATTTAATTCAAATCGAGCCAAATGACTCGAAGACCTCTTAACCGTAGGAGGACGAATCGCTGTTTTATGTGAAATGAATGTCGCTCTCTTCACGAAGACGTTTAGGCCAGGTAGCCAAAGGCTCACTTGTCCGGAACTGCCCACTCGTTTTAATGAACTTGACCACGCTTTTAATGAGGTGGTCTTGACCACTCGGCTTTTTTTCCATAATACACTATACTACTATTTCAATAGTCCAATTACGTATGCGCCATAAATATTCCCCAAATGTGTAGCATTTTTCAACTACGTTTGCAGCACCGTTACTACAATATGTGGAATTGCGTGGTGAATTTTCGCTCTTAAATGGAAGCAAATCTCACATTCACAAAAGCTGCTTTTTGCAGTTTTTCATTAATAAACAATGAAGCGAGAAATGCAATCGTTCAGTCCAATGCACATATTTTACAAACGTGTGTGGTCTTCACTCCCTAATTTTTGCATTCGCTTGTTTGGTGCGTATGCAACGGCGGTTTGCAGCGACCATAGGCAAGAATATTTCATGCATCATCCATCAAACAGTTTCTCACAGTTATGCATCGTTAACCTTAAATCATTAATTCTTTGCTCTCGTTTGACATAAATTGCAAAGATGTGAAGAGAATGCCCAAAACGACCTTCTAATGCTTGTGGTATTATGCAACCCTGACTGCTGAATAATCCAGCAACATTCCTTGAAAATCCCGCATTGCTGCACAACCGTATTGTAATGCAGCCTTGCCTTCTTGGCTTTTAGCACAACAACACGGCGGGGATGACAACGAGGTGCTGTGCACTTTACGCACCAACAACAGTTTTGCTGAGCTATAAGTAAGTCGCCTGCTCAAATTGCACAGATGGCTTATTCCTTCAGACGCGCTTGTGTTTCACGTTCTGCGAACACAATTAAAAACCGTTACTCGCATTCATTTGTGTTGAGGCTCAAAGTGACGTAACGATTTCATATCAGAGCAATACCTCAAAAGCAATTGTTTCTCTTGAAATGGCGAATTAAGAATCAGAGTCTGGATAATCAAGAATTACCTATAACATAAGATCCACGTTGTGCTTCCCAATAATCCACGACTGCCTCAGTTGTAGATTTAGTGTGTTCTGTAGCATTTCTTGTTTACTTCGAAACAAGCAATGATTGCAGTGGGCTGTCATTGTTGCGCAAGAATTACTGCAGTAATTTTGGTACTGTTTCTTCGAAGATCCCTCCTAACGAATGCTTTCAGAAGAACAAGTTTAGATTTGACTTGACTGCTTCTGCCTCGAAAGAATAGTAGTATAACACAGGACTGTAAATTTTCTGTAACAGGTATCTAAACGTTCCGTTTAATTGTGGGCATCTGGTTATTTTAGAGCGCGTGTTGCCACTATTTTCCCCAACACAGTTCTATTGTGTATCTTGAGAGTGATATACTGAATTTTTGAACAAAATTGTGAATGCTGAGGAACAGAGCTTCTATTGGACCACGTATTTCAACAGAAACTATTATGTTATGGCAAATAGTGGCTAAACACAAAGGGACTTTTCATCCGCTGCTCACCAACTCTTTGTTCAGCTGATCGGAAGTGCCGGTGCTCATTATTGCATTCATTGTCGCATATCGATATCCAACGGTTTTCTCTCTATTTTCCATATACTCCATCCACATACCCGTTCTTTTTCATTGCTAACATTTACATTTATACAATTATCCACACAAGACACTCAAGAACCGTATAACTGCGCTGCTGAGTTCCCTTTCTCTCACATACACATATAGGACACATATAGACACACATACACGTGCACACACAGAGATACACATGCAAACAAATGACCACACGTCAGTTTTCGACATGGAGACCGTTTTTAAATATATGGCTTTGATTATTGCAGCATTCGACGGCTTGTGTTCACGGCTACTCTTTAAAATGCTGCTAGGTTCGATTACATCACGATGGCTGTGGTGTCTTATGAGTTAATTTTTGAGAGCTAATCGTTGCAGTGAATATGACCGTGCTTCGTTGTTCCGCTAAATATTGCTCTAAGGAATCTATGCTGCATGAGCCATCCTCTATGCGAACGGATGTTCCTAAATGCTACCGTTTCCTTGCGTAAAGGAAAGTTGTATTTATAAGTCTCGCTAATTAAATTTCTGAATTCTTGCTCCAGGCTCCAGGCTAGCAGATTAGCATAAAATAAAGAAATATATCTATCTCTCGCAAAACATAAATTTACAAACTCATCTCCTGACCGACATTTTCCCCTTCTTTATTCTAATAAAAGCAAGAAATCAAGCCAGCCATATGTTTATATAATTTTGAACAGGGTAAAGTGAGTAATACCGAGCAGCATAACTGGAATTGCAAGATTTGAAAAAAGAAATAAACTTGCAGACTGTTTGCAAAATCATCATGAAATTCTCTGTTCATGGTGAAGAGTTTTTAAAAAAAAGCACCTTTTAAGAGAAAGATGGTTTGCAAAAGAAATAGAAGTTTAATTTGGTGGCGTTATGAAACCCTATCCGGAAAACCCCTTGAATATCTCCTAAAAAGAACAAAAAAACGTTCTTCAATATTTTCAAACGTTGATGAGCGTACCTTCTTGTCTTATGGACATCATAGATGAAGGATAGGAGAGGTGTTTAATTTCTTTTAATTTATGCCTTTGTTGAGCATACCGATATCATTCCTCGCGCAGGTAACTGTGACTAAAAATCTAGCCATTTTTGCGAGGCAAATAGTTTATTTCTCATAGCTTTCGAAAGTTCACTGCATTATCTCCGTTTCACATGTCATCCTACTCATTCTTCTTCGGACGCCGAAAGTCCAGTTTAGTGCTCGCAAATCATCACAACCTATGTGTGCTTAGTTCTAAAGAAACTTTTTGCCAGAATCTATAATTCGAAAAAAGTCCGCATATCTTATTTTAAAGGGGCGAAGTGAGTCCCGATTTTGATACAACTATCTATCTGTTCACGGTTTGATGTTTGCAATTTAACTGTTAGTCATGTTCTGACATTACAACCGTTTTTGCTATCACTTTTTAGTTGTTCTTCGGTAAGTTGTGAAATAAATAAAGAAAAGCGGGCGGCACTCAGCTGCCGATATTATTTGTGAGCTCTCTTCGTTCGTTATATTAGCGAAATGTTAGACAATTAAAACCACATTGCCTTCTTTTTTAAGTGCCTCAGCATTTCGAATGCACATATTTAAGAATGTTAAACGTGCAATTCACAAGACGATGAGCACCTGCGATCATCGTATACTTGGTGAATATTAAACAGCGTTATATAGTGCGAATCGACGAAAGAGTTCTTTGACTGTTGTCGATGTTTTTATGCCTCTAGACAGTTCCTAGGCGATCGAATAAGTTCATTTGTTTGTAAAAGTTGCACCTCAATTCAAGCTTATAATTTTTAGAAGATGAAAGTGTCCACTTGAAAGTGCATCCTATTTTTTTTTATTGGGTACTTTAGTTTGTTGGTTATAAATTGCTGTCATAATGAGATGTGGTGTTTTTTCAACTTTCGTCGGTCTTACATACTTCCATTTTCCATTAGTTCGGTGCAGACTTCATGCGATGAACCTTTAACGCCGTTATACGGATAGGTTAATATAATCGCTGGAGAGCTCCTTTCGGGAAGACTATTTCTTAACTATAATTAGAAAAAATATTTCCAGAATAAAAAGTTGCGATACTTCATTTTGTAGGTACTTTTGATTAGTGCTAAGAACCTTCTTTTAGGAATTCACTACCAAGGCGCTTCGTAGCATTGTGAACTTATGATGATAGTGAAGTTTCGAATTGCAGTGAGCCCCAATGACAGTCAATTACTCTTTGGACGCTTCATCGTCAACATTCCTTGGGACACAGAGATTGCTATTCCGGTGGAAAGGTTCTCTGTGGAAATCTACGAGCGCCGAATTACTTCTGTGGCTGCTTGCATATTACGCATTGAGCATGTCTTACCGTTTGGCAATGAATCCATCTCAGAAAAGGTTTATTCTGCAATTTTATTATCTCCCATTCGTAGATGACAAGTGCTTTATTAGAACACGAACGGAGATGAGCAAATAGTGCAAAGACCGAGTGGACAGTGAAAATATTTCAAGACCTCCGGGAGGGAACTGTATGATAAACTGTGGTATAGCAGACGCTATGATGATCTCAGCAGAAGAGTAAGTGAAGTAATAACGCCAAAATCAAGTGCGATTTTCGCAAAAGAACGAATTGTTGGCAGCAAAAATAGTCAAGATTGGCAGATTGGCTGATATGTGACACTATCTGTGTAAAATATTCCCATCTCGAAAACTGTAGAGAAAATCATAGCTTTACGGAGGAGTAAGGCCATGTTATAAGACATGTTATAGCTATTATATGACAAGTAGTATTTCCTTCTACAATGAGCTGAACAGGTCTGCAGGGCTCCCAATCCCAAGACATAAAAAATGATAAAATTTTCGCTCTATTTAATTTATTTGCTCCAAAAAGTCGGAGCAATTACGCTTGTGAATCGATAAGAACTATTTTTCACAGGGAATTTTTAATATTCGTTCTCATCGTTTTATTGCATAATTTAATATGTGAGTTAAAGGCGCAATATTGTTGCAAACAGGGTTTTCGAAGACCTCGCTGTATTCTTCAATACATACAGCGAGTTCATTCCTCTAACGTTCATGCTCGGCTTCTACGTCTCGACGGTTTATAATCGCTGGAGGGAAATTTTCGATCACATTGGTTGGATCGACACGTATGTTAACCGAATAACACGTATTTCAATAGAAATAAGGCAATAAATGAAGTAGAGTACTATTTATTGCTGTAATATGTGCAAAACATTCGACGAACTGTGAATGTTTTTAATTATATAGTAAAGAGAGATTTGCGCGTATGCATTTGTATTAGCACAAAGATTCGTTTCTGTCGCAAATATCATACGCGTCTGTTTCAGTAACTTTTGGCAGCTCGAATTTTAGAGTATTGGTAAGTGAAAAGAATCAATATCTAGTAAAATGACTGAATGCTTCCTCTTTTCTCTTTCTTCCATTCGAATTTTTGAACACAGAAAAAAGGTTTAAAGCATAAACTATGTTTGACGCATAAACCAAGTGTTGCTTTAGCAGTACGTAACAGAACAATTGAACATCACCATCCGTCATCGTTTATTTCGTCGATGACTTGTTGGAATGGACCACTCATCAATAAATGCTACCTTTCAGACCGGCACTTATGATAGCGAATTTTGTAAGAGGTACCGACGAGCGTTCGCGTATGATAAGACGTAGCTGTGTGCGCTACCTTGTACTGTTGCAAGCGATGGTCTTTAGAGATGTTAGCACCCCTGTCAAGAAACGCTTCCCAACTATGCAACACGTCGTCACTGCTGGTATTACCTTCTTGTTTCAACGCCACTGTGCGTTACTGATTATCACAATTAGGCGTTTAATAACGCCGAAAGTCAAGAAATTGCATCTTTCCTGCAAAAATAAAATTTATGTTAGAGCACAAGGAGAAACCCGAATTCAGAGATACTACAGCGGTTTTTATGGATCAGAACATGCCCAACGTCAAAATACGAACATACACTGTGCCAACTTTTCTCGAGGAACGATGTTATCTCAGCTGTATTTCACTGCACAATGCGATGTGCACATCGCTGCGCTACTGATTTCTTTCACAGGCAGCAATTTCTCGTATATTGAGGCCCCGCAAAAATCGACCAACACAACCATAAATTTGATGCCATTCGAAGCCCCACATCATAGAGAATCATCTCTGTATAAGCGAATACTTGCCATAAATTCGCTTTTCTATGAAACCATTTGAATATACAATACACTTTTCATGGCATCAATTGGGATGTTTTTTGCTACAATTTTCTCCTTTGGAGAGCAACGTTTCTGATGAAGACAAAACCGGTTACTCAAAGGAGTCTAATTTGATAACGGCTAATTAATCACTTCGTTTTGCTGCCTATCAAAAATTACGGTATCTGACAGTACACTATCTGATACTATGAATAAGCAATTTTATAAAATTAAAATCGTTTATTCGGGCAACAATAAAATAAGAACGACGCGGCTGTAATAAATCGAGCAAAAAATACAGCTGCAGCGAGCGAAAAAATATAGAATTCATCGCAGTTAAAATCGGCGACCAACTATTTCCCACAGCAGAATTTTTCAACATTTTTGAACGTTGTTTTGCATTTTCGCTCTATTTTTAAACAAAGGAGATCATTCTTCTGAAAAGTTAAAAATTCTAAGGGAGTAACGTGAAATATTTTTGCAAGATCTTCTGGCCTGAAAGCATTTTAAATTCGGGCATCATTCACGCTCAGCAAAAGTCGAAAATTGTTGTGCATTTTAATAACAGCTTCGATGGCTAAAATGCGAATGTTAGCTTGAAATTTTTTATTCCACATAAATAAAGCAAACAATGTGATGCAGATTAAATGTCTAATTCTGCGCCTTAATGTCTATACTTTCATATGCTCATCTCAATCAATACATATTCGGCAACGTTTCGCCCATTCTTTGATAGACCTTTGTCTTCGTCCCGAAAGTCGTTAGCTATGACGTCTTGCCCATAGCTGAACTTTTAGTTCTTGAAATCATAATTAAATTTTACAAACAAATGAGCATCGCTTGAAATAAAGTTGCCTCTTAGTTCTGATGCGTTTGGGATACAAATACAAAGCAGTCCGCTTCACCTAATTCTAATAGCTGAAGGCAAAAATATGACGGAAAAGGTCGAATCTTTCACTTCCCACTCGTACGTTTTCATCCACTTCTTCATCCTTATATGGCACTGTAAGCCGACGTTTAAGAGAGGGACGCAGTTGAGAGGATTTCTCAGCCCCGAAAAAATTCAGGCCTGTTATTACCTCTCAGGGTTGTTGACGCAGAATGAGAAAGCAGTAATGGACTCAGTGGATTCACAGTACGCCAAGTATTGGGTGCCTATGCAATGGACCTTCAGTCTGCTAAAAATGGCCAGAGATGAGCAAAGAATCGAGAGTGATCACGTCTACATTGATCTCGTCGATGTAAGTCCATTTTCACTGTATACTCGCCGACGTTGCCTTTTCTCAAGTTCATAGAATTACTGTTCTTTTTAGTCACAGGCCAGATAGGTGTTATATTGATGTGAAATGACGTTTAATGGAATATATTTAGACAAAAAGTCCATGTGCACGACTACTGACCGCAAAATTTGGGCCAATTCCGCTTGCAGGCATTATGCATTGACGTGTCGTTGTGCGTTCAGAGAATAACGCTACTCGCCGCTAGCCTGCAATTGCTAGTCGCATTGACTAGTACAACACGTTTGCC
Organism: Ascaris suum; assembly: GCA_013433145.1. Lineage (NCBI taxonomy): Eukaryota > Metazoa > Nematoda > Chromadorea > Rhabditida > Ascarididae > Ascaris > Ascaris suum. The sequence continues at coordinate 7,681,430 of CM024188.1, read as the reverse complement.
GGTGCCGATGCACAAAAGTGACTTGAGAAATGATTTTCTTTTAAGATCATGCAAAGCATACCTGCAAAAGCTATTCTCTTCAGCCAAAGAGTGTGAACGAACGTACTGCTAGGTGATGCGCCCAAAAGTTGAAGGAAGATGCACAGCACTCAAATCAGATTTTGATGGTTTCAGAGTATCAAGGGCTACAGGTCGACCATTGCTAGTTTGACGTTGTACGACTGGGTGAATGTTCCACTGGTATATACGCAAGTGGTGACACTCGCCGTTCGGAGTTACTTTCTGCTTGCACTGCTTGGTCGGCAGTTTCTTGTGACCGACCGCGACATATCTAAAGCCAGAACAGTGAGCAGCCCTGTTTTCTTGAATATAGTTTCCCCAGAATTCATTCAGAAGATGGAAAGATGAAGAGATACAAAAAAGATTTTGCCTTCGAATGACGGAAACTGGAAACCACATGGAAATGATAAACAAAGTTAGAGCTGTGAATGATCGCGTAGAACGTACAGGAGGAATTTTCTGCTGTCTACTTAGGGGGCATGTATGAAATATTTAAGCGTGTCTGTCCTTTTCAAGATCGCAGACTACGGTTCTTAGTGCGTTTCATAATTTATGTTTTAAGCAAATTTTAGATGGACATTTACGTACCAGTGATGACGATTCTGCAATTCCTCTGCTATTTCGGATGGTTAAAGGTCGCCGAGGCTCTTCTCAACCCGCTCGGAGAGGATGACGATGATTTCGAAGTCAACTACATCCTCGACAGGAACCTTCAGGTTTGACATATGAATTCGAAATCCTTCTCCTGACTGTTTTAAATCGTCGCAGAACTGTTGCTCTAATTCCCTTATTTTTTTATGAAAGTTTATCGTGACTTATTTCTCGTGTTATCGCAGGGCTGTCATGAAAGCGCACAGGCGGTAAGTACAGAGTTTGGGTTTAGTTCAATGAGTACGTTTTTAGGGACGGAAATGCAGATGGAAGCCACTATAAGATTTGCAAGCAATTGTTTGAATATTTTATAGGTCGGCTTGCTGATTGTCGATGATGCCTTCGATCAGAAACCACAACTCGAGAAAGATATTTTTTGGGGCGATACGACAGCTGAGCCATTTTACACTGCTGATAGCGCGAGACGGGCAAGCCATCCAAACGTGGGATCGTGCGCCGAATAGTAAGTCCAAGTCTGTTCGAAAAAAATTCAAATGTCATGACATGAAACTCGTCTAAACAAAAGACTTGATGAATCTGTGTTGAGTGAAGCAGTTCCATGTGCATAATTACGGTCATTAAATGAGCATCAGTTGATAGGTGGCAATTCTTAGGAAAAAATTACAAAATAATAGTTAGTTTCCAATGAAGCGGAAGAGAAAAAATAAAAACGAGTCGCTTAAACGATCAGAATTTGTGCTCCCGTCGTCACTACGCAAGCTCTCAATTTCGATTCATATTGTTTTCTTCGATCTATCCGATGGAAAAAAAGGAACACATTGGATAATGTGAAAGTGATGTTCCGATGTGAGTGATGTCTAAGGAGACAGAACAATTGCAGTGCTGCTAAGAACGATGGAGTGATGATCAGGCAACGCCGTCCAACAGTGCACCTAACAAGTGGAGAACTTGCAATTGATGGAGGCATCGAAGCTGTGCCGGTACTTGGAAGGCAAGCGTTCACCACTGTATATCATTTGCTTCTCACAAAACGTGATTTAAAATCAAATCGGAGGGCATGTCCTCGTAGCAGTATTTATAAGTTTTGCATTTCCAAATAATGGGTGTTTTTTTAGAGTTCGTAATTCTCCTGGTTCCTCGATTTCATTGGAAAATGCAGTTCCGAAGCACAACTGTTTTCTTTCCTTAGGAGAAGTCATGGAACGACTCTCTATTTCGCTCAGTTGAAAAGATGATGGTAGATTTCTGAAGATGTTTATATTTACAATAAAGGTTGCGAAAGAATGAACAGGTTTGGGGAGAATACGGCAACGCATGAACGTGAAAACATATAGAATATCAAAGCAAAAGAGGTATATCCAGTGTGCTGATAAAAAGAGACACGAAGCGAATGTCTGAATATGGTGCTTTGCTGCAGTGGTCACACATTTTCGCAAATTTCATTTCCATTACTTCTATGCTACAGCGACCTTGAAACCGTGCAGCGCTGCAGCTTTCATTAGATGTTTTCACTTAGAATGATTCAGCTGAATTCACAGCAAGAATTCAGGAATGAGCAAGATTTAAGATGTCCTGCTTGAATGGGAGAGAAAACTTTTGCTGAGCAAAGCATCGCATGACAGTAGTCCATTTACTACATATAATACAATATCTACTATGTGCAAGCTATGTAATTTACATAGTCGTGGCTCGTCCATGAGAAATGAATAGTAAAACCGTATGAACGAATAAATTTCGACAACTAACCAAATATTTCGTTGGCTTCAACGTGTAAGCAATTCAGCATTGCATATGATGGTGCGACACTACTGAAACGGGTGTCCTGATAAAATGCACATGAGCTAGGGCTAAGACGATGCGTTTTCTAGTTATTGCTTCTTTCAGTGGTCGTGTCGAAGATGTCGAACCCTCAATTAGAAGGTTGAGTTCCGCTTTTAGCGATAGTATCTTCAGGCGTCTTCAGGGTTTGACTTCAAGAAAAGGTCTGTACTGAAACTTCCATTGAAGTTTTTCCTGACGATAATGTCATTACAATTGCAATATTTATGCAAATCTTAACAGGATCATGAATCATGCTTCTCCTCGAGTTTAAATGATGTTAAGATCACCTGGTCTTAAGTTTAAAGTGTATCCTGAGAATGGTAGCGTTGCGTCATCCAGCAATTTCTTATTCAGGATTAATTTCAAGCGTTTTCTCGACTCTTTCTTGTGAAGCCTTTACCGTGGGAATCATTAAGCCTCTCGTAAACCTATTCATTTTGTGTCTACACGTGATGATTACGACGATATTGTAAACGCGTCACTGTCGAAGTTGCAGTCAGTGGTGCTAATGCCGTTACTGAGCGAACTGTCTTTCATTTCTAATGATACCAACTCACTGAGCTCATGCTAACTTTGTACAGTTTTCTAGAAGTAATATGTGAGGATTTGAATGAAAGAGTTTATCAGTTTAGTAGTCTTCGCGAAGAATGCTGATATTCAATTGGAAGGCGTCTTGTGCTTCTACCTCTTTTTTTCTCTATTTCCTTCTATTTATTTAGTCATCTACAACCATTTGCGAGCGCAATAGAGCGGTAAACTAATACTTGCTACGATCTATTATTGCCCAATGTTTCGAGACTGCTGAGTGGACGCATGGAAAAATTCTTGATTATTTGCATATTTTAGACAAAACTCGCACCTACTTAAGGTTTCACAAAATTTGTGCCTGAAAGTTTCTACGTTTGCATCCTTGAGAGGGCTTCTATTTTTCAAGGTGCCCAGTAGGATGCTTCTCTTCTAAGGAGTTTCTATTAGAGGAGGTTGTATTGAAGCCCAAAGAACTACTAAAACTGTTAGTCAACGTAAGTAAGGATTTCAGGACTTGAGAAATCCTCTTCATGGGAGGTGAGTTCCTCCGGTGTGGAAATCATGAACTTTTCAACAAAGTCATTTCCCATCCCCTCCCTTCCCGTCTGCAATTGCTTACGAAACAAGGACAAGAGTGAGTTGAACTGTAATTTTTTTGCAGTCACATAGAGACTGCGAAAGGTTTTTAACTGTTCTGCAGATATACCCTAAAAATGCAAGAAGTTGTGCATTCGTGTTTTAGTCATCTTCACATCGCTGTGCTTAGATATGAGTTAGCATCACAGAAGGCGTGAATACTTATCAATAGAGGCAATCAAAAATGATTGCAGGCTCACTTGCATCAATTTCTTCCTTAGACGCATCCGAAACGAGAGCATCGACACCGGCTGCACAACAAAAGTGAGTTGGCACAACGCGAAATACTGACTGGTACAGAAAATTCTTAAATGGGGGATGTCGAGAAAAACTCGACAGAATCCTTTCTGTTGACCAAATTATATGGTTTTGAACATAGATAAAGAAAGTAAAACAGAGAACAATCTGGAGCTCGGTCGACGGTTTTGTAAAGACTGCGAGCAGCTGTAAATTTATTATATCAGGCAACTGACGTTGCTGTATAAAAAGGTGCGTCTATGCGCCCACTTGCATAGTTAATCGTTGGAAGGTGAGATCTGCCTTCGTAGTATCCATGATCGTTTAAATGCCCACAATGAATTTCGTCACCTTGATGTCTTCACTCGAGTTGATTCACAATTTATGCACGCTGATAACTGCAAAATAGAGTACCCCGTAAAGGAAGCCCACGAAAAGTATTGCTGCTTATGCCTTGAAGGAAAAGAGCATTCCACATATATCTGAGAGGCTTTTATTGAATTTTTAACCTTACGTTGCAGGTTCATGCATTCTTCTCCTGGTACTGGTCGTTGCGAGATACCCATATGCCCACTAGCAACGAAACCCGCATCCTCTTCTGCGAATCAAAGAGCCCACCTGTCATTTCGAGGGCGAGTCGCGCCAACTGTAAGTAGAGCTTTCACCATAGATCACCTGATTCACATAATGTGGCTAAGCAGAAGCAACATGTACTAGGATGCTGGGGATAATGCTGAAGTAGCTTATGGCGAAATTTTAACTATTCTCTCAGACCGTTCTCATCCCCTCGCCAGCCCTCCCAGGAAAACTTCTTGCTATCAGTAACAACTGAATTTGAAGGCCGATTTGCCTGTAATAAGCGAAGAGCGAGCAGAAAAACTGAAATCCGACGACTCGAATCTGCTTGATATGACGACTTTGGCACAGAACAACGACACTGACGCTGTCGTCAAAGGACGTGGGCAAAAAAGCTATAGCGATAACGATGAAGACGGCAAAACGCATTGGAGAATGTAAGCGGTGAACTAAGCACCGCGTGAAGGTGTTCCACCATTATCGTGCATATTTTTCCTATCCAACCTAGGTAAATCAAAAATGAAGTATCATTCTCGTTCTCGAGAGCTCTGAATTCAGTCCGCATAGCACACAGTTTGGTATAAATGAGCTTTAAAAAAGCATGGACTGGAAGAATTAGCGAACGTTTGTATAAAATTATGTGAAAGGGAAAAGTGCGGAGCAGCCGAATGGCGATTAATTTTTCTGAGCTGCCTTGATTTGTGCTGCAGTTTTCGAATAATTTTTTGGATTTGGATGCAGCTTTGTCACATATTTTGATGCCGTCCCGAAAATTTTCATTAAAATGAGTCTGTTTTTGCAGTACATATTTTGTCCGTGTTGAAGCGGATCATAGCCCATATCAGTCCTGGGCCACCACCGCATGTGTCAGGTATGTCCTGATCACGCGAAATGCACGACCTTAAATATCAGTCGTGATGAACAGTTTCGTGTAACTTAATGTGCGCTATAATCTTCCACAGATTTCTCAATCGAGTGTGGCACAGAATCTTGTACAACTATTAGCGAAACGCTGTGGATAGAAGGGACCGCCAAAACATTCCAGTAAAAAAACTTTTCAAGCGCACAACTAAATTTGCAACTCACATGAGGTGCCAATTTTCTAAGGTAGCAGATGCAACTGTTTCACAGCTTCGACTGAGCAGAAATTTAGGCTGCTTCTTTGGATGTTTTATGTTATCTTGAGCTCCTAATGCTAAAAACTGCATTATTCCATTATTCGTTCTCCATTCCTCTAACAGCATCAAATAAATCACGTTTGAAGTTTTCATAGACGCGTTAGTTTTTTTTTTTTTCAGTTGCATGATATTTGTTCATAAGATGACGTTTAATAAAAGCACCATTTCATTCCTCTCATATCATTTTCGAGAAGTGTCATGAAATTTGTTGATGAATACGTTGGATGATTTTTTATTGTTCAATTTCGATTTTTTTTTTCATCGCTGATGAAAGAATATCGTTTGTTGGAGTTTATAAGCCAATGAACTTGCTCATCTTAGTGTTGTGAACATTAAACTAAATAGAATTTATCATCAGTTTGCGCTTATTTAACAGTAACAATGGTGACCTTTATAAACTTTGTATTCCTGTAAGAATATATCTTAGAAGAATTTAGTGCGAATAATTCGCCTAGCACAGCGACGGATTAATTCGCTCTTACTCTTTCTCAAAATTGCGTTCGTCGTTATATTTCGGCAAAAATCCTCTCTATTTCGCAGAAGTCATTTCAGCTTGCAATGAACATATTAATAATAATTTATTGACATGAACGGAAACAGTGCTTAGCAGGAGATTTAAGCAAAGTGCTGCACGTCTTGATGACATGGCATTGAACTTATTCCGTTGTTGATATCATAAGCTACAGCTAGCAAATATAGAAAGCATTCAGTGTAGTTAATTTGTACAGTATAGTTGAATGAGAAAGAGGCGATCAATCACCATTCTTTTGAGCCTTATAAATGCTGTCCTTTTGAACCTGATGAACAATGCAATCGAAGCGCTGAGAACGCAAAGAACCGATCCAATAAGAGTTTTAAGAAATGGCACTCCTTAGTTATAATAGCCTCAGTACTGGGATCATTCTGCCGAAATCAGATTCTGTCGAAGGGCCTTTCTGGTACTCTGTGTTCCTGAGAAGTGTTGTTGGCAACAGATGGTGTTGCAACTGCGATCGATTCTGTGGAAGCATTCGGCCGCAAACGATCGTACTTGTCGAAGAGTGCAGTGTTCTGCGACGGTCTCAGGAGGAACGTTGCCAGCATTGATATCAGCGCCATTTCCCAAGTCAGCATGAACGACATCCAAACTGAAAATTCCACCCTTAGCTACACTGAGCGTCTGCATCTATCTTCGGCTAGATTTGAACAGTGCAAATTACCTTATAGTTTCTGCTATATATGTTATAAAATTGTAGAGGATGAGAATCACAGAGACCGTGTGATTCTGCAGCTCTAACTCTCATTTGTTTTCGAGACTTTGAACAGTTTTTTCAACGAAATAATGACGAAAGGAATGGTGAACGGGTAAGGCGCACATGAAAAACAGTAAATTTCTATAGATATGAGCGATCACTATAGTCCCGATGCTAGCATTCTTTTTTCTATGCTAAACTGATCTTAAATAAGCATGAAAGCAGCTTTTGTTCGCAGTATTCTTGCTTCGTTTTCATTATGCCTCACTAAATCAACGTTTCACGATACAGATAAAACGGCACGATTCACAGCGATAGTGCTGGATGGGTCTTTTGAGAGCCCTCAGAATGGGTTCATCGATGGTGAAAGCGATTGGCAGCTGATTTAAATTACACAGCATAAGGCTGCGTTATAACCAAAACGTTCCACATGTATTTCTATCAGAATTCATGAGTACGATTTCTTATTACAAGTGACTACTGATTTGATGCACTTAGTGGGCAATAAAACGCAAAGAATTACACTGTGCTTTCGATGACCCGGGTAGAAGGATGCCATCAGCGAAAATGCCGACTGCAGCAGCTAAATCGAAAACAAACTTCTGTATGGAATAAATTGCTTGCGCTGTATCGACAAGGCGGAAAATCACCGAAAAACGATAAATTTCCAGTTTTTCCTGCAAAAGAAATAACAATGATATATCAGCTGCGTTGCTATTTGCAAAGAATTATCTGATTTCGGAAGCTAATGTGGGCGGAAGGTAAGGGAGGGAGCCTGAGAGCATGAGCACGCATGAATCTCTTGATTATTACAAGGAGAGAAGGAAAGAATGCGATACGTGAAGACTGAAAATGAGCCTCAGTGGATATTTGGGGACGTGCAAGACATTTTTGCGCCTTTGGGAACCTTCCCACTTCGTTCAATGATCCTTGTGTCCTTCTGATGCGGGTGGCTATAAAACGCAAAAAAAGGCTTAGTATTACATGGCCCAGTGGAATGATCACATAGCAGGCGTAGAAAGCAATGATCATCGAGATCAATCCCATGGCGTTCGAGATTTGAAACCACCTGCAATTTTCGACGGATCACAGAGTAGCACGGGACGTTTGCACGAAGAGATCATGATGATCTGCGGTAGTCAGTTCCATTTTTATCTGTTAAATTCGGCTGCAATCTTTTGTGACGCTAGTGCAAAGACCTCAGAGAGCTATTAATCATTGCTGATATCTCAAGCTTAATAGAACATGAAGTATTTATATCAAAATAAATATTACCTATAATACATCACTACTATGGAATATATTCGAAAACATGTGGTTTTTATGTTCGGCTAACAAATTTTACAAGTTCCAACTAAACTTTAAATTCAGTGATTCATTAACTGAAAGTGCCGAACAATCGCGCATTTCCTGTTCTGGGTGATATTTGCAATAGACATGATAACCTTACTCACTTTTGCTTATGAACTTATGAAAATAAAATAAAAACAAAAACTGATTCCGGTATATTTCCCACTTACAGATGCGTCCTACTATTGAGCTCAAGAAAGACGATAATATTGGTGGTTTCGAGTACAATACGAACAATTGGTGACTGAAACACAATCCACTCAAGACAGCGCAAATTCCTCCTGAAAATAGCGAAACAATCCAGCATAACAAAGGAGCGAGTGAAAATTGTTTAGCTTTTCGTATATATATGACGGGCGGAAATTTCACTGAATGTGAATTTCCATGCGCACACACCATAACGTTATTCGAAGCAAGCATGCGTTAACGCATAGTAAAAATGACTATAAGCAGATACGAATACGAGCTAAATTTTGAAGATTTGGCCCTATGATTTTTAAAACTTTGGTCAGTGTAACTTCAGTGCATAGAGAGATTCCTGATAGCCGAAAATAAATGCGTAAAGCACCCTAATCGCTACGTTGCTATTCGGTCCGAGTACGTTCTTTTGCACAGACGCACAACGTGCTCCGAGGAGCCACGATAATAAAGAGCTGTCGTTCTGCAGTTAGCCTATTTCAGTTAAGGTTACAGTTTTACGATTTACATTTTACGATTAAAGTTAGAGCTTTTTTTGATTAAAGCACTTAACGAGTTTTACGACAATGCGCAGCACTTCTCATGCTTTCTGAGGCCGATGAAGAACTAACTTCTAAATTAATTCTCCTCTTTCCTTGCTCCTTGGTTTGTTTTCACGGAAATTTTTCGCTTCCGCATGGGAGAACAAATGAATCTCAAAAATACATGATACTTAGTGCAACACGAAAACTACGTACTTCTTGCCTTCGATCGTCGGTAAGCAGTGGCAGAAACAACAGATCGGTGGTACTTGAAACGATATTTTTAGACCTTTTGAGAGCAGGTATTCGGAAAGTGCAGCGCGACTGCCGAACATGTTCTTCATTAGCGTTACTATTACGAATAGGCATAGCATGAAGTACCTGCAAACGTTCTCCTCATATGCTGTTTCAACAAAAAATCGGCGAGCGAATTTCCCACTAACTGAAATCAACGAATTCAGGAATTTAACTTTGAACTCCGCCCTATTCACAGCGAGAAGTTCAGGCGTATATTGCTTTCCTTTGACACTCAAAAAAGCAATTTTTTTTTTGAGACAGCTAAAAATTTTGAGTTTGATGCATTGCATTCGCAAATACGCTTCAGTCGCAAATTTCTTTCTTCCAAGCGGTTTCACATTTTGAGCGGATGTCTACCAGCTTTGGCAAGTGTTTTGTCTATCCTCTATGGTCGACGCAACGCATCAGGCTTTTGTTTGTGAAATTCAAAGGTTCTAGAATGTGGATGCTTTCTCGTTAAACACTGACGATTTTATAGCCGTCTCTACCAAGTTATTAATCATACTACAGCAGAAACCTACTTCAAGCACCCCTACTAACACTTTATTCTAAGTGTGATTTGTCAACGCTATGTGGTGCTGCGAAAGCAGGCTGGTTAAGAAAAACTAATAGAAAAGACACGTCGAGCAACACATCCTTGATCCTCAACTATAGGGGAATTTATCGTTACGTTGATTGTTCCTTCGCGTGTTTTAAATGATGATATTGATCATCGTATGTGAAAGGAACGAGTTCACCGACTAATCGGAATCGCAAAAAAATGCTCTACCAATATTTCCACGCATCGTCCCTTTCATGAAGCCTGAATCAAAAATATTCCGGGACATGGTTGCCACAAAAACATGTGGATCGAAGCTTCTTCTGCACGAGCAATGCCGATGAAAGGCTAAAAAACTCTCACCCCACCCCATCCCCACCTCCCAAAAAACTGACTTACACAAGAGCCACTGAATACATGAAACTTGCTGAGCGAGGAATAAACATTCCCACTAAGCCGCATAATGTAGCTACCTGAAAAAAAGTAGAAGAAAGCCTTGAAAGCTTCACACAGTGAAGAACAGGCATAGCTTGCATGAACAAAATGTTTAACATGCGAACTCAACTATCAGCATCGAACAGGATTGATGACTAAACGAAGGAACTTGAAAAATGAGATGAATTTTGGAGATAAATGGCTACCGAAGCAAAAGTTTAAACCTGCAATCGGAAGTAAACAAATGAAGATCTGCATCCGCCTTTAACACAAACTCAAGCAGTCTTTACGGATTCATTTCTAACAATATAATACAACGCTTTCAGTAGAGGCCATGCAAACTGGTGGTATTTCTAAACACCTGGTGGGCGTTTGAAGAAAGAAATGTTTTTGCCAACAAGGGGTGCTTTCTTGTAAGGTCAAAAATACAGCACCTTCTGGAACGGTTTTAACCGCCACATTTTCAGCGATTGCTAATTCGTTGCACTGCCATTTGATATAGCTGTGTATGGTGCAAAAGCTCCATCTACTTCAGCTGCTCCCAACCGTCAGTTGTAACTTCCGTATCTCAGTTTAGATACGTTGGATTGCTTGAAGTTTTCTATTTTTTCAATAGACGGTCACACTACATACCCTCAATAAAGTATTGCAAATCACTTACAGGACACATGAGAACGATCCAGTAGAGATCAGTTTGAACGCGTTCGTTGCTGATATATTTGAAGACGAAATACAAATGGAAAACGCATAGCACAAAAACAATCACAGTAAAAGCTGTGCTCATTGATAGAAGAACCACATAGGGGGAGCTCATCTCTGTAATTCATTAAAAGTTATTGCGTTACGAACGAACCTGAACAAAAGCAATGAGTTGGAATGGTTGTGCACAAAGCTCGCAGCCAATTAAGAACACATTTTACGTCTAGCATAGCAGCTCACTGTAGCGAAAACCTTGCTTACATAAAGTTTTTATAATAGACAAACAGGAAGTAATACAGAGTAAGCGCATGGGCTTCTGAGCATGCTGGAAAGGCAAAACCAATTCTTGAAGCCTAATTTTTCCTAGCCACCTCCTTACTTCAGTAGGTGGCAAATTCATCTTCAGCTCTTCACAGCTTCAGTAGTCCCTAATAGAAATTTGACCTGCGCAGCCGATCAACAAGGTACTCAAGGAGTATCATCAATTTGAGGCTAGCAACTGTCCGCGCAGTGACATTCATCGACTCTGTTTGCTCTGTTCTCAACGCTTTCTTAGATTTCGTCAACATACCGCAACTTCTTAAAAACAACCTGTTATCCAGCTGTTGACATCTGGTGGTGCCATTGGGGTGTAGTTGAGTGAGTGTTTCACCAAACTGCTAAAGAGTTCGGCTGCCGACATTCCTTCGAACTGAATGCTGCTTCTATACCTCTCCACTAAAATCGCTTTAATACACACGTTGGTTCTGCGCACCAAAGAGGAAATCACGAATTCATCATTACGCTAATAATTCTCACCGTCTAATCAGTTCGCCATTCCGAGGCACACAACGCTATTTTTGATTGGCAACAGCGTCGAAATTTCATTAATCGTCCTACTGAAGGATATTTCTAGGTTCCGCGAAACTGCACCTTACCTTGAGATACTAGCACCACATTGTAAGGATGCTTAACTATTATCAAGTAGTCAGCTGGAATCTTTGGCATGTCCGGATCTCATCGATAAAAATTACATGTCAAATCAGCAGCCCTTAGGTTGATCAACACGTCATAATAAAACTGAAGTAGGGAACAACATAGCGAACTTTTATCTCTTTCAGGTTCAGAGAAAAGCACATAAATCTCTCCCTGAATATTTATCGTCGAAATGAGCCTTCCTTACAATATTGGTAGCCTGATACAATAAGATAAGATGCTTTGTTGGAGAGCAACAACGGTGTCTTTATCTAGGTGACACAACCTCCAACGCAACAGCACTGCTCTTATCACGATTTGTTATCTTCGCTAACGGTAGTCAAGAAAATTCTTTGAATGGTTAAGATGCGAGAATATCGGCATGAGGAATTTATCAGCATTTTCCATGAGTAACATAAGCTAGCGTAAGTTTATGAGTTAGCATAAGGATAAACCTCAGAAATTTACTCAACGATAAACAAATTAGTTCCAAGCAGTTGAACATGCTGCGATGTGCAACACATCACTGAGTCATCGCCACCTTCGAAGTGAAGTAGAACACCGAAGCATAATCAGCTCTAACCTATACAAAGTCGTTGAAGAATCGAGAATTCAAACGGTGGATTTGTTTCGAAGCGCTGAAGTGGTAAATGAAAGGAAGCATACACCTCATGACAGCCGTGTAACTATGGCAATGGCAACGTTGGCAAGCAATGATGCAAGGCGAGACTTTTTTGCAACGGACGAATCACCTTCCATATAGTCAATATTCCCCAACTGCGATCACGTGCAATGAAAGTATGAAATTTAGTAATATGAACATAATTACATTCAACAGTATTTAATTCAATGCGGTAGTTATTCCAAACTAATTTGCATCTTGGAGAATGCCTATACCTTATGATATTGGGCGAGTGGCCAAATATGCATAAAACGATTCATAAAAAACGAAAATTTCGACGAGAATTTTTAGCAAGAGAGTGGTAGTTACGTGGCTCAGCAGTGAAAGGCCAACAATCAGTTTATAGGAATTTAGCGGTCATTATTTCATTATATCTGATATCTCCACTATTGATACAACAATTAGTTCGGACAGTCAAGATAAACGCAGAACTAGAAAAATGTCTTCCTTTTTTCAGATCATTTGAAATACGTTGATCCTACCGCAAGTGAATTTTTCTAGACACAGTTATATCCACTAGTTAAAAAAATAATTGTTATTATTCTATTTGCATATTAGATTTTCGAATGTTATAAATTGCTGTTCACATACTCACATCTTTGTTTTTGTGATTCTAGCACTTAAGCACTACAAGGGATTGTTTTTTGGCGTCCCTGTGGCAACACTTCTAGCTGCTTCCCATGAAGGCTGCCTTAAAACTGCTTACTGGTTTTCATTTCCAACTTGATCTATACCATAGGCCCAGAAGGCTATGAACAAAACTGGTACAGTGGCCAGTATTATATTTCATGCAACGTTTATCCGTCCTCCACACTTGTGCTGGTGCCGAAAAATGACGAGAAGGAGCAGGATAATTATGCCGGAAAATTTTAACCATTCCAGCATATATCATCACGCTTTGCAGAATCAGTTGCAATTAACCAAGAAGTGGTGATGGTGGTGGGGGGACCCGACGACTTTGGTACGCACAGAAATAACAAAAGATGCCACCAGTGATGACTCTCCCATTAAAGAAAACCTTCAGCAGTATTATTCACTCTACGAATCTGAACGGCAATTATGATTATCTGCTCATGGTAATATAGCTCGACAGTTGAGTAAATGCAGTGATTTGATGCAAAGCATATGAGCATCTGATGGCAGAGATTGGTTGTCCACACTTTCAGCTTCAAGGCGCTCATCGTCATCAATAGACCGCGACAGTTGCGTACTGAACTTTTCGAGTCTGTAAACAACCTTCCGACGCCAACTGATGCACTCTGACAAGCAAAAGAAAGGAAGCATTGATTTTGAGCATTGCACGAACAAAATCTAAGGCAACAATGCCAGAAAACAGTGGAGGAGATGTCATTAAAATCATAAATGCGAAATGCAGAGGCACGCTAAACAAGCCTAACCTATACATATAGCGTACTATGATTGTGGCTAGAAGATTTTAAAATAGAAAGAACCAGACCAAGTCGAAGGTTAGCTGCAATAGCTTTGATACTGATTGGAGTCTTTACGAAAGAAGTGGTGATCTGGAAGCATAATTGCATGACATTTGTTGCTTGCAATTCCGGCTTACTTCTGCGGCAAGTTTTTACTTGTTACCGTGGCACACAATCAGCTATCGAATATAACGCGAGGCACCTAATTGGGACGTTTGAAAACAATTCCCTTGATACATTTCTCTATTTTACGCATCTTTTATGGTCATCTCAGGCTGGCGTTTTCAAATTGGATCTTTAGTTACATCAGATAAAAAGAATTTCCAAATTATGAGACTGCATGAGTCACTCGGTGAAAATCCCACTCTTCCTTTGTTTGATTTATGAGAAAACGATCCTCTTCTCATCCTTGCCGTCTCATTTTTCTTAAAAAACAGCTTTGCTTCTTCGATTGGGCTTTCAAACTGCATCGTGATGAACTCATCGTATCTGCCGCCCCTTCATCGTGCTTGGGAAAGCTACCAGTATTAGTACTTCTATTTCGAAAGATAGTAGCTTAATCTTGCCATAAATGTGGCATTCCATGCAGCCTTCTCCCATCGCAATTTGTAAATATCGGGCAGAGCATGAGTTGTATAGACTGACTGCGGAAAAACTAAAATCCAGACCATTCTGCTGAAGGTGCTAAATTGAGAATTGGACGTGGCATTACAAGTAAGGTGTGCACCTGAGTCGAATACAAGTGAGCCGCTATAATTGAACCGTGTACTCTCAGAGGTACACGTAGTGCACTCTTTCAAAATGGCCATTTGCGCCGTCGAGTATCTGCGTGTACACAAGGGCGAAATACATATATGGCGGTGGTTGGATGGCGGGTATTTCAGTACCGCATCTACTCTCATGTGATACTTTGCGAGAAGGTAGTGACTTCAGAGAGTGACTTAGTGCCAAATAAAGCCGCAAGCTGATAAATTCTTGTGTGGATGCTTGCGCCGTGAGCATTAGTGTTACACCGAAAACGAAGTACTACTTTCAGAGGATGCCAGTTGCGCTTTGCCATCTTAGTGCCGAATAAACGTTGTTTAACCCCGTGCAACCCACCTTGACTTCATTTTTTTGTTCGTTTCCGGGTTCCTGGAGGACGCTTAAGAATTTTCGGCCATTTTGTCATGCGAGTTGTTTGGGTGAATGCGTTCATGAGTATGTTTTGGGGGACATGCTTATTTATTTATTTATTTATTTATTTATTTATTTATTTATTTATTTATTTATTTATTTATTTATTTATTTATTTATTTATTTATTTATTTATTTATTTATTTATTTATTTATTTATTTATTTATTTATTTATTTATTTATCTACTTCAAAGTCCTGAAGTTGTGAATCATAAAATCCTTTGTGAACAACAGCAGTGAGAAAGAGTTAAGCGTCCTCAAAGCAATGGTCCGGGAAAATAGGCAGTCAGTACGTTAGGGGAGCAATAGTTTAATGACAGAAACGACTGCATGGTTCCGTGCAAAGATGTCTCATTGGTGCTGATCGCCCATCAATCGGTGTGTGATTATGTAGCAACTGTGTATGCACACCACTAAAAGAGTTACCAGTATTCTTCTGCAATATTTAAAACACAAATTCACGTGATATTTAAATTTATCAATTCTCAATGCGAGTAATACGTAGTGCTCTAAATTCTTTTTTTTGTAGCGCTACACCGAGTTTAAACGTAAGATGGCATATATTTGAGCCCGAATTATTATTCTTTCTATGTGCAGTGAACGTGAGAATCGCGTTCGTTCGATAGATAATAGACAAGGAATTCACTGAAGCTATTTTCGGCAGCAAAAATGCGATGAATCCATTGGTCGCGTGTGCCGAATTACCAGGCATAAAACAATTTAAGATTAATTTCCGAACATTCATATCAAAGCATGCGCACATCATCAGTGTTAAAGCGTCTACTGCGAGCATTTTGTTGCCGAAGCTTGTAGCTTTAGCAGTGACTTTGAACAGAAGCTCCTTAGTTTCTCAAGCAGCACGTCTTATCTTTCCCTTTGTGCCTTATCTTCGGCGTCTTAGTGACTCAGAATTTGAGAACCCATTTAGATTGAAAGAGGTTAGGCCGTAAACGCCAATATGTTCGTTCACCTAAATCTCTGCAATCGGTTTAAATTATTTAAGCATATCGGTTACTGTGATTATTGCGGATTCATGCGATCCCCTTCTCCCTTTGATGAGCTATAATTGCTGTTTTCGGCACCTCGAGTTCTAGGTCGAGTTATTCCCATCTGAACTAATTGCTTACATAACTTTTCTTAGAAGTGCGATCTAACTATGTCCTCCAACGTATGTCCTGGGATTTTAAAGCATATAAATTGTGAAAATGTCCGTCACACAAAGTTGGAGCTTTATTAGTGATTGCTGATTGAAAAGATTACAAAATGCGGTGCGATGCCTCCTCAGAAAGGTGTTGGATAATCTTTTGACAGATATTTCAAAATGAATACGATCTTTTCAACGAGTGTTCGAATGAAATTCGTTTCGATGCGATAGTTTCTTTGCTTTGACATTTCGACTGCTTAAAATAGAACTGTAAATGATGCACATCGATGCAGCTATTTCAGTGTTTTTATTCCAATGCATTCCCGAGTGATTGAACTCATCAAATTGTCTCAACTGCTTGCAGCACATTGCATAAGGGATACTATTTCAACGATGCCACCTATAGTCTTGCGAACCCAACTATAAAATTTTGTTTAATTTCTAGTATCGAAAAAAGACCCTCAAAGCTGTGGCCACTACTATTACAAGCAACCGTACAGTATACGGTTGCATACAACTAAATTTTATGAAATGAGCTTTCATATAGGATGTGCACATTTTCATTGCTTAATTTATGGCCATCACTTGCGATAGCCGAAGAATTTGGTACGCTAGTTTCAGACACAAACGAACACACAAAACCCGTTTTAGTTAGTTTTTGTTTTCATGTTTTAGTTTAGTTTTCAAATTTTTACAACGTTTTTTTGCAGAATGTTTTCAGATCTTTGTTTTCAAATTCTTCCGCTCCCCAGGTAAGAGGAAAAAGTAATGAAAGTAGTTTTTGCGCGTTTTCCTCGCATTTTCAATTGTTCAACATTTTCGGCAATCTCTCGCATTTTCTTGCCTCGAATCAACTCTTTATTGAGTAGATAACCTAGAGTAAAAGAACTCAATTTTTATGCTTTTTCTTGCATTTTTGCATTAACATTTGCAAGTAATCTTTGAATTGCTAGAGGATTCGTTATATGAACGATGTGGCGTACTCGCATGTGCTACTAATTGATGACGCCACACTGGATTTCATCCGAACTGTTGGTGGCCACTGCATGCTTTCAGGCGCAGCTCACGGACATGATGTCGGCCATTAAGCTGTGCGCAATGCTGGTCGTTTTTGCGTTGTTTCCAGCATCCTCCGAAAATACCAGCTTGCTGAAGCATTTGCTTACTCTGAAAAAAGTAACTGTTTGTATTTTCGTTTTCTACTACATCCTTGAAACATCATATTTTATTCAGCAACCGATATTCATCCAGCTATCTGCTTATTTGCATATGCTTAACCCGCACTCATAATCTCTGACGGTTACGCTCTTCTAATTTCTTAACCACCGATCACGCCGATTCTCCTGCAACTCCATATATAAAGCGACAACTTCACAGCGAAACTGTTTACTCTTCCTTCTAAACGCATCATTTATTATGGAACTAAAGACGATCTCATTTATTCATCCGCTGGTTCCAAGGGGTCCCTATGAATGTACCTCTTTATTAAGCCCCATTTCCGCAGCGGTTATCCTAAAGTGGGAAGGTGTGTCAAAGCACCAGGCAAGATGCACACCTCTGTAGCTTCTCTCACAAAAACAACCGTTTACGTGATTTAGCAACACATAATAAAACGTGTGTATAGGTATGCATCCACATTTTTTTTAAACTGGTCTCATCTCCTGCACAAAAGTTACAGAAGATTCGTTTTTTTCTTGCTACCTGACCAGTGCAAGAAGGTAACCGACTTGTAGAGAAAACGTAGACAAAGCCTGTATTTTCTGACAGTTATGTCAATATAAAATGCATTAGAAATTTTCAGACACCTCTAACCGTTTGCAACTTTCTTGCAGCTTCATTAATCAACTTGTTCGCTACTACAGAGGGTCATTACGTCGTATATTACACTCAACAAACACCGTATCTCCAATTTCAGTTCTTCTCAAGTTAAAGCTAGAGGCCAAACACATACATGCATACACAAATATACACACGCACCCATGCATACGGACACCGCAGTGTGCACACACGCACGCGCAGGAAATATGCAACCAAAATGAGCTTTCCAAATGCATATTTGCAAACTTGTATCAAAACTGCTTAGAAGCTGGGGATCCAGGTAGCTTCCTGGGATTCACTAATTCACAGACGCTTCTGGAACGTTGCGTGTCTTGAGGAAGTTATCGGTTTCGGCAGCTTGCAAAACTTAGAACAACATTCATTTAAAATCCGATGGATAATATCGTTGATACTTGAAATTCTTAAATGTCTACTGCTGAAAATTGTCCAATCCAAGCCACCTGAACTTTACAGGTTATCTCCACTTCAACGATGTACGTAATTAAAATGACCTGATCGGACTGTTTTGTTACCAAAGAAATCTACTGTGCTCTAAAGAATGAAGGTTCTATCACATTGCCACTTTCTTTTACGGTTAAAACACGCATTCCTCTGTTGGAGCGTTGCATACTTTTACCTTCATGAGAAGCTCATATTAATTCAGAGTGCTAAAGTTTCCATGGCTCTATCACAACACCAAAATTACTTCATTTGGCAAGAACTATCCAGTTTTAAATGCAGCAGAAGGAGAAGGTTGTGTTTGCAGATGTTCTCTATGCCTTTCGAAGGACCGCTGAGGAAGTACGGTGCAGAGAAGAAGGTAAGATAGGATTTTCTCAGTGAATTCGATCTGTTTTTTTACTTTGGGAGCACCTTCATCTGTTTGCTGCGCAATGCTTAGTGCCATCCAATACTGTAACATTTATGAATAATGCAGCTAATTAGCTTTATGCAAAACAGTTCACGCACGTCGGCGGGATCATCCTAGAATATTCGACATTTGCATCTCAACCATGAGGAAATATCACGCAGAGGGAATGGAAAACATTGTAATGAAGAATCTCACGAGCAAACTCACTTTGTTAGATGTGGGCTGGAAGTGACAATTCGAATTGGTTGTTTCGAGATTTTTCGTCGTTCAATTTTGAAAGCTCAAAGCACAAAATAGAAGTACTTTCGACTAAACAAAAAGCAATCGCTTTTCTTTTCTATCAACGTAATATGCAAACCACAATAATTGTCGTTTTATTTACTTCCTTGAAAGTGATTTTAAGATTTTACAGCGTAAATCTGCAGTAAATTAAAACTTGGAGCTGTTTCGAGATTCTCTGAGCCTTCACGTCACCTGAACTTCCTATTGCCCAGTGTGTGGTTATTCCGCCTACCGAAGAGTGATTTTGTTTTTGCTAATGCACTTCGCAGCTTTTCAAATGGAATATTTAGGCCTATTACTATGGTCCTCTACTTGGTGGAATCGACAGCTTTGATACGCTTGCTGGTCTTGGTCTGGGTAAGAGAAGTGGAGAGTTTGAAGAAGCGACGAGGACGGTTACTAACGGTGGCACGAGCATTTCTCGTTTTCGACGTCATATGCGGTTTCCCGATTAAGAAAGTATGTGCTTGAGA
This sequence comes from Ascaris suum, assembly GCA_013433145.1. Classification (NCBI taxonomy): domain Eukaryota; kingdom Metazoa; phylum Nematoda; class Chromadorea; order Rhabditida; family Ascarididae; genus Ascaris; species Ascaris suum. The sequence goes on along the minus strand of CM024188.1, from coordinate 7,661,681 downwards.
TGAAACGGCCACTGAATTGCTTCAGACGCGTCACTTCCCACACTTTAGCTATCACTTAGCATTAATCAGCTATACATTGAAATATGCAGGTTATCTAAGCATACGCTAAATATTTGCTGTCCCAGAATTGCTTGCAACTTTCCCCTCATGCATTTTTAATTTTGCCGATTTTTACGAAAGCGAATTGTGACTATGCGTACTTTTGTGTTGCGCATATGAGCGTGCGTGTGTTTGCTTAACCGTAGTGTACGTCCGTGCATGTATGCATGTGTCTGCATGTATCCGCAGGGCTGTTTGTGTTTGCGTATGTGAATGTGTTTGTGCTTCCGCGTATATGCGTCTGCCAGTCTATGGTTTCAACCCGATTGCCATTGGAGCTTCTAAGTCTTGATACAAGATTTAGAAGGTGAGTCATGTGTCCATTTAGTTTTCAATGTCTTTGCGGTTTGCTTAACAAAGTATTGAAAATATTGCGTTGGTTACTTGATAGTTTTTGGGAAACCAAATCGCTCTAACGTCCTGGGTGACCTGGATCAAACTGACTTTTTGGTCGGTCAGCGATAGAAGCTCGGCCGTCGCGATAGGAATATTATGGATTTCGACACCAGCTTCAATCAGTGCATATATCAGCACTAAATATTTACAATTTTCAGCGTTACTCGCTGAGCGTCGGCCTCCCTCGCGGTGTTTTAGCAGTCTTCTGCGTTGGTTCATTTAACTGGAAGCGATTAAGAAGACAGGCAGAGATAGTCACTTGTCGCAACTTCAGCGTTAAATATCTTCTAAAAATAGTGTTCGTATAAAGAGCGCAAATCAACTGAATCGTTCTTTACTCAGTTGAATAGTAAGCAAATAAAATCGTTTCTTTGTTGGTATTATCGCAGAGGTGAACTATCATCGAAATTATATGAATTAAAGAAACTTGTTAATTATGTTCCTGTATGCTGTTCTTATAAACATTTTTAAAAAATGTGTATTCTGTCATATCTTCTGGTGCGCTTTCCCACTTATTTGGTACATGCTTTTCTTCGCTGGATAAGCGTAGATTTTTATATTTATGTATGCAGTTACTGAAGCCGAAGTCACAAAAGTATCCAGAAACAATAGCCATTGTATGTCGTTGCATATCTGGCTATGACGACACATCTTGCCAAGGAGATGTATTTTTGGAAATAAATTGCACATTTGTCTCCACCCCCCCCCCCCCTCCCCATGTGCAGTTTTCGATTTTATGAGCAACAGCTCCTGCAGGACAGTTTTAAAGGACGGTTTGATTCGGCTGCCATGGAACACTGATTACGAAATCATTGAACGGCGGAGAAAATTGGAATGGACTTCATCGGCATGGTACATTCTTCAAACATATGGCAGCAACGCAAAAGAAAGTTTATAGGAAATGACACTCAAGTAAGTTAAATGTTCCTTTAGCGCTGCACCGAGAAAATCAAAATAGCAAAGAGGTGGGCGGACGAAGTGAAACAGAATGATGAAAAATGTATGTTTCGTATGAAAAACTACACGAGTGGTAGATTTCGAAGATGATCAGTTGAGCTATGAGATAAATAAATAACACAGCAATGAGCACTCCTATTGAGCCATTTTGCTTCATTTAGTGTCACAGAACAAGAAGAATCTTGTTCAAATTGTGAGAGTAAAGAAAACTGCAGTAAAAGGACCATAAAGAAAACATAAAACAATAACGTACGCAAATGTAGCAGCAATATAATTCAGTCATTATGCACATACGAAAACAACACAATTAGTGGCTATGTATGGACAGCGATAATAACAAAACAAAGTGACATGAATAGAACTAATCAGAATTCATAAGAAGAGAATGAAAAGGAAGATGAAAGTGAAAAATAAAAATGAGCTGAAAATAGAGCGATAGAGGTCTCAACTAACTAAATGAGTGTTCGTCCTTAAATTAACTGATTTACAAGAATATAACATAATATAAGATTATTGTGTGAAAAAAAAGCACATATGAAACTGTTTGTTAAAGATTGTCACAGTTTTTTCACGTCAGCGCGTAAACGCGCGCAACCGCGCTCAATTGAATGGTGTGCATGGTGACATGGTGGTGACACCAAATGCATCTCGTATCAGCCATCAACTTCGTTTTTTTCCTCGATTATTTACGAGGTTTCAAATCTAAATTTAAACAGTTCGTGACTGTGTATAAGAATGATAACATCGAGTTTCTAATCATTTCATACACGTTAACAATTTTCTTAATTCCTTTAGCGCTATGTGTGTTTAAGAGTGCTTAGAGAAAGCGTCACTTGCAATAATAATTCTAACGGCTCTGAATTTTGTTCCATTCAATGAATTTCTTATAAAAGCCACTCGAACAACGCACTGACATGGTCTGCATAATAAAATATAATGTGGATGTTTGCATATGCTCTTCGAGCATAATTCATCCATCTCCGACCCGACATGTCGACCCTTCAAGGGCAAAGGTGCGTCGGTTTTCTGATTACGCAACTGTTGCCTATTTTATGTGCATCCATCGCTCAGCGATCATTGCGATTATGGACATCAGCGGAGTGTTGTTCCTGTTTAGCGTGCTAGATCTTTCTGCAATAGTTTTTTCTCTCGATAGGTATAATTAAGTCGTCCTAAGTATGCTTCAGCTAGTACTTTCCACACAGTAGTCGACATCCGCTTTCGTCACTCGTAGTATTTAACTGTTTTATCGTTTATCGAGCACTAAAAGCTTTCTGGATTTCTTTATTACTTTGCAAAAACTCAATGAAAAACTATTTTCCGATCTTCTTCCAAATGTACCACTGAATTCGCTCTTTCAACATCAGGATCTTTTCTATGTTTTTGTATGTATGTATGTACGTGTGTATATCTGTGTATATGCGTATATGTCAAGAGGGCACAAAAACGCCAGCGTAATAGGTGATAAGTTTATGTTTTTCAATAGTGCAAAGCCTATTTTCTTCACTGAATTTGCTCTAGTCGATTTATGAAAGAAAAACTCTTGCAATTCGGCCAAATCTTGCTCATCATGTTGTCCGTCTTGCACCGACTCAGCTCTGACCGAAGCTCAAGCTTTAATACCTTGCTCTTCATTAATTACCGCTACACTTGTCCCCAATAGTGGGGCATTTCTTTCGGCAAAAATAATCAAATAAAGCGAGCATTATGAAGAATCATCAAGCCAACAAATGAATTTTTGGGCATATTCCAACCAACAAAGAAATCACATAATTATATAAGTGAGTAGTAATATGACGATTTTTCGGCATATTCCAACCTTTCTATAGCGATATTTTTGTTGTTTGTTTATAGAGGAAGTGTGATATTACTGCAATCATCTTTAATTGATTGTCTTTTCAGTGATGCATCGAGCATATGGTTGGTTTGCTTGCTTTATGCTAGTTTTTCTAGCGACCTACGCATCAGACAGTGTATCGTCCACGGTACGTCCAGCTGTGAAGACACTCCAACTGGTATGTTATTCGATTCGTAGGTCAATGAAATAAACAACCGTTTCCTAAAAACAGACCAGATTTTTTCCAAGTCCGCGAAAACTTTCCACAAAATGTACTGACCAATAATACAATGGAGGCAGGTCATGTCACTGGGCGAAGTTTCATCACTGGACCGTCAAATAACGGTTTAGTTGCCTTCGAAGAAGACTAAATCAGCAATCTCTTCTTGAACTTCGAGACGTTCAGCCTATCAGTAGGACAGTGATAACTATGCATATATATATTTTCAGTGGTCTTTGTCAGAAACGTTATTAAATTGATGATGGCGGGATTAATGCGCTGGGAAGCTTGAGCAGTTGAAAGTCAAAATAGTGTGGTGTTAGTCAAGTGTTGTGCATTTTTTTGAAATGCTGATGGGCATTTTCTTCTACTAATATCACATAGCTTGCTGGTCGTTGTTTATCGCGTTTTTGCATCCGGTGGATCGAGAAAATAAGGCAACCATCTGAAAGCAGCGAAGGTTCTTTTGCCTAATCATCTGTTTTTGAGAGATAGGATTATCCATGTGAAGATATTTCTGAGTGCAATAAATATTAAATTAAACTTTGTGTCGTGCTGTCAACTACTCTGACCCATGAAACGTTTTCCAGTTTCCCTGCTTCATTTGCGAAGAGCAACAGCGATACAAACATAATGATGGTGATGAAAGCTTAGAGGAACTCATCGAGAGAGATGAAGAAGAGGTTCCGTTTTCGCTTTATTCTTTTCATGCTAGACTGTATTGCATCGGACGATAGGGTTTAGCAGATAACCGTCAGAGGAATTCAGGTACTGAAAGTCGCTTGTATTAGTCTTTACCTTTTGAAGGTCTCGAAAAAGGCGCATTATAAAAGCGTTTATGGGAGTCAGATATAAAGCCACTGTGTTGTGTAAAATCCTCAGTATAATTTTCGTAGTTTAGAGGTCCAAAAGCTATTCAGCCATATTTTCGTAGTTTTAAATTTGTAGTTGTTTGCCTTGCTCTTTGAATAATCACTGTTGCTGCCTCATACTTCAGTGACATCCGTACTGCATAAAGCTCCGTAAGTACATATCAACGGCGAAATCAAATTTAATGAAGCATCCAAACCCAATGCAAACGTTACCATCCTTGACAAATTTCGTTTTGTATCGAATGCATTATAGCAACGTCTGCCTGTGATGTGTTCGTACGCATGCTCATCTTTCTTCCTGGCAGTTCCAACTTATAAATCACTAAAGCTGAAGCTACAGAATTTGGTTATAATCTGCACTATTGGCTAGCTCCTTAGACCACCTTACAAATTCATCGATCAACACGAGGAAATGTTATAAATGCTGCAACGCGCCAAAAATTTATATGCATGGCGCAATCGGCCGGAGCTAAAAAGGATTGTTTTGCTGACGATTTCTACGAACTACTTGTTCAGTGAAAAATGAATCGGCAGTTTAGAGAATAGTCCTTCCATATCACCGTCTTCAAACTGTGGATTCGAGTACGCCGTCTAGATTCTGGTATAAGATGGTATGTGAATGAGATCACGAAGAACTAAAGTAGTTGCCAATGTTTAAGCATTCATCTACCTTTTATTTTTCTCCAAATATCATTTTCAAGTACCGCTACGTGACTATCAGGTTCATTGTGCATATGGTACGCTTTTAGGGATTTCTAGCCGTTGAAGAGATGGACGATCAACTTTCAATTATAAAGTCGAGTGTATGGAAGAAGCCACAAAAAGACATTCATGCTCTGAAAAGCGATATCGAGCAGGTGAATGCTTACATCTAGTTTCAGTTGTTTTCTTCGTAGCTTCTTCAGTGACACTTTGTTAAAGTAAGAAGACTTCAGGTCACAGCAGTGCGACAGTCCTCCAAAGTGGAAGATATTCACATTGCACCTTTTTCCACGGAATAATTCCTGTAATTTCGTGCATCGAATTTTTACTTATTTCTGATTTCAACTCGTAGAGACTGGTTGTTGTTCTTTCCTATGTGGCCGACGTAATCTCATCCCATCGAGGTAGCAATTTTATTGAATCAATAGCTCATGCGTCATTTTAACTGTACTTGAATGAAGGAACGGAATATCTCCGCTCTAAGATGCTAAATTAGGAAAGAGGCGCATAAGAAAACTCTATGTGTGTTTTATACAGTGAAGTGAAAAGTAAACTTTCTATAAATGTTTCAAGGGACAAGATCGACAAAAGTAAATTTAATGGCGTATCGAGACGATCAACTTTCCTTTCTCTCACTAATATCGAGAAAAACCTCTCGATATTACTGAGAGTAGTTTGTGAAATTTTTTTCTCAGAAAGGAATAATTTTTGTGGTTAATTTGTTAAGAATTTCAGATTTCTAATGTTCTTTAGTGACAGTTCTCCGACAGACTCGACTTTTGCTCTTTCCTCTACATTCGAGAATAATTTCTCTTCTTCAAGATGTTGTACATGAAATATGTATTTTTCGCGATTATTACAATGTGAATATTTGTGTTATCTAAGAAGACTTTTTTAGTTGTACACATTTGAGTACCTTTTATTATTAGGGAAGTTGGTGCCTTCTTCAAAGCGTTCGTTTAAATCATCTGTCACTTTTGTACTCCTGTTCCCGTCAAATAGAAAAACTTAACTAAAAATTGTTGACCTTTGCTTTTTGCTTTTCTCATCATATCACCCGTCTCTCTATCGCTTTTAGATGTGACATTGCAAAGATTTTAGGTCATCCTCGGGTTAAACTTTTTTATGGGTAGATGTGAAAGAAAACGACTGCTCTCATGCCTAGTTTCATTTTCGGTTTGAATTCAACAACGGATTTGAGCTCTTTTTGGAAACTTGATTACTTTAGCTTTGAGTGAAAACTTATGAAGATTCCTGGAAAGCCAGTTATATGATTGGCGCTCTATATAACTGTTGTTCTCATCAGAACTCCTGTAAATTGCGTTTCAGCTGCGTGACGCCGTACAGAATTCAACCATTACATTAGAGGACGCAGAAGCAGAGTTGAAAGCCTTGAAATCAAAGTATGACGCTATCACACTAGAAAGGGAGACCAACGAGAGGAGTGCACTGAAAAGCTGGATTCAGTTACCCATTATGCGTCATCGGCTTTTGAGATTCGAAGCACGCCTACTTGATGACGACATTTACGGCAAGAATCAGTCGCAGATTACGCGAATCGACAAAATGAGATTGACAATGAATGATGTTGCCATGCAGCTGCGTGCTGTCTATGAATATTACTTCATCAGTGATGACGATCTCCTTAACGCTGGTGTCGTTCTTTCAGAAGCTGAAAGCGAGCTACTGAAGAGGCGAGCGCTATTACCAACAGAGAAGCCAAAGCAGAAGTGCTTCTGGTTCTTCTGTATTTAATATATAATATACAAATGCTTATTTTCGAATTTGCAACTGAATCACCCATCGCTTCATACGATCGATCCTTATATCGGAATAGGCTTCGAAAATTGTTACTTTCATCCAAGTCTTAGTACAGCGTAATATTACATAATAATAACGTTAAACTTATTCATGTATTCTTAGTTATAGTAGTATGACGCTTATTAAGCGATGTGTATGAATTCGTGGGAGGCACAAAGGCTGTTGAAAATGTTTGTGGTTTGTTGATGTAAATGCTTATGAATACTCGTGGTGAATTTCTGATTTAAATGCTAGGGCGGACATTGCAACTTGTTGCGCTTTCAAGAAGCCGCAAAACGTTTTGCGCTGCTCACATACTTTCATCGTAAAATTTCTTCTCCACTTTTGGTTAAACACGTGCAAGTTTCTTATTAGGTGGCTTCTTTCACCAGTTATGATGGAAGCAGCGGCCCAGCAATACGCTTCTTCATATTTTCGCAAATTTTTTGACGCAATAACCACTATGCAAATATGAAACAGTTTTGAGATGAATGCTTTCTGTTAAAACAGAGCAAAGTTATATCATCTTAATGTTACGATACATTTATAGCCAACTACAAATTTGCAATGAGCAGGCACACTTTACTATTCATGTTCATATTCACTCTCTCTATATTACATTGTAAAGAAATTCTAGATTTCACTGAGAGCTTGTATACTATATGTGCAAAATTTTCTAATTCTTAACTCAAATTATTGAGCCAAGGACGAAACAGTTATAGTATGTAAAACTGGATTTTTCTGTTCTGGCGATTTCTTGCTCGTTTTATTAGAGCGAACTGAAACTATTCTTTCTTTAACTAGGTGGTTTCAGTAAGGTCGACCGACTTAAATAAAAACCTCATCTCACGCTTTTTGCTGCTATCAGCTTTTTCCTCACTACTGTTTATGTGTAAGAAGGTGGTGCTTTGTTGCTGCAGCCCACTGTTTGCCTTCAGTGTTGCCGCAACAGTGCCGAGTAATTTTTTACATCTGTTCTTGACATCATCGCAACCCCAGATTTCTTTTGTGTTTGCTAGAGCATTTGTTCAATAATAATTAATTGTGGGGAGTTGTCGAACGCTGCATTACTAAACTATCACCTTCACTTTTTTTTAAGAATATGTGTGTATTCACTGCGGTCGGTATTTCATTGACCGTCGTTAAATGCCAGCCGCTGTCCATGATCGTGTTGTGTGTTATAAATATACGTTGTTTCAATTGCGGTGTCACTAATATAGCACGTGTTTTAGTGAACAAGAGCAAACACTTCGCTAGTTGTGCAACTATCCTGGAAATGGCAAACAATGACTACAACAAACAGTCGTTAATAGAGAACATAACGAATAAAACTATACACTATACGATATCGAGTAGCATTAGAGATCGTGATTTGATGTTTTAAGCAATAAGTGTGCTATCTTTCCCTCAAAAAAGACAGAAATTAACCGGTAAACATTTCCATGTTTAGCTATTCGTTCAAGCAAACCGTATTGTTGACGGCGAAAGCATTTAGCCAAAACAGGGGATAACAAATGAAAATTGATAGTTCTTTTATGGATACGCACAATTTTGGAAAATTTTTCGAGCCCATAGCATTAGTGTGAGTCACTATCTTTGTTCGTTTAGCGGGGCAAAGCTCATAGAGACGTAATTTGAGATGTTTATGCCAACAGATGAGCGGATCGTATGTCACGGTTGCGCAGTTCCCCGAATAAGCCTCGAAAAGCGGCATTGGCTTTGAACTATAGTTATATGAAACGTTGGCTAATCAGAAGAAATCTCGCATTTCTTGCTAAGTTTGCGTGTTTCTCACATTCCATTCTAATTTTCCAACTTTTTAACAGTTGTGGTATTTGCGTATTAAATTTTATACGTGATGGTAGTTTTCATTAACTAAGAGGAATGGACCTAGTTGTAGCCTTCATTACTCCATTTGGGCAGCGTATGAAAACAGATTTACAAGGCGTGCAGCAATTCTTCTTTTGGAATGAACTGTGCATGCCAATTTCAATTAAAAACGATTTCATTTTCTTTGCAACGAACGTTGCCGGAAAATCTTTTTTTGAAGCCATAAAATGCCCTCATTTTTGTTTTAATACTTGCTTATTGGGGACGAACAATCACGAAAACAAGCTTTAGGAAATAGACTGCCTCGAGGAGATAAAATACTCGAAAAAAGTTTTGGTGACATTTTTCAGCGAAGTGAAATGTATCTCCTGAAAAAAAAAAGCATTTTTGCTATTGTTTAGCAGAGAAATTTTCGAAGAATCAAGTTCAAAGCACTTTTTGTTCAAAGATTACTACTCGAAAATAAAGAACTCTAATATAAATGATGCAAACTCGTAACTAAGGAAATGAGAAAGATGTAAATCACATTCGCTGCTGAAACAACTTCAGCTTTTAAAAAATGCTTATCATTGAATTTTTCGATATTATGCACTTGTTTAAGAGTGGGACGTCGATAAGTTTTCAGAGAGCAGCTGTACTTCAGTACCCTAACGAGACCATTGTGATATGCAATCGGTTATCGTTTAATCTTCTGAAGTATTCATTGTAATAAAGTACATTTCACAATGTGCATCACCATTGTTTTATGGATAATTTTTCTTCTGTGTGCTTCTGCCGAATTCACCATTCGAGACAACACTTCCGGTGAGTGAGTCTTTGAACGTATGAGTGCATCTAGTTTAGGATGTAGGTTTAGAGACGTCGTTTGCGCAATGCCATTTTGGTTTAATTCAACAGATTTTGCATTTATACACTTTCGTTGACTTATTCATCTTTTATTATAATTTGCGTAGTAGTTTTGATTAGAACTTTGCCGATAATTGGCACAATATTGCAAAGAGTTTTGTACCAATAGCATTAAAGCCAACTTAATAAGTTTTACAAAAGAATAAAACTTAGCAGCACCGTAATCAAAATTCCCCTTTCTTAATTGCCATTGGAAATTTTTCACAAAAGACTTTTCACGAAATTTCGAGACATTCACAAAAAAACTTCAGACCCCATTAAAAGTTGCAAGCATTATCAGTATTAAATGGCATTAATTAAAGCTACAACACAAGCTAAAAATATCATCAAAATTGTCATGGCAAATTATTAGAAGAAATTATCAAAGACATTTGAGAAGTGTTTGAAAAATCAACTTAAGAGTGGATTTGAAGACTAGGAATACAAGTGAAAAGGCTGAAATATCCAAAATTCAAGAAAAGAATATAAATGATCTCAATTGCAAATATTTTGCGCCTTATCTCGAAAGTTTTATTGCCGAAGCGTTTTTATCATTTCTGTTTCATCGCGCAGAATTACTACTACCGACGAATAAAGTTTGCTTCCTCATAGATCAACAATCTTGCAGCTTTTGTTTGGCATTAGCGATTGGCATAAAAGTATTTTGGGAAGCAGGGCTGCCGACTACATATGTAGATGCCAACAAAGCCTTTGATTATGTTCCTGCTCGATTGCTGTTTTGAAAAAAAAAAGAGCAAAAACTCGATACGAAGGGATAGCTGGTAAAATGTCCTATTGGATAATCTCTTTTATCACAAATAGAATGTAAAAACAAGAGTGAAAACACCTACTTGGCAGAAATGTTCGCCTACAGCGGATCTCAGGATAGTGTTTCGAGCCTCTGCTTTTCCTTTCATATTTCATTTCGAGCCTCTGCTTTTCCTTTCATATTTCAATGACCTCCTGCTATTGCTTTCTCACAGGTGCCAAGATTAAGTTCTATGTTGATGATCTAAAGTTATGCCCTGACTATTCAGTTTGCACTGACAATTGTGTTGCTCCTCGACAAGCAATTAACTGCGAATGCGACTTGGCACTCAAATGGTCTCTTTCTATTTCTGTTCCCAAAAATACAGTTCTTCATATTGATCGGTATGACGGTACAGCCCCTATATGCTTGGGAATTTAACATTGCCCTTTTGGGAATTTGTTCATTTCTAGGCCCTTGTTGATTCCAAGTTGTCATTCAAATTCGACATTAGCAATATTATCCAAGTAACCTATTACAAACGACATCATCTCTTTCGTTCGCTTAAGTCCTCCGAAATTACACATCCATTTTCACGTCCGTTGTTTGAATATGTTTCCGAGGTTTGGCACATGAGCTTAAAAAGAGATTGCATTCGTATTGAGAAGGTCCAATGAATTTTCACCACAATTGTTTTGGAGAAATGCAGATATAAGAAGGCAAAATGCTGTGAACGTCTCAAACCAATAGGCCTCGAAACGCTCGAATTAAGAAGAGTCAAACTAAACCTATGCATGTCCTATAAGACGTTGTTCGCATTCACTCACATAGATTCATCAAGAGGCTATTGTAAAAGTCTGAATAAACGCATTCGTTACGTCAGGCAATCTCAAAGACAATTTATTGGATGCAAGTCGCGATGATCTCATTTTGCTCTTCACTGGAGACACTCAGTTCAATTTTGAATGCGTAACTACAAACAAGGCGTGCAAAGAGGCCAGTGCAAGTATTCGCGCCAAGTATAATCTCTCCATTGTAAGTATTTGCTGTACGAAGTCACGATACTCAAAAACACTTGTATTTCAAAAAGAAGACCAAATAGAAATATTCAAGACTAAAATGTTGAAATATTCTTTGTAGTTGCCACAAAAGAAGTCAGGGAATATTTCTCTCATAGAGCGAAAGCAAAATTAAATCGATATGCGTGTACTACCTGTCGAGTAATACAAGCGTTCTAATATACAACTCTTATCCTAATGCAGCCTAGAAAATTGAAAAAAAAAACATGCAAATAAGAGAAGACTGCATTAGAATAAGAGTTGTCATTAAGACGCAAAAGAGAAACCGACTTTTGTGCTTCACGCTAATAGCAAACAGGCCACCATCACGGTTTCAACCAATCAAACAAAATGATGCGAAGTGGTAGGATGAGAAGGCCGTTAAGGGGCGCTTAAGCATCTCAAGCGTTCATGGTTATTTACAGAATTAAGCACCTGGTTAATCCCACTCTTCGTCGTCTCTGGCTCACCCAACCCCCCACCCCCCACCTTCCTTCCTGCCAGCACTGTAAGGGAAATAGAGATTTGGGAAAGCTTGCATGCCACTGTGGACACACAAATGTTATACTTGAGCATACGGAAGACAGTACTTTGGGTTTGTACTGGCTGCCATTATCCTATAACGAAAGTTTCGAACTTCATGAGTGATTCAGATGGAGACAATAAGTGTGACCTAGTTGTGTTGTTCATGCCAGTTAACATAAATAGCGTAATTTTTGCCCATTTATTCATGGTGCTTCTCGAAGAGTTAGGCTGGAAGATATGGCTCTGAGGTTAAACGAATGGATTATACTTATCATTCCTCATTAAAGAGGAAATAGCTATTCAAACCTAAATATGAATCCTGCATATGGGGCAAGCAGGTGCGTTACATAAGGGATTTTCAAAATTGCATATTTCACTGAGTGGAATAAAAAATATTCAGGATTGTGACATGACGACAACGGCTGCAATTGCTAATAACATAACCGAATATGAAAGAAAAAAATATATAAAAGAGTGCTTAGCGATGGAGTCGCTTTATGCAAATCAACTCTCAAGGTTAGTATAGGTTCGCTTGGCCCTAATTCATTGTTCTTTCATGCATATTTTATAGGTGTACGCTTTATTCATCGAATAATTGGATATAATGATGCAATCCGACAAAAAATGAAAAGAATATAATATGCAATATTCTCCTAAAAATTGTCAATTATCTGGGGAAATCAGGTTGTTTTAAGCTTTTTTTGGCGTTTTTTGTAAACAGTTGATACTACAAAAACACTCGTGAGGTGATGGGTTGACATCGCTGGAAAACGACTGATTAGAGGTCGCTTTAAAAGTCAAAGCAGTTTTTTTCTCTGGAAAGCATTTTCTAATTTTGAAATGGTATCGTTAGGATGCAATATGCTCATTAAAATGCTGTCAATCAGTAAATGACACTAGACTAGTATGAAGCATTCGAATGAGTTCCGTTCTAACCTTTATTTACTTTTTTTTTTATTTGGCAAGGAAACACGTACTGCAAAGGCTCCTTTCATCCGTCTGCTGCATACTTCACATTCAGCAGGCAACGCAGCAAATCCAGCGAAAATTGTGGGGCGACTATGCTGCCCCATTCTGAATTACGCTCAGAAATCTATCCCTATCTTTCGATCTCTCCGCTTTTTGAATTTCACATTACTATGGATACTGAAGTTCTCGGGTTTGAGGCTCGATACGAGCGAAAATTTTGTTGCAAAAGATATTTACTACTAAAAGAAATGGACTTTGCATGCTGAAAATTTGCACTTTGGACGTCAGTCCTCAAGAGTCGACTCCGTAGCCGCTGAACTGCAATAATCATGCCAGAGGCATCCATATTTTTAAAACCTCACCAAATATTTCAAAACTCTGTAACTTTTGTTGCAATAAAGCCAGTGACTACGTAATTTTGCCTCACCTCGTGGGCCGTGGGGGCGCTTTCCATTCTTGAGATCAGGTTACGTCCCCAACTACCGAATGATGCCAAAATTTTCAAAACCGTGTAAATTTATTTGGAGTGGAACTCTTGTCACGAAAGTCGGTCTTACAGGCCATGGCGTTGCCAAAAACTCCTTGGTCTTCCATTCCTTGTCAGTTTCATCACACTTGGTTACAGGCAATACATCTAGAAGGACATTTGTCCGCAAGACTACAAAACACTGATTTTTGAAGCACACCTAAGTGACTCATGATTTCGACCATCATTCAAATGCGCATTAAACTGCTTTGCAAGATGCACAAATTACGCCGTGTCGTATAGAGTGCACTTCACAGTTTGTTTCACTTGCCACATCCCCAACGAACCGAATTTTGCTAGGAAAAGATGCAGCATTCATTTTTAAAGTATTTAAAGCAATAAGTCGCTTAAGCATACTGCCAAAGTTTGTTGAACTCTCAACCGCATCAATTTAGAGATGTAATGATGAGCTTGATTGATTCGATGCGGTCGAAGCCTACAGCTCTCGTTATAAACGGCGATCTCACAAGCTACGGTCATTTACACGAACTCGACGCATTTCAGGTTCGATTCCCCACTGCCGCCCAAAACCGATGTGGTTGCATGTCTAGCAAAACAACTCCCTATATTCCATTATGCAAATCTAGCCAATTTTATAAGCGCACCTGTGTTAGCCTCTGTGTAAAAGGATCTTCTAAATGTGGCTTACTTTCCGAAGGGCTGCGTCAGATGTTTAGGTCCCTTTTCCTTTTATGAATCCTTTAACAACATTTTTATGTCCAATTAAGCAAATTGTTAAGCGTCCGCTGCGTAGCACTACTGTACTGTAGATTATTCACGCTGTTATATTTTCTTGGCTTCTTTTCAAAGCTATTGATACCGGGTGAATTCAAGGCCAAATATATTGGCACTTATACAATGGATAACATGTTTTTCACTATCCGACATTTCGCGTGTTTTTTTTCGACATTTACAGCGGGAATGGCTCCATATGCCAATCAGAATATTACCTGGTCTTGGCAATCACGATTATGAGAACAACGTGAATGACTGCGTCAGCAACCACTGTGCCAATCGGATGTTGTTTTGGTAAGCGCATTCGTCTCAACGGAGACTTTTTCGCTACACGAATTCGCTGTAACGTTTGGGTAAAACACTGCCCTATTTATCGTTACCTGCATGAAATAGTACTAGCTAGTTTAAAGGAGTCTCAAAGCCATAAGACATAATACACCTCGTTTTGAAAATGTCGCTAGTATTGGTGGATGCTATGGCGGTCGTATACCCAAATAAGGGATATGCTGTCAATTCGAGATAGTGCTACAAAGGATTTTCACTTATTGAACTTGTGGCCAATGTAGTTTATAGTAATATGCCCTCGTGTACAACTCTTTCATGTGGATGACTTGCCGAGTGAAGAAATTTTCTGGCGAGTGAAGCTGTAGCTTTTGCCCAAAGATTTCTGCTCTCTCCACTAGCTAGCGCAACTGCTTCTCTAAAGAGAAAGAAGCCCAACAGCGCTTTAGGGCGTTTCTCAACACCCCAAACATCCATTCATTGTTTCACGTTTCTGTTTGGCCTTCGTGTTCGTCTGTTCCGCCTCCACTTCAAACGCTCCCCTCTGCGTACGTAATTTGATTCCGAGTCCCGCATGTCTAGCTAAAATATATATGACCGTTGATTTGGACACAGTGAGTCACCATAAAAGAAAGCTAACCCAGCTTTCTGCGAAGCTGTACTGAACATTAAAAAATGTGAGGAAATTCTCGAAGGAAGGGACTGACAGCGAACAATGGACTGGAACAACTCTGATGAGTAATTAAATATTCTTTTCTTATTCGGGCTCAAGAATTTTCAGGTTGGTGAAATACGCAGAGGAGAAAGGTCTTATCTTGGACTATCGAAGGAACTCAACGTATTTCCTGAAGACTTCCTACACTGGCAGTTTTGCCTATTCCGTCACTGTATGCAGCGAAAGTGGTAAATACTCCATACTACCTGTACTAACTTCTTCTCCTTCATTAAATATTTTCCCCATCTTGCTTTGTGTGGCTGTCAGCTTGAAATGTCGGCAATTTAAATTTACAACTTCTGTTCGATACCCACCATGATTGCTTTTATTCAAAAATATCCTATCTAAGTGCGAGAAAATTAATTCGAGAAATAATGATTGAAAATTTCATAGCACTGAGACTCATAAACGTATGAAATTAAAATTTTGCCATTTTAAGCAACATCTTAGATCAATATGCATATTTGCAGAACATTTGTATATATTGAGCATCCATAGAAATCTTCTGCGCTCAGAGAGAATCAATTGAAAACATTTCATTTAATACTTTTTCTCGTTGCACAGTGATCATTACAGTGATAAATATTATGCCTTTAATGGATAGTGGTAGATTTCAAAGTGAGTCAAATTTTAGGTAGAGGCAGTCCTTTATTTGAAAAATTACTATCAGTATAAAGCGTTGACGGTGCTCGTCATTCCGTTCATTCGATTCCAATCTCTTTAGTGCACCGAATTAATTTGCATAAGAGGAGGCTTGCATTTGGACTGAGGGGTAACAAGTAGCAATTTGAGGACGAACTTGTGCGAAAGTGATACAGCTACAACATCGGCCAAATTACGCGACTAGAATCGATGCTCCTTTCACTCAGTGGACGATAACGAATTCGTTTCGTTGGCTGCAGAGGGAACTCGAGAATCTACGTAATTCAACAATGCCAATTTTTATTAACTTACACCACATGGACGCAGTTAGCCGGACTAAGATCAAACAACTCCTCAAGGCTCTGTAAGATTACGTTCTTCCTTCAACATTCGACATTTCACATTAACGCCAGTAAAACCTTTCTTTTAGTTGCTTACCTAATATGTGCATTGTTACGAGTATCTTAAACAAATCACACCAACCGTTTAATTTCTCATAATAAACATCTCCATATGAAAGATTCTATACAAACAGTTGTTTCCTTGATAAGCTTATCAACTTAAGCATCGGTATTTCACAAGAAATCGAGAAATGAGATAACACCCTTGAGTCATTAACAAGAACGGTGAGATCATTCTGAAATTATGTAAGGCATCTACCATGTTTGCGGCAACAACCCTTCCGGTCACCTTATCAGAACAATCGATTATTGCAGCATTAAACGTTTTTGCTAAAGAAAATTTTTCACAGGCTTAAAAGTCGTGAAAGCGTGAATCCGTTGAGAATTTTCGTTCTATACGCGCATATTCATCATAAACACGAGATGAAATACGAATGTGCTGTGCAAAACATCCCATTCATCTACGTTGGCTCTATTCCAAA